>BMAU01019778.1:0-680405 GCA_019973935.1 Trichonephila clavipes | reverse complement strand
ATGATATTCAGCCAGCTCATATTAATTCGAAAAAAAATCGATACCCATTTGCATATTTTATCACTTTTTTAACTTAAGTTCATCTCTCAGATTTTTTATAATTTTATTAGATTACGCTGTTAATGCTTCACCTCATGTCGTGGGAGCTGTCATTTGCATATGTTTTTCTGATTATGGAAAAATAATTTTATTTATTGCACGTGTTTTTTAAAGTAGACGGAGTTAGGCAAAAAGATTGTGAATCGAGATCAATATTTTGTTAGTGTGAAGAAATGTTTCCAATGATTTTTTTATAGTTGTCATTTTTAACTGTGCTGATCATAAACTATTGCAAAAACTATTTTTCTCTACATAAAGTTTTGTATCGTACTTAGTGTGTTATCAATTGATGCATTATTTCTATTTTTACTTATCATAAAAGTGGAAAACGTTCTAAGGTAGCATTTGATCAATCTTTTCCAACTGAAAGAATTGAAGAACATTTAGTACGGGAAGTATATGTTTTTCAAATTAATTAAAATTTAGAACTCCACCATAACTAAAACGGGAATATTGCTTGTGAAATATGAAACATCCAGATACAGTTAAATACTATTCGGAGATTGAATGGGGAAAGAAAATGGATTTATTAAAAATTCTGAAGAATATTCTGTTCAAATTATTATATTATGAAGGGTGTTAGAGTTGTAATATCGAAAGATTTACAGAGAAACGTCTGGGCAGCTACATTTAGGGCCACAATGAAGTGGTTACAATGCGGAAATATTCGCTTACAGTTAAATATGTTGGAAAATATAAACAAGGATATGTAACATTTAGCGATGAATTGTCCTACATAAAGAGGATTTTGAAATGAAACCAAGAAAAGTCCGGTTCATCCGGGAAAATATCCAAACTATATTTAGCAGCATTTGTATATTTACTATGTTGATCAATTTGAAAGATATGTTTTGATTGTTAGTTATTGGACAGATTAAGATTGGACAGTTATTCAAAATGGCTGGAGATATACCCTATAAAAGTTAATTACATCTCTTTAATAACAATACAAAAATTCTGTATTGTTTTCTGAACTTTGGATTCGTTTTGGAGTTTCTGAGTTTTGGAGTCGTTTCAGATAATGATTCTTTCTTATGTTCTTATGAAATAGAAGACTTTTTTAAGGAATGGTTATTAGACATACTTTTTTCAGCATCAGATTTTTCAAAGAGAAAATTTGCAGTATATTGTCCTATATTCAAACTGTAAAAAAGGTTCAAGACTCAAGCTCATAGAACCTGGAACATTGCATTACAAACTGAATAAATTTTCGTTCCATTTTAGAGTTACACATCTAAGGAACAGAGGAAAATTCAGGAAAATTATCTTTCGATAGAAAGTTAAGATAACGTTGTGACAGAACTTTATCGTGACTTCTATTAATAAACCTCTTGGGAAAACTTTGGGGACAGAATGGCAATTGTTTCCAACCAACCCAAGAAGAGAACGTGATTATGTGGATTATGAAGTGTATATATTGGAGCTTTTGTATTCGCGTAGAGTTCCTAGAGTTCTAAGAGTTTGATAAGGGGGTCTAATAGTGCCAGTAAAGTTCTAGGAGAGTTCTACATGAAGTTCGAAGCCCAAAGATTATCCATTTTCCGGATTAAGTAGGATCAAGAATTAGATTGATGATATAAGGACTGTAGCTGTTCGTCGTGGCATAGCGGTCAGATAATTTAGATTCAGCTTTAAGACTAGAGCGGATTCTAGTAAGTTAGAAAATCACCTATAAATACAGATTCGGTGGTTTATTACGCTATTTGTTAGAATTACAGTTAAAGTCTCAATACTTGTGATAATAAGCCTCCTAGACTAGTGTTGTTCGGTTTAATATAAATTGAGATCAAAATAAACTAATTTTACTATGGAAGAGTTTGGTAGTCAATCTTTTATTCCCTCAAAATAAGATCGCGTAGATGATGAAGATGTATAATACCTTCCCTAGTCCACGGGGGTATCATAACGTTTTAACTCGGCAAATTAAAAATAACCTAAGCATCATTTTTTTGTATTTTATTTATTTGTATTCTTTGCATTATTATTTTTCAATTGATATATCATTTTTTATACCTGAAAATTACAAGTTGAAAATAACTCCAGTTAAAAAATGTAAGCTAACAAATTACGGAATTCAACCACACCTCCTTTTTAGATAAAAAAGCTAAAAGTTTTCTAAGGCAATTAATAATCACTATAAAAGGATAATTTATAAACCATAAGAGGGTTGAAATAATATAAATATGCTATTATTTTTAAGAAAAAAAAATGCAGCTAATGTTTTAAAATGATATTTTATTTTTATTTTTGCTTATAATAATAATTTTTTTAGAATTATAAACTTTAAAGTGGTTTTTCTCAGTTTGAGTTATTTCGCGTTCAAATTGCTTGCCCTTCCACAATTATGTACCAATTGCTTCAATTTTTCCCTGTCTGTTATATATAATGCATGTAACAAAATTGAGGATCGATTTTGCTGTAAACTTAACACTTTTTTTTCAAAAAAATTAAATTGTAGGAGATTCTGTTTTTTTTTGTTGAATTTTAGCATACATTTCAACATTTTATTTTTTTCCCCAAACCTAACGAAGTTATTATAAAATAGATACCTAAAATTACTTAAAGCATTCTTAAGAATAATACAAAAAAAAATCCTTGTAAAAAATAAATAACTACAAATGGAGTACAATTTTTAAATTTTCCAAATTTTCTTTAAAAAATTAAAATTTTTAAAATTATGTGAATAACACTTACAAAATTTCATCTTGTAACATTTTCTTGAATAGAAACATTATATGAAATGCTAAAATATAATTTTTAAGTACATAAATAGAAAAAATTGTTTAAAAACTGGCAAGTCTTCTTAAGATTTTTTGTCTCTTGATGTAAAATAAATACACGAATGCAGGTTCAATCAGTTTTACTTTAAACTCCCTTGGATCCTGATTATTTGAGTATTCAAATATTTCAAAAGTTATATTATAAAAGAAATCTATTTTTAATATGTCCTACTTGTTATTATCTTTAATAACTCCACTTTGCTATTATCTTTAATAATGCCTTCTCTAGTTTTAGAGATATTCATTGATTTTCTTTTAATGTTTTTAAATATTCCCTGCTATTTTTAAGAATTTGAAAGTATTGTTGCGAACCAGACTTAAATAAGGAATTTTCTAAGCAGTGCCTTTCACATTTCGACAAAAGACTAGCTAACACGCAGAAGTGCATAAAAAGAACATTGGATGACAACCACAGCATATAAATGTTAAGATAAGGTCTAGACTTACTCTAGACCTTATAGAAATCAGAATTTCAAAGTCTAAGACAAGTCTGCAACAGGTTTCATGTGACTTCAGTGTTATTTCCGTTCTAAACCTGGACTTAAAGATTACAATATCAGAAGTAACTATTTCAATTATTATCAATCGATGCAAAATATATTATCGTATGGTTTTGGAAAAGATGATGCCAAATTCAGACTTACCACATAGGAACTTCAGATGTGAAAAGGCAAAGATATTTCAGACACTCACCTCAACGGTCACATTAAGGCTATTTAAATGTCCACGGACATTCTAATCAGAGAGAGAGAGAGAGAACTACAGCTAGCACTTCAATTTCAACATAAATTTGCTTTGCAGATAGTAAGTAAAACAATCGTTTTTAAGATGTTTAATTAAGGTATTACCTTTACTCTTAATATTAATGTCCAAGTAAATTAATTTTTATCTGCAATATTTTTATTTATCCAATGCAATCACCCCAACCAGAGGAGTATATACAGTGAAAATCGTTTAACACGAAACTGAGAGGGCTCGAATAATTTTTTCGTGTTAAAGTATATTTAAATCAAAATTAAGCTAATTATAATACATTTTATTTGCATATGTATGTATTTAATAAAAATCAATGAAACAAAAACATTCACAACTTAATGAAATTTAATAAAAAGTTTCCATATTCTTGGGAAAAAATAGCTTATTGAGTTTTTGGAAACAAATCTGATATTTTTCTGATATTACGATCTGATCCTCTTTTCTACGAAACATGTGAAACCACCTCTTTTTCTTTTCACTCTCCTCTTTAATCTCATCTACAAGTCTTAGTGTTTTAAGTATTTTGTTCATTACCAGAAGGAAAATCCTTTCCTGTTAACAGAAAAAAAGCAGAAAAATATGTAGTAGTTTGTCTGGACCTTTGTATTTATTCGTGTCAACCGATATATCGTCTTAAGCGTTTTCATGTTAAACATATTTCACTGTATCATGAATTATATAAACATTGAGTTTAATTGCAATAAAGATTTATTTTTGAAAATTTTATGATTTGTAAATAATTGGGAATTGTTGTAATGTGTATTGCAATGAATTAACTGACCATTTGATGTAAAATTCTCACTATTTGTAAATAAATTAAATGGCATATGATTTATTTTTTTCTGATTTGATGATTTCTGTATAATATTTGTTAAATCTCACGTAATCTTTACAAGTTTTAAGGGAATATTTGTAATTTTTTATTATTCTTATTCTTGCACTTCTTATTGTTTATTTTGTCAATAGCTATTATAAAATACCCGGGTTTTAAGTTTCATAAAATAAAATCACATATATATATATATATATATACATAATCCATGGCATACAAATATATAATCCATACGCATAGAAATAGTTATAAACCTAAGTATAACTAGTCAGAACAATAAGAAACATTAACCATAGTAGTACAATAGAAAATTCTTGGACTTAGAAACAGAGAATGCAGGTGTTTAAACACGTTTTTTAGCCAGCTAACCTTCACCACCCGTCTATACTACTGTGCAAAAGGAAAAGGAATATATATATGTAGGATCCAATCGTTCTCGAGATAACAACGCAGTCTTCGCGCGCAGGCGCAGCAAATCCAAACCAGAACTGAAACTAGTGGACTTTTAAGAGAGAAGAGCAAAGAAAGAAAGACTGAGGTGCGCGAGCAGGTGATTACCGTGGACACACATTCCCAAACCTATCTGTTAGAATAGCTACCTTTTTAATTAATTTTTGTTTAATTTTAAATAAACCAGAAGAAAAAAAAGACAAATGTCTTGGACCCCTTGTTTTCTCCCACAAATTATGGGGGCTCAGCCGGGGGATCGATAAAATTTCGATTTGAACCAAAATTTGGACAGTGAACTAAAGCAGCGTCCATGAAGGGAGACGCGCCGCCATTTTTTGGAAACTTCGTTCAACCTGTGTAGAGGTTGAATTTTTAAACTTCAAAACAACCTGTGTAGAGGTTGAATTTTTAAACTTCATTCCGCCCAGAGTTTGGAACTATCGACGCAAATTCCGCCTGTGTGATAGTTGGAACTATATTTGTACTAAACACCTGCGAAGGTGTCCTGTTAATAATTACAAGAACTATTATAACCTGCGAAGAGGTGAGATCAGTGGAATCAACGTTTTTCTTCAATTATTGGATACATCGTACGTAACGAGCAACAAGGGAGCTAGAAAAAAAGGTAGGATCTTTCCATATATTTTTCTAAAATGTATAAAAACGCTCTTAAAGAGGATCTCATAAGAGTTGTTGAGGATCTAGGGGACGGTACTGTGGAGTAGCCGGACACCATAGCTAAACTAAAGACTAAAATTGAGAACAGTAGTACATTTGAAAGTGATCCAGATTTCGTTAAAACATTAATTAAAAACTGTATAGATGAGGAGGGTATCACGAAACGAAAGGGATTTAGAAAAACAGAAAATTGAGCTAGCGAAACTTCAGTTAGCACAATTAGAAAAAGAAATCGAACTTCAAACGGCTAAAAATGAAAATTAATTTTAAATCCTGCAGCTAAAGTCGAAGAGAAACAGGTTCGAAACAAACATAGAAAAGAAACATGATCCAAAGCATTTAAACTTTTTATCTCTTCCTGTTCCCACCAGATCTGAAAATTTTAATCTGTTCTTCCAATCATTAGAACGCGCATTTTTAACCAAGAAAATAAATGACGAATATAAATCTGAAATTTTAATAAATCTTCTGGGCGAAGAGCTCATATGTCTTTACTGTATATTAAGGAGGAATTAAATACTATGAAAACTAAAATCTATAGTACTCAGAAAATTCCAATTAACCCCTCATGAGTGTTTAAACTCATTTTAAAAATGCTGTAAATCATCAGGCGAGAACATACATCAATTTGCTGCAAGATTGAAGGCAAACTTCCAATATTATTTTTTTTGTTAAGAAAAGTTAATTCCTTTGAATCCTTATGTGATCTTATAATTTCTGATAAATTATTTGAAACTTTAAATAAGGAAAACCGCAACTCATATTGGCATTCGAGAAGCAGAAGATTGGTTTAGATCTATCGATTTAGCTAAAAAGTGCGATATTTATATTTCATCTAGAAGCGGATCACGTAAAGATAACTATCCCCAATATCTTGAAAGACAAAAATAATTGATATATATGCGGTGATTCATCTCATTACGCAAGAGACTGTGAGAAGCGTTTTAAGCTTAAAGAATCTAACGGTCACATCCATATAGAAAAACGCGAATATTTTGAAAGTCGAGAGCGAAAACAAAAAAACGAGGAGTTCGCACAGCCCAATATAAACATTTTTGTAGAAAATCAGCCCGTAACAGCCTTGATTGATTCAGGCTGCCAGATAACAGTTCTAAAATTCCTCACTAATTAGAGTGAACAAACCTTCCAGAGAAGAGAGGGATAACATTAAGCTCATGTTTTGGCGAAAAGCGTATGGTAGAAGTGTCAGCCATAAATATTTCTCTAACTCAGCGCTCTCCCGGTTTAAGTGTTCGAACTGCAAAATCACCGACCTTGACCGAAGAATTTATTATACATCCCAGTGTATATGCTGAAATTAAAGAAACTAGGCCACGCAAAGAGCGATGTTTTATTGAATGAAAGTGAATCCTCTTTAGGTGCTGTTTCTTTTTCAAATGTGATAGAAAACTCTAGTTATGATTTGTCACATGTTAAAAACTTTAATACTAGAAATGATTCGAGTTCTCTAATTAAGAATTATAAATGTAATAAAATTAAGAGTACTAAGTTAAAAATGAGTATTATAAGAGAAAAATGTTCTGATATAGTACCGTGTAAGAAAATCGATGGTGCCATGAAAACGAGATCCGTGGAATTCATCTCCCGATCACCCACCCCTTCACCTATGAAGAGTAAACATAGACGGTTTGCGATGCTCCGGAGAATCTTCCAGCCCTGGCAGTGGAAACGGAGGAAAAAGAGAGATCGTTTTGAACAGACGTCCATAACTCTAGAGAGGAAAATATCGATGCGTTCAAGCAAAGAAGAGCTTGTTAAAAAAGACGTTCTTATGCCTGATGGATCTGATAAAAACCAAGATAGCAAAATAAATGTTTTCCTGTGGAACCTTCCGGATGTCGAAGAGGTGCCTTCACATGATGGAGAAACTGTCTAGTTCAACAAAATTATGATATTTTAAATCTTTTGTGTATTTGTTGTATAGTCCTTGTCTGTTCCGTCTTTTTTTGTATGTTTCAGATTCTCCTCTGGTCTCCATGGAAGTACCACTGCGGACAGCGTACAGTCAGGCTGGCCGGTTGTAGGATCCAATCGTTCTCGAGATAACAACGCAGTCTTCGCGCGCAGGCGCAGCAAATCCAAACCAGAACTGAAACTAGTGGACTTTTAAGAGAAGAGCAAAGAAAGAAAGACTGAGGTGCGCGAGCAGGCGTTACCGTGGACAAATCATTCAAACCTATCTCTTAGAATAGCTACCTTTTAATTAATTTTTGTTTAATTTTAAATAAACCAGAAGAAAAGACAAATGTCTTGGACCCCTTGTTGTCTCCCATATATATATATATATATATATATATATATATATATATATATAAATAATATATATTATAAATGTGAAAGTTTGTGAAAATCTTTGTGGGTCTTTCACGCAAAACAACTTAATGGATTTTAATGAAACTTTTACAGTAATATAGCTTATACATCAGAATAACACATAGGCTATAATTTATAAAAATTTGTAAATAGTGTCCAAAATATAACGCTATTTGTCAAGTAAGAAGGAAAAAATTCTGTCATCTGCAAGCAAAAAAGCTGCAAAAAAAAAAGTCCAAGTCAGCATATATCTATCTTTTGTTTGTGAAAACTACGCAAGGGGCTCGCTTCTAATTAATTCCTGTGATCAGAATAATGCCTATTTTTTTATTTCAGAATAAAACTAAATTTTGAAGGGAGAAGTTGTTATAAATCTCTCTTTATTTTAATGTTTTTTTTATGATTTTATTACGCACATTTGGTAGTAAGAAGTTGATCTATTTTCAAAATAACTACTTTATCGCTTCTGGTACTTAAAGTAAATAAACTTTCTCTTTCACACTACATCATTTGGACAAACTTTCATAATTTTTTTGTGGTTAGTAGTTAATTATAACGTTGTAATTTTAATTGAATATGCAGATATTGCATTTTTAAGTATAAAACTAATTATAACTACTGCGCTGTATTTTTTGCCGTGAGTGAGTGAGTGAATATTAACGTCGCACTGTTCAGCTACACGAGGGGTTTTGGAGACGGACCATGTAATTTTGAACAATGGTCAAGTGACGGGAACGACACTTGAGCTGGCACCCCCTTGTCCTAACTACCACACCACACCAACTTAGCAGGAATATTCCACCAATACTTAGCTTTAATATTCTTTGAAATCCACTCTTCCAAGATATATGGCAGCACGGGTTCTATGATGAGTATTTTAGTGGGTAAGGCGAAAAGTTTTGTAGCAGATATTGCGTTTTCAGCGGATTGCAAAGATTATTATTTTTGTCGCAAAAAAATAGTTAATGTCAAAATTTAAGTGTCTGAGGGTTTTGTCTGTTAATGAAGACCTTGGAAAATGATTTGACTACTTATTTTAAGTGAACGTTGTACATAATTAATTTTACAGTGGAATATCTTTAATTAATTTATTAGCTCTAACGGATTAAATTTTCCAAAGTGGAGTATTTCGTTTATGTATATTTCTTAATTTGTACATGTAGTGATCTAAAAAAAATTGTATGAAAAAAACTGCAGTAAATCATAATGTGGTTGGATAAAGTATTAACGTGCATCGCTCCCCTACACGGCGGGTCTTACAAAGCTCTAATAAAGCTGGAGCTACGAAAGTAGCTAGGCATTTGCCAACTTGCCTCTATCGTTAACATTTTGCTATGTTTTTCATTGAATCGCCATTATAATTTAAGAAACGGCGTTGCTTGCGAATATTACAATTTTAAAATAAAATGAATACAACAGAAAGTAGTATTAATGTATTACACTTTCAGATATAAATTATTTACACTACTTTAAGCGTTCATTGCGCAAAACTTTTAAGAATGTGTTACTTTTGCTGAGCAGAGATCAGCTTAGGGAGGTATTTTGAAAATCGACCCTCAAGAGTGTTAGGAGGAATTATAAATTTAAAAAATCCTTTTTATCGGCTATTAGATCTACATAGTTAAAATTTAACAAAGGTGTTTTTCTTTCTTTTTTTTTTGTTTAGCTGAGATATGCAAAATACTTTTTTTTTTGTTTAATTTTCAATTCACATAAAATTAACTCATTAAAAACTTTTCCTTCAATCTGTGTTGTTTAATTTTTTTCAGGTCATTCATCTATCTATCTATCTATGTGTTATATATATATATATATATATATATATATATATATATATATATATATATATATATATATATATATAGATATATATAGATATTTAGATAGAGATATCATATATATATATATATATATATATATATATAAATATGCACTTAGAACCTCTAACAATCTTCTATTGGATGCATTTTTGAATGATTCAAATGTAAAATAAAATTAATGGTCGGATAAATACTTAAATTGGGGTATCATAAACATATATCTAATAGAAATGAATTGAACATAAATAAAAAGTTGAATAGAAAGTTTCTAATTCTTTGAAAAGCAAATACCAGCCAGTATAGAAAAATGATTAATTTAAGTGGAAGTAATCTACTGAATGAAACATAAATATAAATTTCTCAAAAACAATTTATTTTACTACTTAAGTACTTCTTTCTTATGAGTATTCATAAATGTCATTTGTAAAGAATAAAATTATACCGAATAACATTTATTTAAAGATAGTAAACAACGTTTCTTAGATATTTCTTATATCAGCATCATAAAACTTCTAAACAAGCTTCGTTTTTTATATTTCCAAAGAAATTACATAACTCTAAAATTTAGTTAATGGAGCAGTGCTTAGTTTAAACAACTTATGAACGTTACAAATCTTAAATGAATGTTATAAACATCTTATTTTGTTATGTGTTGTACTTCACAAGCATTTTTCTACTAAAATATTTTACATTGTGAATTTTTAAGATAGTAAATAAGTTACATGCCTTATATCATGCTGTGTAATTAATTTATTATAGTTATCTCAATGGGAAGCATCATAAATAAATTAATGCCTCTAAACCATATATTTTTAAGTATTCGCAACAATATTTAAAATAATATTTGATTCATAAGCTTTCGTTTGAAGTAAAATTATATATACTTAACTCTCTCTCCGTCATATTATAATAACATCGTTGATGTTATTGGTGTTTGGAGGTTCGAATAAAGATCAGCCATAACCAGTTCAAATTCCAATTTATTACATCTCTAACTTAAATCGTACAACTCATGGTAGGAAATGTGCAATAATACTAATTATAAGAGCAATCACACGGCAAAAAGGATACTTAATATTTAAGTTATAATCTAATTCGCTTACTCTTAGATGGACTTCTATGGCCTAATTCACTGTAATTCTGTTATTTGTTGTACGATCTCCGGTCGTTGTCCTTAAATCCTATCTTACAACTTAATTGCCTATTAGCAATAATTGTGATCATCTAAAAACTACACGTCGATTAACTCTCGAATGGCTCTCAGCTACTCTCAACAAACTTAGCGTATGTAAAAGTCAATGTTTAAATAGAACCACTCATTTGCAGGAATCAAGGTCTTCTTCTTCGGGAGAAAGTTTTCAGTAGAACAACAGTTAAAAAGAAATAAATTTACCCCAAGAGGATTAGTTACAGGTTTGCGGATAGACCCGGTACAAAATAATTGGTAGAGAGAGTTACAATAGAATTTACTTGAGTGTATACAGGGGGATGATGATTAAAAAGTTACACTTTCAAAATGCTTTAAAAATAGAACCACTGCTCAGAAGGACTTCAAATTTGAGCTGAATATACTTGAAGAAGGGGAAACGGTATGGCATAAACAATTAATTAGCTTTTGAAGTAATTCGATAGTATTTTGCACTAACAGTGTAACAATTATAGAATGACTTTGAAGCCAATTTTCCGTCAAAAAGCCGGAAAAGATCATGCACATAGAAAAATAACTTGTTTATTATGCATCTCGTACCAAACCATCGTAATTCGATTCAAAATATCACTCATAGCAGAATCCACTTTCGTTTTGTAAATTGCAGTGCTATCTAGTGATATATTTTAGAATTTCTTTTCTAATGCTATACCTTTTTCCTACTTTTCATGTATATTCAGATCAAATTTGAAGTCATTACGACTAGCGGTTCTTTTCTTACTGTATTTGAAAGTGAAACTTTAATTATAATCACTTTGCACTATGCACACATCCCTTTAATTTAACGTATCTCTATGTAAATGATTCATTATTTTAAGACAAATTAATATATGATTTTTTGTAAAAAATATTTAGAAAGTCAAGGATATGATTAAATATTTTTAATATATTGTTTACTAAGTAACGAGATATATATAAAGATGGTTTATATCCACAGTATTATATTCCACCTTTTTATTGCTATGGTATTCTAAACTGCCATGAGAACTTTCAAAACAATTTTTTCTCTTAAAATTAATAATTCTAATTTAAACATTTAAACATCTTTTTTTTCGTAAAAATAATAAAAAAATTAAGAATAACTAATGATTATAAATAAAACCAACTTTCTTTTAATAAAAAAAAAACTCATTTACTTATTTTATAATATAAAGTGTTTGTATTCTACACACACCTACTAAACAATGTTAGCTTAAAATGAATTTATAGAAAACTAAATTTTGTCAAGAAAACTAAAAAAAATGAACTCGATTACATAATGGATAGTAGTTTGCTAACGTTTTGTCTGAAACTCTTCCGCTGTACAAAATTCGAGACGTAGTTTTTAAGCAAAATGAGATCATAACCGACAAAATGGAGGAACCAGTGCCTGTTACAAAGTCGCCGATAAAACGCTCATCATAAATCAAATGGCTTCTCCAATCTTTTGTCCCCATGGACTGTTTTGAGAAAGTTATGAAATTTAAAATTCACGATGTATGAGAGCACCGAGTCATTTCCAACGGCAATAGATAGAAATTAAATGAATTATTGAAGAAAAAGATGACCCAACCATTAAATCTTAACCGTAAAAACTGATGATGATGATGATGAATGACAGTCATTTTGTCCTTCATGTCCCCAGGTATAAATGGTGGTCTTAATGTTCGTAGATGAATGTCTTATAGGGTAGCGGAGATAGAGACATAAATTAAACACGTCTTAAGCAAGGAAAATGATAGTTACACATAAATGGAACTATAGCCTTTTTAAACATTATGTGTCCCACCTTAGAAACAATTAGATACGATGTTATTGTGTTCGTTTCTATGAAATGTAGATTCAATTGGGTTATTGAAAGAAGGTTTAAAACTTGTATGTTTTTTTTTCTTTCGCACACATTTAAGTAAAGGTAACTTACCGAGTTATATGTACAAAAGAAGTGAACTAAATTCTGTGAATATTAAACATATTTTAAACATATGTACTAATTTCAATAGTATTTTTGAGAGGATTGTAATTTTTTGAAGATTATAACCAATTATAGTAACCTTTTGAAATTCCAGAAAAAAGCACAGAATATTTTGAAATGATTTCATAGTTTTGTTATAGAAAATATCATTTACAGAAACAAAATACAAAACTTTAAATAATAACGCAGTATCCAATATTGCTTCTCTCTTCATTACAAATTATTAGTTTATTTGTATTTAATCAGAACGAAATCCACGAAAAATCAATTCCTGTTTGGAACACACAAACATAAGTCACAGTTAATGCATCTTACACTTAATAAAATACATTCTATTCATCCATTCAAGTTCAAATACATTTTTTTAAACTTGTAGGAGATGACACTTGATGTTAATACAGTTTTTTTCAAACATTAATTCATTAATTAAATTCAAAACTGAATAAATAGTAACAAAAATAATAATCCAACAGCATATATAGAAGGGAAAATCGTTCGTTATGCCCTGCAGCGCAATGAATAGCGCGCGCGTTGGACTTCTAATCCTAAGGACGTAGATTTGAATCCTACCTGGGATGGCCTAATTTCTGAGAATGTGATTTCTTTTTTACTATACGATTTTATTAAAATACTTAAATTTAATTAATGAATAAATATTAAAAAACAAGCAAAAAATAGTCCAACATCATATTCTTGTAGACTCATTCGAATCCGGCACTCATGGGCAGTGATTTTCACGTTTTTGTTTCGGTCAAAGGATGAAATAACTCAGTCCTACTCAAAATAATTCACTTCCTACACCACGGATGAAGATCCAATGGCACGCGACAGAATATTTTGGGCACGCCACCGATCAAAACGGTTTGCATTTTAGTTCAAAATAACAATGTTCCCTATGAAGTATTACGAACAAACGCTAGTGATCAGTTGCGGGGTGGCAGGGAGTACACTCGTTTGTTATTGCCTTGCCTAAGTTGTATTGTAGACATCCTATTGCTAATGATGCAAAGCTTGTCTACGTATCGCATAGTCAATTTCGTTGATACAAATGTATTTTAAAATTTATTTATGTTATATTTATGATTTATGTGTTATATTTCCGTATAATCAAGTCTTCAATCAAGGAATTTTCAGCACAATTTTCTCAGTTTCATGAATTCTCGGAAACCTTTAAGTTCATTTTGTACCTTGATGTGACTTCATTTGATAAACTGAACTAGTCGCAATTCAACTGATTGATTTCCAGTCTAGTTCAATATGAATTAAAGTAATTTATCGAAACAAGGAAAAAGTCGGAGTTGATTGAAACAGAAAGATTAACAAGATATATAAATAAAAATGTCAATAACGAAATTTTCTAAACATGGAATTTGATTAACTGTTTGAAGATATGATATTTTAACCATGTTTTCTACTTCCTATGCCTGGGGGGCATTATTGTTAAAGATGAATAACATAAAAAACTCGCTTAGAAACTACTTTAACAAATGACTTCAATTCAGCATGCATTCTTCTAAAAGTAACATCTTACAATCTTAATATAAGTTGTCATTTAATCTGCAGCAACAGAAATCACACTAATGAAACTTTAATTTGAATTACACGTATAACTAAAACATTTACAACTATGCAGTGCAAAATGTATTTTTTCTTAGTAAATAGTTTTGAGTCGTTAGTATTTAATCTTAATATTTTTCCAATAATCACAATTCGAAACTATCTGACGGCACGTCTATACTTCATCAAACATTTCCTTAGAAAAAAAAGGCACTTTGCTGCGTAAAGGTTCGCTACCCCTATTCCACACTCTTCTTTGTAGCTACAGAGTGTTTTTTTCCAGGCATAGAAGTTTAAGTGGGCCTTACTTTCCAAGATGGCGACCGATTCAACAGCTGTCAAGTGATTTATTCTCAGTTTGGTATGGCAATTCATCATGAATAGACTCACGCATGAACAACGCTTTCAAATTGTGCACTTTTATTTCGAAAATAATGGTCGATTTTCATAAGCGAATTTTATTTAGCGATGAAGCGCACTTCTGGTTGAATGGCTACGTCAACAAGCAAAACTGCCGCATTTGGAGTGAAGCTAATCCACAAGTGTATGTCGAAACACCATTACATCCAGAAAAACTGACTGTTTGGTGCGCTTTATGGGCTGGTGGAATCATTGGTCCGTACTTCTTCAAAAACGATGAAGGCCACAACGTTACAGTCAATGGTGATCGGTGTAGAGCCATGATTACTAACTTTTTCATTCCTGAATTAAACAATCATGATGTCCAGGAGCTGTGGTTCCAACAAGACGGCGCAACATGTCACACAGATCGTGCCACAATCGATTTATTGAAAGACGCGTTTGGTGACCGCCTAATTTCACGTTTTGGACCTGTGAATTGGCCTCCAAGATTTTGTGATTTAACACCGCTAGACTATTTTTTGTGGGGCTATATAAAGTCATTGGTCTAAGCGGATAAGCCACAAACGCTTGACCAGTTGGAAGACAACATTCGCCGTGTTATTGCCGATATACGGCCACAAATGTTGGAAAAAGTCATCGAAAATTGGACGTCCAGATGTGACTACATCCGAGCCTGCCGTGGCAGTCCTATGCCAGAAGTCATAATTAAAATGTAATGCCACAAGATTATCATTCGAAAAAAAATTCATGTCAATCGAACAATACATCGTTGTTTTATTGCAATTTAAAGTTCTATACCTCTAAAAAACACCCTTTATAACAGAACTTTATTACTTTAAACTTTTAAAATATACTATTATTATACGCTGATTAAGATAATCAGTAACATGGTAACTCGTAACATGCCGCATACATTCCTTTAATGTCTCTTTATCTCGAGCGAGTGTGGGCGAGTCTGCTCCGAGCGCTTCTGCTTGGAGTAGAGGAATGGAGACTTGATTACATAGAATGGGTTTTTGGAGTACCTGTTTCCATGAGGAAACTTCACCACCTATCTTGAGATTTTTGAGTGAGCTTTGCTTTAGCTTTACCTTAGCCTAGTACTGCGTTAAAATATTAAAAGTTAATGGAGACTGAATGAAAAACTAATGTGAAAAACTCCGTATATAGAGGCAGGGCGGGGCAAGTGTGGGCGTAAACACCTCTACACCTTTATACTCGCGCTTTCACAGTACCTTCTACATTTGAGCTCTAACAATATTTAGATATGAAATAGGATGAAATAGGAAAATTGCAAGGCAAATCGCTTCCTCTCTCTTTTGTCACTTAATAATGTGATTCTGTCATATATATATATATATATATATATATATATATATATATATATATATATATATATATATATATATATATATATATATATATATATATATATATATATATATATATATATATATATATATATATATATATATATAGGCCGTGGGTAGCCTAGTAGTTTGAGCATCGGACTCCAGTCCGGAGGGCCTGGGTTCGATACCCGATGCCACCAAACACCCTCCGAGTACACACGGAGTACGTGCACGTTAAATCAGTGGGTTCGTTGTCTTGTGGGCTTAATCACGAGCGCAGGGACGGGAGAATATTTCCCTCCTCTTCAGTTTACATGCAGAAATTGTGGAGGTGGAGATAGAGATCGTGTCGCCATCTATCGTCCCTTCGGGGAATTTCGCCGAGCTAAATCGTACTGTTACCTGTATGGTGCTCAAGGCCAACGACAGGCGTACCTCTTGTCCATGCCACGATGTATTTCGTGGGCCTCGATCTGACTACGTCAGACAGGTGGCATTAGAAAACAACAACAACATATATATATAAATATATATAACTCTAATAAAAATAACTAAAATAAAATTTTTCATTGTTGACCTAATTAGTTTTATTGACTATTTTCTTTTTAATTTACTTGTTAAAACCTAGTTTGAGGCACTTCATTTGATCAGCCAATTTTACATGTTCAGACAAATTTTCTATTTTTCGAGAGGGAACAATTATTTAAATACATTGTCGATGAGTGCTTTCATTTTAAGTTCCTGAAAAATATTTTCTAATAAACACTAAGAAATTATATGCTTAAACACTGTACTACATATAAGTAAAGCCAGCCTTTCCTATAAATCTCATTTTTCTAACAAATACACAGTAACCATGGATTGCATGTCGTCATTCACTTAGTCACCTTTGTAACAGAGAAATGTGCATAAACATATACCATCAATTTCTTTCTGCGAGTAAATATTTTGTTAAGTGTATTAGAGCAAGCTATTAATTATATTAACAGCTCATATATAAGTATTGTATAATTTAGAAGTCCAGAATAGTGCTTTCAAATTTATATACTAACCTAGATTCAAAGAGAAAAGCAAAACTATTATTATCTTCGCGATTTCAGAGTGACCGGTAGATGAAAGGCTGAATAATAAACTCCATATAATCCAAATACCATCCACTTTGAAATAATTAAGTGACGCTGAATTATGAATAATTCCGTTTAGTTATAATATATATCTATCCATTTCTCACTTCGATTTCTTAAAATTTTAAAATAAACGATGTATTTTGATATGTTTACGTTGTTGTATTATAATACGAGATTTTTTTCAATTCCTACTATTAGTTCATAATTTACCTATGTATATCTTGTTCAAATTTTCAATCGTTAATAAAATACATTTTAAAGAGCTCAATTGAGCTGAAATTTAATATATACGATTATTTTGGATAACAATACGGTAGTTTAATTATAAAATTAATAAAACTTAATTTATTGAAACTAATTTTTCAAAGAATTACCGATACAGTCACATTGGCAACCATTTTGGCAATTTGTGTCAAAACTTTAAAATATTTTTTTCTCTCATTTTAAAGCGCTCATTTGAGTTGAAATTTCTATAGACGATTGTTTTGGATGACTATATACGATAATTGAATTATAATTAATTCAAATTAATTCGCTGAAACTAAATATTTAAGGAATTATAGATACAATCACGTTGGCTTCAGTTTTAGCGACTGGGTTCAAAACTTTAAAATATTTTTTTCTCAAGTTTTAAAGCATTCAGTTGAACTGAAATTTTCTTTATACGATTGTTTTGGGTGACATACGATACTTTACTGATAAATAAGAAAAATTAATTGAGACTTAATATTATGATTATGTCATCTGTATATAGATACTTGTATTATTTCTAATTATTTGATAAAAAGAAACTAAAATAAAATTTTTCTTTTTCTGTCTAAGTAGGAATTGTGGCTCTAATTTTTTTATATTACTTGTTAATTATTAATTACATTACTTAATATAAATTCATTCTATTCTGTCAATTCTCTGTTTCTTTCGGGAAGTCCTAGATTATTTTATTTTTTAGTATATAACGACGTTTTTGTATATATATATATATATTCTCACGAAGAGAGAAATTACCAACATTCAGTTGCACTATTTTTCGAAGAAAATTATTATTAAATACTGCTGTAGTAGTTATGAAAATTAAATTAGAACATGATAATTTTAAATGCAGAATATTTTCTAACTTTTAACAGCCACATATCGAAAAAGCTAATTTTTTAGCAGAAATTTTGAATTTTAGTACTATACTTTAACATTAGAAAATAAACACAGCACCTATCCTTACTAATCATTATTTCGTATGAAGTTGTTTCATTGGAATATTCGTTCATTTGACATGTTACTATAACCGTCCCTTTCCACATTTGACATTCACAGTTATTTTTTTGTAAAAAACTGCTATAATGAGCGTGGTTTATTCAAACATTTCTTATATTGAGCAACATGAAAAAAAGAAGAAAAGAACATCCGAAAAATATTGTGTTAGCGTTTTTCTTTCAACAATAAGTAGCAATGTTTCCTATTTATCTAAAAACTTTTTGTTCTATTAATATTAAAACCAGCTAATCACAAAGAGCTAAGGCATAATTTTAATATTGTTTTATTTTATAATTTTTAAGTAATTTTAATATTGTTTTATTTTACAATTTTTAAGAAATTTTATTCGCTTTTATCAATGATCAATAGCTTTCTGAAATACTTTGTTAACTATTGACTTCATTAACTTCATAACTAGGAAGCATTCATTCGTCTTTTGAAAGATCAGTCCACATCAATACAAAACTTAAAGCATTAATTGTGCATATTTAGAAATGGCACCACGACAAGACAGATTGATAAACCCAGAAGCAAGCAAAATGATAATCGATAAGTTTGGTCCGTCACCAGCTCGATAGTTTAATTTCCACTTCAACAAATTCTTTCGGAAATCTCCGTAATCCAATTCACATAACTTCAATGGGATCTGAAAGAGTTTAATTTACTTTTCCATTCCAAGAGAACCAATTTTATTGAAAGTTTAATTTCACTTCTTTTATGGTGACAACAATTTTCGATTCCTTTTACAAGAAGCAGAAAAAAATTTTGTTTGTGTTTTTTACTTCGACGCTGCTAATAGAAGTGTTTACGGTTTTTGCTTTGGGATAATTTTTTTTAAAAAGAAATATCTTGTACGAATGATGAGAAAGCAAAATTCGAAGACATGAAACAATTTATTAATAAGATAATTCAGTTAATGTCATGTTTTTGATTACTAAATAATGATTAGTTGTTTTTTAAAAGAAGTATAAATTAATTATGAAATACAATTTACGTAAAATATAGGTCTGATATTTTTATATAAATTTTCTGTTTTATTTTATTCCGAAGCAATCAAATTTTTATGTATGTAGTGGATAACTAAATAAGCCAGTAACAATCTCCAGACAGAGGGGATCACTTTTGTCTAGAAGTATGTTACGTGCTTACGAATCCATAGGTCGCGGGTTCTATCCTCCACATTGGTGGCCTTGACACTGAACTAAGAAAAACGCAACTTTCGCGCAGCTGTCGTGGTGCCATCTACCCACTGCAATGACAATCAAAAGCCTTCAGACCCACTTGATGCAACAACTAGAACCGTCAGACTCACTTGACGCAGCAACCAAAGTCGTCAGACTCACTTGACGCAAGAGCAACAAATCACACACACACTCGCTATAACAACCATATCGTTCGTTCGCCTATACACCGGTGGGGAAGTAATACAGCGGACTGTTATGTAAGCCAATAAGATCCTCCAGGCAGAGGTGATCCCTTTTGTCTAGTGGTATGTTGCGTGCTTACGAATCCGTAGGTCGCGGGTTCTGTCCTCCAAATAAGTGCCACCTCACATACTTATTATTTCACACTCATTTAGGCTGAAATAACTTAAAATTATCTGCTCGTGTAAGCAATTTCTTCTCGTATACACAAATTGTAACTCTCAAAATATAATTAGATGTTACAAGTGGGGATAGTTTATTATATTCAAGAGAAATATATTATATATTTGTTTGATTAATTCACTCTCTCTCTCTCTCTCTTTACTTCTAAGTGGAAACACTCTTTTGTTATTCACCTATAGTTTTACTGATTCACGAATTTAAACAAAAAATATAAGTTAAAAATTATGTTTTGAGATAATTTTTTGAAAATGCAAAATATCGTTCTGTTTTCAATTTGAAATTTAAATTTTAGGCACAATTGTTTTATTTACTGAATTGAACACCTAAGAAATTAAATTCATGATTATGTTAGAAAACCTTAGAATATATATAGCAATGATAATTTTTCTTTATTCTTCTTTTTTCACCCCATTTTCTTAAAACCTTTCTGTAAAATTGTCCGCACAACTGTGGTTATACTCATTTTCTTATATTTAAAATTATATTAATTACATTTAAAGTGATTTCGCACGAGAGACTTTAAACACACAAAAATGTAAAATTTAGTGAATGCCCCAATCTTTTTCGTAAAGAAATTCTTTATTGTATACTTGTTACTTTTTTTATAAAAAAAGATTGAAGTATACTCCCAAAATATGTTTTGTTTTGTTTTTAAACTCGTCACTCCCACATTTTTAGGGGTTTGGTGATGCTAATATTTTAGATTTCTGTACCCATGGTCAAACTGCTAAAAAACTTTTTAGTTCAGGACTGTAAGCCGTTAAGCGCAAGCTAAACTCTATGTAATTTTTACTTTTTTATTTAAAGACAATAAAATGTTTCCTAAGGCAAAAGTATTTTATTTGATTTTTTCCTATGTCAGAAAGTATTTTAAAATATTTTTAAAATTTGAAAGTCCACAGGACCACAGAAGAAATAAACAAGTTTCTTTAATTGAAAAAAAAAATGATTGTTTAGGTTTCATGCAAAACAATAAGAAATTAGCGTAAGCAGATGAATAATAAAATTAAAAACTCAAGTGAATATAAATTTCGAAATATTTTATTACTAAACATGTTCTGTAATTTAAGAATTTCCATACATATTGGGAAAATGAATATTGTGGTCCCAATCTCCAAATATTCACTATGCCCGTTTACAAATGCAACAACAGGGTGGAGAGGCAAGAAAAAACATTAATTTCACATAAGGTAAATAAATCTCAACTAATAATGCATAATATATGATTTGAACATTTCTCAGACACAAGTTGAATTGGGTATAAAGAAGGAACCTGCAGAATGGGCAATATCAGTGTTATTATTTATGCCAGGAAAATCCCTGTGGAATCTTCTTTGTCTGAAATGAACGTATGACGAAGGAAATTCCTGGACACTTCAAAGGAAGCAGCTCCAGAGGACAAAAATGTTTACAAGTGGCTCGATGATTAGACTAAAAAGGGTAAGTTGCTTTAAACATTAAGTATCAGCTGAATCCCATTTAGTTTTTGCACTGGCTGTGGCGAAGATGATTGGGAAAAAAAGGATGTGTGAGGAATTTGAGGGAAACTGTTCTTACCAGATCAATACGTAGGTCGACGTATCCTCCAACAAGCCAGTAGCCCATAAGTCAGTCCAGCCGTTTCTTCTTAGCAAATGTAGGACATTCTTACTATTCCAACATCGACCAGAACCATTATCCATTGATTGGAGGCTAGTTGTCTTTACTTGTGATGGCATTTAAGGAGACAGTCATATACTCCACATCCCATACAACTACTCTATTTGCGATGGTGACATGCTATATAGTTCTCAGTCATGTTCTTAGATGAATTCCACTTCTGTCTTCGCAATAATAATCACTGGGGATGAATGTACCTCCAATGTGGTAACAGATCCAATCCAGAGGCATTTTTGAAATATTCTATCTACGACAATCTACACCTTGTTTTGGAGCGCTTTTGAGAACTATATCACCTCTGGTTCATATCCAGAGCACAATGATGTCCCGAAGTTATATGAATCATCTGCTTTGACAGTGATGCTTCGCTTCATTGAGGAACTAGTGTACAATTCCCTTTATTAGCAAGATAATATCCAACCACGCACTTCATGTATCAGTCAATGTGCTCTTCAAAATGTAAAGATGCTTCCTTGGCTGCCATTTTCCCATTATATCTCACTAATCAAACGTTTCTGAAACGTGATTAGTAGTCGATTTGATGCCCTGCCATCATTCCATTTACAAGACGATATGTAGCAAATGTGTAGTTGATAGGGAATAAACAGTAATCTTTTAAGACAATGTCTACAATCTCTTTGTACGTAGAAGTAAAGTTTTATGTATTGTCGTCCAATGTGATCTTTCTACTTATTGAAATGATATACCCGTTCTGTGTTGCGAAGGTCATTTATTGTGGTTCTTTTACTTAACTCTTTCTGTACTTCGAGTTTCTTTACTTTCTGGCCACGCCTTGGTGTTGCAATTTAAGTGTCACGTATTGTATGTGACAGTTGCAAGCTACTGTTAGATATGGAACTAATAAAAAATGTTCTATTAACTTTTTCCCCAGTAAAATAGCAGCAGTTATTTTATGAACACCGTTACAACTGTTCTTGGACAAAGTATTCCTCTGAGTACCTAGCTTCCTTAAAATATCAGTTTGCCGCGCAGATTGTAAATGGAATAAGCACTAATGATATGGTTAAATAAATAAGTGATTTATTTCGTGGAACTTGGTCTGGTGTTACTGTCGATCAGGATGCATAAGTAACAAGAACAAATAAGTGACTTTTGTTAAGGAAGTCTTAAGCTATGCGAATATTAATCTTTAAAAAAAGATTAGTGCAAATAGCTTTAAGAAGGGGTCCATTTATTAACGCATTCTTCCTTAGCAAGATATTTTCATTCCATTTTTTTAATTTACTATTTTTTGCAAGGCATTTATGTAATTCTCAGTTATAAATACCACAAATACAGTAAGATACGTTTAACGCGAAACTCTTAAGACGAAATATCAGTTAACACAAAATAATATAACGGTCCCGCCAAACTACTATGTATTTTCATGCATTTTTTCTCTTAACACAAAACGAAAACCGCTTAACGCAAAAATCTTTCCTTTTTGAGACTGAACAAAATACAAAAAGTACCAGCCGCAGAGGTGTGATTTAAGTGAAGGGGGTTAAAGAGAGGTGGTTTCACATGTTTCGTAGAAAGGAGGCTAACTTGACTTCGAAATACCCTCGGAATAGCCTGTGACACGAGCCAAATTTGTTTACCTAAGCCAGGGGTCCTCAATCTTTTTTTCTGCTGGGCCGCATGCATATGTTAGTTATTTTACGCGGGCTACAACATGAGGATAAATGGGGGAGGGGAGGAGAAATGCTTTAAAACCAAGATCACATTGGAAATTTAAAATGCGGAAAATTGATAAAAGTATTATAACTCCTGTGTTTTGCCATATTTAATTATTATTTTTTATATTTTTTTTATTTTTGTCACCAACACTAAATTAAAAACATTTAAGAAATACTCCTTCACAATTTCTGCATCAGTAAACGGTTTCGCATGATTACCAATAATATAACAAACGTCATGGAATGTCTTAGTTACCACCGTGATATTACCACTGACAAAACACTTTGTTCCTGTTGCAAAGATTATTCAAGAAAGCCTACTTATCACCTCTTGAAAGAGATATTCCAGGAGAAGTGTCATTGAATGATTTGCGTTTATTGGTATTTTTTAAATACCAATAAACAGCAAATACCAGGACTTTCGTAAAAAATCATACAATTACTGATCCATATTTGTTTTTCACTACAAAATAGTTAGAATAGTCAATCTTCCAATCGTCTTGAAACGATATACACTCATGGACAAAAAAATTAACGCAACAAAAAATAATTGCGGGATCACAACGAAACTTTGCATGAAGGTACATGTCGGGGAGATATGTAAATGATTAGAAATACAGCATGATTGTACATTATGTATAGCCAGTAGAGGGGCGTTTAACGTCATTCACCGTGGAGTACAAAACAGGTAACCAAAGCTTGTTTGAGTGTGTTGAATCGTCTACAAAGGACGAGCTGAGGTAGACATGCCATTACGCCATTTTCAAAGACAATATGAGCAGCTGTCGCAGTTTGAGAGGGAAAGAATCCTCAGCATGATGGAAACTGGGTGGTCAGCTAGGCCAGTAGCTCGTAAAATCGTCCAGTCGTCGAGAAGACTGCCACATCGTAAGAAATGCATGCGTACAGCTAACTGCTTCATCGGCCGCCACCTAGACACAGGTAGCCCCTTCACTAGGGGCCCCTGTGTCTTCTCGAACCATATGAAGTCGCCTGGCTGAAGGACATTTGGGATCACGGCGCCCATTACGTGTGCTGCCCTTGAAGCCCACCCATCGACGCCTCCGTTTGGAGTAGTGCCACGAGCGAGGAAACTGGACTGCAGCGGAACAGAACCAGGTAGTTTTTAGCGACGAATCCAGATTCAATCTGAGCAGTGATGATAAACATGCTCGTGTGTGGAGACCCCGTGGTGAACACCTCAATCCTGCCTTTACTGTACAGCGACACACCGTCCCCACAGCTAGTATGATGGTATGGGTTGGTAATGCCTACAATACACGGTCCCCACTAGTGTTGATCCGTGTCACCATGAGAGCCCAGCGGTATCCGTGGCACCATGACATCCTGCAACCACATGAGTTGCCACTCATGCAACGGCTCCAAGGAGCCATTTTTCAACAAGACAATGCTCGGCCTCACATGGCAAGGTTGTCACAAGACTGTCTCTACACTGTTATACCTTTCCTTGGCCTTCCCGATACCCAGATTTGTCTCCAATCGAGAGTATCTGGGATCATTTAGGACGGCGAGTTGGGGATCCCACGAGTCTGAACACACTAGAGGCAAGGTTACAGCAAATATGGAACGAAATATCTCAAGACATCATACAGAACTTTCATGCCGCAATGCCCGATCGTATCGCATCGTGCATTCTCGCTAGAGGGGGTACAACTGAGTATTTCATCCTCCGTTCTTTTGCCTTTTACTCTGAAATAAATGATCCGTTTTCTTTGATTTTCTAATCATTTACTTATATCAAAGTTGTCAGTACGTATGTAAAATTTCGTTTCATTTTGATGACTCCTTCTTGGTGCGTTAATTTTTTTATCCATCAGTGCATTTTCTTCAAATATTTTTCGCTTGTAAGATATGAAAGATAGTTATAAATTACTAGTTTAACCCATAAAATTGTCGCTACTCCACTGTTGTTTTTTATCACTAACCGTAACCGTTCCAAATAGAAAAAGAATATCAATTCAAACCCGTACGATACTGACAGCAAAAAACAAAGCAATATCGTTAATTTCTTGATAAAGGATTTCCCACCAATTTTTTAATACAATGTTCTTAAATAAGTAAATTCCTCAGAGCAATGGAGCATAGCAGGTCAACTTAAAAAGCTCGGGGGGCCGCATGTGGCCTGCGGGCTACAGGTTGAGTATCACTGATCTAAGCTACCTTCATTCTCCATACCTACAAATGCCACACAAAATCAACTCCTCTTTCATCAATTGGTTTTGGAATTGGTGACGAGTACATTGCTCTGTGAGAAAAAATCAGTGAGTTTTGATCGCGTTTTTTCCCCCTATATTAGAAGAATTTCTTACGAGCACAATGGCAAAGAGCTGGGGGAAAAGCAAACTACTATCTAGCTTAAAATAAAGATGGAGACTCTTAAGTTGTTGATCAAAAACCGAACTCGGAAATGGAGATCTGTAAAAATTTTGGTATTGCTAAATTTTGTATTAAATTTTATTAAATTCTTGTGAGTGTTTATGTTTCATTGCAGTTTATTAAATACATGCATATATACACATCTATGTAAATAAAATGTACTCTAAGAAAGTTAACATTGTTAAATATATGGGTTTTTTTTCGCAATATTCTTTAACACGAAGTACTTTTAACATGATAAAATATTTCAGTCCCCTCATTTTCGTGTTGAACGATTTTCATTCTAGATAATACTCTGCACAATTATTTTATTTCTTTTTAATTTTGATTAAAAAAAACTCACCCTTTTAAAAGTAATTTTGGAATAACGGTACATCATTTGTTGTTTCGATATTTGGTATTAATGTTTTATAATAAAAAATGCAAATATATTACTTTTCTTTATATATTCCTTCATATAAAAAAAAAGATAATGTGCATTTATTGACAGAACGTCAATATTTTTGGGTCAAATAAATACATCAAACTCATGCAAAAAATAGTAGTTTCACAGATAAAAGGAATTCGATCGAATTTCGTTTTCTAAACTTTTCCGATAAAACCAAAATATAGTTCTATTATGTTTACAACATTCCAAGCCGTGGATATAAAAAAAAATTACTTAATCTTTTTGCCGCTCTTTAAATCAATAAAAATATTTCGAATATTTTCCCTGAAAGTCGGAAAAGAAAGTTACGACTCTTCAAATACTGAAGGAATGCCTCGTAAAATATGTAATGAAAGCCGAACAGTAACAGAGTAAAGAATAAAGCAAATTCTCATGAAATCATAAAACTAAGTATTGAGCGGAAGGTGTAATACGAGGTTTTATGTGAGTTTTATTAGCTTCAGGAATTCAGTTTTCAGTTCGCAATACGTTTACGAGACAAAAAAAAGTTTTTTTAAGAAAAAAAAACGTGAATAGAGACGGATTAAGGCACTAAAAATGTTAGAAAAATATGTAAGAACTTGTATTGAAAAATTTTGAAAAAAAGGCTTGAATGCTGTTATAAATATTGGAGATGCCTGGAATTTAACATCGCTCTGAAATGGTGCCGATAAAATGGTAGTCTTCGCTTAATTTTTTTTTATTCTTTCTTATTTATGATTCGCTTCATCCCGATTATGATTTTCGAACTTTTCCTTGTATTTTTTTACTCCGAAAAAAGTACTGAAATTTTGGTTTTTCTTAAACTAATATGTGCGACATCAACAAATAATGATTTTCCATTTCCTTTAACTAAAAGTTGCTAAACTCATAAAATACATAACATCTTTTTTTCGGTTACTTTTGATCTAAAGGTAAACCAGTATTTGGATTTTTTTTATTCTTATTAAAACCGGTATGATATACAATACAGCGGTATTTATGATACCGTAATCATATGCTAGGTGTAGAATAACAACTTAATGGAACGGTTTTGATAAACTAACAACCCGCATTTTAATTAGTTTTTGCAGTGATTTCTGAATTGTGAATTTTATTATGCTCTTCTTTTCACAAAAAATATAAAAGAATTAAGGGATTTTTTTATCAGATTTTATGTACGTTAATCACTGACAGAGATATAACAATCGAAAGGAATGTGATATTAATTATTATTAACGTAAACTCCAGCGTATATAACACGCACTTTTAACACACACAAAAAAATTAAAAAAAAGAGATGAGCATATAAAAAATAGACTTTTTTCTACATGCATCAAAGTGATGTTTATTTTTTTAAAAAAAAATGACAATCTTTGTGAACTTAAAGGGTTGTAGTTCTCTGGAAGTATACTATTTTTCAAAAGCTTATGATAATATCTCGAATATAACTCATTTCAAAACACACAAGAGATATTCACGCATACATTTCAGGTTTCTTCGTAAGGTTGCGCGTTACACGGCGAATATACCTTAAAATTAAAAAATACAGCTTGTAAGTATAGGTGCGCGTTACATATAAAATTGTGCGCATTATACGCCGGATTTTACAGCATATGTAGAAAATTACCACTTAGATTATTTATAAATAAAGCTTTATTCTCTTTCCCCCTCATATTGGAGTATTATCAGTGATATTTAATATTCAACTGCAAAATGTTTAGGGTCCTCGTAGCATACTTCTCGTCATGGGGCCGGACTTCAACCCGTGGCGCGCCGGCTACTCCGAACGCGGTAACATTATCTCTATTACTCAATATTGCACTATTCATGAAAAAAAGGTGCCATAGCCTCCAGGAGGTTGGACTTCTACCTGTTGGTTCACGAAAGGTATTTTATATATTTCCCTTCTACCACCCATTGGAAACCAATGGAAACGTTCCCCTATCCGCCACCTGGGGACTCGTCCTTTGACTATCCCCGAATTATAACATCCACAATTGCCAGATTGAGAACTGAACACCTTAAGGGCATGATGAAGATTCACCCAGACAAGACAAGATCACATGTTCATTGCAAACACTGCCCAGATCTTTAACTCACGCCCAATCACAACTTGGAATGCCCTACCGTCGCAACAAAGTTACTAAAAATGGGAATGGTCCCTCTAAGGGACTCTTTGCGGGAAATCCTGTACAGCCCTGATCTCCCCGAATAGCAGAGGCAGTGATCAAGACTTTTGACGGAATTTAGTGATATCTACTGCATTTATTCATGGACACCAGAACAACGTCAGTGATATCTTTGGAGTGTATTTATTGGAGAATATTTAAAACTAACCTAGGTACAATTTCTTACACAATTAAATTTGCACACTATTTTTAAATCTGTCATGCACACTTCCATGAATAAACGAACAATCCTTGAAGAATATCGTACGTAAAGGAACTTATACCTATACACACTGGCGTGCAAAAAGTAAGGAAAAAACCTATTTTCACGTATATTTCTAATACTAGGAATCGTTTTTCGTGAATAATGGCAAGCCAAACAAAAAGAAAAGAGATTCTTTTCTCAAATATTCAATTTAGTTCCATTTTCTACTCTTGTTCTATGCATTTTAAGAAAGCTCTTAAGAGAGGCAGCTTCTCTTCAGACACAACTCAGACTGATGTTCCTGAAAATTTACGATTATTTTTGAAACTTTTGCAAACAATGGCACAAATGCAATGGTTGGATAATGGATTACGATGGAGAGTACAGTAAAAATCATTTAACTAACATCACGAAACTAAAGGGACTGAATAATTTTTTGCATGTTAAAAATTTTGTGTTAAATGATATTGAAAAAAACCCATATATTTAACACAATTAAGTTTATTAGAGTACATGCTATCTACATAGGTATGCATATATGCATGTATTTAATAAAAATCCTTGAAATTAAAACATTTACAAAAACTAATAAAACTCAATACAAAATTTTAGCAATACCAAAGTCTAAACAGATTTCTGTTTTTGTCTTCGGCTTTTGATCAACAACTTGAGAAGCTCCATCTTCATTTCAAGCGAAAAAGTAGTGTGATTTCCCCTCAGTTCTTTGCCGTTGTGCTCGTAAAAAGTTCTAAAATAAAATTAAAAAAACCGTGAACCACACAAGCGTACTGAGTTTTACTCACACTGCGATGTACTGGTCACTGAAATCCAAAGCCATCTGATGAGAGGTGAAATGTTTTGCTTTTGTATTGGTATGAGAGGTCTTCACCTCTTTCTTGAACACCTAGATATGTAGGAGATAGGGAAGAAACGCTCCCCATAATCCAATCAATCTATGTATTGATCACACAATATAACGACATGAATTCAATCAATAACAGTAAGAGAATGTCTCGGTGCTAACCACAAAAGTGGAACATCGACGAAATACACGAAAGATTAGGAGACTATCAAACTCGATCTTTACTTTATGTAGGATGGATCTAATCTATTATTCGATTTAATCTAGTATTAATTTAATCTCAGTTACCAATCGTCACTTTAATTATTCACAATAATTCAATAATGATACCTGCCAGTAACAATTTCACCTGATTTCTGGTTTTCATCCACTTCTACACTATCTTCTAGCTAGAAAACAACTTAATTTGCACATCACGATTTCTTCTTCCTAAGGGTTGGTTGTGAATAACGCGATTTGATGCTCAAAGATTTCCCAAGAGGATTAATGGAAGTATTGCGAATAGATCCGTTACAAGTGATAGAGATCCATCACAAGTAAATTAGATAAACAAAATTGGCTTGAGTGTCACAGGCTGTTTTGAGGGCATTTCAAAGGCAAGTTAGCCTTCTTTCTACGAAATATGAAAAGCCACTTATCTTTCATTTCACACCCCTCTTAAATCTCACCTTGACAGCTGATATTTTCCGTATTTTGTTCATTCCCAGAAGGGAAAATCTTTTCATGTTAAACAATTTTTGTTTCATGCTAAGCGAAAGAAATGCATGAAAATACATAGTAGTCTGTCGGGACCGTTGTATTATTTCGTGTTAAACGATATTTCGTATTAAGCGTTTTCGTGTTAAACGTATTTCGCTGTATTTGGGAGATAGGAGACAGATCAATGTTAAGTGGAAGCAGCAAGATGGTTCAATATATAATTTGAAACTAAATTTCTAGATTATAGAACTAGTTTAAGAAGACTAGAGCAATTTCATGAGGACCCTTTGCAAGGTGGCGAAGAGCTGCCACAAGCCAGGATGACCGCTACATGGCTTTAACTCCAACTCACAAAAAATGGAATGACTCAATTCGCAAATAAGTCCTTCACCTTTTCTGCTGTTTATCGAAGTCTAAGTGGACAATTTGTTTGCCCAAAATGTTTTTTTTTTTTTAAAAAAAAATTCACACTTTTTTATTGCATATAACTAAGCATAATACTTAATAAAATATGTGAAAATGGAAAAAAAATTTTATTTTAATTATTAACGTTTAAAAACTTCACCTTATTTTTGTATTTTATATTTGTGAAATACGAAATGGCATAAATGTCTGCTTTTTTTAAAAAAGTTCTCTCAGCAAGCTATGAATAATGTTTCATAAATCTTCAAAGAATTTATCTCATCCTTACAGAAAAAAAAATCATATTCGTACTTTTATTCAAACGGTTGAAGATTTTGTGTGTGCGCGCATATACATATATATATATATATATATATATATATATGCAAAAACAATTTAAAGCATGGTGTTATACTAAGTTTTATAGTATAGCGATAATATCGATGTTGCTGTTGTTGCACGCCCCCATTGGTCAGCAGTGCTAAACCAGGTCCATGACATCGTCCACTTTCAAAAAATGCAACACCAGCAAAGGATTGTCTACTGAATCCTGCTTGGTGAGTCCTAGGCATTCGAGGATGTGAGCAGGCGAGGCCGGCTCAGAAGAACAGTTCGGGCATATTTTAAAGCTCTTACTTCCTTCGGAAAATTTTCTTGTTTTTATATGGCCACTTCGAAAGTGAGCTAGAAGAGTTTGATCCTGTCTATTGAAACTGTGAGCTAGAGAGCCTCCAAGACGAGAACACGTTCCAATGGTGCTCTTGGGGGATAATCCAAGCGGTATTATTCTGGTGTTTAGTTCTTGAGAATATCTCCAAAAAGGTGAGGGGTGCTGACGGCTCTGGTACCTCGCAAGCGCCAGCCTTGACCAAAGTATCCGCAATCTCATTTCCCTCTAGATCTATGTGAGAGGGAATCCACTGCAGATGAATTTGATGCGATGTGGAAAGTCGCTTTAATTTGGTGAGTATTGACACTCCAACATTATCTCTCATACTTTGCCAAATGGACAAGTGTTGTATTTCACTTCTACTATCAGATGGTATCCAAATCTCTTTTCCATTGGGAAGAGATGCAAGAGAACCAAGGGCCTCGTCAATGGCTATCAGCTCACTGTAAAAAACCGAGCAACCGTCTGGATCCTCTGGATTCTTAAGATATGGTCTTACGATTTGATGTAAATTCCGCTGCCAGATCGATAATAATCGTCTCTACTGCCCTCCGTATAAACCTGATCGGCGTCAATTGGTATGCGTCCAATTCTCTCTAGAGCTAATTGCTTTAGATAGGCAGGAAGGTCTGTTTACTTTTCCACGTGTACTGGTAATTCTGGATGGAAAAAGACCCCGTCAAGATCATCCGCTGGGTCAAGACATTGTGACAGGTGATGAGGTTCCACAGCACCAATCGTAAGATTAAAAGAGACCATTTGGCTGAAAGGAATGTTTCTCCTGAGTCTCTGGGTGTTACACCAATATTTGAAGTAGGCTGAAGTACGATTCCAAGAATCCAGACTTCTGATTTTGTTGTAGTATTTATTTTATTTGACAAGCCCGTCTCCTAAGGCTAAGGGGCTATAGGTCCACATCAAAAAGTACTATATCTCTGGGACAAGTATTTTTTAGATTAGTGATGATCCGAGCAGCGCTGAGCTGGACCTTTTCAAGTTTCTGAAGATTTGTAACGGAGGCGCTACATTATATCGGTGTTTCTTAATGATCTTTCCATTTTCATTTCTTTTCAAGCAACGAATTGCACATTGCCCTGCCAATGTAACTTCTTTATCGAATATTTTTTTTAAATCTAAATCCCTGCTTTCAATTAAAAATTCTCACCTTCATCCCAACAAAAATCCCGAATGAGTAGTACTTCAGTTTAGTAACACACTAGAACTAATAATATCAATATAAAAACTAAAAATATGTTCAAATCAAAGAAAGAAGAAAATATCAGTGCCCGTACAGCGTGCTAGCAAACCGTTTGTGACCATTTTTCTGTAGCCCGGGCAAACCAGTTTAGGAGTTAATGAGGTACATTTTTTCACCAGGAAATCAATAGTATTCATTCCACTTATTCCAGGTTACCCCGACTGATAAAGAATGGAGAGTACGACTAGATTTCTCTTGTTCCTTTAGTCGATACTGCTCCCACCATGTCTGATAGTTTATCTACCTCTACTGCATCTTCCTCATCCACAGCATGTTCTATTTCTCAAACTACTACCACTTAATCCAATACCATGCATCCTACATCCCAGGATGCAAAACTAACTTCAAAACCCCGCAAAAAAACAATGTAATCCTAAAAATAAATGTTACACTATAAAAACTAAAATACACATTAAGATGACTCCTCATATACCTAGGAAATCAGCATCGGTAGAATACACAACGGATGAGGAAGATATGATCCTATACGATATAGAAGATGAGGTAGAATCGACGAAGAGTATTGACAAAATGAGAGTTGGGAAACGTGAACAACATTCACACACGTTGAACCCAACCCGTGTTGGAAATAGTTTAAATTATGTAATTCTTTGCCTTATTATTTTTATAAAAAATTTTAGAACGAACTGTACAGAATTTTTAAACCAATGTTTATTTTTACATAACTTAACATTTTACTAGTTTCACCAAGGACATTGTTTTTATGAACCTTTTAAACTGTTTTTCTCTTTTAATATTTTTAACATGTGTTTGGTGCAGCTTAGACAATGGTGGCTCTTGCGCCATTAACCCAAAAACTCACTCACTCACCGGCTAGATTTCTAGACCTGAATACCCTACAGCAGGGGTGGGCAGACTTTTCCAGGGTGCGGGCTACTTCTAACTTTTTCATACAAGGGATGCTACCCATAGCCTTTGATTGTTTTTAAACGATTGATTATAATCCCATGTATTTAGTACGTAAAATATAATTAAGTACTATTTAAATATTTTTATTAATTAATGCTAATTATTTATTCAATGATTTATTTTTCACTGTTTTCTGTTCCCGACAATATACAAAATCAAAAATAAAATATTTGGCTGCACATTGAGGCATGATATACGACAGGGGTGGCGAACCATTATGAATCAACATGTTATTTTTTTCTAAAAAAGTGTTTAATAAGATATACGCGTGCCGTGAAATAATTTTTAATGTGATTGTTGGGAAAATAATAAGAGAGACTAAATACTAACCACTCAAAACTCTTTATTTTCGACGAAAAAATAGCTTTTGCACTGTTTACTTGTAAATGTTTTAGTTATACGTGTAACTCAAATTAAAGTAAATATTAGTGTGACTTCTGTAGTTGCAGATTGTGGATGACAACTGACTTATATTAGGATTGTGACATGTTACTTTTAGTAGAATGTATGCTGAATTGGAGTTATCTACCAAACGTTTTCTAAGCAATTAATTGTTTTTAATGTGGCTCACTTTTTTGGCAGGATGATTTATGATTTGTTTCAAAGTGCAGTTTTACAAACGATGTTCTGCATACCACTATTCCAAAACATAAAACACACAATAAAGCCCTATTTCTAGATTCACCAAATTTGAAATTCTCTGTTACACTTACTATCTTGCCCTTTTTGTTCTTTTGCTGTACTAGCCATGTTAAATAACAAGTAAAAATTGTAAATATAACACATATAAACTGTAAAATACAGTTGTGCCAATGAAATTTACGAAGCTATGCTTAGACAAACTTTGCATCATAAGCAATTGTAGTCCACGACGTAACTAAGGTAAAACAATAATAAACGAGTCTGCTCTGCCTCCCCCCCGTGAACGATCACTTGCAACTTTTTTGTAATACTTTATAGCGAACTTTGTTATTTTGAAATAAAATTCAAATTATTATAATCGCTGGCGTACCCAAAATATTGTGTCGCGTGCCTCCATGGCACGCGTGCCACTGGTTCGCCATCCCTGATATACGAGAAGGGTAGACTTTCGACCCTGAGTCCCCTCCCCCCCTTGAAAAATTCTTGCGTGCGCCACTATCTAGTGTCGTAGATGTGGTGAGGTAAGGATAAGGTCTACAATATTTATCATAACTTAATAACAAATACTATCTGAAATAAAAAAAATCACACTTTTAGAATCGTGTTTAAAGCAAAACGCTACAAATATAATAGTAATAGCCGCAAATATAATAATATTAAATGAGATGTATCTATTATACAAACAGAGTTCAAAATACATTAAACAATAAATCCTTTTTTATTTAAAATTAGATCTCGTAGTTATACTCAGCAGAAGACTTAGTCTGAATACTGTCAGCCAATCTTGAATATTTCCGTATATAATTGGTAAATGCTAATCTTCAGGCAATCACCCCAAAATGTCCTAGTGGTCCACCAGTTGATCGCGATGGACGTAATGCCCACTTCTTCCATACAGCATATTTTAGATTCCTTGTCAGATAAATGAAAGTTTCTAACTCTGTCCCAGAACAGTCCCGGAGCTAAGAAGTACTTTGGTATTGAAGTGAGATTTATTGTCCTAAAACTTCATTAACAACCTCATGAACATCCCGAGAGGCAGTAATGAGCGCTACATTGTTATTAGGAGCGATGATACCCCACATTAAATCCTTCAGTTGTGTCATTTTGCTACATAAAATGTTTGGACTACCTTGCTTTCAGATCTTAAATCATAATAATGATTTTTGAAGTGAAAGTTCTTAGCGCTCGAGAGTGAATGGGAAATGTGCCCAGTTTTGCGTAACAGTGAAAAGGCAAACGGAAGTAGTGTCCCCGCCCCCATCCTCCGAATCGTCAGCATGATAACAGGATAGCGAGATGGGAGGAAAAGGGGGAGTGGGGACACAACGTGACTTGCGTCATATTCGTGTAAAAGTTGGATGAATGCTCACCTCCGATAGGTCAACTTGCCCACCTTCCTATAGGGTGTCCTTTCTCCCCAGACCCGGGAACATCTATCAACGTTTGTATGAGATGCAATGACATTACGGTGTAGACAAAATAGCTCTCGCAGCAAAAGCGTGCTTTTTTGAAATATTTTCTTAGATTGTTTGCTATATGGCGATGTTTTCGGTGGCTAATTTGTTTTTCTTTTTGTTTTTATTTGCGTTGAATTATTGTATTAATCCTAGTCAGAATGCCAAAATCAAACGCAGAAAGAGGAAAAGTGCTTCGTGAAAGAAAGAAAAAAGTAAAACTAGCAGCAAGTCCAGTCGAAAAAGTGACAAGAAAAAAGAAAAAAAAACCCAGAAAAATATTGCAAATTTATTAAGTGTTATTGCCAAATCTCCATCTGAGTGCATGAGAGAATATCGAGCACGGAAAAAACACCGCAAAATACTCTCTTAATGCCGAGTTTAAGGGATGAGAATGCTATTGAGACTCTTCTAATGACTGCACAGAATAATACGGACTTAGGGAACCACCTTATGCCATTAACTACAGAGCCCTCAACAATTCTAGCGCGTGTTGGAACTGATGCATGTAAATCCATAATAAAATCTATTTTACGTTACAAAGACTATGATTCCCATAAAAATACTCACAAAGATTTTCAAAAGACATTCATTGATAATCGTTCAATTGATACGGGCGTTCAATTTAAAATAGATTATGGTTTAGAGATGATTTGAGAACGTCTGTTGCTGAGCACAAAAACCATTTTACAAAATATTTTACAGGGAATTAAGTTAGAAGACACATTAACGCATGCTACAATTGCCGACAAAGTTTAAATAGGAAAAGTATACGAAACTTATCAAAATATAATGGTATTGTATACCCAGAAATTCCAGGACATCTTATTACTTTGGATTTCGTATCAGAAAGACTCATTTCGCCACGAATACTTTTCACACAAATTAGGTGATTGAGTCATGTGCTCGGTCAATGTGGAATATTAGGGTAAATAATTAATGTTTCAACGTCGCCAAAGAAGTTTCACTTCTATCGCGTGGCGTTCCAAGCACCATTTTTTATATTATAATTGTTACTATTTTCACTCCCAATTTTACTTGAAGTGTTCATTCAGTAGTTTTTGAAAAAAATTCGGATTTTTTGTTTGCTTCAAATTTTGCATAGATAGATGGATATAGATATAAGTCGGTAGATAGAACAATGGGAATAGATATGGAGATAGATAAATATATTGATATACAGAGACGAACACTGTGAAATAACTTTCTAAATTTGAGTAGTTTCCACAATCCATGAGTTAAGTGGATTTGAAATTGATCGAATTGGCTTAGAGCTCATTAACGTCGCAATTCGAAACAACACAAGGGACTTCGTGGATTTCATCTACAAATATGCATTACTTTGGACTTAAAATATTGTTTATCACCGTATATCTCAAGCGAAATTTAATTTAAGTTAGAGTGTATACATTTGGTATAAGTTAAAAAATGTATTTATTGCATTTTATACGTGAACATACAGTAAAAAGAAATAAAAAGATTTAGAAAATGAGTGTAAGAAAAAAAAGGGATACAGATAAAAATGAAATATCAATGTTTTATTTATAAGTTTCACGAAAGTTAAAATATTAAAGTACGTACGTATTTTTTGCATACAAAAATCCATCAAAACATCAGGCAAAATGATTTTAAATGTCCTGAAGCTTTCTCCATTTATCGTTATAGTTGTCACATAAAAAATTCTGTACTTATGGGTATAATTATCCAAAAAATATCCTAAAAAATTAGAAAACTGAAAAAGCAATTTTTAGAGTTATGGTATTTTAAGGCGTACACACATATATACAATTTATTTATCAAGTAAGATGAGCGTCATTGGCTAAAAAGCATCTTCAATAAGTGACTGGAAGAAATATTATTCTTAAGGATATATATATTGCACTTTAAAAGAATCATACTTGATTTCATCATTCACAGTTTTCAAAAATTACCTTTTCTGTTGCCAAATTTTGTAAGCAAGTTAAATTTTAATTTTCAGTTTAAATATTATTTGAGACATTTTGTATGAAGTAATTTTAAATCTATTTTAATTAATTTATTAATTTGGCTTGTTAGAAATCCTTGCGAAATTTCAAAGTTATTACTAAATTTAGGTAGGAGATATTTAAAAGCCCTAATTTATTGAAATGACTTGGCAAAATTTTCTTAAATTTTTTAGTAGCTATTAACAAAATAAGTCAGTAGTTTTCTTCTCGAAAATTCCTTAAAATTTTATAGATGTTTTCATGGCTACTCACTCAGATTTCAATTTTTAAATGGATATCAGAGATTTGTTCTAAGTTACAATATTTAATATCAAATTTACCAAACGCTGTACACGAAAGGTTAATAATTGGTCATATATTATGCAATTTTACTAAGATTACATTACTCATTTATTAAAACATGAAGGATAGCCAGATGATCATAGAATTTCTTTTGGAAATATCTGCTCTTTTGACGTCATATAATTCCTCCCTTTCAACTTATCTACGAAGGTGCATCAAACATAAACGAACTTTTGATGATGAGTGATTATATAGTAAATTTAGTACCATAGTAGCAATAATAAGTTATTTGAAGTTTAAAATGATAGCTCGGCATAAGTTGATTCATTTATCAAGTCACTAGCATGATATATAAATATAAAATAGATATATACAATGAATATTTATTTAATTTTCAATAAATGAAAAAGATAAATCTATTGAAATTTGATAGACAATGAATGACCAATTCGGCAATGCCATCTTAGAAGTCTCAATTTGCAAATGGGTTGTAATTGCACCATAGGATCAAGATTGCGAATTTACCCGGAAAATATTTCAAATGCGCTATGTAGCAGAGCTTTTAAACTTTAAGCAATGCTTTTCAAACTTTCAATATTAACGACCGCATTTTCAATTACAATTTTCTTTACGCCTTTTTCCATACAATAACAATGTGTTGAATTTAATAATGACATACTTTGACACTTAAGCTAAAGTAAGAATTTAATTATAAACTGTGTGTGTGTGTGTGTCCAACCTTCTTTGTACAGCACTTTGGAATATACTTATCTTTAATACTTATCAATAAGTATTAATTTTTTTATGTAATTTTATAGATGACAAATCCATGGAGTCACTGGTAATTTAAACGTTCTTAACTTAATATTGTTAGATTAATTATCAAGTACAGGGTTGGCTAATTTATACTCCGGCTGCTCAAAGAGCCCTGGAGGCCGTTCTACTCGTCCGAGGAAAAATATATTTTGACAGCAGACACTTCAAATAATGCGCTCGAGGTTTCTCAATTAAAAAAATAGTTTAAAAATTTACAATGGATAGTGCTGTGGGTCAGCATATTCCCGCAAAATATGCAAATATCACGCACAATAAAAGTAAGATGTTCTTGCCACAATCAGAAAAACATTGCAGAATGCCGACGTTGCCTGAGAGAGCACATCTTGTGAAGCTTATTTGGGAAAGATTTTTAAGAAGTATTGTTCAAGTTTAATTCATCCTCGTTATTTTGATCCATTACATCTATTAGTAACAAAGCTTGTTTACATTTTTTATTATTACTATTTCTTGCACAGTATATTTATTTCCCTTGTTTTTGAACTCGTTACTCACTTAAAATTTCTACGTTTTCAAGTGGAAAAAGTTAAAATAAATTTCGCTTTTATTAAGTTAGGATTTGAGTACAAATGTATTTACATTCAATTCGATAGTTTTTTTTAAAAAAAATTCCAAAAAAATCTACGAAACGCTTTTTTTAAAAAAAAATTGGAAATACTTTAAAATTTTATTAGTATTTAAATGATAAAGAACTATTGTTGAAATTATGAAACCTTTTTTAAAATTTTCAACCATAAAATTCTTTTGCAAAGAATTCTCTTACAAGTAAAAAAATAAATAAATGTTCCATTCAATTCCAAAATATTGTGAAATGGGGTGAGAAAATAAATTCAAAAACATTTCATCATTTCTAAAAACAATTCGGAATATTTTATTTGTAACGTATGAAAAATCATGAGTTTTCTTTTTTTATATAGCATGTGTCAGCTTAAGATATATGAATCCTAAATTCAAATGAAAGATTGTAAGTATTGCAAATGATTTAGGAAGCTCACAGATGAAAACAAAATTTATTTTAATATGTTTTCGGAAGGAAACAAATAACATTTCTTATATTTTGCTACTTTATTATATTTTCTAAAATATTTTCTGTACGAATAATAAATCTTTGAAATAATAAGTATGGTCTTTTAACTTAAGATGCGAACATCTTTCTTTGTATAGAATAGAATTAATATAGAAATGATTAATTTTCGGGGTGGCTAGCGACAGACTAGCTGGAGTTCCAGCGTATTGCAATGGAGCATCCACATGATTCATAAAGCAAAAAATCATTCAAATGTTAATGCATAATTTTCATGGGAATGCGGGGCTTTCCACTCACTCGAACTGTACTGTTGCATCTAGTATGAGCAGACGCCATCAGTTGAAAGAGGATGAGCAATTAGACTCAATCTTAACAGCGATGATACTATTTGATGATATTATGGGGAATGGGTGAAGAACAGAGCTTTAAGATGGCAACGTTTAACCGAGAGTGGCGACAAAACGCAAGGAGAGAGTATCATTCGATTATCGCTCACAGCTTTTTATGCATTTTTATCATCGTTCCGATGTGTAACCAGTACACCATGGTTAGCAATGAACATAGATAGGGGAGACGGTAGCTTCCATCAACATTGCACTACACTATCAGGGATGCGGGTTTGAATCAACTTGAAACCTCAAGTAGAAAGGTTTTCATTGGTGGATCTTGCTTCAAATTTAACCCCGACGACAAGCGAAAACTTGTCTAGAGATGTCCAGGAGAGCGGTAGGCTGTCATTCGTCACACAAACCTACAACCAGGAGTTATGGTGTGGGAGGCATTTGATTTGATTTCCGGCTGCTTTTTGGTAGTCATCCGGGGCACCTATGACATGGTGGTACGTCAAAGAAATTCTACATTTCGTAGTGTTGCTCGTCCTTTCAGATACACTTGGTATTATATTTGAACACCGTAATACGTGTAAACATTTAACATGTCTTTCTATTGTGTATCTTCATGTTTCTCCAACACTTCTCTTCAGTCACGATCACCAGATCTTTCCTTAGGAGAACAGGTTTGGGTTCTGAGGAGCAGACGTCTCCGACTGTTTCTGGATAGCACCGTATAGCTGGTCAATTGGAAAGCGTCGGAAAAGCAATCTTACAGGAGGACATTATATGAGTCGATAAGGAGCCGGGTAATAACTTGAAATATGCCAGAGGTGAGCTAATGTTTTTGATTACGTTTTGCTTTTGAAGTTGATTATTTTTAGCTCTTGCTCTTGTTTCCTCTTCTTGCATAAAACATTCAGTTCAAATGATACCACTAATGTTTTGTTTTTAATATATCTACATAACATCTACCGATTTTCGCCCCATTTCTTCGTGGTGCATTGACTTTTATGTTATGCAGTATATATAAATTTAATGTATATATATATGTATATATATATATATATATATATTAATTTAATGTATATATATATATACACTAAAGCTAAACTCAGTGGTGCAACATCCCATGAAGGCCAAGGCTTACTGTGCCCATTGGGTTTTTAGATGCGTGCATGAGCAGATATCCCAATAAGGTGGTCAGTCTGAAGCTAAGTTCCCAGTGTTTAGTCCCAAATCAAGCTTGGTATTTATTTATGGACCCACTGAAGGGATGAAAGGATAAATCGACCTTTCTCGGGCCGAGGATAGAGCCCTGGATCTATGGTGTGGAAACGCGGCATGCTACCACTTGGCGTCTGGGCCTTATACATATATACATTACTAAAAAAAATATGAATGTACATAGTTTCAAAGAAGTCAAACATTTTTACGGATGAGTAACAGAAAACCAAACATCCATGTCTATAGCGTAGCAGAAAACAGAAGAGAAAAAACGAGTCTTACAGTAGTCGCGTATGATGTGTAACATTTGACATGTTATAGTGATAAAAAAATACGCAATATTAATTTTTTTTCCTGAAAAAAATATGAATCGGGTATAATGGGAAATAATTTTCTATCGAATAATATATTTAATGAAAATTGTATTTAATTAACAAAAGGACTAAAAAATGCAATATTTTATCAAAAATAATTATTCTTGTTCAATTTGAGGAAGAGCGGAGACAATAGACTTATGATAACTAAAATATGACACATATACTTGTGATTTCAAAGTATTTCATTGTTGGGTGAATGACCTGAGTACACAGCTCTTTCGAGCTACAACCTCATATCAGTAGGTATTTGAGTGACTGTACATGACTGACTTTTGCCCTTTGTTAAGTTTAAATGCTTAAAAAATAAAATAAAAATACTGGGGATTTTGGGAAAATAAAAATTTGAAATATTAAAATACATTAAAATTGAGAAAAAAAAAGCTTCAAAGTCGGCACAAAGCACCGAAAATAAAGTTGAAATTTCGATCTTGGGTGGGCGGGGCTAAACCGACCAATGGGAACGGAGCTAGGATCATGAAAAAGAAGTTGAAAATAAAACAGAAAACCGCTAATTTAAAAGCTATTAAAATATACTATTAAAACTAAAATTAGTAGAGGAACACATTTAAATAAAAAGAGATCAGTCGGTATAATTTTCTGAGGAAAATTAAAGAGTAAAAAGTAAATATTGAAAAATCCGGAGATCGAACCCGATGCAAAGCAATGTGAGCGAATGATTCTGACCATTAGACCACGGGGTACACTTGGAAGGAGGTGAAATAAGCATTTAAGATGGAGGAAGAGAAATTTCAGAGGAGAAAAATAATTACATGAAAAGAGGGGATATGAGAGAATATTTCTAGGTCTGTTGAAATTTGGATTAGGGATATATTTTTCCATATCCAAGATCGAGGGATTACTAGAACAATCAAAATTTTGAAAGAAGTTTGTTGCAATTTTTTAATGAACTGTCTAATTGACAGCTAATTAGATTAATTGTCTAATTTTACTTGCGGTCCTGAGGTCAATTTCAAAGTATTTAAAAATCGTTGAAAAACAGCGTCAATAACAGTACCACTGTTAGCACAGTCCAAGCATTCTAATTTGTATTCATTTCGAGCTTGAGTTCATCATTCATAAAAGCTATGAGCGGCTCCGCTATTGGCAAACTGAAGTTAAAGTTAAAATCACCACTCAAAATCAGGGAAAACGAGTGATAATTTTCAAGGGGCAGAACCACTTTCATTATATGGTAAAAGTACAAAATGCAGGAAATTTTTAATTTTCTTTCACCATTTGATTTGAAGAAATGTATACGACCACCGAAATCACTGTTTATGCATTTTCAAAAAAACATTCGGCCGCACTTATGTCTCTCAATATGATGACTAACGGATTTAGAGTCAAGCGCTCGAGTGCTTGATGGCTGCTAGAGTTGAACCCCCAAGCAAAAGTAGCGAAACAACACAGCCACGCACTTTCATTGGTCAAATCAAGTAGCGCGCGCTTACGTCACATCCTGTTACACACATCCGCTCCTTTTCACGAAATCATTCCCAACAAAAATACAGCAACTGAGACGAAAGATGTTACGCATCAAAAATTTCATATAAATATCAAATTTTATAATGAAAATATAAAAAAGGAACAATACTCAACACAAAACAATAACAAAATATACTCACGCAATACAGAGTATATATTCACCATCCAGACGAAGCACAGAATCCACGCCTCCCGGATTCTATCGACCATCCAATCGCCGTCATTCCACCTAGCAGAATGCAAAACTCCACTCTTGCCATGCCCCTCATCGAAGACTTGTCCAGATATGGGATTGAGGACTGTTCTTATAGTCCAGAAGCCCAAAAAGCAACGCCTAATACAGAGTATAGAGTGGCCAGCATGCTTTACGGACCTAAATCCGATCAAGCGTGTTTAAAGTCTGCATGTTAGGGACTAAGTTTCGCATCGATTCTATAACAGACACTTACTGTTCCAGACATGGAAATTGCACGATTTAAAGAGTAGAACACTATATACTCCTCAAAGTCTTATTGATAAATTCATCGCATTCATACACTGCTCACTGTTTACTGCTCGAGGGTGCCGCACAGCATTTTAAATATCCAGCATCTTTTTCAAAAAACATTTCGCTTCACATTTAAAGCCAATCATGCACACATACATACATATATTTGTATGCGTTGTAACTCATAAATGACTGAAAATAGTTTTATATGTATACACTAGCCGTTAATCATCCTCTTATCTGGATGCTTCATGGTAATACATGATTATAAGCATATTTTTTCAAAGTTATTAATATCTAAGTGTTAGCATTAAGCTTTCGATTGCATTGAAAAATATCTTTACAGCTATCACGTCTTGATTTAAAAACAGGACAAGTCTTTCTAAAGGGGAATATTTCTTTTTATGCCCTCTTAACTTCATTTCTTGGAGTCGATTTCGGCAAAATCCGTTTTTAAAAACTGCCATAATAAAAATATCTTCTCAAATGCAGAAATTCCTTTCTAAGCATGAATGGGAACAGTTTTCCACTATTAACTGCATATCATTTTGTGACTTTGAACATACACAGACACATTTTTCTTAAGCAAAGAGTTTTGTGGCGGTGGGATATCTCTATATAAACTAGTACCAACATTACGCGAAGACGATCGTTTTGGCGTGATCGGTAAAGTATTCGCATTCGTTCGGAACGGAAGGTACCTAGAACCAACCTTTCTTCCTTCATTGGTGACCCTGGACGTGATATGAACCGCACCCTTCGCGTGCCGTAGTCGTGGCGCCATCTATTCACCGCAAAAGCAACCAAAGCCATCAAAAAACATTGACGCAATTAAACTGTCACACAAATGACGCAATTCTCAAGCCATCACACACGAATGACGCAATTCTCAAGCCGTCACACACGAATGACGCAATTCTCAAGCCGTCACACACAAATGACGCAATTCTCAAGCCGTAACGCACGAATGACGCAACCCACCAAGTGACCCAACTCGCCACGGATATGGTATCGTTCGTTCACCTATAAAGTTTGATACATAAAACAAAAATGTGTTTATCATAACACACACAAAAAACGAGACTTTGTGTTTATTATAACACACACGAAAACGAAACTACTTAATTTATAGGACAACCAAATGGTCAGGATTTTCCCATTAAATGCTGCAATAATTTCCTACTGATACCTCCCTTGGCAGCAATATATGATTGTGACTCGAGAAAATATTCTTTTTCAATATTCTTCTATTTTTCTTCTACACACAGGATAAATGAGGCTATTTATAGTTTTGAATTAATGAAGCTATTTACATGAAATAACTTATTATTTCAGCATATGCTCCACAAAGATAAAAAAATTATACTTAGCTCTTTTCTTAGTGAAAAACGTAACTACATTTAGAATAGACCATAAATTTACTTAACTAAAATTCTGCTGCCAGATTCAAAGTGAATAAACAAACACGAGACAAATATTAAACAATATCAAACAGGAAATGCTGAACTTATTAGGGGTGGCCACAATTGTAGATTGCTCGAAAACTTGATAAGGCTCTTGTTATCCTGTGATAGGTTTTAGAAAGCATTCCTTTATTACATATATATATATTTCGTATTGGTTTTCTCCTCCGATCTATATAACACGATCTATGCATATTCCATACGTGACAGATAAAGGAAGAATTTGAGGCAAAGTCGAAGTTTATTTTACTTTGAAATAAAAACAGCCATAGAAAAAAACAAATGCCAAAAGAGCTTTTAATTACTAAAAAATATGAAATTATCTATTTAATATCGAAAAAATGGGATTCTTGGACATAATTCAGGGGCCCAGAATCCTCGTATCTTTACCATTTAAACTGTGTTTGTAAAAAATACAACACCATAAAGGAATAATCAGAATTAAAGGAAATTTAATGCACAAACGACTTGTATTAGTACATATAAATGACGAAATTTTCAAAGTAAAAAACAATATTAAGTGTCCGAAATTAGTAGAGATACAAAAAGTGCTGTTATACTACGTGGTATGGAGTCATACACATTTTAATGTCTGCTTGTGGAAGAGAGTTCCATATTGCTTGTATGCGCATCAAAAGTTCGTCTTTTGAAGCTGCAGAACACGAATCACGAGTGAGACGTTGACCAAACAAATCCTTCACCTGCTCAATAGGCGACATATCCTGCAAAAAAGCAGGCCAAGGAAGAAGTTGCATGTGTTGGGCTGATCAGAAGTCTCTGACAGTCTTTGCAACATGTGGGCGTTCCATTATCCTGCTGAAAGATAGATCCAGGGATGGCTTGAAGGAAAGTAACGACTTCGGGATGCAGCACTTCAAATACGTATCTGTTGCTATTGAGACCACCCACAATTCGTAGCAAATTGGATCGTCCATGATACGAAATTGCACCCCAAACCCTAACTCCGGGTGTTATATATATATATAGGCCACTATGTCGTTCAATAAGACACTCTGAAAAGCTGCGTTCGCCGGCATAGCGGCTAACACGAATGCGATCATCAGGTTCCACAAATTAAAGCGTGATACATCTGAAGAGACAGCTTACTGCCAATCAGCTTGCAAGGCTCTATGCTCATGAGCCCATTGCACACGCAGCCGACGATGGTTTGCCGTGAGGGGGCTCCTGTATAAAAGCACACTTGAACGCAATCCCCGGTGCAGCAGATATTGACGAAGCCAACATTAGTACACCTGTAGCAGTAGATAAACGTGCTGCCAACTGCGTGGAGGAAGCTGTGCGGTCATTCACCGCCATGAGGAACAGGTGTCGATTGTCGCGCGCTGACGACACATTCCATCGTCCACTGCCAGTTTTTCGATTTGTTCGGTACTCGTCGGTCCACTTTTTCTAAACTCGCATCACTGTGGAACTGTTCTGCCCACGAGCTCCTATTGCGCGATAGGAAAATTCTCCTTTCGAAGGCCAATAATCCTCCCCGTTCAAACTCCGTAAGTTGATGGAATTTCTCCTTATTTCGTCGTGTAGGTATAAGGTCTTACTACGCACTCTTTATACACTTTTAGCATCAGTTTAGATGGCGCTGCACACGCCACGTAAGCACAGTGGCTCTGACACTGTACTATTTTACGTAACATCCTATAGATGATATTTGCTGCTAAGCTCTTTTATTTCTGATGATTCTTTCATGGTGTTGCATTTTTTACAAACAGCGGTGTAAATATTTGGACAACAGTAAACAAGAATTCAAAAGTATATTAAACGTTATGGAGTTAATATAATGCTCCTGAATAAAGTTAAAAAAAACTTTAATACTTTGTTATTGGTTTGTTATAAGTTTCTTATACTTTGCTATATCTTTCAAGTTTGACAACATAAGAGATCCACAAAAATATGAGCATCACTTTGTATGCAACTAACACTAATTCTTTTAAAATTAGGTAATCTGCAAAAAGCGAGGTAAAATATAATTTTTAAAGAAATATATATATATACGAATCACGTTTTTTAATAATAAAGATGTATTGGATTTATATCTTTCCTAGAATCTGTCCCGTAAAAATTTTCGATTTCATCATCAAAGCCGCTTACTTTACCTAAACGTAAGTTTAAACATATCTATAGTGAAAATCGCTTAACACGAAATTAAAGGGGCTGAAATACTTTTTCGTGTTAAACGATATTGCAGAAAAAACCAAACATATATGAGCAAAATTAAAATTTATTTTATTTACATAGTTATATACATACGCATGCATTTATTAAAAATCAAAGAAACAAAAACATTTACATGATTTAAAATAAATTTAATACAAAATTTTAAAGTATTTTGGAAAACAAAATATTTATTGAGTTTCTGGAAAATAATCTGATATTTTTCTTTGCAATGTGTTTTTTACCATCAAACTGTCAACGAATTGTGGAATGTCGTCCATTTTGTTATTCATTTCACTATTTTAGTGAGTGTCTAAATAACTGTACGTACTTTTCGTAATGTTCCTCATTTCGAATGACGAGGGAACAGAAGCTGCATGATTCATTTCATGTTCCAAAATGTCTTTGTCAGTCATAATTAGGTCTGAACACGCATTGTCGTCATCAACTGCAACGAATTCTTCGGATGGTACTGTAGAAAAGTCCAATTCGGCTGATGTTGTATTTGGCTCTGCATTTTATTCATTCTCAGAAGGTAAATGTTTTCGTGTTAAGAGAAAAAATACATGAGAATGCATAGTAATTTGTCGGAACCGTTGTATTATTCCGTGTTAGCCAATATTTCGTCTTAAGCATTTTCGCGTTAAATGTATTTCACTGTATACATCTTAGAAAAATATTTTAATCTAGGTTTTACTTAAGGAATCTCTCTCCCCCTTCAGATTTTTTCACTGGATATTCAAAGCAATTCAAGTTCCGAAAACGTATTAAAACAGGATACTTTTATTATTTTGGTTAGTTCATTGAGACAAATAGAGAGACTGTTGAAGAGCAAAAAAATATTAATTTTCCGAGGAAGTAACTGCTATAGAATTGTTTTACAAAAATATTCAGTTCATTTTCTTTAATTAGAGTGTAATTACCGTTAGGGGTTATTTATCTTGTTTTTATAGTTTTCCAAGCTCATAATTTCACAGCAATGATGCTACTAAAAATCTTCATTTTTATTTCCTAAGTAGAAACTTCAAAATGAAAACTAGGCACTAATTAGCGAAAACGGATGCGGTTAATTGGTTTGCTAGATGAATATTAACGGTTTAAGTTTTTAATTGGATTCATCTTGTTATACTTTAGATTTTTTTTCATTCTTGCGAACGAGATTAAATCTAGTCATAAAACTGTTTGCATGAAGTTTTCTTCTTAAATAACATGTATTAAGAAAGAAAATTTCTCTTTCTTTTTAAAAAAAAATTTATTTTCGAATGTTTTTATGCTTAAAGTTTTAGAGTTTTACGTTTAAATAGAGTCATTTATAAAACACTTTACATATTTTAAGAAAAACATTGTAAAATAGCTACTTTTTGTAAGTGGCTTTTTGACTAAGAAAAAAAGTTGCAAAGATATCAGAGGATGATAGATGTTATAGAGTAAAGTAGAAAAATATGCGCATCAAAATGCTTAATTAAACCTTTGTTATTAAACACAAATTGTATCTCAAAAACTGTCCAAGTTTTTATATTCAAATTAAAAGTAATTGAAATGTTAAAATCAGATAAACTCTTAAATTAACACAAATTATTGCAAACTTGAAGAAGAACGACACTTAACGAGAACTTGCACTTGTATCTTACGCTATACTCATAACAACAGAAGCAGCCATCCTCTGACTCGACACATTCCTCATGGAACCAGGATGGTCAAGAGCCTCAAAATTGCACTCATTCCTGTCCTTGAGTTTCATCATAATAGCTTACTTCACAAACAAGACAAATGCAGGATGCATTGTGCTTTTCTGCCACTTGCTGTTGATTTGCGTTACACCCCTACACCTTCTCTACGTGTCCTCCGTTGGAAATTCTTTCCTTCATAGAAGCCAGACCGTCTGCACTTATCTCTTGCAACATTCTTACGCCTTCCACGATTTCCGCAGGGTTTTTTTTCTATGTTAGAATTGGACTCTTCCAAAAATGCTTCTTCTGTGAGTACGAGAATTCAGTAGTGCAATGCTTCTCAAAGTTTCAATATTCGTGACCCAATATTCAATCATAATTTTCTCATCACGTCTCCCTCATACAATATCAATGTATTGAATTCAATATCATACTATACTTTAATGCTAAAGCTACCATACGACTTTAACCTCTTAAGTGTCACCGGCGTATATAAACGTCTCACTCAACCAAAGCATTAATTTCCACGGACTTAATATAAACGTCTTTTCGAAGTACGATATTTCTGTGCACTGCTATCCATAAAATTATTCCGAAGGCTTTGGAATGCAATAAAAGAACATTGACAATTTTTGCGAAAGATTTACTTATTTTAGACTATTTGCTTCTTTATACCTCCCCCGTCCCCACAATACATCACATAGCACACCTACGGGGAAAACGGCTGGCTTTGGGAAGCAAATGTCCGGCAGTTAAGAGATTTTAAGAGATTTAATATAAACCGTACAATTTATCAAGAGATGAGCGTTAACTTTTTGTATAACTTTATATGTGACAATCCCATGGAGCACTGGTAATTATTAAACTTTTTCTTTATTTAGTATTCTTAAATTAGTTACAAAATACACTGTGTAGTACTGATACATTTATAAGTGTAATATATCAGCGTAAATGTGTATTTTATTTTTATTATGTCAGAATGGTTTTTGTTTGTTTACTTGCAGTAAAAAAAAATAACTTTTTAAAATAATCTTTTGTTTTCGACTTTTCAAATTGCTCGCGTCCCCCTCGAAGAGTTGTCACGCCCCCCAAGTTTGAGATACGCTGCAGTAGTGGCAATTGATGAGCCATGTGCTGCTGCAACGTGGCCTAAGTCTTTATAAGGAGGAGGTAAATGGAAGAAAGATAACTCAAAGGATGTGTAGAACGAGAGGATAATCCGGGAGTAGGGTTGGAAAGCCCTACTTCATCAGGTTTTGACACTGCCCATATAAACCTTCATCTTACTGCCCGTATTTACATAGCGCAGTGCTTCTCAAATTTTCAATACTCGCGACCCAATATTCAATCATCATTTTCATCGCGCCCCCTCCATACAATAATGTTGTATTGAATTCAATAATACTAGACTTTTACACTAAAGCTGCAGTGTGTATGTTGTGTGTGTGTGTACGACTTTAGCTTCTTATGTGGCACCGACGTATATAAACGTCTCGCTCCACCAAAACATTTATCTTCTGGACGTATATATACGTCTTTCCGAAGTACGATCTTTCCTGTGCACTGCTATCCATAAAATTATTCCTAAGGCTTTGGAACGCAATAAAAGTACATTGACAGTCTTTGCAAGGGATTTACTTATTTCAGAGGATTTTGCTTATTTATTCCTTTTCTCGCCCCCCTCCCAACCCCCCATCAAAATACGCGCGTCTACGTGGAAAATCCTAGCATTGAGGACCAAACCACGTAATTTTTAATCGGCAGTTAAGGAATTAATTATAAAACGTACAAATTATCAAGATAAGTGTTAATACAAGCCCATGGGGTCCTTGGTAATTATCAAACTTTTTCTTAACTTTGTATTGTCGAATTAATAATAAAATACATTATACAGTACAGATACTTTTATAAGTGTATTATATCAGTGTAAAACTGTATTTTATATTTTATTATGTCAGAAAGTATTTTGTTAGCTTACTTTCAGTAAATTAATAATGTTTTGAATAATCTTTAGTTTTCAACTTTTCAATATGTTCGCGCCCCCATGTAGAGTTATCACGCCCCTCAAGGGAGGCGCGCCCCACAGTTTGAGAAACTCTGACATAGTGATATTATTCAAAAGTTATCATTACTGCTGTCGAAGAGAGAAAGAATGAAACCACCCGTTCCCATTAACGGGTACTACACCCGTTAACGGGATTACGATTTTCCGCTCAGGCACACTAAGCACGTGCCTAGAGCGCAAAAAATGAAGGGTGAAGAAAGAGAAAAATTTAAAATTACAGCGAACGAACCACACACACCACCTAAAGAATCATGTATGTGTTGTGTTTGTGCACAGAACTATGGAAAACATCTACTATGACAAAGGATAAGCTTCACAGTTTGATGTTGCAATGCGCTCAAAATAATATTACAATGTAAATTGGTTATAATGATGTCATTGACGATGTCATTTTACAATGATCAAAGATTGAAGAAAGTCTTTATTGTACAAATACAAAGACAGCGACTCAACAAAGAGTAAGGATGTCTAAAAGTAATAGTTTCTAAAGCGATGATAATTAACAGGTTGATAGCAGTTCATACGATAACGTATACTCTTTACTATAAATGCGATTTCATAAATTTACTGTACTAGTTCACGAAAGAGTGAGTGGTCCATGATGCCGTAAGGTAAGAAATGAACAAGAGTGGCCAAATCATGCCACTGTTTTTGTCTTATGCTGCCGGTTGCCTGTCCGGAATACGGCGTGCTCATTGTTGGTGGATAATGGAAAGAGTATCTAAAGAGCTAAAATAATGAAAGGAAAAACAGTAAGAGGGTTAAGGGAAAATCTCTCTAGAACCAAAACTGGCAAGTTCAAAACAAAAGGAGGGGGCACTCTAAAAATAGTAGGGGAGGGGCGTAAAAATTTGAAGTGCCAAGGACACAATGAAGGTTAAAAACGGTCCTGTACTACACTCCCATAAAATTGCAGTCATTTATTGCAGCCTAAGGTTTCATGCAAAATTAATTGCTTTTGGGGAGGGGGTTAACTCTAAAGTAAGATAACTAAAATATTACAAGAATCCCAATTTTTGAAGTGTTATAAGTAGCTCTATTTACATTGGAAACAGGCTGTTTACACTTCTGCTTCAACCACACAACAGAACAAACCGCAAAGCCGCCATGACGGTTGAGCATTATCAACGCCACAATAAGAATGCTCGAACTCAAAACCATTACGTGTAATATGGGTATTTGCTTAAATGTGCTCATATTATCTTAGTGCCCATATTTGCCATGTTTATCCTAATATAAGGATGTGAGGGGGAAAAAGTTGCAAAAAATTAATTATAAGAGGGCTATTTTTAAAGTAAGGTCCATTGGCGCGTATATTTCCCTAGTTCGCGCTTGCCCCGCAACGAGTCTCTGTGTCACAGACGAGCATCCTTTGTGTACACACATGCGTCATTTCTAGCTCTGTAGCAGTCGTGTAAGATTCTCTGAGTGTCTTTAAAGTGTTTAAGGTGATTGAATCGCCCACCAAGTGTGAGATACGAACTGTTATCCGTTTTTGGACTACAATGAACATGTCGGCGGCAGACATTCATCTCCAGATAACAAAAGTTTATTGCACAGAAGCATTGAGTGACAGCAAAGTTCGAAAATGGTCCAGGAAGTTTAAAAATTGGCGACCAAATGTCCATGACGAAGAACGCTCAGGCCAACCCTCTAATTACTGATGATTTGATGCAAGCGGTTAAAAAAAATTCGTGAGAGCAGAAGATTCACGATAACCACTCTTTCATAGGAATTTTCTGAAGTTTCTCAGTCGGCGATGTACAAAATTGTGACTGAAGACCTCAACTTAAAGAAATGGTGATCTCGGTGAGTACCCAGACTACTCACAGCGGAACACTAAGAGAAGAGGTTGGCCATTTCATTGAAGATTTTGATTCGTTACGAGGAAGAAGGGGGTGACATGTGTTGAGTCGAATCGTAACTGGAGATGAAACATGGGTATCCCATATCACCCCGGAATCAAAGTAACAGTCTATGGAACGGCGACACACATCCTCTCCCATCAAGGTCAAAGCGCAAGATTATGGCAAGAGTGTACTGGGACCGGCGCGGTGTTTTGCTGGTGGACTTTATGCCTCAAGGAACAACTATCAACTCGGGTGCCTACTGCGCAACTGTACGGAAGCTCCGAAGAGCATTGCTAAACAAACGGCGCGGCATGCTGTCAAAAGATGTTTTGCTCCTTCACGATAAAGCAAGGCCTCACACTTTTCGAACAACTCGGGAGTTAATCAAAACTTTTAGCTGTGGGGTGTTTTGAACCATGCAACTTAATGCTCCGCGCGATTTCCACCTTTTCCGGTACCTCAAACACAGTCTTGACGGGAAGCGTTTCAGTGACAACGAGAAGTGAAAGCAGCCGTGAATTCTTGGCTGTCCGACCAGACCGCAGACTTCTTTGAAGATGGTTTTTAAAACTTAGTTCTTAAGGATGACAAGTTCATTAATAAACTCGGCAACTATGTAGAAAAATAGGCAAAAGTAAAAAAATATTTTGACAATATTTTGAAACAAAATATTGTCATTATTTTTTTAAAACAAACGGACCTTACTTAAAAAAACAACCCTCGTAGATAACCTTAGTAATTGTGTTCAGAAGAATAGCTATCCCTCGCATATTTCATACCTCACAGTTCTACAGTAGGTTGGTTAGTTTAAATATTTGGCACCGAGTTTTCTTGCGATACATTGAGCCAATCATATATATACACTGAAGTCCCAATGAATTAGGGATAGCAAGTGCTTTATAAATTGTGCAACGCTGCGCATCATTTATGTACAAGTGAGGGCACTGTGGTAATAGTAAACGGACTGTGCAACGCTCGCTTCATGGTATGGGTTTCGGGAGCCGTCGACCTACTAGAGTACCATTGCTCAATACTCGCCATCGGGCTGCACATCTTGCATGGGCAAAATAGCACAGAGACTGGAGTGTAGAGGACTGAACAGTAGTAGCATGGAATGATGAGTCTCGCTTCCGACTACTTAACCCCGATGGGAGTCTGACAATATTGCGTCTGGCTCATGAAGCCATGGATCCCGCAAGACAGATTGGAACTGTACAAGAGCATGGTGGTTCAATTATGGACTGGGGATTTTCTTCATGACACAATTTGGGATCTTTGGGGCGTGTACCAACGTTCTTTAATGCTATTCAGTTTGTAGAATTGCTGGGAGATCACCTCCATCCATTTATGCTGTTCTGTTATCCTCGCGGTAATAGAGTTTTCCAGCAAGACAACTATACCTCTCACAAATTCCTGTTGGCCACTAGCTGGTTGGATGTACATTCCTCTGACTTTTCTGTCGTAAATAGGCCACCAAGAAGCCCAGACTTAAATCCTATTGATCATCTTTGGGCTATTTGGGAACAAGACGTAAAAGGCCATCTCTCAGCACCAATGAACCTTACTGAATTATGGACAGCTTTAGCCAATATTTGGGAAGTTATTCCTGTGGAAAATTTCCAGAAACTTGTTGAATATATGCCTAGTTGTGTGGTAGCTAGATCTAAGTTCTTACGTTAAGCTTTCTGTTGTGCAGAAAAAAAGATTCTTACATCGCCCACCTCTTGATTTAAAAAGGTCAGAACTTGAACTTATAAGTCGAAAGTATATCTGCGTGTGTGTGTGTGGTTGTTGTGGCTAATGTCACCTGCCTGACGTAGTCAGAACAAAGGCCCACGAAATTCATTTTAGAAGGGAGCTAGAAGTACGCATGTCGTTGGCCTAGTCTTGAGCACCATAGAGATGGTGACAGTACGAATATCTCGGCAAAATTCCCCGAAGGGACGATAGATGGCGACACCACCTATCTCCACCTCCTCAATTTTGCCACGGGACTGGAGGGGAGGGAAATATTCTCCAGTCCCCTGCACTCATGATTCAGCCCACAAGACTTTCGGACCCCCTGATTTAACGAGCACGTACTCCGTGTGTACTCAGACGGTATTTGGTGGCATCGAACCCAGGCCTTCCGGTCTAGAGTCCGATGCTCTAACCACCAGGCTACCCACGACCACAAGTATATCTATATCTAGTCACTTGTTCTTGGTTCAAAATAACGAGGTCCATAGCCACGCCACGTGTTACCTTATAGTGCGATGTTTACAAACACTTACTCACCTTTGCATAATTATTGTATGCTATCATCTAATAAAAGAGGATTATTATTTTACGAATAATTTAAATAACGTTATAAAAACAACATTTTTTAAAAATTCTCATTTTGTATAACAAGTTTTTTACTAAACCGTTTTATAATTGTTACTCTGCAATAACAAAAAATGAATTTGCTTTTTCAGTTTCCACTTTTGATTTTAATTTATTTTACAATCAAAGGTTGATTTAGCCATGAAGAACATGATTGATTTAAATATGATTATAAATTGAGGGGAATGCAATTATTATACATATATCTCAACATCAATACACTCGAATTTATATAATTTAAAAAAATAAAACTATTCATAAATTAAAATAAACTGTATTAAAATTTAAAAACATTGTACCGTGATCTGATTGAAACAGTGAAACAGCTCCAGACTTCAAACTCAATGAAAACACCTAGGAGGTACAGTATATTCGCAACGCTCAATTAGATCATAACGAACACAAAAGGAAACTAAAGCATAGTTTAAGAAACAATATATTAAGCTCTGATAACTCGCCAAAGAAGCTAACATCTCGCTGAAGGATACACACTAGCGATGTGTTAAAAAATTCCTTCCTGAGATAACACGAAGAAGAATAAGAGGACATAACAGTGGGAGGCAGTTTCTGTTCCGTACGTGCAGAAGGTTTTATTTACCTTTCTTTTTTCAACTTTCCCCGGATTTGTGCTCCAGAATCCGGAAGATTTCAGGAATAATGGAACGTTGGCTCGCTGCCAGAGGGAAAAGTCCGGGAAGCATACCTGGCTGAAGAAAAGGTTATCTTAATGGCTCTATGGGAAGATTGATAAAGAGAAAAAGAAACCAAGAAATATTGCTCCTTCATAATACGATAAAATATAGTTTGTTTTGGACATACTGAAATGTTCCCGAAGTATGTTTGATGCTTATAATCGCATTAGTAAGCCAGAAATATGTTTTGAAATACTTTATTTCTTGTAAAGAATCAGATTTTCTTTTAGACCGCAGGTTGTTGGAAAACCATACGTGTCTTTCTTACAACGATCCCTTAAAAATGTTGAAAATAAATAATTATATACTTCAATTTTAATAAAATGTTACACGAAAACTGTTAGTCGTCCAGAAGTGACTTTGGAAATTAAGATTTGAATGTATTATATGTATGCAAAAACTTTTATTGTGGAAATATTGAAGGTATCTATACAAAATTGCCCTTATACCAGTGTTTCTAAAACTTTCAATATTTACGACCCAATTTTCACTCAAAATTTTCTCATCGCCTTCCTCCCCCTTCCATACAATAACATTGTATTAAACTCAATAATAATATACGTTGACGCTAAGACTATAATATTACTTTAACCTCAGAAATACTACCAGCGTCTCACTCAACCAAAGCTTTACTTGCCCCAGTCGTATATATACGTCTTTCAGAAGTACGATCCTTTCTGTGCACTGCTATCATTAAAATTCTGCCGAAGGCTTCGTAATGCCGTAAAAGGATCTTGAGAGTGTTTCTGCAAAGGATTTGCTGTGTGCATTCTATGTAATTTACTATTCCGTTTAAATAATTCAGATTCCATTGAAGAATTGAATTTTCAAAGCTTTTATTATAATTTATTTCATTATTTCGTATGACATTGCGTTGGAATTGAGCTAGTGTTTATTTCGTGAGTACAGTTAATTTTATTTTTTTGACTTTTTTCACATTTGGTTGAAAAAATATTTCACAATATTCAAATCAGTTATAAGAATCATGATTGGCAGACTGAACGAGTTATTCTTGCAGCTAAGAACAAAGACACGTTTACGAAATTAACAATATTAATCTAAACATTTTAAGCGAGACAATCACGTATAAGTCCGTTGACTGTGATGAAGGAATAGGTGAAGCGGTTAATTATTCAACAGGAATTTTTAATTTCTTCAATCTGCAAATGATGCTACTGCACGTATTGTAATTGAAGATCGTGCCAATTATCACGTAACGTAGTATCAACCAGTCAAAGCTTTGTAATGGTATGCAGTTTGCAGTAAAAACTAACAACATCGAAGAAGCAAACATCTTAACAAAGCCTTTCAAAGTTGCATTTTTTTTCATTCCTCGCATTCCTGTGAATCCAACGGTCAGTTCATATTGAGAGATATGAATCCCGTAACCAGTCAGTTTGGAAGATTGTAATTCCCAATTCGCTTAGCATTTGAACCACCATCAGCAAAGCTCAAGGCTAATCTTTAGAATTGTGTGGCTTAGAACTGGATATTGGTTACTTCTCACACAGACAATTACATACTGCGTGTTCTAGAGTCGATAATCCATTTATCTATACAGGCGATGAAACAACAAAAAATATTGAATGCCCAAAAGCAAAATGTAAAACTAAAAATAAAATAAAAATACTTTTTTTTTCAGCCACGTATGGCCGGGTACATCTTGTGATTCAATAAAAAAGCATCACAAGTTTATTTAACTGATTAAATTTGTTGCACCACATTTATACCATTTTCTCCAAAGGAACCTACTTTATTGACTTATTTTATATTAGTTTTTAGTTTTGCTTGTCTTGCAACCATCGAATATCTTTTAAGTAACTCTGCTATATCCTTACTGTAAAACTATGCGAACCCATTTGATATACATCTGCGTTTGAAATGAAGATTTCTAATTCCACTGTATGTATTTCAGATTATTTGGAAACAAAAAATGGCAATCTGAAACATTGTGTATATATTTCGCGTATTCAAGTATATGATAATCGAACGAAGTTTTGCTTTTTAAATTACTTTTTATTGATGCGATTGAATTGTTTCTGCATAAACACAAACTGATTTGATATAGAAATTTTAAAAAATACCTCTGCCGCTTGCAAGTAAAAAATGTATAACTAGGTACGTTTTCTCTAAAACTAGTTCTTGTCATTGTCTTGCCAATTACAAGCACTTTCAAGAAAAATTAAATGAAGAACTTTTATTTAAAGAAATTGATTGCAAATATATATATATATCCCTTAATGAGTTTGATTCCTCAATGAATTTGATTCTTACATTCTAGTGGCCGTGGTAACCTACGGAGTATGGTCAGTTGCGTAATGGAGAATGTTTGGGCCCCTATGCAAAGTCAGGTCTTAGACCTCAAGTCGGATCTTACAAAGGGTAACATACTTGGTGTCAATCAGGCTTTTGGCTCCCTAAAATCCTAGACCCTCTCCCCTCGTTGCGGGGGTGTACGTTACTCCACTGGACATGGTGGTTAAACCTATGGCTAGTGTCTTATGAGTTCGAGCCCTTGTACCAATAAAGACTCGTCTTGTAGAGTGAGTAAGTGAATATTAACGCCGCACTGTTCAGCTACTCGAGGGTTTTTGGCGACGGACCACGTAATTTTGAACCATGGTCAAGTGACGTGGACGACACCTGAGCTGGCACCCCCTCTCCTAACTACCGCACCACACCAACGGGAGGACGTTTGAACTCTCGACAGATTTAACGTGTATCGCTGCCCCATACGATGGATCTTTAGTGGTACTAGCCCGTCCAGTAGAAGGACTAATACACGTTAAATATGTCGAGAACTCAAGTGTCCTTCTCATCACTTGACCATGGTTTAAATTCTGAGGGTAATAACCCTCGTTTTGCTTTAGATTGCGTCGTTAATAAACACTTACTCATTCATTCAGACTTTTTAAATTTCCTTCTTATTCATTGATTAATTCCATAACTCCCTGTATCACGTGAAGCACTGAAGATACAGTTGAGTTAAACCAGAACCGCCCGGGATAAAGTTACAGGAAAAAGCTTGGTTAAAATATAAGAGCGAAAATACTCGTATGCATCTAAATTATGGGTCTTTCACACAACAAAACCTGAAGTATAAATTGTGCATCTCTTGGAATGGCACCAAAACGAGCCGGATTACAATCGATAACTTTGGTCTGTGTTCGATAGTTTAATTTCCACTTCAACAAATCCTTCCGAAGTTCCGCGTTATTCACCTCACATCTCTTCCGATGAGATCCGGAAGAGTTTAATTTACTTTCGCGCCCCAAAAACCAATTTTATTGAAAGCTTGACTTCACATCTTTCATGAAGACAACGATTTTCGATTCCCTCGCAAAGGGGAAAAAAAGGAATGTTTATATTCTTTGTATCTTCGATGCTTGTCAATAAAAAAAAATTGTGGCCCTTGCTTGAAGATAAGATTTATAACCATCTTGTAAAAACAGTAAGAAAAGAAACCTAGATGTGTAATATATCGTATAAATGGAACAAATAATCAATAGAGTAATTCAGTTCCGGTCATTTCCTTCATTGGCTAAACCGCACTAGTAATAAATGCATATTTTTTGCTAATTAATTCTTAGTATGAAGTGTAAATACAGTTCTTTCTGCCAAATGCACATTTTTAACCATTTTTCAATAAAATATTTGATGTGATTAAATTCATTGAATGTCATTTAACTTCACACTTAAAACTACGTTTGGAACCGGGATTTTGCAAAAACATTCAAATAAATATTTTTTTCTGATATTTAGTGTCACTTGGATCAGAATATACGTATAAAATTATTTTGCTAATATTATTACAATAAAAAATTGTTTAAATTTTAAAACATTCTAGTTTCATGAAAAATGCTTCTATGATAATAATATTTTACCAATATTTTAATTAGGAGTGGATTAATTCATATTTCAATATATCAGGGTAGAGAAATTTAAACAAAAAACATCGGTTATTATTTCATTTGACCGTAGCTCTGAAAATAATGTGATTGTTTCAAAAATCATAAATTAGGCTCTGTATTACCTGATGGTTATATATGGGCTATAGCTATATAAGGGTCAAAAATTATTTTTATAAAACAATATTATTATTATTTTCTTAAAAGGAGAATGTCTTGAAAATACAGACGAACCTCCATATTAAGAACCTCTATATTACGAATTTTTCTATATAGCGAACTTTTTCCTGGAATCAAGAACACTTCACGATTTTTTTCGTAAAATAACCTCCAAATAGCGAATTGCATTTTCTATATAACGGACTTTTTCTCTAATGTAATTCCAGGTGTCGTCCACGTCACTTGACCATGGTTCGAAATTACGTGGTCCGTCGCCAAAAGCCCTCGTGTAGCTGAATAGTGCGACGTTAATATCCACTCACTCACTCTAATGTAATTCACCCCCCTCCCCTATTTTTAAAGTATTTCTTGACATTTCAAATTATTCTTTCTTTTAAAACATTTTATGATGGTCATAAATCTTGAACTGGTTTTATGAAGTGCCTAACTGGCTGAGAGCAACAGAATTCTGGGCATTTCATCCAAGAAGTGGTATTCAACTTTTTTTCAGCCGGGCCACATACATATGATAACCATTTCTCGCGGGCTGCATACATATGACAACCATTTCTCGTGGGCTGCATACATATGACAACCATTTTTCGCGGGCCGCAAAATGAGAATTAACGGGGAAGGGGGTGAAAGCTATATAAAAACGAAGTCTTTTAAAATGTAGAAATTGATCAAAATGTTAATAGTTTTGGATTTCATTTTAAAAGTATATTAAATTCCATCACAAACACAACTCACAGAAAAAAATGGGTTTAATACATTTTTTTACCCTCGGGTAATTTCGATTTCATTTCATCAATGATCCCAAGTCCCCCACCTCCAAATATTTTGTTGATGAAAAAAAGGAGACATTGAAAGATCTGTGCTTGGTTGTATAGTGACGAGCAAAATTATATTTTTTAAATATACATTTTTATGACAAATTTAAGAAGTTATTCATTCATGTTTGTGTTTTTTCTACGAAACAGTCAAGATCCCAATCGTCTTGAAATAAGAAATATTCTTTAGATATTTTTCACTTGGATGGCAAGAGGGTTAATTAAAAATTAGTTTCACCCATAAAATAGTCACTATTCTACTGTTATTTGTTTACACTAACCGTAACAATTACAAAAGAAAAAAAGTTATCCAACAATTCGTACCAGCACCCCATCGATAGCAAAATCGATATATGGGATTGGATGATTGACAGAATTTCTCGTTAAATTTTTAATACATTGTTCTTAAATAATAGAATTTGTTAGTGAAACGGTGTATGACTGAGCCACTCAGAAAGGTCCGGTGGGCCACAGGTTGAGAGTCGGTGTTTTAACTTCAATAGACCTGTTCACTGGAAACATCTTCGGTATCCCCTTTTTGCCCTCAGTCGAGTTGTCTCGTGTCGCCATGCCCTTCAACAAGTTTCTGTTCATTTGTAGTGTTGATCATTCTTGAATACTGGTAACTTAGTTTCTAGTAGTTCGTAAATGTCTAAACGTAAGCGCTTAAGAATCAAAGAAAAAAAATTAATTCTTCAGGAAGTGGATGAAGGCGTCAAGAAACTTCCCTTGCAGTTTTCTTCTTTTTTTTATGAATAAGATATATAAAATAAATATATATTAATTTACAAAACGGTGTGAATAATTTCTTTTTTTAATATATAGTGTTTATGAATTTAAAATACACTCAGGAACATTGAAAATAGCGACCCAAGAAGAAAGCATCGGATTGAAATGAAATTTAATACACATAATGACACAGATGAGAGGTTCACTTGATCTCAAAAACAAGACAACTAAACGAATACAGGGTGTGCAACGATACAAATACTGGGCGATTTCAATAGCGCGTTGGACCACCTCCAGCTGCAATACATGCCACCACACGGTCCGGCATTGAGTTGATTAGACACCTTATGTTTTCCTGAGGCAGATGGGCCCACAAATCTTGAACAGCCAACTCTAAATCATGTACAAAGTGACACGATGGTATCTGTCGTTTTAGTTGATCCTACACGTGCTCTACAGGGGACAAATCGGGGAAGCGGGGCGGCCATGGAAGAGTCTGAAAATGACGTAGGAAGTTTTGAGCAACTCTTGCTGTATGCGGACGAGCATTATCTTGCAGGAAAATTCTCCCTGGGAGACCATTTAGGAAAGGTCCTACATGGGGTCGAAGAATATCATCAACGTAACATTGACCCGTTAAGGTTCCACGCATCACAATTAAAGTGGACCGGCTATCATAATCTATGACACCCTATACCATTACACCAGCTATGCGGGCAGTGTGACGTAGAACAGTGTGAGGGAATTGTATCGCTCACCAGGGCGCCTCCACACCCGTACACGGTTATCATCATTCCCCAAAACAAACCGGGATTCATCACTAAACACAATCTTTTGCCAATCTGTGACATTCCACATTGATCTGGCTTGATACCACTGTAGACGCAGTTGCCGATGTTCCGGTGTTAAAGGGAGTGCACGGAAAGGGTGCTTGGATTTAAGATTTGTTTCTGCAAGGTGTCTGGAAATTGTTTGTGGAACAATTGCTACGCCTACGTCTGCTCGTATCGTTGAACGAGTCATTGTGGGGTCTACAAGTGCCTGTCACACGATCCTTCGATCCCGTCTCCTCGTGGTCTTCCTGGTCGCTCCAGACCCGGGTTTCTGCGCGTGGGTACCTTCTCGTGTCCACTGCTCCCAACAACTTCTAACGGCACACTCCGAACGATCCACCTGGCCAGCAACACGGCGTGTCGACCAGCCTGCAGTTTTCATCCAGATGATCAGGCCTCTTTCAAACTCGCTTAACTGTGAGAAATGTCTTCTAGCACGTTTACGTAGCATGTTTCGCTTACCAAAGTCTTCCTACAATCGGCGAGTAATCGTCACGTTTATGAATCTTCCAATTTGCGCTGGCTTATATAGCACCCTCTTCCTGATTCTAGCGCTACCTCGGCGTGTATGAGCATGCGTATTGGCACAAAACTTGGAACATTTGCGTATCACATTACGCTGTACTTATTTGCAAAGTTTCGCGATTGTATTTCTAGGGTCCTTCCTTCTAGGGTCGCTATTTTTAATGTTCCTGAGTGTATATTTTATGTGGTTTATAAAGAAAATTGAAAGATGAACCTCTGTATGGCGAATTTTCTATATAACGAACTTCTTTTCGGAATTTAACGACTTCGTAATGTAGAGGTCCGACTATAAATCCTTCTTTCTACAATTTTTGGCAAAAAATTGAATTTAAATAATCTGTCTTATAATAATATTATTAACACAATTTTATATGCATATTCTGATTCAAGTGAGACTTAATATATATATATATATATATATATATATATATATATATATATATATATATATATATATATATATAGATAGATAGATAGATAGATAGATAGGTAGATAGATTTAAACGCTTTTTCCAAATCCAGGTTCCGAACGTAGTCAGTTACCTTGTAACGGGTTCTATTCTTGGTTCTTGAATTACTCCTCTTGGGGAAACTATTCTTTAACTGTGATTTTAGTCTAAAAATCACTTTCCGCAGAAATTATATGGTTTTATGCAAATGCTATTTAAATCCTGACGTTGGGGTAGGGGTGGGGGGGTAGCTTAATCGTGAATTTTCGGAATAATAGAAAGTGAATTATGACTGGGAAGTCACGTGGGAAATTAATATTCATCTCAGAATCTACCAGAAGCTGCGGAGGGAAATAGCATTGGAGCTGTACCGAGTTATCGTACTTCGAGGACTGGTATAAAGATCTCAGACTTCAGTTAAGGTATCCGACTATGTTAGGAACTATGATTTTAAGAAAGCACATTAATAGATAATTTTCATGGTATTCAATGTCACTTAGATTAGAATACATGTATAAAATTGTTTTAAGGACCTTATGACAAAAAAAAATATTTAAATACAATATTTTGGCAAAAAATTAACTTAGTATAAGCTTTTTCGAAACGTTCTTCTTTTATAAAAAATTGTTTCTATGATAATAAAATATTTCGCTTATATAAAGTAAAAACTTCTCCAGAGATTCTGAACTAGGAATTTTGAAAAATTTACTTTATTTTCAGAGCTACCACAAATTGAAATAATTATCGACGTTGTTTTCCTAAAATTTCTCCCCTCTGTTGTAGTTAAAATATGGATAAATCCACTTCTGAGTTATATATTTCAAAAAAGTTCTAGTTAAGCTTCTGTTCAGAGGTTTGAGCTACATGTAGGCAAAATATTATTATAATAGAAGCATTTTTCATAAAAGGAGAATGTTTTGAAAATTGGTTATTCTATGTTCAATTTTTGTCAAAATATTGTATTTAGAACTTTTTTTATTATAATAATAATTTTATAACAATTTTATGTACGTTTTCTAATCTAAGTGACACTAAATGTCATAAATATTATCAATTTATACACTTTTGTAAAATCACGGTTCCGAACGTAGTCGAACACCTTAAATCATTTTGAGCAATCTTATAAGTTAGATTAAGAATTATGATTTAAGATTGCTTCCAGGGTTAAGCATTAGTTGTAAATCATAAATAAAGTGTTCAATGTAAAATAAATATATCTATTTTAATGATCATGTCTGTGCTTCTTCCTTCGTGCATGTTCCTTCTTACAAGTGCGACCTCCGGGTCGCGACAACCATAATGATTATTTTGATAGATGTCAGTCCTTTTGTTTGAAACCTAAAAAGTTATTTATCGTTAGCAATTGATCGCGAAAAAAATTATTCATTAGAAATGGTGAAAAGACGTTTTCAAAAAAAATTCTCTCTTTCTTTTATAAGTTCTTTATAATAGTTTTCTAATTCAGTAAAATTGGAATCTGGAGATTATGGGGAAATATTTATTTATTTTATGTAATCAACATAAAACGATTAAACTTTTGTGCATAAAGCTATTAGCATCAAATTTTGAAATAAAGCTCTTCTATTTTTGCTAAAACTATCGCATTAGTCTGGTTTTAAATGGCTCTCATCTAAAGACGCTATTCAAAAGAACGTGTTTCAGTCTGACCTTTTAAATATTTAAACATAATATAGTATATAGAATATTTAATACACGAGACGAGAGGAATAATATTTGAGTCATGTGCACAAATATATTTTATCTTATAAATGTAGATGTACAGATTATTGAAAATTATAACTGGATTACAACACTGTAAAATATATCTGTATAGTTCAAAAGGAATTTGAATATTGTTTTCAAAAATAATAATTTGTTGCGTGTAATCGAAAGTAACGAATAATTCAAAGAAGGCACTTTTTTATTGGAAAAAATTTGAATATGTGGTCTGGGACCAATTTTTTTATATGGAATGATTTATTTTGAAAATTCCATCGTTACATCAGACCATATGTTTTACAGTAAATATTCTATTTGGGAGCAAACTGTGCAAATTCTGAATGCAAGTTAGAAAATGGGTTAAATATCAAAAATATATGAAAAAATATATTTACATGCTTAAAATATTATGCTAGAGTTAAAGTTGCGCGCGCAGCTATGTATCCTTAAATAAAATATACATGTAATTCTTAAGGTTTTTAAGCAAGCCCAAGATTTAATATGACTGTAACAGCTTCCGATTGACCAAACATATAAAAGTTTGAGATATCGGGAGCGAAAGATGAATGCTTTTGTTACTGTCTTATGTGCTCGTGTGGTTGTCTATGTGTATTTGCTTTGCTGTGTTTCGTAGCATCATTTTTAGGTTAGCGTAAAATAAATATGAATGTTTAAAGTATGAAAGTATCCTCATCACTTTAATTTTTGAAAAAACTGGAGAAAAAAAGATCACTTTAATACCAAAATATCTTAAATCAAGTCCGTAATATTTTGTATACATATAAATATATAATGTGCACTCTCGCCATCAACTTTTGTGGGGGAAAAAACAACGGAATACACATAGAGAATTTGATAAAATTACTTAAAATATCCTGCTGGCAAATCCAGCAGGCGATAACTCTATTATGTATAGATTACCTTATGTTATAGAATAAAAAAATAAACAAATTTTTATGTGATCCTTTTGTTGCTTCTTTGAACTATAAAAACCTTTCGAATGTATTCTTTACAATTCAAAAACTAAAAATGCGTTGCTCAGAGAACGGAAGAAATGTCTCGTAAAATATGTAATAAACTCGAACACTAACAGAGAAACGAATAAAACAAATTCACATAAAATCATGAAACGTTCTTGTAGAAGTTCATAAGAAAGAAGTATTGAACGAAATGTGTTGTACTACATTTATTAAGGCTGCATTGGATTCTGGAAATCTCTTTCGAATTCACTAAACGTTCAAGATAGATACGAAGCATTAAGGTATCCGACTACATTCAGAACCGAGATTTTGCAAAAGCTTATAAATGGATAATATTTATGATATTTAGTATTACTTAGGTTAGAAAACGTACATAAAATTGTTTTAAGAATATTATTACGATAAAAAATTAATTAAGTACAATATTTTGACAAAAAATGAACATAGAAATGACCCATTTTCAAAACATTTTCCTTTTATGAAAAATGATTTTATTATAATAATATTTTGCCTGTATAGAGCTCAGATCGCTGTACAGAGGCTGAACTAGAATTTTTGAAATATATAACTTAGAAGTAGATTTATCCATATTTTACTACAACAGAGGGTAGAAATTTTAAGAAAAAAATGCCAATAAATTATTTCAATGGGTAGCAACTCTAAAAATAATGTGAAACTTTCTAAAATCCTGGTTCAGACGCTCTAGAGAAGTCTTTACTTTATATAAGCAAAACATTATTATTATAGAGGCATTTTTTATAAAAGGAGAACGTTTTGAAAAAAGGTTATTCTTAATTAATTTTTTGCCAAAATATTATATTTAAATAAATATTTTTGTCATAATGTCCTTAAAACAATCTTATATATGTTTTTTAATCTAAGTGACGTTAAATATCATGAAAATTATCAATTTATGCGCTTTTTTAAAATCACGGTCCCGAACGTAGTCGGATACCTTAAAATGCGTTACATGGATTAAGAAACTAAAAATGACAAATATTACAAAAGCTTGGTTTTAAAATGAAGTTTTTTTATCTCAATTTGGCAATAAATACAAATTGTTTGATTATTTATTAGCACTGAATTCTGAAGCAATAGGACTATTTGCCTAGTAATTTTTAACGCCAAGTGATGAAAGCGACACCTGAGCCTGCACGCCACTCTCCAAACTTCCACACCATGACAACGCACGCTTCGACCGATTAAATACTAATGAACCCTTCTACATGGAGAGTCTTCAGTAACAAATGTGGAATATTTGTCTGAAAATTGACTTTGTGATCAGTCGGCTTGCTATTATTTATATCCTATTATTATTATTATGTATGACTATATTAAAGTAATTACTATTTTTTATCTATCATGTGTTTGTGACGGAGCTTTATCCCACCTTTCACTAATCCTCCTGGGGAATCTTTAGGGCCAGAATGGCATTTCAATCCAACCTTCTCAAGAAGAAGACGCGATATGCAGATTAGTGAATCTAATATATATTATAACTGCGAAAGTTTGTGAGTATATCTTTGTGGGTCTTTCACGCAAAAACAACTGAATGGATTTTGATGAAATTTTACAGTAATATAGCTTATACATCAGAATAGCACATAGGCTATAATTTATAGCATAGACTATAATTTATAAAGATATTGTATGAAGTGTCCAAAATATAACGATATTTGTCAAGCAAGAAGGAGAAAATTCAGCCATCTGCGAGCAATTCTAGCTTGCGCTGCAAAAAGCCCACATCAGCATATATCTAACTTTTGTTTGTGAAAAAAACTTTTTTTTTGTTTTGGCTACGCAAGGTGCTCGCTTCTAATTAATTCCACTGATCAGCATAATGCCTATTTTTTTTATTTCAGAATAAAATTAAGTTTTGAAGGGAGAGGTTGTTATAAATCTCTCTTTATTTTAATGTTTTTTTATGATTTTTTATGCACATTTGGTAGTAAGAAATTGATCTTTTTTTCAAATAAATGCTGTTATCAGTTCTGATACTTAAAGTAAATAAGCTTTCTCTTTCACACTGCACCATTTGGACAAATTTTCAAAATTTATTTGTGATTAGTAGTTTATTATAACGCTATAATTTTAATTGAATAGGCAGATATAATTTTTTTATACTTAAAAACGCAATAACTACTGTATTGTATTTTTGGAGTGTGAGAGTGAGTGAATATTAATATCGCACTGTTCAGCTACACGAGGGCTTTTGGCAACGGATCACGTAATTTTGAACCATAGTCAAGTGACGTGGACGACACCTGAGCTGGCACCCTCTTCTCCTAACTACCACACCACACCAACTTCGAAGGAATATTCTACCAATACTTAGCAGGAATATTCTTTGAAATCCACTCTTCCAAGATATATGGCAGCACGGGTTCCATGATGAGTATTTTAGCGGAAAAAATAGTTTGTCAAAATGTAAACCTCTTATGTTTTTGTATGTTAATGAAGACCTTAGAAAATGATTTGACTACTTATTTTAAGTGAATGGTATATATAATTAATTTTACAGTGGAATATCTTTATTTAATTTATTAGCTCTAACGGATTAAATTTTCCAAAGTGGAGTATTTTGTTTATGTATATCCCTTAATTTGTAAATGTAGTGATCCAAAAAAAATATTGTATGAAAAAAACTGCAGTAAATCATAATGCGTTGGATAAAGTATTAAAGTGCATTTCTCCCCTACCCGGTGGGTCTTACAAAGCTCTAATAAAGCTCGAGCTACGAAATTAGCTAGGCTTTTGCCAACTTGATTCTATCGTTAACATTTCGCTATGTTTTTCATTGAATCGCCATTATAATTTAAGAAACGGCGTTGCTTGCGAACATTACAATTTTAAAATAAAATAAATACAACAGAAAGTAATATTAATGTATTACACTTTCAGATATAAATTATTTACACTACTTTAAGCGTTCGTTACGCAAAACTTTTAACAATGTGTTACGTTTGGTGAGCAGAGATCAGCTTAGGGAGGTATTTTGAAAAATCAACCCTCAAGAGTGTTACGAGGAATTATAAATAAGAAAAATCCTTTTTATCAGCTATTAGATCTACATACTTAAAATTTAACAAAGGTTTTTTTTCTCTTTCTCTTTTGTTTAGCTGTGATATGCAAAAAGCTTTTTTTGTTTAATTTGCAATTCACATAAAATTAACTCATTAAAAAAACTTCTTTTTCTTTCAATCTGTGTTGTTTAATTTTTTAGTTCACCCGTGAGAAGAACGGGTATACCAGCTAGTGATTATATATATTGTAGATTTTGCATTCACGAAAATGTCGGTTGGAGGCCATATAGAAGTCGCCATATTATAGGAGCTATATAGAAGTCGGTTAGATGCCTGAAAGTTGCATAGAAGCTGGATCAAGTCGGATAATAATTTATGTAGAACATTAAAGGAATAAAGTACAAGAGTAGGATATGAAGCTTGGTTGCTGATCTCTGTGTGGTATCAGTAAGAGATTGATTATTAAAGTTTAATCATAGAGCGGTCTCTAGCTAGTTAAAGAATGTACTATAGATAATATTATTCGGAGGTTCATTTTTCACAAAGATAGTGAGTAGGATTTCAGGCGCTATTTAACTTAGTATTGATAATTACGTCGTATAATTCCTGATCCCTTTCTTCCTGTAAGACTTGTGTTGCATTGATTAATATATATTGAAATATTAATAAACTAGATTTATATTATGGAAGGTTCGAGTGGTCTCTCAATCATTTATCCCTACAAATCTAGGTCGCGTGGATGAAGAGATGATACCCTTGGACGGAGGGGGGTATCACATGTTTTACTAACGGATATTAGTTATACTAATTAGAATAATTGCCATTTTTATTTTTTAAAAAAACAATGCACTATGCTGCGAGCTATTTTGAGTGTAAATGAACCATAGCATTTACTTCCTTTGCTTATGTAGTTACTAGATAAGTTCTAACAGTGAGTTATATTTACGTTGAACTATAAAGCTGCACGAGAGCTTTGAAGACAGACCTCGTAATTTTGAACCACAGTCAAGTGATGAGGACGGCACGTAAACTACCACCTCCTTCCTAACTTTCACACCATGCCAATGAGAGGACATTGAACCTCGATAGATTTAAAGGGCATTCTCTGCACGAAGGGTCTTTAGCGGAACAAGGCACGAACTCATGACATGTCTGCCACGAGTTCGTTACCATGATCATTAGGCAACCGCTGCCATTTTTTAAATTGCAAATATTGCAATAAACATGAAGCGTGTATTTTACTTTTAAAATGTCGAAATTTATTTTGTTTTGTTTCCTTTCAGTAAATAAATATATATTTTAAAAATCTTTTATATTTTCGACTTTGCGGTATGCTCGCATTCTTTACTTAGAGCTATTATTTGAGATTGCTGGACTGTGTAATTATCTAAAGAAGTTGAAGAACACCGTATTTTTTCTTCAGTATATAGTGACTGTTTAATTAAGATAGATTGTTTTATTTGAAAGAGTAGGTCTGTATATTAAATTGCAGAATTTCTCAAAGAGGAACACAGCCAACCACCATTGCTGCGATTACGCTATTTTTATGTGTGCTGCAGAGTTTATACATATGATAACTTTGAGACTCATGAATTATCCCATGTCAATTTTAATTTTTTTTTAAGGTATCCGACTACGTTCGGAATCGTGATTTTGCAAACGCGTGTAAATGGATAATATTTATGATCTTTAGTGTCACTTAGATTAGAAAGTGTATATAAAATTGTTTTAAGAATAGTATTAAAATAAAAAATTATTTAAGTACAGTATTTTGACAAAAAAAAGAACATAGAATGGCCCATTTTCAAAATATTCTCCTTTTGTGAAAAAAGCTTCTATTATAATAATATTTTGCATGTATATAGCTCACACCTCTGTACAGAGACTGAACTAGAATTTTTGAAATATATAACTTAGAAGTGGATTTATATCCTTATTTTAGTACAACAGAGGGTAGAAATATTTGAAGAAAAAAACGCCTATAATTATTTCAATGGGTAGTAACTCTGAAAATAACGTGATTTTTTCAAAAATCTTGATTCAAACTCTCTGGAGAAGTCTTTACTTTATATAAGAAAAATACACATATTACATTATATATTACAAAGGCATTTTTTATAAAAGGAGAACGTTTTGAAAAAAGGTTATTCTAAGTTAATTCTTTGCCGAAATACTGTATTTAAATCATTTTTTTTTCATAATGTCCTTAATACAATTGCATACATGTATTCTAATCTAAGTGACACTAAATATTATGAAAAGTATCCATTTATGCGCTTTTTTCAAATCAAGGTTCCGAACGTAGACGGATATCTTAAGTATAAGTTGTAAATTTGATTACTTCAGTATAACATTAACTTCAATATCTTACCTTTCAGTTGAAAATTTCATAAAATCTTTGGTAAAGAAGGAATTATATTTTCCCCCCTTAATTTAGTTTGCGGGAGTTTAATTTCCAAAGAAGTCTAGAAATGCAACAAATAATGCGAAATTAGATTTTATATCGTAATGTCAGAGTTAAAAATAAATGTAAAATCGGTTACGTCGCAATCTCAGTCATTGTTAAGTTTTGACTCCCACTGAAAGGCTTCCATGATTCACAAATACCGGATGCCTGAATGCAGATCTTTTGTTCAGGCACCGGTAAGTATAGATCTTTCAAAAGAGAAGCCAAATCCTGGCAGACATGTCTCATTTCGTCCCACTGTCAATATTACATAGAGAGACGCTTCGATTTGATTTGATGCTGTAGATGAAGGAAATCCTTCGTGACATTTTCTTTCAAATTGTTCCAGTTAGTGAATACACCGATATCAAGCAGTCCAGTTGGAACCTCAGGGGAATAAAAGTGATAGATTTCAGGTAAGAAAGGGATTTCTCTCTCTCTTTCTTTTAAATGCTGTTTATATTTGCTGAATACATATTTATTGAAATTTATATTTAAAGAAATTTGTATTTATACTGAAATATTTATATTTACAGAAAACAAATTATTTTTATTCAATTCCTACTATTAGTTCCCTCTACTATTTTCAATCTTTAATAAAATACTCTTTCTATTCATCCATTCAAGTTCAAATACATTTTTTTTTAAATTTGTAGTTGGAGGGCACTTGATGTGAATACAGTTTTTCAAATTTTAATTTATTCATTAAATTAAAAAAGAATAACTAGTAACAAACAAAAATACTAGTCCAAGAGCAATTATAGAAAGGAAAATCGCGCGTTGTATCCTTGCAGTGCAATGGATAACGGTTTGGACTTATAATCCAAAGGTCGTGGATTCGAATCCTGCCTGTGGTTTCCTATTTTCTGAGAATGTGATTTTTTTACTGCACTATATTTTATTACAATAATTGAATAGCTTTACGAGAATTTCTACTAATCCTCTTGGGGAGTCTTTGGCCCAGCAAATCGCGTTATTTCACCGTTATCCATCTCAAGAAGAAACCTTGATATGCAGATTAGCTAGTATATTAGGTTGGGGAAAAATAAATCCATTATTTGTGCATGAAATTCAAAACTTTATTTAACATGTTTCGGGTTGTCTAATTTGGGTCAAATATGTACCGTTTTTTGTTGTATAATTTGTTGCCATTTTAGAGATAGCTTCACATTGCTTCTCTCGTAGAAGTCTTGGCCTTTATTGGCGAAAAACTATAGTAATCGATTTTCACAATTTTCTCTTGGTCCCAATTTCTTATCACTAAGGAAGTTTTGCAACGCAAGAAAAAGGTGGTAATCATTTGGCGCCAGGTCCGGACTATATGGGGGATGCATTAAAACTTCCCAACGAAGCTCCCAGAGTTTCTGGTGAGTCACTACAAACGTGAATGGCATGGCGTTGTCCTAATGGAACACACCACCTCTTCTGTTGGCCAATTCTAGCCGTTTCTGGTCAATTGCTAGATTCAAACGGTCCAGTTTTTGACAGTAGAGCTTTGAATTTTGTGTTTGGCCCTACAGAAACAACTTATAATAAATTATTGCTTTTCAGTCCCTCCAAGTACACAGTAGAATCTTCCTGGATGTTAGTCCTGGTTTGGTCACCGTTTGAGCTGCTTCACTGCGCTTTGACCACGATCGTTTTCACGTATATGACCAATTTCTCATCCTCAGTCACCATCCGCTTAAGAAGTGGGTTGATTTCATTCCGTTTGGCCAAGGATTTGCAGATGAAAATTCAACCCATCACGGGGTTTTTTTTGTGTTAATTAGTGTGGCACACACACACACACAAACATCAAGCTTCTTTTTAAATCCAACTTTGTTCAAATGGCTTAAAACTGGTTTAAGGTTGCTCTTTAGCTCCTGGGCGATGCTATGACTACTAACATGCCAGACAAGTTCAATTATTTCTGTGATTTTATCAACTTTTTCGATGACGGGCCTGCTTGTGCGAGGGGCAACTTTAACATCAAAAATGCCTGAACGGATTCGACGAAACCAAAATTGCACGTAATTGGCTGTTACAGTATCGGCACTATAAACACCACTCCTAATTTCAGCCACCCGGCTTGCATTTTCACCTTTATCATAGAAAAATTGTAAACTTTACGAACTTTCTCTTTGTTGACTTCCATTTTTAACACCCTGTAACTCACACCTGAATGTACCAAAGAAAAAACAGCAAAATAATTTTTTTAGTGTGAAATGTCACCTTAATAACGAGCATAAATTTGAAATTGTTTGATCGACACTTCACAAAATATCGACACTACAGCCATCTACCAAAAAAATAATGGATTTCTTTTTACCCAACTTAATATATATAGTCGAAGTTTAATAATCGTAGATTAGAAGGAAAAGGAGCTAAGTCGCTGAAAGCAGTGCTGTTTCGGTAAGGATCAGAATTTAGCCGCGTGACTAAAGGTCGGATTTTAACTATTAGAATAAATTAAGGAAGTTAAGATTCTTAAGATATAACGTTCAGTATATCTTAAGCTTATTCACACAGGTTTTGAGCTCTCGTTATATCACTCTAGAATTTCCCTTTATAATTTGCTAGTCTTAGAATATTATCTTTGGTCATAATAAGTTGGATTTATCATGGTTAGTCTGGGTCATCAATCTTTACCTTTTACAGATTTAGGTCGATTAGATGAGGAGAAGGCATCCCCAGGGCGGCGGCCATTACAAATTAACGAATAAATAGTAACAAACAAAAGAAAGAAATATAAAAAATTATCAATAAAGAGGAATCATTCAATGACAATTTTTCTCGAAGATCTCTTTCAAGAAGTGATAAATAGGCTTTCTTGAATAATCTTTCCAACAGCAGCAATGTATTTTGTCAGTGGTAATATCACAGAGGTAACAAAGACATCCTATTAAGTTTGTTATATTATTGGTAATCATATGAAACCATTTACTGATGCAGAAATTGTGAAGGAGGGGTTCTTAAATGCTTCTAATTTGGTGTTCTTAGTAACAAAAATAAGAAATAATAAATAAAAAAAGCAAAACAGGAGTTGTAATATTTAGATCAATTTTCCACATTTTAAATTTTCAATGTTATCTTGGTCTTAAAGTATTTCTTTCCCCTCCCTCCCCCATTTATCCTCATGTTGCGGCCCGCATAAAATAACTGACATATGAATGTGGCCCAGCAGGAAAAAAGGTTGAGTTCCCCTGTTCTGAGCGGTGAATCTTCAGTGCTACCAGGACTCGAACTCACTACCACTCGGTTACCGACATAAATATTCATATGGACACATATATTCTTTTGTCATTGATTTAGCTCCAAGTGTTTGTAGCCATTTCATCAGTGTAGTCTTACAATTTTAAAGATTTGAGAGAAATATCTTTGATAGTTAGAATTAAATGTTTTATTAAGTCTAGTTTACAGTTCGGAAAAATGTAGGCTTAAATCTTTTCGTTGACTGTATGTGTTTTTATATATTTTTTCTAATATTATCTATTATGCAGAATGTCATATTACTCTCTTGTAACTGGAATTTGGAAATGAGAGTCAACAGTAAAGATTAACAATATTTGTAATAAAAATTAGATTCACGATTAAAAACACTGACAAAAGAGACAGTTTACTTGCTCACGTTAATTTCCTCAAAACAGAACGTTTTATTAAAAATGTACTTAAGTATCACAAACACTATAATACCGGAAGATTAGGCTGGTAAATCTAAACTGGAGCGACACACTCATAATTTTCAGTGTACAATGCATCCAAAAGACTTAAATAAGAGAGATATGCAACAATACCATTCGCTCTATAGAAATACAAAAAGTAGTTATTCAAAAGGGCATCTGAATGCTGTGATGAACTACCCATATTACCTAAGGCAGTGGTTAGACAAGGGGGTACCTTGTACCTTAGGGGGTCGATGAAGGTTTCTTATTTAATGTCAAACTTCTCTCTTTTACAGATTCTGAAAGATCTCGTAAATTTGAAAGATATGCCATCCTAAACTAGATCACTAAATTCTTCCCAATGAAAATTTTTTTACCAAAATATGCATTTCGATCAAGAATAATAATTTAGTTTTTTTTATTGTATGCAACTGTATAGAATAAGTCAGTGCTTCTCGAACTTTCAATATTTGCAACCCAATAATCATATATTTTATCGTGTGACCCCCTCACCAAACATAACAATGCATTGAATTCAATAATATTATACTTTGACGCTAAAGCTACAATACAACTTTAATATCTTAAATACCACCTGTGTATATATACGTCTCATCCAACCGGGGCGTTAAATACCCCGGAGGTACATATACGTCTTCCGAAGTATGATCTTTTTTGTGCACTGCTATTCATGAAATTATTCCGAAGGCCTTGGAATACAATAAAAGGACATTGACAGTGTTTGCAAAGGATTTACTTACATCAGAGGATTTTCTTATTTTTTATTATTATTATACATCACATACGCGCGTATAAATTACTAAGACAAGTGTTAATTTTTGTATATAATTTTATTTATGACAAGCCCGTGGGGTCACTGGTAATTACTAGATTTATTTTTACCTCTTCTTTATCTTAAAAACAAGTACAGAAACCGTCTGGAAAAAGTGCAGAATTGGAATTGAGATCCCAGATTTCAAATATTACACTTGATATTAAAGCATTTGTAAAAAATGTATTGTGAAGTGGAAGTGACAATCTTAGGATTATTGAAGAATTTTTAAATCACTCAGCCATGTGTTGAGAGTCAAGGAGAGATGTTCAAAATCTTGGGGGTCTGCGATGCCAAGCTTATACATAAAGGGGAATCGCGGCGATCGAAAATTTAAGAACCGCTAGTCTGAGGAATTATTTGTAATTTTTTTTAAAGATTTTATTGTGATGCGATTTAAATAAAAAAAAGTCAGGCTTAGACTTTTATGAGTTGAAATGCTTCTCATATCATCTGTAGAAAATGTGACCACTGCAGCCATGTTGTCATGGTTCACGAACAAGTCAATTGCCTATTTCTGTTCAGTCATGAGTTCGAGTCCTATTGTCACTGAAGACTCGCCATGTAAATGAACTGATGCCATATTTGTCAACAATAGCCCCCTGATCGACAGTAACATTAGATCAAGGTCCACGAAATTCATCCGAGCTAAGGACTACATTTTTACGCCTGTCGTTAGCTTTAGCTTTGAGCACTATGCAGGCGACAATACGATTTCTCTCGGTTACACCCCAATTTCTAGGGAGAACATCCTAGGGTGGGGTCAGATATTTCCCATCTCTCTTTCCCTTCCACCAACCTCAAGAGAGAACTTGAAGCTCGACGGCTATTTAGAGCACCCCCATGCCGCGAAAGCATTATACATTTACAAACATCCATGCCTTCTCCGGGATTCGAACCTAAGCCTTACTGTACCGCAGTCACGTCACTAACCACTATACCGGATGGGCGGCGGTTCTCTTTAAAACTTACATGTGCCTAATTGAAGCAAATTTGTTTGTTGTGTGTGTTTCTTGCATCAAATTTTTTTACGTATCCTTATTCAATATAATGTAACTTTAACATGATATATATGTTGAATGTAATATACAAGTTAAAAGATTCAGGAACTAGATGCAGCTGTTATTTTAAAGGATATTCAAGAATTTTTAAAAAAATAAAATATTTATGTTTCAAAATAATCAAACAATACCTACACAAATGCGAATTATATTTTTTAACAATATAGACAACAAATTATACAAAATATCGAGCACATCTAGTTAAAACAGCTGATCTGATTGTGAAAACTTTAAAATGATTTTAAACTTTAACCATATGATTAAAATATAACTCCAAGAGGTTATATTTCTAAATAGCATCTAGAAAAAAACTAACAATACCTTTTAGAAATTAAATTAAATTAATTAATTTTCCTTCCAAATTAGTTCTGAATTCTAAAAAATATCTCGAAATATTTTAAATGGTATTTAATTTTAATAATGTGATTTAAGAGACTGAAAAAGTATGTATTAAGTAAGGTAAGCCTTTATTCATGACTCCCAAGACAAAGTGTGCCAAAATTTCTTACAGAGTGTTTATTAAATTAATTTGTGCACACAAAAGCAAGTAAAGAAGGAAGGCTTTTTCTTATATCGAATTATCAATAATTTAGTTAGTCTTCAGCTTTTTTTGAAAGATTCTACAAAGAAAAGTACCCTACTAAATAAGTGCTTGTTATTATTACCGTAACTTTAGAGATGATGAAGATGAACAAATTACATTAAATTAAGTGGATTTTTTTCATTTGACCTGCTTATGTGTAATTAAATAATATTTTTGTTGCCTCTTTTTGTTTGAATTTTGAAGAAATTGGAACACTGCAATTTATATTGTTAGATACCTCATAAATATAATCAAGCATAGAATCAGGAATACTAAAAAATGGGCCGTTTTATATTCTTTTACAAAATACCCTCAATATGTGGTATATTTCCATTAAAACTAATACTTACTCATTGTCAAACCCATCATATTGAGAGATAGGTTATAAATAATTTTCATGAATTTTTAATAGGTTATCAAACATAATCTGTATAGTTTTTGCAATTGCGTAAAGAAAAAGAGTTACATTAATGTCCCCCTATAAAGCAACACGTGGGGTATTGTCGGCAAACTTCGTAATTTTGAACCTCGATCGAGTGACGAGAATGACATCTGAGCTGATACCTTCTCTCCAAACTAGTTTGTCTTTGGACACCGAGAGGTTGTACGTGCATCAAAGGTTGCATGAGTACCATATAAACATATATATTATATAATCTATATAAATAATTTACATAAAACTATTTTTAAATAATTAGACTAAAATTGGCATATAACTAAACATTCTGTGTATCATATATATATATATGTACTATAAACATTTCACTAAATATTGCTTAATTCACAAAAATACTCAATTAATTTTATTAATATTTATTTGAACAAAGAAATTATAAATAGTAAGGATTAAAATTCCTTAGAATAATAATAGTTTCAATTATTATAAATTTATCATTTTTCCTATATATATACTAGTTACCTCCATTTTCTAATATATTAGATAAAATTACTTATTACTATTTTTTAATTCATATATAAACCTAGTGCCTCTAAAGTAATGGTAACATGTAAACTCTCTTTTTAATTTTGGATTTCTATTCTTTTCATACTTTTGCTAAGTGCTACATTTCAGCCATTCCCATGCTTTGAATTTGCATTTGGGTCCAGAATCTGGCAATAACTTATTTATTGTACTCAGATTTTTAGCGCAAGCTCTGCATTTTTAAATGCAATTCTTAGGTAAGTTACTTTTTTCTTGTAATGATTAGATATTCTATCCATTATTTTCAATAGGGTTTTGATCAGTATTATTAACATAAAGAGTGATGGTTTGCTGGCCACAAAACATGTTCAACCCCACTTTTATATAAATTATTTTATATATGAGCTGTCCTAAGTCAGCAATGTCTGTAATAATGTAGCATCCCTATTTTATATATATTTTAAACCCTATTATAATTTTATTTTCTCATATATCCTTCAATGTCTGGTTATCTTACAATTTCAAATTTTTCTCAGTTTTGCTTGTTGAATGTTCCTCTCTCATTAGAAGAGAATTTAGACTATATATATATATTCATGCATAAATACAGACGAACCTCTGTATAACGAAGTCGCTAAATAACGGAAAAAAGTTCGTAGTATGGAAAATTCGTTATAGAGGTTCTTTTATTAAAATACTTTATCAACCACTTAAAACAAATTTTAAATTCATAAGCACTATATATTAAAAAAGTAATTATTCACACCTTTTGGCTCCACTCCAACACTTAAGCAGATGACTCCAGAGTCTCTACAATAAACAGTTTTATGGTGTACACTATCCATTTTTATGGTTCTCTTAGTCGATAGCTTAATTACTTCTTCATTATTCTCATGACACAATCACGACACAGTTTCGAGCGGACTGGTATTTATTTTTTATTCACAACACTTTTTACATTCACATCTGAATTACTGGGCCTGCGCAGTTGGGCTTGCGCAAACACAATTCACATATTCTTATTTGAAGACACAACAATACACACCTAATTCTCTTAATTACACAGATGGCGTTTCGCATGCCGTGAACTGACAACACCTTTTTTAAAAATAATATATGTTTATTTACCTATCTTACCTATCAAAAAAGAAAGAAAAACTGTAAGGAAAACAAGAAAAAAAATGCCGAAGAATTCACAGTATTTTTAATACTAAGAAAATAATTTTATATTAAAATTAATGAATTTTAAAGACACTTTACAACTTAAAGCATACAAGTAATATTAAACATACAATATTTTGTAATTATAACACGGGGACACGGGACAACTTCACTGTGTGTGAAAGAGGATATTGAAGATGTTTCTAGTGAACTTGACAATGGGGGTTAAAGGTTGCACTTCTTCTATGAAACGTCCAGAACTCTATTGCTCTTGGCGAGTTAGGATCTAATAAAACCAGTTCTATATTTATGACCACCATAAAACGTGTTAAAGAGAGAATAACATGAAATCTTTTTTTCCGAAATAATTAAAAAAAGGAACAAAAATTGAATCCCAAAAGAAAAAGCTCGTTGTATAGAAAATGCATTTCGCTATAGAGAGGTTATTTTACGAAGAAAATCGTGAAATGTTCAAGGTTCCAAGAAAAAGTTCGCTATATAGAAAAATTTCCGATATAAAGGTTCATTATATAGAGGTTCGACTGTATATATGAATGCGACTGTATATATGACTGTATATATAGAGAAAAGTGGTTAAATAAACAAATATACCGATAAATGGTACGAAAGAGTGAACTACTTAACGCCCGCATTCGAAAATGTCGAAAAAGAAAACGTAGTATATCGGAACAATTGCCCGGAATAAATCAGAAGTTTGCACTTCTATCGTGGGGTCATAAGAACACGCACATTTTTTTTGTTTTATTATAAACAAGATCTAGATTTCACATTAATCACACTCATTCTAAATTAATTTTTTATGTTCCCATGCTTATATATTCTGAAACATGAAATCATCACCAGTTTTAAAATCAATAACTTAGCATAGGCTATTATTTATTTAATTATTAATTATATTAATTGTTAAGTGTATACTATTCGTCTTTTGTTGTTGATTATGTTAATCATTACAAATGGCAATGTGCATAATTACGTAAAAAGTTTTTGAAGCAACCTTCAAGCTTTTTTTTATATCTTTTCTCCTCTTGTTTTATTCGACTCGAATATTTTGTACATTAACAGCAAAATACAATTTAAAGTTGACTCAATCAAATTATTTATTCATTGCATTGCTCATATTGTGAAAGTTGCTTACGTGTTGTAACAAAATCGAAAAACTATCCTTTGTGTTTCAAATATCAAATTACAACTGCACGCGCTAAGTTTACTCTTAATATAAAATATGCTGGAAAAAAGTTAAGAGTATCATGTTGAAAAAATCTATATTTACAAATTCACAGATTATTCTTGAATCAAAGCCAACAAAACCCTGACATCAAAATTAAATTTGCTTCCACTTTTTTCCTGCCTGGAAATGCTTTGAGATATGACTATCGCAAATTGAATTGGACTCAACAAAAGAGACAAAAATTGTAGAAATATTACGCATTTCTGTTGGACTTTATTTACGAGAAACATTTGTCAATCCTTACTTATGAAATTACCCCCTTTCAGACATCGAGACGAATTTATGTGATTATTCCACCTTAATTCATTTCTTTTGAAGATGATTTCCTTTTGAAAGGGAAAATTACGCAAACTCAGGAAAACACTCATATAAATAAATATAAAGTGTTCGTTCCAGACACATGCATAAAAATTACTCATATTCAAAAAACAATCATTTAAATAAATGTAAAATATTCCAGAGAGAGAGACATATATAAATAATTTTGATTACATTACTTTGAGTATAGTTACAGAAAACAATATTTTCTGAAGTAAAAAATTGAAGCTCAGTTTTAAATTCAAAATGTGCTCATTAACATTTTTCATATCGCAAGAATATGAACAAGCAATCGAGATTTGGGCATAAGAAGATTTTTGAAAATGAAAATACTTTTAAATATAGAACTAAACAATTGTAGGAGAAAAGAGAAATATGCTCTCTATAAGTAATTTTAATTTCTGTTGTCTTAATTCACTGGAGGGTAAATAAACATTTTTGCAATCCTTAGTCAATGATTAAATATATTAGAAGGAGAAAAGCGACTCACTCACTCATCATGATATGTCCGGAGCTAGGAAATGTACTTATATGAAATCTGGCAGGCATGTTTCTTTTGTTGAGTAGAATTCCACTGAGTTTTCCGATAATCGTTTTTGAACCATTACATGTACAAACTTGAGATTCGGAAAATTACTTATTTCCAAGAGTAGAGAATCGTTAAGAATAAGTTTTGCGAAAATTGGCTCCTCAAGGGGAGGGAGAGTAACGGGTAGAGTAAAAAAATTCCGATTTTTGAAATATTACACTTACAGACTTGAAGTTCGACAAACATTTTCTTTCTGTTGAATAGAGATCCGCGAAGAATGAGTTTTGCTGAAATTGTGTGGGGGTTGCGGGGCCTTATAGACAAAAAATTCCCGTTTTGTAAAAGCACATTAAGACTTGAAATTTGATTAACGTCTTTCTTTAATTGAGTAGAGATCCGCTAAGAACAAGTTTTGCAGAAATCGACTCCCGAGGGTTGAATAGGAGCTGTAAGAGTGTTAAGTACAAAAATTGCCATTTTCGAGCTATTAGACTCTTACAAACTTAAAATTTGGTAAACATTTTTTTTTGAGTCAAGATCTGCTAAGAACTGGCTTTGCTTAAATCGTCTCCGTAAGGAGCTGTCTGATAATAATGCAGTGCAAGTAAATATAATTATGATTCGAATGAAAAACCCTATTCTGCACAAATAATCGCTAAATTTTTGTGTAGTAATTAAATTCTAGTACTGTTAATGACGATTTTTTGAAAAAGTATGTATGGTATTCATATGAGGTACAATGCCTAAAGTCGTTTTGTCGCTACTCTATGGATAGTTTTCTTAAATTCTTCTTTCAAAGGACATGAATTTACTGTATCTAAGTCTTAATGCTGATTAGTTTTTGTTCATTACATTTAATAAAAAGTCTTTTAACTGATTTCTTATTTTTTATGCATAGTTTGGTACTTGTAATATTATTCGTTCATGAAATTGCATTTGTTTAAGCGTGTTAAACCGTCTGCTATGATACTAAAGCGATAACTGTTTCTCTAATTAAAAAAAGAATTTGTGATAAAGCGTAATTCGACAGTTCGTGTTTTCGTCTCAGAGCTTGTGTGATTGTGTATTCTGCATCTTGTTACACTAACGTTTATAGAATAAAGAATATTTTTTGAGTAAAATTCGAACTTAAGTTTAAAAAATATTATTCACTGCTAGAAGAAATTTAATGGCCAAATATTTTATTCCAAAAGGAAACTCTTACTATACATTTAAAATGAATTCTTGAGCAACTTGTTGTTTTCTATAAGATACTGCTGTCTGTATTTTAGTAGAACTTTAGGCATAGTTTTTAGTTAGGAATATATTTTTGACTGCATACTGAATCAAAATTCTAATTTAAAGATTTTATTTTGTGTTAAGATTGATTGCGTACATTCTTAAAGACATCAATAAATGGAAGTCACTTTGATTTATCTTTACTTCGCTAGAAAGTTTGTGACAGGTTCTATTCACAGTACTTCTACTAATTCCCTTGAGGAAACTATTCTTTAATTTTGATTTTAGTTTAAGAGGTGTCGGAAACTTTTATACCGACAATGTTAAATTGGCTGTTTTCGATGTACCTTTTCTCAAAATATATTATATGTACTTTTTGCTTGAAATTTTTCATACAATTAAAGTACACATTTCTTATTACACTAAAAAGAGCTTTTAGCTAATTTTGAATTTTTTCATAATTTATAAAATATTTTATCAAACATAGTGAAATTTAACCCATTTTTCACATCAAAAAATTTGTAAAAAATAAATTTCTGAGTTTTTTACAAAAAGCTCATTTTAGTATATATTAGCAATCATTATAAATATAGCATAAAAAATTTACATACCTGTGAAAAGTAGTTTCTCTGAAAAGGAAGAGTGAACATCAAAAATTTACATTTTGAGATAAATTGATTTTAATGTATGCAGTGAGGTTTCTAATCGGCTAGGAAATAAAAAAATAAAAGGCTCAATTTACGATAAAATATACATGTTTTGGTTTATATTAGACCAGGGCTTCTCCCAAAGTGGTCTATATGGCGACCTGCAAGGGGTCCACGGCAACAAAAAAAATTGGGGGATCCATGAGATGTAAATAGGGATCTACGATGGTGGCTCTCATTTAACTAAATCATAATTTCAAGTTTAAAAGAAAATTTAGTCAAGTGGAGATCAGATTTTATCTATTTAATATATTTAATTAATAATTTTAATGTTACTTTGCAGTTACAAGGTGACAAAATAAATTTTATTAAAAAAAGACAATGTCCGCGCAATTTCGGCTTTAAAAAGGCATACCTGTTATTTATCACAAATTATGGTATATCGTGAAAAGATTTTTGATTACTTTTCCTAGTGAGAAGGAGTTTCAGCATGGTTGTTAACCTCCAAAACAAAAAAGGGGGTAAATAAGGTCTGGACACTACTAAACGAGAAGATTTAGAGTTAAACCTGACATGAATAATTCCAAATGTAGAAAAATTGTTATTGAAGCACCAAATTTATTCCTCCCATTAAAAGCATTTGTTTGCTGTTCAGTTATTTTATGTATTTATTAAATTTCAATTTAATTAACATGTTTTTCTTAAGTTTTAAACACTATACTTCACTTCAGTTACAAGTTTAAATCGTTTAAAGTAAGATCTATACCAGCTGTCAAAAAGACATTTAAGTTGGCAAATTTGCAAAAATTCAATATTAGGTGAGCAGGGGTCTACTCCAAACAGAAAAATATGACAAGGGGTCTATGAGACAAAAAAGTTTGGCAACCTCTGTATTAGACGTTCAACTTTTAAGCAAAAACGAAGTATTTGCTTACAATTTTCACCATTCAAATGGGCGGGGCCCAATTTCAACGATTATTTAAAAATATTTTTAAGAGCTTTTAATTACCCTAGAGGTTAAAGTAACGTACTTTTAGAAAGGTTAAAATCTATGCAGTTTGAAAGTGTAAAAATCTCAAATTTTCAAAATAAAAATAAGACTTTAGCTTTCCAACACCCTTTAAGAATCACTTTCCGTGGAAATAACTTGATTTTATGCAAATGTAAATGCTATTTAAACCCTGACATTGGAGTGTGTGAGTATAATCGTAAAATCTCGGAATAATAGAAAGTGAATTACGACTGGGAAGTCATGCGTCTTGAAATTAATATTCATCTTAGAATCCGCCTGGAGTTGTGGAAGGAAATAGCATTGGAGCTGTACCGAGCTAACATGTTTCGAGAAGTATGGTATGAAGATATCCGACTTCAGTTAAGTCATTTTGAATAATCTCATAAATTAGATTAGAAATTAGGATCTAATACTGCTCCCAGTGTTAAGCAATAAAGTTGCAAATCATTTATAAAGTGGAAGATATAAAATAAGCGTATCTATTTTTAAGGTCACATCTGCTTCTTCTCCCAACCTTCCTACACTTGCGACCTCAGGACCGCGACAAGTTTACCAGAAAATAAGGCTTACTATCATTCACACCCTTCCATATTTATATACACAAGTACTTAAGACAAACTGAATAATATCATTGCCAAGACAGATCTTTACTTAAGCGTTATTTCTTTCTTGTGGAAGATAATTTTTCTTGAATAAGGGCTTCTTTCATTCTGGTAAAAAGTAAATGTAATACCCAAAAAAATTTTAGAGTTTAACTATTCAGCCGACATTTCAAAGCTTTTGTATACGTTTTCAGAAACAAATGCACAACAATTTTGAACATTTTAAAAGATTTAAATTAACCATTTCAGCCTATCTTGCACTGATAAAAAACAAATTTTAGCAATGAAGATTTATACCTACAATTTCTACTTCCATTTTAATGTATTTTTTAAAATATTTCTCTGTGTCTTTTGCGATAAATAAAAGAATTTTGAGGATAAAGTAAGTAATGAGTTTTTTAATCGAAAATGTTTTTTGTATGTATGATAATTCGAAACATAAATCTACTATTTCATTGCGTATATTTAAAGATAGTTAAAAATTTTAAAACCTTTCTCAAAGATAAAGATCAGAAATGTAACGCGAATATTACATGGTATAATGTTTTATATTAAGAATGAAACACATTTATTTATTCTAGAAATTTCTAAAACACTATATACTTGTGTGCGTTCCGTCATAATTTTAAAGTGACTTCAGTAAAACTGATAGAATTTTTATTTTATATATTTTGAAGAACGGGTAGTATAATATCAACCTTCAGTTTAGGAAAAGATGTTGTTTAGCCTTAGTCTTTGACAGAAATACTGTATTGAGACCATTAAAGCATACAAGAATTTTGCCTCAAGTTTTGTGAATATTGCATTGAAACAAACAAGTTAGTCTGTTTGTAGTATGAATGACATATCATAATCGTTTAGATGATTCATTGAGATGGAAAGCCATTGACATGCTTGAAGTGCGTCAAGTGGGGGTGGCTCGATCGTTACAAGTGGCCCGAAAGTGTTCTCCCGCTCTTTGGAATCAATTCCAAACAGATGGTACTGTCACCAGGAAGGTCACTACAGAGAACCGACATTTGCACAGGATCGTTATTTGGCTTTAAGCGCATGAAATGTAGGTTGTCAAAGGTCCCTGAGCTTGCTTGTGACATTGCTGTGTGTCTGTAAGAAGAATTTCCAGGCAAACAGTCTACAGCCATTTTGCAGAAACTGACATTTACTCCCGTCGTCCAGTCTTGTGTGTTCCTTTGACTGTATCCAGCAGGAAAGACGGGATGTTGTGGGGCTGAAAACACCAGTCATAGACACTAAAGCTAAATGTTTGTGTTGGTACGTAGATACATGTATGGTGTGTGGGTGTTATTCTGAAAAGTAATACTGGAGACCAAACTTGTCTTTTTCTGGATTTAATGGTAACACAATAAAACAAAAACTTAATAATTTTACAAAAACTAAATCCTCAATTTAACTATTAGACTGAAAATATTCTAGTAAACAACGGCACTCCTAGAAGCCGAAGCCAAGATCAAAATTTTAAATAGACAATATCCGAGGTAAATAACAGCGATCAAACGCGCTGAAGCCAGGTTCAAGATTTTTACACAGGCAGGATCTCCTACATATCGTTTTCGTCGAGATACACGTGAGTCTGAGCGCAGTGACCGATACGCTCCGCCCACGCAGGGGACGATAGTTCGCAACAGATACCGTAAGAATGGAGGCGTGTTCTTTTCAGTGATGCGTTGAAAGGTACCAGAGAAAGCGATAGTTGTCGAGTCTCCAGCTAAAGAGAAAATGGAGCTCGCTTTCATCTCTCCTACGTTATAAAAATCGTCAAATTTGGTGGCAATGGAATCCTTGTATCTGGTAGCATAATGCTGGGCAGTAGCACACTCCAGAGTGTTTTCGATGCTGGTGCTGGCAACTCACAGTGCAATAGAGATGAGATCCTTGAAACCTCACTGAGATTTTTCAGGGGGCTATGGTTCCAGACTACATTTTTATGGACGATAATGTGTGTGGCCACATAGAACTCACATTATTGAAGAATTACATGAAGGAGCGGGTTATTCTCAGTGTGGTCTCCGGATTACAATTCTGTTAATATGTTTGGGATGATCTCAGCATAGCTCCTCTTCCACGACCCCCTAGGAATTAAAATTTTCGCTTTCGGAAAATGGGTTTTGTTACCACAAATACTTATTAATACCCTCAAAAATAATACAACAGCTTGTTGTGAGGCTTATATAGCAGTTCACAGAGGTCACACTCCACATTAAATAGACCTTTCCCGAGTCAAATGCTTAATCTCTGATTAATAATTTCACACTTTTTGATATGACTTGTATCTTAATTCACAATAAAAACCTTTCTCATATTGTTATGCTGCTATATTTTTTCTAACATTGTATTTCGTCTCTGCCAAGTTTCGTGGCAACACATTAGATAGTTCTTCAGTTTTCGTAGAATTTATGTTTGCGACCTTAATTTTGGACATGAGTATACTTTTCTAAACCCAAATAAATTATAAATAATTTTCAAAAGACATTTTACTTAAGTTTTGTGCAACAGTATGTATTCATATACATGAACACAAAATATATTGGATATTAAGAACTTAAGAACCATATAATTAAAAATTTTAACACAGACGTTTCTCAAATATTATTGTCATAATAATTAAATTTGCTCAGTATTTATACACTCTATTATATGGTTATTAAATAAAAATGCAATAGATTTTAGTAAAATTAAACACTAAGAGAAACTAAAATTTTACTATCCGGAAAAATAACTATCTTTTTCTTTACAGTTCAAATAACTTTGAAATTAGGTTTCAAGTTCCACCATCAAGTTATTTTAATAGCATGATATAAACAAGAGCCTGTATTTCCTTTACACAAGATGACTACTCTACATATGTTCTCTGAAATCCATTTTAATTTATGTCCCAAGAATCATCGTCCGAAACGGCAAACATCCAAGAACTCCAAGCCTATCATTTATATCTCTTCCACGTGAAGCACGAAGTTCAAAATGGCCACCATTCATCATAATTTTTCTTGCGGTTAAAAGTCAACTGTGAAGAGTCGGTCTTTTCTTTAAAAATTCATTTGACTCCGTTCCATCGCCGTGCGGAATGGCTCCATGTCCTCGTACATCGTGAATTCTATTTCATGGTGTGCTTCGAAACGTTTCATAATGACAAGCGATTGGAGACGTCGTTAGTTTAATGTCGAACGCCTTATCGGTCATTTTGTTCCGGTAGATGCCCTGCTCTTTTGTCAATAATCGTTACAGTCTGTGTAATTTTACTTAAAGACTAAGTCTTGGTTATTTGGTTTAGGATAAGCTTCAGAAAAGTTGTTAACTGCTCCTCATCTAATGCTGTTGATTTTTCTGAATGTGTTGATAAAGGAATTAGGTGTTTGCTTGTTTTGAGGTGAGGACTGACATTCTTGTTAACACTAGATTTACGGACTGAGCCAATTTGACTCATTAAAAATTTGATTACTATATATATATATATATATAACGTAAGTATTTTTTGACAAGTTTTCTAAAAAAATTGTTTTAAATCAATTCCTACTTAGATCAACAAAGATAAATTTTATTTTAGGTAATATTTATTAAATAATTACAATTAATGTACATATGTATATACATATGACAGAATCACAACATTAAGTGGCCCTTGATTTTTATTAACTATCATTAAAGTATCGTATTGTTATCCAAAACAATCGTGTATATAAACTTTCAGTTCAACTGAATGCTTTAAAACGTGAGAAAAAAAATCTTTTAAAGTTTTGTCACAAGTCGTCAAAAATGACTGACTGAATTTGCAGTTCTTTGAATAATTAGTTTTAGCCAATTAATTTTTATTAATTATGATTAAATTACCGTATTATCATCCAAAATAATCATGTATATAAAATTTCAGCTCAATTGAGCATTTTAAAATGTATTTTATTTACGATATTGAAAATAAATAAATAAATATATAGAGAGTGTGGGTTAATAGTACATTGGTTGGTTAATAGTTAAAACATTGGTTGGTTTTTAGTGAAGTAGTGAAATATATGTATATGTTAATTCCTCTTTCCCGCAGGCCCCCTCATTTCGCATTATTGAATTGGGTACATCTATTTTTATGGCTGTCAGCCGATTTGACTCATAGAATGATTTAACAGTTAATTGCATAGCACATTAAATTTATTGCTCATACCAGGCTTGAGCAACTATCAAGTAGTACATGATTTGTTTCTCTTCTCATTTTGCATTCCTTACATACAATATTTGTGTGTAGCTGTGAACCATCGTCACTTTCTTTCGCAACTCTACTGCTTTATTACTAACATCTGCTATTATTTCGATTTATATATCGCGTGTGACCAGTGTATTTTTAGTGAAATAATATATAATTTTTAATTTTATGAAATTCTTTTTTATACAAGAAAAATTTGATTCGTATACGTTATTTTGTAATTTATTCGTAAAAGGTAGTACGATTGATATTTATTTTATCTGATTATCTAAAGTTGCTATCATGGGAAAAAAATCAGAAAAATTTTCTTTTATTGAAAAAACTAATCAAAATACAAAAAGACGAATCATCGATAATGAATAAGACGATAATGAATCATCGGATGCAATTGATATAGACTAATGTGATAACGGAATTGAATCAGATGGGTAATTCAATAAATTTTAGTTTTCAAGCAGTGAAGATGAAGATCTTCGTTATATAGCTCCTAGCAAAGAAAGAGCCAGGGTTATTATTTCTGATTTGAACCCGCCTGTGATTTAGACGCTATTAATTCTTGGATTCAGTATAATGAGGTTCCTCAAGTAAATATTTCAAAAAAATGTTTTATTTTCCAATTGGCTGAAGAGTTAAGAAGTAAATATAAAGAAGAAAAAAGTCGAGAACACACTTCCATTCCAATGACAAAAATTCATACTACTGACACACGGAAAAATTGTCAATTTCAAGAATCATGCGTTAGAAATAGATGTAAAACCCTTTGTGCTAAATGTAATAGAAATGTTTGTGGGGAATGTATTTTAAGAACAAAATTTATACGTAAAAAAATTATTTCAATGATTTTTTTAAAAATTTAATTTGGAACTATTTTCTTTACAAAAACCTGTAATTTTCTTATATGAGTCAAACTGTCTCACTTCAGTAACTAATATAACCAACTTCCGTAAATCTAGTGTTAAAGTTGTGCAGAATTTTAGTAATAGATCTGAAACTCACAAAAACAAGTGCATATTCTTTCCTGTTCAAGGGTACATCTAACTACTTAAGCCGAATTTAAAATTAAATATTCTTGCGGCTATAAATTATACGAAATTAATACAATAAATAAATTGAGGAAGCGTATCATTTATTTATCATTGAAAAAAAATGTTTTAATCAATAATAAATTAAATTATGGATTTTTTATGGTACAATTTATACATTTTCTGAGATGCAAAGTTAACTACTGAATGCAGTCATATTAAAAAGATGCGATCGCCTGCAAAAAGCACAGCAGCAGAGGAGACCGCAGTCCTCCGGTATTCTCTGCTTCCACAATGCCATAACAATTGTCTTCGAGCCATAACAATTGTCTGCGTCGGGTATATTTTATACACTTATAACCTTATATTTGATAGCTTAAGGTATCCGAGTATGTTCGGAATCGTCATTTTAAAAAAGCGCATCGCATAAATGAATAATTTTCATGATATTTAGTGATTAGGATTAGAACAAATATATAAAATTGTTTTAAGGACATTTTGACAAAAAAATTATTTAAATACAATAATTAGGCAAAAAATTAACTTAGAATAACGTTTTTACAAAATGTTCTTATTTTGTGAAAAATGCTTCTATTATAATATTATTTTGCCTGTATATAGCTCAGACCTCTGTACAGAGGCTCAACTATGAACTAGAATTTTTGAAAAATTCACATTATTTTCAGAGTTACCACCAATTGAAATAATTATTGGCGTTTTCTTCTTAAAATTGCTACCCTCTGTTGCCGTAAAACATGGATAAACCCACTTCTAAGTTATATATTTCAAAAATTCTAGTTGAGCCTCTGAAAAGAAGTCTGAGCTATACACAGGCAAAATATTATTATAATAGAAGCATTTTTCACAAAAGGAGAATATTATGAAAATGGGTCATTCTATGTTTCTTTTTTGTCAAAATATTGTACTTATATATTTTTAAATTGTAATACTATTCTTAAAACAACTTTATATACATTTTCTAATCTAAGTGACCCAAAATATCATGAATATTATTTATTTATACGCTTTTGAAAAATCACGGTACCTTAAGGTAATACCTTAAGATATCCGACTACGTTCGAAACCGTGATTTGGCAAAAGCGTATAAATAAATAATATTTATGATATTTAGTGTCACTTAGATTAGAATACGTGTACAAAATTGTCTAAAAAATATTTTTACAGGAAAAAATATTTAAATGCAATACTTTGACAAAAAATGAACATAAAATTACCTATTTTCAAAACATTCTCATTTCAGGGAAAATGCTTCTATAATAATAATATTTTGCCTGTATATAGCGCAGACCTCTGTACAGAACCCGAGCTAACATTCTTGAAATACATAACTTAGAAGTAGATTTATGCATATTTTAGTACAACAGAGGGGAGAAATTTTAAGGAAAAAAAAACGCTAATAATTATTTCAATTAGAAGTAACTCTGAAAATAATGTAAATATAACAAAAATCGTAGTTCACGCCCTCTGGAGAAGTCTTTACTTTATACAAGCAAAATATTATTATTATAGAAGAATTTTTTATGAAAGGAGAACGTTTTGAGAAAATAGGTTAATCTAAGTTAATTTTTTGCCACAATATTGGATTTTAATAATTTTTTGTAGTCATAATGTCCTTAAAACAATTTAATACATGAATTCTAATCTAAGTCACACTAAATATCATGAAAATTATCCATTTATGGGCTTTTTTGAAATCACGGTTCCGAACGTAGTCGGATACCTTAAGCCGGTGTATCATATTTAAAGTCAAAGAAATAATATGTTAGCGATTTAAGGCCCTTTTTCAAATGAGAAGGAATGCTTGCTATTTTAGTAATTTGATCATTAACAGGACATAAATTTGGTAAAATTCCGTGCAAAAAAAAATATTTTGAAAAGAGAAATTCATCATTTAAAATATTTAAATGAAAACTTGTTTACGAAATGTAAGGGGAAAAAGAAAGTACTCCGTGTATCATATTTAAGTAAATAAATTTCCATGATTTTCAAACTGATACTTCAAAGTTCTTTAAGAAAAATGAATGAATAAAAAAATAAATTTACTTTGAGAAATAAGTGGCAAGGAATCAAAGGAAGAACTGCCAAAAAATGTCATTTCAGGTTGAATGAATGCTCTTTAAAAATAGAACGTCCCTTACCAATTATGGATGAATAATTGCAGGAAAATAATATCTAAGATGTTGTAAGTTATACTTCAGATGTTCATACTTATTTTTTAGTCAAGTTATGTTCCTGGACTACAATAAATCATCCTTTTGAATTTATTTGCTTTATTTATTTTCAATTCGTTTCGGTCTGGAAGATTTTTCGCCTAAAAAGAGTAGCATGGTTTAATCTCGTTTAAATTTCCATTTGTAGTAAGTGAAGTAAGTAAGAAAGTAAGTGATTAAGAATACACATATCGAAAGTAATCAATTTTGATGACTACAATTTAAAGACATATACTTTGGATGCATTGATAAAATCCATTGCGGTTTATTGCAGTGACGTATTAAAATAAATAGAATGCATCATTAATTTTGAATGGAATGGCATCTACCCCAACAATTTTTGATTAAATTTATCAACGAATAAAAGAATTATTCACTCAGCAATTCGCGATGTACAATTTAAATAAGAATTGATGTCAGGTTTCCGTTTTTACATACATCGTGATGTGTGTGTGTGGTTCCCAGCTCAGACATTTTTATAATACTTATTAAACAAATTAAAAGCTTATTCACACATGCAGGAAGTGCTCTTAAGCAATTCGTCGGAAAAATAGTTTCCCATTCATGTTTTAAAAATTTCCTATTTTGCAAACAACACAAATTGATTCGCTCAAGAAAGAGCGAAAGATTCAAAGTTACATCTTCTTTCATCAACAAGGACATGAATAAAATAATTCTGATGAATCAGAAAAGAAGTCCACACAAAGCAGTCTTCCGAAAATTTCCACCTAGAATTCTGAAGCTTTAGTTTCATTCCTGTCACATAAAATACTTTGTTTGGTTGCCTTTCAAGTCTCTTTTCATTCCTTAATTAGCGAAACTCTCCACAACCACGATCTTTCAAAACTACCCAAGCGGAAGTGATCCTCAAACCCATTGAACCAACTTTCCAGCTGGGTAATCCAAAAAAAGGCTTGTTCTCGTTTTTTTTAGTTCTAATTGCTTTGCTGTACAACTATCGTTTTATTTTCCTCTCTCTGAATATTTCCACATCTTCCAGTGAGACATTACTTATTTGTTTAAGAAGTTTCCTTACACAAAGACGTTTATTATGGAAAAAATATAAATTGTGTTATGAAATGTAGTGAAAAGATGAGATTGGTGTAAAAAGAGATAATAGATTATATGAATAGCTCTTTAGAACAGAGGTGGTCAACCTTTTTGGGAAAATTGCCACTATCTGATAAAAAGAGAGATTTATGCACGCCACTTCCAACTTTTCCAACAAACAAAGGAATATGAAAAGGTGGGAAAATGTTACTTATAGGCTTATTATGGAACTTTTAAGCAAATAACAACTTTTTTAATGCAAATTTAAATAGTGGAAGTTTAAAAATAATATAAAAAAGACAAAAGTACAAAGTTAGGTTTATTGTTAATAAACTTTTACAGGTCAGTTATGTTAAGAATAAAATAAAAATGATTAACTCTTGAAACATTTAATTCTATAAATAATTACTAAACATGTAAGAAACAATTAAAGCCTTGCAGATATATTATAAAAAATGATAAATGAAAAGATCAGCATTTTTGTATCACCTTAAAAATCCTCAAAACTAGCACTAAATGAATCCTGCAGAAAGGATATTAAATTTTTAAATCTACCATAGCTTGGAGCAGCATTATTAATTTTGGTAGAGATCTCCTGCATCAATATGAAATGTGTTAATTTTTTTTAATCAAAATCAGGACAAAAAGAGCAACAGTTTGTTCACATAAGAAGATATATGAAGAGGTAGGAAAAAAGTAGAATTGTTTTTCTTGTAATCTTAAATTTAAATTATATAAATGTCCCATAGTATCGGTAAGAAAACCTAAATCCCAAAACCAACTTCCTTCTCGAGTAGCAGACATTCACTGGACAGTTCATTGTTTTCTTCCAGATATTTTAAAACATGTTCGCTCGAATTCCAAAATCTCACGAGTGAAATTCCCGTGAAAAGTCAGCCCACACAACAATGAAGGATTATTTTCTACATTATAATTTGCTAATGTAATTCAATTAAGTGTGTTTGAAATAAAGTTTATTGTTTTTATCTAGTCCGAGATAATTGCTTTACAATAAAACTGTAAAAAAGTGGTATTTATTATTATCTTTTCAAATTTTGAACTTTTTTCATGAGTTTTCACGTGTTACTGCTACAACTCAGACGTGCCACATTGAGGCACGCGTGCCGTGGGTTGGCCACCAATTAAAATATAAAACTATCACTGACCACTATTTGATTAAGGTTACTTTAACTTCAATCATAACGAATTTAGACAGAATTTTCCTACTCGCGAGTTCTATTTTTTTCTGTGTTCGTCTATTCCGTGAAAATCAATATGTATCAATTGATGTAAACCGCTCTGACAGTGTCGAGTAGAATAACTTTTTCATCGATGTCTGAGACGCTAATTTAATATTGGGGGGCCTACACAATTCATAAATTTGTAAGCAGAATTTTGGGAAACTCGAAATTTAATCTTACTTTATAATGAAAAATCAGACACGCAAAAAAGTGCTGCTTTTGGACTACTTATGTCCGTTTTAAAAGTTTATTAACTATATAAATTATACAAATTAGTTAATCTATAAATGGAGCTAATTTGATAATGGTATGCTATAGATTCTTCTCCCTCCTAATGGTTATAAAACTTCTTTAAGTTGGGACAATAACATAAAATCGAGATAATATTATACTGGCCGCTTATCTATTTGACGCTATTTCAAAATCACGACAAAAACAAGTCACGTATCGATGTTACTACGAAAAGGAAGAAATTAGTTAATCTGCTGATTATCTAGTTAATCTGCACATTAACTAATTAAAGAGCTTAAAATTGTTTTATTTGTCAAATTATCTAAGTAATAAATGAATTACCTGAATAATCTGCACATTATCTACTAGACACTCGTTAATGTACACATTACCCTCTAGGCACTCTTAAGTGAAAATAAGATCTTTGGTACAACAATAGTAACGCTTCTGAACGCTTAAATTAAATGTAAATTTACTTTTTGATACCTAAAGAATCAAGATAACACAATCAAATAATCAGCACATTAATTGATATAATCATTCATCAACTAGTTTAAAATCTACAATAGAAAGAATCAAATAGTTTAACACGTTACAATTCAGCAAATGAATTTGCGAAACATATAATTAAGTAATTCAAGGAGATTTTTATCGAATACATTTACTGTCCCTCCACTCTATTTCTAAATATTTAAGATGTACTATTTTGGGATGAGTCAACTTTTAAATCAAAATTCCTAGCAGAAAGGAAACGACAGAAACTTTTAAACTTGAACGATATGGAAACCGCTTGTTTGAAGATTACCCTGTTAGAGTACTGAAAACTCTTACTTCTTTAATGGAATAAATCATTTAATCTGCAAATTAGCTAGGTAATATGTGCATTAATGGCTCATATCAGTTCAAAGACAAAAACGTATTACATTTTCCATCAAAAACAGCTGTGAAAAGAATAAGTACCAAAATTTAAAAAATAGAATTTTTTAATGCCTTAAGATAAAAAATGTAAAAAATAAGATTTGCAGCATTTTTTTAAATTCAAGTTGAAAGGAGAATCAAGTATTAAGAAAATAATAAAATGATGAGTAATTGTGGAATGTGAAAAAAAATGAAAGTATTTATCGAAATTTAAAACAAAAAATAATTTGCAATTTACTACTATTGAAAAAAATAATGCCTGATAGATTCATGTATATGGAAGTGTGAATAAAAAGTTTGGCTATCAAATTTCTTACTTTTCTTAGAAACATTTCATGTCTGTAAAACATTTATCCCGTTTTAGATGATGTTCGAAATCAGTAAAACCATATCTAAGAATGAAAAATAAAGAATCAAAACCTTAGAAACAAAATTCGGCAAACCTTTTGATCTGTATAGTAATTAAACATGGAATCCTCATACTTTCTTAATAAAAATCCTGGTACTCACCCACAAACAATGAGATATCCATTATTTCATGGGGGGGAATACAAAAATACAACATGAGCAGTGAAATAGTAGCGTCGACTCTAGCGAAATCTATTACATAATTTTTCGAATTTAATAGGGTTACATCTATAAAAATAGAGTTCATAATATATTCTATAGAGTAAACGCTATAGCAATCCCAGTATCAAACAATTAGAAACAGTGTGACTATATAATAATGTCATTGTCAAACATAATGTAAGTTTTTAATATTAATTAGGAAGACTAACGAATCGATATTAAATTAATACTCTTGTTATTTCCCATTTTTAATTTTTTGCAAATGCACAAGTAGTTCTACTGTATCTCCATCTATTTCATAAAGTTTCAATCACTTTTTAAAAAAATGTATTTTACAACATATTTCTTTAGTGCTAAGATGCCCTCTTGGGTAGAAAACTACTTGCTAATCAAGAGATTTGTAAAAACTACATTTTTGCAACAAAACTTTTTAAAAAAAGGAATTTTAATTTTGATAAAACTTGAAACAACATACATTCTACACCAAACAATTGATTTTTTTCAATTCCTACTATTAACTCACACTCTCTATATATTTGTTTGTTTATTTATTTTGGTGGAATTTTCAATCATTAATAAAATACATTTTAACGCTTGAGCGAAATACGAGCGAGCTTTAACGATTGAGCTGAAATTTTACATACGTAATTATTTTGGATGACAATACAATAATTTATTAATAATTAATAAATATTAATTGATTAAAACGATTTATTGAAAAAATTACAAATAACGCCAAGTTGGCATCATTTTTGGCGACTTGTGTCAAAACATGAAAAGGTTTTTTTTCTCACGTTTTAAAGCATTCAGTTGAACTGAAATTTTATATACACGATTGTTTTGGATGACAATATGATGCTTTAATGACAATTAATAAAAATTAATTACCACTTATTGTATCCGACTACTTTCGGAACTGTGATTTTGCAAAAGCGTATAAATGGATAATATTTATGATATTTAGTGTCGCTTTCATTAGAAAAGGTATCTAAAATTGTTTTAAGAATAGTATTACAATAAAAAATTATTTAAGAACAATATTTTAACAAAAAAATGAACATAGAATAACCCCTTTTCAAAATATTCTCCTTTTGTAAAAAATGCTTCTATTATAATAATATTTTGCCTGTATATAGCTCAGACCTCTGTACAGAGGCTCAACTAGAATTTTTGAAATACATAACTTAGAAGTGGGTTTATCCACATTTTACGACAACAGAGGTTATACATTTTAAGAAAAAAACGCCGATAATTATTTCAATGGGTAGCAACTCTGAAAATAACGCGAATTTTTCTAAATTCCTAGTTCAGACTCTCTGGAGAGAAGTCTTTGCTTTATATAAGTGAAATATTATTATTTTAGAAGCATTTTTTATAAAAGGAGAACATTTTAAAAAAAGTTTATTATAAGTTAATTTTTTGCCAAAATAGTGTATTTAAATAATTCTTTTTGTCAAAATGTTCTTAAAACTATTTTATACATGTATTCTAATCTAAGTCACACTAAATATCACGAAAATTATCCTTTTATGCGCTTTTTTCAAATCAAGGTTCCGAACGTAGTCGGATACCTTAAGGTTGTGATTCTGTCATATGTATATACATATTTATATTAATTGCAACTGTTAAATAAAAAGTAGCTAAAATAAAATTTTTCTTTGTTGATCTAAGTAGAAATTGACCTATTTTTTTATATATGTATTCCCTGTTTATTTTTGCATTGATTAGATGTGGCATGCCACCATGGTTATGTTTCCAATATCTGATAACCATATTGTTGTCAAAGAATCATTGCTAAGTCCACCGTCTTGTTCAAAAACTTAAGCAAAAATATCTTTTGACCCAAAAATATACGGGAAAGGAAACCAATAAACGACATAAACATGTGAGAGCAACAACTGCTATAAAATTCTTAATAATATATTTTGATTCGTTCTTTTCGTATGAATTCTTATACTGCAACAATAAATTGGTATTTCCTTAAAATTTTTGATTCAGTTTTACTTTATACCAAGACGATTACAAACGAAGTTTATAGCTGAAATATATATACTAAAATATATCGCATATTTGTAAAAATTTAAAATGGGATCATCAGTGGCGTAAAATAAATATTAGGGCCCCTCTGCAAAGTCAGATTTTGAGACCTCAAGAATACTGCCCCCGTGATGTGGGGTATATGGGAATGTACATTTTGCCACTAGGAATAAGGTTCTAGGGACTGCCATTAAGGACTGGTAGCCTAAATAAAAGCCTCTTGGTGGTTAAAACTAAAGTCACCGAATTGGTGGTCCGCGAGAAGATTTCGTTGGTCCCCAGAAAAATGTGTGGAATATACTTACTCATCACGTTAAATTATGCTTTAAGATCGCAATTTTGTTTTTATAAATATATTTAACACTTAAAAAAATCCTATTAATGGCCCGAAAGGGCAAAAAATTTGGTGATCGTTGAGTTAAATTAAAAGTTTGATTTAAAATTTCCAAAAGTTTTTACGTTTACACCATTTCAATTTCAGGTGCGATATAGATATTTACCTTGAGTAATAAGAAAGATAAGAAAATGTAACTTTTCTAACTCTCTATAAATGACCATTATTTTTCCCACTCTGGGGACACATTCTAGAGAAAAGAGCGAATGTTCTTCCAAGAAGATTTTGGGTTATTCATGCAGAGCTATGTATTTTCCGCTATGTTTGGAGCCTTCAGCTTTGGAATTACGCAATAACTTTTTATGCTAATTGAAGTGGATGCTCTGTCCACCTGCTTAATCTGCAATATGTATTTTAAGGGATACCCCTTTTACATGAAGTACTTCCTACAGAGTATTTGTTTTCAAATCGTACTTCTTCCTTTTGTTGGTCTGAAACTGCTTCTTTTTCTGAAATGGAAACAAATTTTGAAAGAAGGAACAAAAAAAAAATTAAGCTTCATATTTAACACACACACAAGTAATATAAAAAAAAATTAAGTCAATTCCTACTTAGATCAACAAAGAAAATTTCAGTTCAACTGAATGCTTTAAAATGTGAGAAAAAAAAACCTTTTCAAGTTTTGACACAAACCGCCAAAAGGGTCGCTAAGTCGCCAAAAATGATGCCAACGTGGCTGTATTTGTAATTCTGTAAATAATTAGTTTTAATCAATTAATTTTTATTAATTATAGTTAAATTACTGTATTTTCATCCAAAATAATAATGCATATAAAATTTAAGCTCAATTGAGCGCTTTAAAATGTATTTTATTAACGATTGAAAATTCCACCAAGGTAAATAAAAAAATACATAGAAAATGTGAGCTAATAGTAGAAATAGAAAAAAAAAAGGCTGAATCATTTTTCATTTTGTACAATTTTTAACCCATTCTTTTTCATCCACAATTTAAATTGCTTGTTAGGGACTGTATTAGATTTTGCAAAAAAAAAAAAAAAAAAAAAAAAGGTTTGTCAGTTGTGGGTAAGTTTGCATTTGGTGCTCATAAAGCACAAACGTAGAATATTTTTTAATAAAAATTCTCTTTCACACGCATAGATATAATATATATATACATATATATGTGTGTATATATATATATATATATATATATATATATATATATATATATATAATTCCATTGCTAAATGTTATTGTTGGTGACTTTTTAATTATTTGGTCCATTCCTTCAGGACTCGGGTTTGATTATTTTAGCTATCTTACCCACACAATCGAGATTTTAATTGCAATCGTATAGTAAGATAGCATCAGAAACTATCGGGTGGTCGCTTCTGACTTATCATAGCTTCTGCAAAAAAAAGTCACGCGACTTACACTGCCTAGTATAAAAAGCGAGAGATTTTTGTTCCTTTCTCTCTTTATCTGTTTGTCTTCAACATGCATTCGTCGCATCTTGCTTTTGCTATGTCACTTGTGTCTGTTTGAGTGTTGGTACCTGTGTGTTAATCAGGAAATACAAATGTGGATGTCCTTTTTCGTTATGTGTGTGTGAAATAAAAGAAGTTGAACGTTAATTCTGAAGATGTTTCCTGGAATCAGATATCAACAATCCAAAATAACCACCACCGGCTCTCTCTCTCTCTCTCTAGCGCTATACACACACACACACACATACATATATATATATATATACATATACATATACACGCATACAAATAGCAGCAACTATGAAGCAAATTTTCTGGATATAGAAATACAATTAAAGATAAAGTTGTAACTACTAATATTAATGACAAAAAAATTAATTTAGATTCAATATTATAAAGTATCTCATTGGGAAAGTAATGTACATGTTTCAATATTCAGAAATAGTGTTATTAATTACATACAACATAATAAATTTCTTGTTTCTTGTTTTAAAAAGTTCAGGAAAAATAAATATAAACATTTTATTGCTTAATTCAAAAATATCCAATTAATTTTATTAATATTTATTTGTATAAAAAAACTCTAAATAGTATGGATTAAGTTCTTTTTGGAAGATTAGTAGTTTGTTATTATATATTTTATCATTTTTCTTAACTAGATGTACGTATAGTTACATACATATCCAAATTACAGTTAAAATGACTTATTCCTTTAGCTTTATTTTAACCATAGTAATATTTTATAGACAGATACAAAGATTCTTAGAGTCTCTCAAGTAACTATAATATTTTTCTTTATACGTGTGCTAAAAATTTATTTTAATACTATTAGTTTTATACTTTTTGCTAATGGCTACAGTTCAGCCAATAATTTGCTCTAAATTTGTATTTGGGTTCAGAATCTCGTAATAACTTGTATATTGTACACAGATTCAGAGCTTGCTGTGCATTTTTAATGCAATTTTAGATACCTTTTTCTTGTAATATATTTAGACATTTTATCTATTATTTTCAATAGGACCCTCTCAGTATTATAAATAGAAAGAGGGAAAGTTGGTTAGCCAGAAAATTTATTGAACTTCTCTTTTATATAAACTATTTTATATGTAAGAGAGCTGTCCTAAATCATCAATGTTTATAATACTGCAACATCTCTATATATTAAAATTCTAATATCTTTTTAAAGTACTAATAACAGTTTAAAAATGCAATATCTATTTTCGTATGTTTTATTTATCTTAAGTGTTATAATTATTTCTGTCTATATTGTAGAGAAAATAATTAACTGTGTGTGTGTAACAGTCTCACTTAATATTAAATTGAGTTCGATTCTTGTCTCTTGTGTTCTTTAGATCTTAATTTCGTACACCATTTTTATAAATGGCATTCTCTTTTCTTTTCTCGCGATAAAAAATAACCCTGTATTTTGACAGATTTCTTCATTATTCATACATAAAAGATTATCTGAATAGCGTATACGTGCCTAAATGAGTGATTCAAACTTTTCTTGAAACCACCTATGGAATTTCTAAAAATAATTACAATTCCTCTTCATTAAACACATATTTTCCTTATTATATATCCCTGTGTGTTTCCCTATCAGAGACCACGAGGGATTTCTTCTTGCTATAGCTAGATTTGTTTTTGTAGAGAATGAACGCACAATCAGGACTCTCTTGATGTCTAAATTAATTAAATAAATAATTTATTTTCTGCTCAGCTATTTGTCTTGTCATGACTATATCTTAACAAAAATGAATTCATTACAGACACATCAGAAATTTTACCACACAAGAAAAATTACAGTTTATAAATACTTCAACATATATTAGAAGTTCCTCTTATGATTTAACTCTTGCACATATCTATCCAGAAATGTCTTAGAAACGAGATTACAGTGGAGCGGCTCTTGTAAGATTGCATTTATCACCATGAACTCAAGCCAGCTGAATGTAAAGTATTGAATAAAAATCTGATAGCAACCTCTCTGGGATAGCTCAACTCAAATCATCAACAGATTTTTAACTTTTAAGTTCTTAAGATTAGAATAAGGAATTGTAAATTAAGTTATTATTGCAAATACCGTTGATTCTTCAGACGCAGTGACGTTTTCTGCAAGTTGCTGTTATATCAAAAAACTAGGGCTTATTCTCAATAATATGGATTTTTTCCTTTGTAAATAGATTTTCAATTTATACAGTAAAGATTATTTTAGATACACAAATGGATATTTTTTAAATAAAATATACTTGTATATGCCAAAAGTTCAAAAGTATTAATAATATTTTAATATTAATTAAAAATATACTAAATAGTTTTAAATATTAAAAATGTTTGAGAAAAAGGGGTTTTTTTAGCAATGTTCAACGCAAAATCATCCAGAAATAAAGCGTTTTTGCCTACTTGATGTTTTTGATTTTTCCAATTAGTACAGATAAAGTAAATGAATATCGGTGTAAAATCTAACGCATAATGATTATGAATTGGTTTAACACTATCAAATCTGAGCTAAATTACAAAAGATTTAAAAAATTACTGTCAATACTTCAGATTTTGCTGTTTTGTTGCTACAAATCTGAAAAAGGTTTCATTCATATATATATATAAGTATAAAATTCAATTACCCTTTTTTTATTACTGATATCACCAATGCGATTTTACTCAGAACTTTTGATTAGGGAGTTAAATCAGTGCTTCTCAAACTTTTAATATTTGCAGCCCAATTTTCAATTATAATTTTCATCGCACCCCCCCCCACACACACACACTTCTCCTTTTATAGAATAACAATGTATTTAATTCAGTAAAAATGTACTTTGGCGTTAAAGCTTCAATACGACTCTAATTACAAACCGAACAAATTAGCATAAATTTTCTATATAATTTTGTATATGACCAGCCCATGGGGTTTCTGGTAATTACTTACTTGTTCTTAACTTAGTATTGTTAAATTAATTATCAAATTCATTGTACAGTACTGATACATTCATAAGTGTATTATATCAGTGTAAATGTGTGTTTTATTTTTTATTATGTCAGAATGTATTTTCAGTTGCTTCTCCTTTCAGTAAATTATTAATATTCTTAAATAATCTTTTTATTTCCGATTTTTCGATATGCTCACGCCCCACACTTTGGGAAACGCTGAGTTAAAGTATAATACTGATGATGAAGCTATGTAAAGGACTTTGCATCGATACATCAACTCCGAAGATTGCTTGAAAAGTTAACCTAATATATAGCGTAACAAGACTTTTTGTTACTGCGTTATCAAGAATTCCTAAGATATTTCATGTCATTTTTAGCCATGATGTGCCATCCATCATCTTGTAATTTAGAGGAAATAGAAATAATGACAAAATAAGCTCCCCTTAGAGGGTATTATACTGTTATTATATATATATTTTTATCTTTAATGTTGCTTTTCTAAAGAAGACACGCTTTAACAAGGCGAGTGTGTCAAATGTATCTTATTCCCACATTTTTCTTTGTTCCCCTACATATTTATTTATTGTTACAAAAGGAAATTATAATACAACGCCTGTAAAAAGTAATGTTTTTCACACGCACGCAAATAAGATATGACACTTTATATTAGATGGAATTTTTTATTAGTTAAGTAATGAACAATCGTAAGTGATGTAAAATAAAGGGGCAGGCAACTGATCAATTAGTACTACGAAAATGTCGCGTAGAAACTCAAGCTTGTATCCCTGAGTATTTTAAGTAATGGGCTCAATTCATGATTGTCACATGATAATTACAACCACGTGTTCTCTATTGAATTCAAAACTAAGATTAGACTTGTGCTTATTGTTCTACTTATAAAATTTAAATGAAATTACATATATGTTTCTTGTATACAAATGATCAAATATTAAGAATCAAACTCAAACCGAAAAGTACAAGACTAACATAACACTCAAGGAAATCGTTGTGGCTCCATCTTGAGGACACTTGCTATTTTGCAATAGGTTTAACTTAGACCTTTCTCCTAAGTCAATTACTGTATAATTATTAGATATTTATATATGCTGTACCAACATCCCCCAGATCATCTCATTCTCTCCGTTAGTAAAAAAATGTTCGCGTGTCAGTGTGAACACGCGGCTTCATTGGCTTACATGTATTGAATTGTATAATTAAGTTATCAAAGGCTTGTAGTTAATTTTGAATCTTTATGAGCAAGTCGATGACGATAAAAATCGCTATAATTTGACACAGTAGCATCTTCACTTTCTTCAACATATGATACTTGATGTTGTGGTTCCTGAACTAGTTCGGACTCAACGACATTTCTTCTACGACGTCTGTACTCTCGCATAAGCTAAGCTGATGTTTTTCTACGCGTATCATGTTGATATCTTGACAAAGTAATCCGACAAATTCATGCAAACTATTCAAATTGTCATCAGTGATATATATATATATATATATACTCACTGGCTCTCAATGGCTCACTCACTATATAAATGCTTAACTATATATTTACACATTTTGGTGTACTACTAGACCCAGGTCAACACTTATACATACTTATACATACACAAATACATCTCTAACTTACGTACATCGTGTAATACGTAACGAAAATCCCCCCCCCCCAAAGAATTTAACTTCAATAACCCGCTATAGTAGATATGGAAGCTTGGAGAGAAGGGACTTGAGCTCAGATAGTCGTCATTGTCACTTGACCGGCTCAAGATTATGATGTTCGTCCTCCAAAGCCCTCGTATTCTTTCAAGGTGAGATGCTAATTAATAAATAAATTTCTCATTGAAAATATTGAATAACTGGGTAAATTCAAAAAGTTTTCAAAATTCAAAAAAAAATATTGTACATGTACTTTTGAATCAAGTACATTTTATTTTCCTATGAGCATTATTATTGTTTACAAATATATACTTTACAAAAGAATCTGCAAAAATCAAAAGTTGGTAACAACGAAGCGAATGAACTGATTGGCTGGAAGCTATTGATTGTACTTATCACGTGACTATGGCATCTATTGAGTTTAGTCCATTAAATATGTTCTTTTAAACTGATCCTCGTGGGAAGTTAAATAACTTCTAACATGATTCTTCAAATCAAAAAGCTTATTTATTTGCACCAATTTTTAGCTTAAACCTACATAACACTCGTCAGATTTATTGAAAAGGGGGAGTTTCTTAGCTTAGAAACATGCTTCATTTTCGCATTTTGTTTATCCTGTTTCATTTGCATTGATGCAAAATTTGAAGAAGTATGTTGACTGCAAAGGATTTTTCACATCACTTGATATCCGAACTGGGTAATAACTGAAATAGTCAAAGGGATTCCAATGACATTACTCTTACATCTTTGTTAAGTCTTTTCTTAAAACTGCTCTGACGACTGATCCGATTTTTGTTTCTATAAAAATGAATTAAGTTATTGGAAGAACCGCGCCTTCGATCTGTCATCTGTCCAGGAATTGTCTTCCTGAATGCATAATGGAAACGTTACAATCACACCCCTTATTTAATATGTCTGGGAAACGCCTCGACATAACAAAATCTTGAAGAAAATAGTACTGTAATTATTTGGAATAAGTTATTTTGAGGTAGATATCTTGTAGCATTTCCAATTAACTACTGCTCACGATAGGACAGGAGTGGCTAACCTTTATGGATGAATGTGCCATTTTTTTCTTAAGAAATGATTGATGAGGTATTGACGTGCCGTCAAAAAATTTTAACATGATTATTGAGAAAATAATAAAAAACTAAATACTAACAACTCAAAACTCTTTATTCACATAATACACTTTGCAATGTATAGTAGTAAATGTTTTAGTTATACGTGTAATTCAAATTAAATTAACATTGGGGTAACTTCTGTTGCTGAAGATTGTGTGGGCGACAAATAACTTATATTAGGAATTGTAACATGTTACTTTTAGTGGAATGCATGCTCAATTGGAGTCATCTGCCAAATGGTTTCAAAGTAGTTTATTATTTTTGATGTGATTCCCTTTTTTGATAAGAGGATTTGTGATTTGTTTCAAAATGTCGTTTTACAGGCGATGTTCAGCATACCACTGTTCCAGAGCATAAAACACTCACCATTTTGTCGCCTTCACTAATAAAGCCATATTTCTAGATTCATCAAGTTTGAAATGCTCTGTTACCCTTACTATCTTGCCCTTTTTGTTCTAAACTAACCATGTTGAATAACAGTTAAAAATCGTAATTATAAAACAAATAAACTTTAAAATATAGTTGTGTCGATGAAATTAAATATGCCTTGCGTAGACTAATTTTGCATCATAAGCAATTGTAGCCCGCGACATAACTAAGGCAAACCATAACAAACGCTCCCCGCTACAGATCACTGGCGTTTGCTCGTCATACTTCAAAGTGAACTTTGTTATTTTGAAATAAAATGCAATCCATTTTGATCGCTTGCGTGTCCAAAACATTGTGTCGCGTGTCATTGATGACATGCGTCCACTGGTTCGCCATCCCTGCGATAGGATATTTTTTTCCGTTTTAAAATATAAAGAGATATAAATAGTTTATGAAGAAAAACGATTGCCACTACTTATAAAAGCAAAAAATTGAAAATATAAACGTATATCTTTTGATTTATATTTCTAAATGTGAGAATTGTAGCTTCTTAGTAGAGTCATTTAAAATACAATCGATGTTCCAATAAACTGTAACGTAACATTAATACAGGTTGCTAACAGTAAACTCTATTTCGTTTTGCATACACCTTGATTCAAATTGTTTGATCAATGTTTAGTAAAATGTAATGTATCTCTAGTACACATAAAATATAAATTTATGTATTGCTTAAAATTTAAACAATGTTATTTAATACTTGATTGTTGCTGAAAACATAATGTAAAATATCTAACATTATCATCCTTTTCTGATTAAATTCATGACAAATCACTATACAATATTTAATGCAAACTATTTTAAAAAAGGAACTAGTTTTCATATACTTAATGAATTAACCATTTTTATTATAGGAAGGAATCTTGACTTTTTAAGAAAGATATTTTGTGCATTTAACTTTGTAATTTTCGATACGTCGCATGGAAATTATCTTTGTAAAGTGTTATTACAACGACGCATGTGAATGTGTTCACTCAAAAAATGAGCTAATGGTTGGAATTTTTTTACTATATTTAATCACTTAAACTTCACCTTTTTTGCATTTGGTTCATGAATTTTAGCATTGAACTCAAACAAGTGAGTGTTAAAGTCAGACTATAAAGTGAAATGAGAGCTATAAACGATGGACCTCGTAATTTTGCACCAAGGGTAATTGACAAGAAGGACACTTGAATAGGCCAATCCTTTTCCAATCTACCTCCTCACGCCAACGAGAGGACTTAGAGCCTCGACAATTTTAACATGCATCAACCCATTTACACGACGGGTCTTCAGTGACAGCAGGACTTGAATCTGAGACACGACAGCCACGAAATCGTATCCATAGCAACTAGGCTATTGTGATCTGTTTAAATAGTCAAATATTATCTGTAATTACTATTATGTGTTTATTTGTTAGTCTACATTCCTTTTCTGGACGATAAAATTATTTTTATACTAAAACAACGAAATGCGTTTAAGTGTTTCCTATTAACTTTTAAGTATATATAGATTTTTTTCATAATTTTACCCAAACATATTTTAGCAGTTTCTACTCCTCAACTTCTTAAAATAAATAAGATTTAACTAATTTTCTACTTTTTAAACAGCATACAAACTATTTGCACAACAAACTCACTCCCTTTGCATATGAAACTCACTCCCTACTTCTCATTTCTGAACTATTTTAATTTATACTTCCAACGCGATCATCCGAAACGACAAACAACTTTACAAAACTTCATAAAACTACTATTTAAATTTGATTTCACCTAATGTACACACAAAATGCGTAGCTTCTACTCGTCAACGGCATCACTTCTCTTGCGGTTAAAAGTTAGCGGTGAAAAGTTCTGCTTTCTATTTAACATTGATTAAGCCTCGTCGCACTACCGTTAGAACAGTTCTGGGCTTTCATACATTGCGAATATTTTATGAATGTGCGTTGGAACATTCTGTAATGACAAGCGATCAGAAAAGAGATTAGTTTATTATCGACCACTCGGTTACGGGTACAGGTTGCACTCTTGTTCCGATATTGGTTACGTTCTAATTTTGCTTAAAAGACCGTGCCAGTATTGCTTGAATAAAGAAATAACTTTAAAAGGCAGGATGATGTTTCCTCCACCAATACGTAATTGCATTGATCTTTCTCTGTTTGTTTGGTGAAATGTGATTTAGCTTGCAACAAGAACTTGTCCTTTGCAGCCACAATATATCCATAAAAAATGAACTGCTTGTTTGCAGTTGTAATGGATATCTACGGGAATTATAAGGTATTTTTATTGTATACGATGCTGAAAATTTTTAATGCGGTGGAAGATATGCATTTTTGATATTAAGAGCAGTGTCTATATTTTGTTTCTAAAAACTCCACTTTTTGGCTACTCATTTCGGTCTCTTTAATTTGATATAGAGGAGAGTATCTTAGTTATAAGGTTGGGAATAGCTGTACAAGGGATAATTTCTAGCATTAAATATTTATTTTTATCTTTCTATTTTCATTTGAGTTTACCAGCATAGAATTTAGATAGTCTCTCGTTTCTTTTAAAATGAAAAATTTCTTTAAATATAGAATTAAAGTGGATTGAAAGTGTAGCAAACACATCTAAGGGAAAATCATAATTACTATATACAGTAAAACCTGTTTTTGTGCTGTAGATAGGGAAAAAAAGAAAAAAAACCGCACAAAAAAAAAGCTTTGAACATTCCATAAATATGTACATATAACAAACAACTTTGTCTACATACAACAGAAAAAAAAATTATGCGGTGGAGAGGGACCGGATAAAAAATGCCGCACTTAGAAAATATGTCAATTATTTACGAAATTTATGAGAAAGTGTTTCCAAACAAAATAAATAATTAAATTACACATTGAAACATTTTTAAAACATTTAGTTTCTTATTGTAAGGATGGAAAAGTTTTCACACAAAATGCACATACATAATTCACTGCTACTCGTCGTAATCCAAAGCGTGCATCTTCCTGTGATGAATTAGTTTTAAATCGCATTTGTTACTTGAAGATACAATTTCAATTGATTCATTTTTGGTACATTAAAGTAAATGATAAGTTTTTGCGACGACGGTTGGTTGGTCAGTTGTTTGTATATGGTATGATATGCGGGATCAAAGCTATTTTTGGAATTTCCAACTCCTTTCGGAATCGGTATCTATTTTAAGATTTTTTTTTTCAAATTTGTTAGAAAGCTGGATCCCAACATATATTTTATCCGCTCTCAAAGACTCCGGGTTCTTCTTATCCGTCTTCATAATCTATCAAATTATTGATATTGTCACTATCATTGAAAGTTCCGTCTTCAGTCCAGTGCGTGTTGCTAGTGGGATGAGAGAAGCGTGTGTTGTCGAGAGACTGTATAACCAATGAACTGAGAATCTTGAAGTGTATATACGAGGCGTGTTTTTAACGGAAGTACCGTTTTGACATAAAAAACAACAAGTAAATTTTTTCCGAAAATAATTTATTCACTTGAAAGGCCATACTTTACTCTACTTTTTTACATAATTCCCATTACTATTGAGTCATTTATCGTATCTTGGGACCAGCTTTTGTATGACATCGTCAAAGAAGCTTGCCGCCTGATTAGACAACCACTGCTTCACAGTCGTTTTCGCTTCGTCATCATCGGAATGGCGCTGCCCCACCAGATGCTTCTTCAAGTGCATAAACAAATGGTAGTCGCTCGGCGCTAGATCGAGACTGTATGGAGGGTGGTCCAATTGTTTCCAGCCAAAAGAAGTGATAAGGTATTGTGTTCGATTTGCTGTGTGTGGACGGGCATTATCGTGGAGCAAAACGACACCTGCACTCAGCATGCCACGCTTTTTATTTTGAATTGCGCGGCGTAGTTTTTGTAAAGTCGCACAGTACGCTGCTGCATTGATCGTGTCGCCGCGAGTCAAAAAATCGACCAGCAACACACTCTTTCTGTCCCAAAACACAGTGCACATGATTTTCTGAGCAGAAATTGTTTGTTTGAATTTCACTTTCCTAGGGGATGATGAATGCCGCCATTCCATTGATTGCTGCTTCGATTCCGGTGTAACGTAGGCTACCCATGTTTCATCGCCTGTGACAATATGGCTTAGAAAACCTTCCTCTCGTTACTGTATCGTTCGAGAAAACTCAATGCACTGCCCAATCTTTTGGTTTTGTGCTCATCAGTCAACATTTTTAGCACCCAGCGTGAACACAATTTCCGATAATTTAAACGTTCGGACACAATTTCGTAAAGAACACTTCTTGAGACAGCAGGAAACTTTTCAGCTAAGGACGAAATCGTGAATCATCTGTTCTCTTTCACTTTACAGTCCACTTTTTCAATCAGTTCATCGGTAATGACTGAAGGTCTCCCACTTCGTTCCTCATCATGAATGTTCGTGCTGCCATCTTTAAAGGCCCTAACCCATTTCCGCACCATTCCATCACTCATAATGTTTTCACCATACACTTCACTGATTTGGTGATGAATGTCAACTGATTTGAAGTCTTGAGCACAGAGAAACCGTATTACAGCACGCAATTCGCAGTCGGCGGGATTCTCAATAGGTGGAGGCATTTTAAAATCACGCAAACAGATGTAGACTCGATCAGATGGTTCCAAAATAGCGTCTGTGGCTTCCCAACAACTAGCTACACGACGCGTATGCGCTAAACGGCGACCGCAGTGCTGCGGCGGCGTAATTTAAAAACGGTACTTACTTTACAAACACGCCTCGTATGTACATTGATAGAAAACATTACAGTGGTACCAAAGCCGTTGAAATTCATATACCGCATAAAAAAAGATCGCACTAGAAATGTTACACAAAAACAAAATCGCACGAAACAAATCGCACAAAAATAAAAACACTTAAAAATGAACCATACAAAAATAGGTTCTACTGTATTCCCGTGTGTAAGACGAGAATTTTTGGAATTTTCTTAAAGTTATTGTAGGGGGTTCTATTAGACTTGCGCGAGCAATTTTAATCCTTCTACTTTTATTCTAAAATAAAAAGTCACTTAAAGCCTTTGAAAAGAGAGTTTCAAAATCCACGTTTTCGAATAATTCTTAAAATTTACATGAACTAAGTGGTATGTCCGAATGTATATGTTCGAGTTTTTTCTTCAGAGCTTGAAACATAGGTTGACAACCACTTTCCATATACAAATTTCTCTTTTCCTGTTCATTTTCCATTTAAAAAAATTGCTCAGAAATCTTGACTAGCATGTAGTACGAGATAACAATTTAATGAAAAAAATATTTGTTGCTTCAGATAAAGTACCAGAAATAAAACTAGTCGTAGGCGTCTTAGAAAATAGGCGTAGAAAATATTCCCCATTTCTGGAGCCCGTTTGATAAAATTTTCACCCACATGTTACATATGTTAGAAATTCAAGGGAATTTTTTTTCACTTCAACTTATATCAGGGTTTTCAGTGTTGGGTAAATTTCTGAAAAAACGCACTCTCGGCATCTACATAGATTGGCTTATATTCGGAATTATACCATAGATGATTTCTTAACTTAAGACTTTTGAGTCAATTTGCTTTGTTTATGTTGCACACAATTTTTTCAAAGCTTTTATTTATTTATTTTTAAATTGTTTCAAACAGTCACAATTTTTTGAAACTTTTTACAGTTAACGTGAAATTTCATAAATATTACATATGATGAAGGTTATGAAAATGTAGAGTACAGTAGTTGTAAGTAGAGTTAGAGTATTTGTAAAAAATGGTTATCCTATGTAATTCTAAAGGGAGTGGTACTTATAAGTACTGTTAGTAGATAAAGTGTGTTAATCCGGTTAAATTTATGGATAACAAATTATCATGATTTTTTTTATTTCAGAAGCCTTAAATACAATACGGGCTACCTAGCCATGTTTATCTTAACTTTGTTTGTTGCGTGTCAAATGAATGGATAACCATTACATTATCCGAACAAGTTCGGAGTACTTTTTTACAAAATAACATATTTAAACATTATAAATGCTTTTTAGGACTCAATACTAATAAATACTACTATTTAACTAACAATATTTAAAATAAATTACCTTAATGTTTCAAAAATCACAATTATAAGGGAAATTTTAGCAATATTTCTGAAAAAGTTAAAGTGAACAGTAATAAACAAATATTTGCAAAAATATTACTAAAACAAATAAGATGCATTTATCTAGAAAGTGTGCTAAAATTTTAATGTTGCATTAAAAGATGAAAATTTTAAAGCTGATGGAGTAAACATTATAAAAAATGTTACATTCTTTATGAGACCATTATTTAAATAACAAGCCATTACTCAAAAAGTATTCATACAATAAGAAATATTTTAGTGCATTCTCAGAAAATAACATAAATACCTGGTTCAAAAAGTTTTGTAGAAACACATTCGTAATATTTTGAGTTATCAGACTTGCCATGATAGATTTTGAGCAATTTAAATGGCCCCTTTTGGTAGTTCAAAGATCCCCTTCCGGTTTTTCTAACTTTATAAAATTGATTGTAACTTGGCCTCTGGGTAGCGTAGAAACAAAACAAAGAATGTTTCGTAAAGCCAAAAGTTAGCTTTATTCAATAACATAAAAAGAAAAATATATGTCTTGGCCGAATTCGGTCATTTTCAACGTGTTCTTATACCTTAAACAAAAGTTTCCTCTCCTTCATCATAGTACAATAAAATTTATTTTCTATTTATAATAAATCGGGGAATTTGTAAAAAATGGTTTGATTTCCTGCTAAGAATATTCAGAATAGCAAATAAAAGAACTATATTGCTAAAATCGATATATTTATATAAAACGTATATTCTGGCGAATATATTACATACACCTATACATCCAAATAGTATTTTTTTAAGTTTTAAGTACATTGACCGTAAAACAAGCACGCCTCTTTTAACAAAAAAAAAATAATAATAATATGATATTATTAATGCAATGATTTTATCTTTTGATATTTCAAATCATTTATTCGAAATATTATCTTATGCTTTTGAACAATGGTATACTTCTAAAATTACAAACCTAGCGCACAAGAAAGAATGAAGGGAGATATAAACTTTATAAGGTATTTCATTGTTGAAAGTAAAAAAAAGGTGTGTCATTTCTTTTAAATGAACACTATTTAGATGTATGCGGAAGTATGATTTTTTACACTCATACTTTTTTTAATTTTATATTTTTACATCTTTTCTGGCTTATAACTAGCTCTCGTAAATTTTAACCTTTTTTGTGTTAAAAGTGTGCCGGAATTTAAAGCATAAAAGTGAACCTAAGAAAAGTACACAGAAAAGAACGTACAGTAAATAACGCAAAAACGCTTAAGATGAAATATCGGTTACCGAAAAATAATGCAGTAGAGTCCCGACAAACTACTATGCATTTTCATGCATTTTTTTCTCATAACGTAAAGCGAAAATCGCTCCACATGAAAACGTTTCCTTTGTGGGAATGAACAAAATACGGAAAACACCAGCCGGATTGGACTGTCCTACAATATCATCGAAAGAATTCCTTGTTGTTAATGATGATAACGTGTGTACAGATCCAATTAAGGCAGACGAAGACATTTTAAAAAATATATATTGCAATTTCTTTTAACTCGAAATTCTGTTAACACGGAAACGTACTTCAGTCCCCTCAGTTTCGTGTTAAGCGATTTTTACTGCATGTTTTCTTAAAATAACACACTATGTGATTAAAGGGATTCAAGTTACCAACCAAAATAATACACTTCTATTCAGTTGTTCATAGAAAACACTCTTGAAAAACAGAGGTATAAAAGATTCTTTCAACTAATATGGTACTTTTTTACTATTCACATTACTAAATACATTCCGTGAAACCCACACAGTATAATCACTCAAAATCACCCGGATGAAACTAAGGAAATTAAAACACTTTGATTTCCCAGGGCTATCCATCCAAAAAAAAAAGACAGACAGACACACACACAGAATAACCGAAGACATTTTTCCTCTCGAAGAATAAAACAGTTAAGGTCTGTAATGAACATAGCGAAAGACGGGAGGCAACAGTACCTGTTCTAATTGGCGATAAAAGCGTCGTTACTCTTCTTGTTTTCTCAGCCAAACGGTATAAGCGGGAAAACTGTTCTCTCCCGGGAGCACAAACGTATAAATTATTCGCACAATGCGTCATTTGCTGCTTTATTTCGAATTGCCTACCGCTGATGGAATTCGCCATTTTCTTTTGTCGGCTCACTTAGGCGGAAGCTGGCCCGCAAAGTGGGATAGATTTTAACACTTTCAAGACAGGGAACGTGAATTTTCGTCTTTTATTTTTAAACTTTATTTTTCTTTTACTTTATTTCTTTATTATTTTTAATATTAATTAATTTTTAACTATGAATTTATTTGTTATCTTACTTTTTAATAACTGAATTATTTACTTATTTATTAACTGAGTTTTTAATTTATTAAATTAGTCAATTGATTTATTAACTCTGTCGATTAATTTATTTAACTATTGATTAATTTATTAACTATATTGATTAATTTATTAACTATATTGATTAATTTATTAACTATATTGATTAATTGATTAACTATGTTAATTAATTTACTAATTACGTTAATTGATTTATTAACTCAATTAATTAAGTCTTTTACTAATTACGTTAATTGGTTAATTAACACGATTAATTAAGTCATCTATAATTTTATTATATTTTCATTTTTAATTTTGCTTTTACAGAAATATGTGAGCTATATTCTTTTCACCGACTCTAATATATTAGTCGACAACAACCCCTTGGATCAATGTTTGGTTGGGAATGATTTCCGTTTGAAAATATGAAAAGAAATATTTCGGAGCTGTGCGCAATGTTTTACTAGATTCAAAAAGTCGAGTTTTTTTTAAAGAATATTTCCATTTAAGTATTAAATTATTTAATTTAAAAAATTAATTTTAATCCCATTACATATTTGTAATATGCATCCTGTCCACTTAAAAGCACTTATATGGACATTTTCCACATTTCAGCTTCGTTCCATTCTATATATAGAATGGAACGTAAATGGCTTCAAGTAAAAAATGAAGCTCCTTTCTGAATAAATCAACAAGAATTTCTAGTTCCTTGTCTAGAGCAGTCAGCGTGTCCTGTTTTAGACTTGCCAAAGTTCATGACTGTTTGCAGGATTACCCTATACAATATAGGAATGGTAGATTTAGATTCCTGCCTACTTCATGACCATGACGTACCCATGACTAGGACTCCGCTCACTATATGCCTTGATATTTTAAACCGTATTTCTTCGAAAGTTGGTGACTGAGTCTTTGGTGATTGTTTTCATCGTTCTATATTGTATCGGGCTGTTCATCGACTTGTGACCAAAACGCCAGAGACGGAGACAAAACAGGAAAAAAAAAAGAATTTTCAGCAATTCAGTTTTTTGTACCAGTGATTTAAAGGAATCATCTTTTTTTACTGAAAAGTATTTTAACTACGTATATTTTACACAACAAGAGATTATTATTTTAAATAGAATTATATATATCCCTGCTTTAACTAAACAGTTACTATTTGCATTTTAAATAATGTCATAAGAAAGCGAATTTTAAGTGTTACCAATTAATTAATTTATATACTTAGATATTTATTTATATGTAATGTTCTTGCTTTGCAATTTTTTTTAAAAAAGGGATCAACTATTTTCAATGCAATAATCTCAAAGGGTTCTCAATTTTCAGTGAAATAACGAAACTTTAAGAAACTCCGCGCGCGCGCGCGAGCCCTTCTTGACAAATTGTGACCAAAATAAAAGATACTTTCCTGATTAATAAAATTCCTTCGTAGACAAAGGATTATGCATGCTTTTAATATATGCATGACACATAATCACATATTTTATAACCTTGTATAATATTAAATTCTGAGTTGAAAAATATTTTAAACTCATTCTTCAAGCATATTACAAAAAATTTAAGTAAAAATTATTTTTATTTTGCAATTTTTCAAAGGCATATTACATAAATTTACATTAAACAGTTCATTTAGCTTTTATGGTTGCCATATTGAAAGCATGTTACAATAATTCATAAAAGGAACTCGGTAGTGTATATTCATTCTAGGAAATTTGCTATTTCCCTACGTGTCAAAACATGTCGTAAATATATTTATTGTTTACTTACATTCTAAGAGCATACTATTTTAAATAGCTTAATATTCTTGCGATATTTGCCCTATTTTTAAAAAACAATGCACTTGCCTAAACCGATATTATTTCCAAAATATGTAAAATTATTACATTTAGTTTTATTTAATAACATATATTCTTGTATCTTTGTGGAATCTTAGTTTATATTCGTATTTTGATATAAAATCAGAGAGCGAAACATGAAATTAAAGAGGCCATTCCACTTAAAAATAAAAGAGTTAATAAATTAAACCTAAATTTATATGGATTTTAATAATAATAGAAAATATTCATTTTGCTAGAATTTCTACCCTGACAAAGTCAGAGTAATGTTTCGATGAAAATATCGGTATTCCGATTGGAATATTACAAGGTACTTAACAATTGATATTTTTATCTTTGCAAAGTTTTTCAAAAACATCATAAGCAATTCGGACGTGTCAATTTACATATAATTCTTGAGAGATATATTTCCAAATAAAGAAACTGAATTAAGTTTTTAAAAAATTGAATCTTCCTTTCATGCTATAAGTTCTGAAGAGAATTTATCTTCTTAATTATATATATTTAAAAATAATTAAAATGTGAAAGCCGATCTCAAAGTAATTTCAAGCTTGTATTCGAGTACAACTTTACTCCGCTGATTTGGTAACACCATTTTTTTATCAAATTACTTTTAAACTACTATCATCTTTCTAAATTTTGATTGCTTGAAAGAATAAGACATATTGTAACAATAGCTAAATATTTAAATACCCCGTTACAAATATGAAAAAATAGTTTAAAGAAAAAAATAGTTTAGTTATAAAATTTTAATACATCCACAATTTTTCCCTTTAAAAACACAGAGAAACCTATTATTTATTAATGAAACAAGTTACAATAGTCTTGAACAGAAATTAGTTTTTAAAAATTTTTTACTTCTTAAAATATTGCTTGTAATTTAGTTAAATTTCTCACTATACTCTAAATCATAGGTTACCAACCTTTTTAGAACTGGCACCCCCTTTTCTAGTGGATATTTTGATACCGCCTCCTCCCACTCTAGAGAAATAAGAGCGTACTTAATACGTGGTGAAAACGCACACAAGAATTAAATCTAAAAAAATGTTCTATTACTAATAGAATATATTTTTTTCACATTTAATTTTTTTTTCTAAAGCCCTCAATTTTTTTTTACTTGCAAATCTGAAATAGCTATTGCCAGAAATATATTTAAATGTGTAATATTATGTATTTTAGCTTTAGATAGGATATTGTTGGAATTGAAACGCTGTTGAATTTCTTCTTTATTTAAAAGATGGAATAAAAGTTTTAGCTTACCTGTTAGAAAAATGCTTTTGAAAGAAGGTTTTGATGATATGAAGTAGTTCACAATAAACTATTGCTTTCAAAATAAAAAAAATTGGCAGTTTCAGCCGTTAAGGAATTGCACGTTAATTCCTGGTTAACGTATTTTATTACATTTCTTGGGTAATATACTCAATGAAGTGCAGTGGACGAAACATTTTTCCTATTGTCACAGACAACGACAACACATAGACTACAGAAATTAAAATTAACTATATCATTCAATTTAATTTAGGTCTGCATGTAATGTAATCTTGAAGTTTTTTTATCTACTTTCCGAACTACCGAAATATGTGAATTTTCGAACACGTGATAGAAATGATTTAAATACATACAATCAACATAAGGTAACCAGTATTAAAATTTACTTTTGTTAGTATATAATCAGCGTGTTTTTGTAGTCTTTTTAGACATTATTTGGTTATACTGAAGCCCTTCCGTGCCATCTCAACGCCCCCTAATTTTCTCTGGGTCTTTTACTGTCCTCCGAAAGCCTCAAACGCCCACAAAGGGGCATTATCGCCCACGTTTAGAACCTGCGCTCTAAACTAAATGGAAAATAAGATTAGTAATAGTACATAATAGAGAATTTTGTATTTTCTGCTATGACAGGAGAAGGATAATTTAACAATTATGAATTAATGATAAATATGGTAATTTTTAAGTGATATGATATTTTTTTAAATACTCCTGGGGATAAAATTGGTAAATGTTGAATTATTTTTTGATGAAAAGTTTAGATACAATAAACGCAAGTTGGGTCATCATCTAACTTTTTTAAATGTAAGACATACCTATTGGCTTTAATAATTACCAATTATTACAACATAAACTGGGATATTTATTATTATCTGCCTGTGTTTTTAATACAAATTGCATTAATTAAACTAAACCCAATAATACAACACATCAATGACACACGATTACTTAGAAATATATATCAAAGATTTTGTTCCGACAATCCTAGTAATTTTTTAACTTAAAAAGATTTATACAAATCCTTAAATGCCTATATATTATAAATAGATAACAGAGCAACAATGCTCCTCTTAAGTCAAATTATCATTAGAAGCTCCTCAAAAGCAAGATGTTTCATTTAACGTTTCTAAAAGCTTCAACTAAAGCAAAACACCTCTACATTCAAAACTTGCACTGTCCATTGAAGCTGCATTAATACGTATGAAAAAGAAGCAAAGAAAAAAGCTTTAATTCTTCATTAATTTTCTTTCTCTTGTGCTTAAAAATCATTCATATAAATTTAATATGTTCTTCAAACAACCATCCTATATTGTTCTAATTTTCTATTGGAGTAGCTGGTTGTCCTCAAATGTACATAAAATATTCTATATTTTACGACGCGTCTGGAAATGATCTAGGGCAACAAGTTGTCGAAAATGAGCCACTAACTTAATATCAAATCCTGTAACAGACATTTTGGTACGACTTACAGATTTTGCCCTTATGTGCAGAAAGCATCTTTCTAAATTTGTTTAAATGACTACATCGAGGTTGTTTAGATTGCGTGGTAACTTCTGGGGGAATGTTCATAAACCCTCATCCAGTAATGTAATTGTGTTTATCTTTCTGTGTGTGTGTGTATGGATAAAGGATTCGGTTTGCCGCAAACTCATTTTAATGTAAAGTGTGTCGTAATAATCAAATTAGGAATAGGAACGAATGTTAAATAACAACAGATTCTTATGCATCCCAATTAAATGGATGCTTATTTGATTCTTTTTATTCTATATTGCTTTAACTAGCCTTGCTCTGATAGCAATTTTAAACTTTTGCTTACATCTTGTAATAATGTAAAGGAATAAATAAAAGAGGATTTCTTGTGATAAAAGAATTATTTGCCTAGAACAGGGATGGTGTACCATTGATGGCCCGCGACACGATATTTTCGGCATGCCACCGATTAAAACGCGGATTGCATTTTAATTTAAAGTATCCAATTCAATATGAAGTATTACGAACAAACGCCAGTGATCGGTGGCAGTTTTCAGCGAGATTTTCTCAGGTCAAAGAACCATCGGAAACGCTCAGGTTTTTTCTGTACCCTGATTTTTTTCATTTAATAAACTCAATTTGTCATAATTCGATTAGTCGGAAATTGAAAAATTTGAAATGCAACTCTGTTAGGTTGATTTCCAGTCTAGATAATAATGGATTAAAAAATGTGTTGAAAAAAGGAGAAATTTGGAGGTTATTGAAACAGAAATATTAACAAGCATTATAAGTAAAAATGCTAGTAATGAAATTTTGGAAACATGGAATTTAACTCCAGACACATTTAGCAGTTTGAGGAAGCTGCTCCATGCTGTTTTAACCATATTTTTCATCTGCCTATGTCTGCGAGTCATTATTTTCAGAGATGAATAACATTAAAAACTCGCTTAGAAACCTTTTAGCAGATGACTCCCATTCAGCATGCTAAAAGTAATACCTTACAATCCTAACATAAGTTACTTTTCATCTAATCCGCAGCAGCACACACACTAATTTTAATTTAATTTGAATGACAAAACTAAAACAATTACTACTATAAAGTACAAAATGTAATTTTTCGTTGAAAATAAAGAGTTTTGAGGTGGTAGTATTTCGTTTTATTATTTTCCCGTTAATCACCAGTCAAAATTATTTGATGGCACGTCTATACCCCATTCAATATTTCTTTAGAAAAAATGGCACGTTGATCCATAAAGATTCACCTCTCCCCCTCCGGCCTAGAAACATTTAGAAAATTATTTGAATTTAGCTTTTAAAAATGGAAGGAAACGTTCATTATAACGGATAACTGGGAGTTTTTTTTTTTTTTTTTTTTTTTTTTAAATTCACTTAGATGTTGATTTTAAAAAGTAATATGCCTTCGATTTTTCCTAAAACCTATTATTTTAATATGGATCGTGTGGTGCTTCAGAACTCTTCTGCAATTCTGAGTCATAGTTTAAGCAGTTCAATTTCTTGACAGACATGTGAAATGATCGTATGTGAAATGATAAGTAATTCGGAATGCACCTTCATGAAGTCCAATTGGATTTCAGAGTTATAAAAGTATGATAAGAAATTTGAAAGAAAACATTACCATATATAGAGAGGATGCTTTAAAAACTTTAATTTTGGTTTAAAAGTATCTAAAAGAGTTAAAATAACCATGGATTTGAAGTGCAATCGAAATCCATGATCAATGACTTGCAGTGTGTTTTATCGGTATGTTGTAGTTGTTTCTTATGCCACCTGTTCTCGTCGGATCCAGGCAAATGAAATTTATCAGGGTAAGAGGCTAGATGTACGCCTGTCGTTATCCTTAGCCTTGAGCACCATATAGGTGACAGTACGGTTTAGCTCGGTTCCCTTCTGCTTCTTACACGAAGCATCACAATAACGTTCAAAAGCAATTTATGTATGAGAAATCGGGTCAACAGTTTCCTCATTTAAACACATTGTAGGTGTCGCTACCGGTGCCTGATTTCTTTGAATGCGCTGAAAGGTTAATCATTTGCATATCGCAACACTTTCTTCCTGTAGCTTACATTTCACGTCTGTAGCATGTCGCCTTCTTGGTGTAGTAATTTTAAGGACTAGTAGTGTATTTTTCTTTTATTAAAAATAATGGGAAATATGTATTGTGGTTTAATATAGAAAATCATTTGTTATTCAAATTATATTATAAAGCACAGCAATTATTTGATTTCCAATGAACTTTTGATGCAAAAATAATCAACTTAAATGGAATGATTGAAAAATGTTAATATTACTACTTTAGAAGGGGAAAGAAGCAAAAAAGACATTTCATTTTTTATTTATTTCAGTATTTAAATAATTAGAAGAAAATATCGTTCAGTGGAAGAGTTCATTAAGGATTTCAATCTTCCAATTTAAAATTATATATAATAGGTGTACAACTTTGCTTAGAGGCTTTATTGTAAAAAACTGATTATACATTTATGATTCAAAGTATTGTCCAACACTGGCCACTACTTTCTCCCATCTTTCGGGCAGCGTACGAATCCCACGTTGAAAAAACTGGTCCTCTTTTGAAGTGATCCACGAATCGATCCAATTTTTTACTTCTTCATAAGACCGAAAGTGCTGGTCAGCCAGGCCGTGTGCCATTGATCGAAACAAAGGATAATCCGAGGGAGCAAGGTCTGGAGAATACAGCGGGTGGGGTAGGACTTCCCATTTCAACGTTTCCAAGTATGTCTTAACCACTTTCGCAACATGGGGTCGAGCATTGTCATGCTGTAAAAACAGTTTATCATGTCTCTCGTTGTATTGCGGCGGTTTGTCTTTCAATGCTCGGCTCAAACGCATTAATTGCGTTCGATAACGATCGCCTGTGATTGTTTCAGCCGGTTTTAACAACTCATAATACACTACGCCGAGCTGGTCCCACCAAATACTGAGCAGGACCTTGGAACCGTGAATATTCGGTTTGGCCGTCGACGTGGAAGCATGGCCGGGATATCCCCATGATTTTCTGCGCTTGGGATTATCGTAACGAACCCATTTTTCGTCCCCAGTCACAATGCGATGCAGAAATCCCTTCCGTCTTTGCCTTGCAAGCAGCTGTTCACAAGCAAACAAACACCGTTCAACATCTCTCGGCTTCAACTCGTACGGCACCCAATTTCCTTGTTTCTGAATCATTTCCATGACTTTCAGAAGTTTTGAAATGGCTTGTTGCGTCACTCTCAATGATCCTGCCAATTCTTGTTGCGTTTGACACGAGTCTTGATCAAGTAATGCCTCCAATTCTGCATCTTCGAACACCTCTCTTCCACCGCCATGCTGGTCTTCGACGTCAAAACCACCGTTCTTGAAGCATTGAAACCACTCTCTGCACGTTCTTTCACTAATAGCGGCCTCACCGTAGGTATTTGAGAGCATTCGATGAGCCTCAGCCGCAGATTTCTTCAAATTAAAGCAGAAAATTAATACCTCCCGCAAATGACGAGAATTTGGCTCGTAAGCTGACATGTTTAATCGAGAATAACTTTATGATGCAGACATAAATCGACTAATATTTCGATGGCGTTATGTTTACAAATACCTAAGCTTATTGTATGACATCTACGATCTATTTATTTCGACTTCCACTCACCGCTACAGCCATCTATTCAAAACGGCGGAAGCAAAGTTGTACACCTATTATATATATATATATATATATATATATATATATATATATATATATATATATATATATATATATATATATATATATATATATATATATACATCTTCTTTATCTTGGAAATAAAGTATGCAAGCTTTTGTACAAACAGCAATTGGTATAATATACGTATAATTCATATGTTATAATCACTCTAGAAACTGAATTAAATTCATTTTGGAAGCAAGTTACGAAAAACGAGTCATTTCTTGACTTTAAAATTTGTTTCCTTTATAAATAATTGATTCAAATCTCAAGAAAATGCAACTCTAAAAATGATAAATTGTTCGAGTAAAATTCTTTCGCGTTTTGGTAGGGTTATCTTTTTCAGACAGTTTTCTCTTTCTATTTATAAGTTTCCTTCCATTTCTCTTAAAGATTTTTAGATATTCCGTTCGTGATAAAATTTGTATTTATTTTTATTAATAATAAACTTCTGTGACTCAAGGAATTTAGCTTCTATGTGAATCGTGCATTTGATATATATGTAAATCGCATAAAACTAATACATCTATAAACAATAAAGAGTAATAAATAATTTTTTCAATAGTTGCATTCACAGTTTAACCCGCACATTTGGATTTTACTCTTAGATTTCATGATTACCATGCTTTGAACAAACGATAGAAAAGCTTCCTCTCAAATGCTCCCATTAAGTTAACCATTTATTTAATAAAGTCATCTTTCCCAAAACTGGTTTTTCACTATGTTTTTTGATATCATTTTGTTATACCGTATTTAATATATATTTATGAGATTTTGATATATTATATGAAGCCAAAATTATTTCCTGATTTTTCGATTTCTCCTTTTTTTCCAATATTATATAAAACTTTTAATCATATCTCTTGCAATTTAAAACAAGGCTCAAAAAGCATTAAAAAAACAATTACTTAGTTATCTTCCCTTCAAAATAAAACAGTGACACCTTCTTCACACAGATATCGAGATACATTAAATAATCAGCATGAAAACCCTTTCTATTTGAAGAAACTTAATAGATTTCTTATAAATTTTATAATTCACGCTACCATAAGGAAATTCTAGAAAGAAAATATTATGTTTCCTATAAAGATAAAATATCCTGAAACTGGATGACAAAAATTTGATTGTAATGTTACTAATAAAGACTGATGAAAGAGTTGCATAGGAGGCAGGAGAAACGAACGAGAACCATTATATTGATTGAATATTAACGTCGCACTGTTCAGCTACACGAGGGCTTTTGGCGACGGACCATGTAATTTTGAACCACGGTCAAGTGACGTGGACGACACCTGAGCTGGCACCCCCTCTCCTAACTACTACACCACACCAACGGGAGGACGTTTCAGCTCTCGACAGATTTAACGTGCGTCGCTGCCCTACACGGCGGGTCTTTAGTGGTACTGGACTCGAACTCGTGACAAGGCAAGCCACGATCCGATACCTATACCACTCGGCTACCGCGGCCACACCATTATATTGAAACGAGATATCGTTTTTGATGTCCTTAAATTATTTCCACTACTTTAAAATAGAAAAATTTTAACTATTTGTCTGCCTAGTGTCCAAATGTTGTATTGGTTATCATATGAGAAATGATTTCAATTAAGAGTATAGCATATATCCAGAAATGTTGCCGCAATGATTTGGATATTACCTATCATAAGAATTCAAGTAATTGCAAACAATGACTACTCAAAGAATTCTCAGACATAACTTTTCTGTAATGATATTTCCGAAATGCAAAAACAATGGATGATAGATTCCGCTTTTTCTATTATGTTCCATTGGAGCGGTGATTTCACGATACGAAACTTTACCCATGCATAGGTCAATCTTTTAACCCCGTTTGAATTATTTTGGTTTCTTGTAAGGCATTCTTCCTTTTTAAGGAAGCATTTTGACTTCTGATCAGTCAGTTGACTTCAGAAGTCAACTACAGTGCACACGTTTCAACGTACTTTCACAGTACTTTTTATACATTACTCATCAAAAACTTTCGGCTGTATTTCTAAGCCAACATATGCTATAACGCTTTGTTAATCTATAAGTTGGTATCTACTAGTCTATTTTGCTTTTTTTCCAGTTAAGTTGAAATTGCATGATTCCTTAACAGTTTGTAATTTTCACAGTGATGTATTTAATTTTACTATGTGTTGTATTCATGGGGATTTTAAAAAAAAACTGATTTGTATGTACAAAAATGTATTTAATGATTTTTTGTAATCATTGTTCTTTTATTATTATGCAAAAATAATTTTTTATTCTTTAATATATCAGATATAATTTAAGTAATTTCCTATGGATTGTTTTTATTTCGACTAAAGTAAAATAATTTAAAACAACATTTGTGTATACTTTTTTCTTAAACTGCATGGAACTGAGTAACATTTAGAGCAGTGATTCCCAAATTTTTTTAACCCATGGGCCCCTTTTTATAGTCAAAACTTGCCCACGGACTCCTTTTAACAGTTAAAACGCCCACAGATCCCAAAGAAAAAAAAGTTACATAAATGCATAGTATAAAAATTACATATTAAAAAAACATTTTGTTGAAGAATTATTGTTTAGAATAAAATAAAAATAATTAATGGCTTGGCGGAACTTGATGAGATGTTATGAGTGTATTTATGTCCAGCTCAATGCTTGTGAGTAGCAGTCGCAAATCCCCACGAGCACTTATTTCTAGTCAGTTTCTTTTTGTGTGCGTGTGATGAGGATTATAACAGCACTGGAGACGTTAAAGTAGCCAACAATTATTTCTGTACAATAACCCATAATGCAGGATATAAAATTGGGATCTGTTTTTGTAACCAGAATTTGTGATATCCTTGTTCACAAATTAGTTTAAGTCCCTCATTTGTGGATATTTCAGTAAGATTCATTTGTGTTTAGGATCTGAGTTCATCTACGCACAAAAGGGTTCAACACCCAGTCGGGAATATCCAAGTGAATTACAGTTATTTATTTTAAGTTTCATAAAAATAAAAATAGATCGATTTTTTTTACTTTATATTAAACCTTTTTGGACTCCTGACATTCTTCAGGTACCCCCAAACCAATTTTAATTTTCTACGGACCCCCTGAATAACATCGGGGACCCCTGGGGATCCTTAGGGACAACTTCGGAAATTACTGATTTAGAGGCCTTTTTAAATATATGAGTATAACAAATAGCTAGAAATTGTTAACCAATGATTTCAGTGAATCTCCATGATTCAAATAATGGAAAAATAATTGAAAATGTACAAATTTTTTTCCTTCATTGTATCTCCGTAATGAAATGTTCACATTTTTCTGATATAATTATAGGCAGCCATCATGATGGTTTAGAGATATTTTTAACAACATTGAACGATATGATTTTCTAGTATTAATTAAAATACTGAAATTTGTAAAAAAAAGTACTAGTTTTCTTCTTTCCGACAAATCAGAACGTAATTAAGAAACGCAAGCTATAATTTTATAAGTTGAAAAATATTTAAAATGACGATAAAAATCATAAATTAGAAAAATAAATTGCTATTATTAATCATAAAAATAATAAATGTATCAAATTTGATTTTATATCTGGTCATTCAAAAGAAAAGTATGACGAATAGAAACGAAAAAGTTTAATTGGAATGAATTGTTAATGTTTTTTTAATTATTTTTCACATTATTGTTCATTTGCATGAGTTGTACACTCATGTCCATAAATTAAGGATAATGAAGTGCAGGCAAATAAAGAGACAGAAGCAAAACAATTTGAATTATTTGTTGTCTATTTATTAAACAAAAGATAAAGAGCAAAAAAAGATGCTATATGTTTGACATAATTAATAAAAATAGCGATTTTTACTCCCTAGAGCAAATTTCAAAAAAGAATCTATTTACAAAAAACAGTATAACATGGTTTGTATGATGTTTAATACGGAGTATGTCTCCGGACGATGCAATACAGGCCTTACAACGCCTAGGCATGCTGAGTATCAAACTATCAATCTGATCTTGGGGAATATTACACCACTCATCAAGCACAATGCCCTCCGAAGTTCCGCTAGACAAGTGGGAGGGGGTTGACGGGCTGCAATTCGTCGGCCAAGCATATCCCACACATGCTCTATTGGATTCAAGTCCGGTGAGTATGCTGGCCAATACATACGGGTAATATCCTCCGATTGAAGGCATTCGTCTACAATGTTTGCACGGTGAGGACGGACGTTGTCATCCATAAACAGAAATTCAGCACCCATGGCACCCCGAAACAAACATACACGTTGTCCCAGAATGACATCCCGATAGATGTGACCTGTCATCGTTACACTCTGAACATGCAGGTCAGTTCTGAAACCAAGAATAATTCCTCCCCAAACGAGCCATTCTGCACCACCGTAACGGTGTCGTTCAGTGGTGTTCTCTTGGGGGTAACGGGTACCTGGTGCTCTCCATATTAAAGTCCGGTGAGAAACAGACTGTACACAGTCTGTACACGGTAAGCGTCTGTACACGGTCTGCCTTGAAACTGTCGTACCGGTAACTGAAGAGAGCTGAAGAGACAGGTCTGATGCTGTGCTCCGTCTGTTTCTTTTGGCAGTAATTGCCAAATATATCGGTCCTCATTTGGCGTTGTAACTCGGGAGCGACCTGTGCTGTAACATCTACTCACATTACCATCATCTTGGAATCGTTGCCAAAGCCTGGAGATGACACTCTGGGCGATTCCAAGTTCCTCGGATACTTCCAGCTGGCTACGTCCACATTCCAATCGTCCAATAACTCTACCGCGTAGAAAATCATCCAAATGCTTCCTTTGTGCCATAACTATGCGTTTATTGCACTGAAAGGCTTTTAAAGCGCTTGTGAACCATTTTACTTCTTCTCCACCATTCCTTCTATACACCTCTCTTACACTCTCATCATTGTGACGTACTTTCTGCGCCATCTGGTGGTTTCCTGTAACTTGCATATTATTTTTCAAGATGTGTGTGATAATTCCACAGGTGAAATTTTTGTTTTAGAGTTCAATTTCTGTGTGATTCTGAATTATCCTTAATTTATGGACATGAGTGTATATTCATAAAAATTTAACCCATGGAAACTCCACAAAATCTGAGTTTTCAATTAATTATTTGTGATCAATCCTTACTAAAAGACCCTAAAACAAGAAAAACCAGTTTTAGAAACATCTTTTCACATCCAAGTAAAAGATATTTGCAATTGTTTAAGAAACATTACGTCAGAAAGGCAGAAAAATGCACCTGCTCGAACTTGTGATAAAGCGAACTATTCTTCTTACTGAAAAAACAGAGAAAACCGTTCTCTCTCTCTCCTAAGAATAAGGACAGCACATGAATTATTCGCACAACCAGGCGTTTTCGTTTTTTTTTATTCCGAACCAGATACTCAAAGAAATCGACATTTCGTTTCTTTTTCTGTCACTTAAGAACTACTGCTCACGAAACGAAACGTGCTTTATGTGAAACAAGGCACAAATAATGTTTCGTTCGAAATGTTTGGAATGGGTATTGAAAGGATAACGACTGTGCGGGGAGAATGTTCCAATGATATGTTATATTTGGAATAAGTTTAAGGAAGAAAAAATGAAAAGTATAAACAGGGAAAATTACGCATGAAAATAACTCTAGCGAAATGTTTGTTGAAATGCGTGGGAACTATAACGATTATACACTGGTCATCAAAGTTAAAAGATAATCAGAAAGAAAATACGCTCACTTAGTTAAAGTTGAAACCATTGTGTGTGTGTGTGTGCGCCCAATACCTTAATTATTTATGTTAATTAAATACAGTTGAACAGGAAACTGCACTTCCGTGCATATGTTAGCTCAAATTCAGCGATTGGCAATGTGTTGCGCAATAGATACATGTTGGAATTCAGATGTAGAGTGTTTATAGGGAATGGTTTCTGAGAATGATCTGAATTAATTAGTTGTGGCTCAAAGGAATCATTTCAGTGAAGATCAATAGATTAAAATTATTGATAGATTCGAGGGTGGTCAAATACGAATGGAGGTCACCCAAAATTTGAATATTTCTCAAAATGTTACATCAAGAGCTTGAACCCACTTTCTAAGTTCTGGATCAGCTGATAAACATTGGGGGTCAAGGCTGATCAAGAGTAACAATTGCATCTGAAGACCATTTTCTGTCGTTGTCTCAAAGAAACCACGAAGCAACAACAAGATATTACATTTTAGGTCTTCAGGCTTTCACAGGAACTCAAATTAGCCATTCTATAGTTTCAAGAAGGTTTAATGAGGTTGGACTCTTTTTCGAGAAAACCAAGGATTTTTGTGTTCCTCTCAATCTAACTACCAAAGAGCTCACTTAAACTGGGATCATAGTCATGTTCAATAGTGTCAAGAAGACAGAATTAGACAATTGCTTGCTAACAAGTCGAGATATTGACTCCACATTGATTCTAGGCATGTTTTCTTCTGAAGAGTGGAAAGCATACATAACTTGTCTTCCCTAATCTTGTAACATTCCGTTTTCGCGTCCATAATATAATGGTTTGTGAAGGAGCCCCATGGCAACGCCGAGGTGCATATCTTTCAAGGAAGTTCTGTAACCATTCATAAATATGTGGAAGAGGTATTGGACTCCAAGTTCAACATTTTAAGGGCGCTCTTGGCCCAGAAGTTTTCCTTATGGATGGCAAAGCTTGACCAGATCCAGTATTTATTGTGTCAGAATACTTGCAAAGAGAAAATATCATTCGAATGGAATCAACACTCACCCTACTCGACTTGAACTCTCGTATGTGTCGAATGCTTTAGGGTGACAAATTTCCTCTTGAAAAATTCTCTCCAGACCCTCCAGAAGTAGAAAAGTGTACTTTTAGAAGAATTGCATACAATTCCACAAGACTTGATCCTTACTTTAGTAAAGTCTATGAAATCAATATGTGAGATATACATATCTGTTCGAGGTGACCATACACCATTAAAGAAAAAAAATGTTTGACAAGAAGTGACTTAATTCTTCCATCATTTTCCCAATTTCTTTAAATTTGATTTTAATTTTAAATATTTTACGATTAATTAACTGCCAATTATGGTAATTTAAGTTAACCAATGCTTTTCTACAAATTTCTATTACTAATGTTTCATTAAGCATCAGTTACGTTTTACTTCTGTCATCCTTCAACTTTATTGGCTACGGTACACGAAGATCTGTTTGAAATGATTCTAACCACTTATAATTGATTTTCTCGCACGCAATACGTGTATCACTTCCAGGACTCAAATAATTTGTTCGCACAATGAATGGGAAAGAAGAGTTTATGGGCTCAATTAATGTTTTGTCTATATTTTTTTGTTTTTTGTGGGAAGAGATGCTAAAAACAGTACTTTAAATCATTAACTCTATTCTAGTACTTTTTTCCAATTTTACAGGAAAATATATTCAATCGAATTATATGAAAAAAGTTTTCAGTTTCTTAAAATATGGAGAATATTTTGGGGATGAAGTTAACAAATAACTATGAAATTATAATGTTACACAATATTCCCATCTCACAAAATTATTCTTGGATAAATATGAAAAACATAAATGTATTTAAAAATTAAAAATGTGAGGTATAGGGAAATTCCAAGATTCTTTTCAGATTTTGAATGACTATAGATATATTGTAAATCGGTTGATAAAAGGAAATGCGACTAGGGACGTAAAAAAGAACATCCTGGATTTCATCTAAATCCGCTTCGTCTCATCTAAAGACATTTTTTAGAAGTGATTCCAGCAACCGACAAGAAAACCAAATCTGAAAGGCAGTGTTATGTTGCTCTCTCGGGGGAAAACAATTCTGGAAAAATAATTTGTAAAGAAGTGAAGTACTTTTGCCCAGACTCTCAAGATGAATTATGCCTCAAGCCCTGCTCTAAATTATATCTCACAGAAATAGTCTCCACATAAATAAGAAATTTATAATTATTATCAAATAATTATTTTCTTTAAAACCTATTTTGTACTCTGTATTATTTTATCAATGCGTTTTTATCATAATTATTATTTATGCAGTCAAGGAGAGGGGGTATGAACAATATGTTAGTTTTAGCAAATAAAATTTTTAGAAATTATCATATAAAATATGTTTTAAATACTTAATTTTTGCAGTTGAGATCACTGAAACTAAACTTAACCTCTGTTGAGAAGTCAAACTTGAAATGAAAATGTAAAAAAGGGACATTTTTTCGGACTAAATTCATTGCAAAAATAAAATACTTAAGTGGTTATATGATAATGGTTTTCTGTACAAAGAAAGATGATGAACTTTTCTTTTTGTTTGAAATGAGAGTTAAGGCTGCTCTCTCAGTACCCTTTTCAAAACACTTTTTGGTGACAGTAACAGTAAAATTATTTATTCTTCATTTTTCGATTACATTATTACTCCTCCAAGCCAGTGTTCCCTAACCTTTTCATCGACGCGGACCGGTCAACGTTGGATAATTTTACCGCGGCCCTCTGAGGGGTAGGATGTTGATTGCTTATAATTTAGACTGTTTTGATTTAATAATTTTAATTCAATTATATTTAAACGTGCCTGCAGAATAAAATATATCTACACCAAAAATGAATATAAAGTGATTTAACAAGGAGTATAAAGTGATTTTCATAAAAGTAGCCCAAACTCAAGAAAAATATGCCTTAGTAAATAAAATAGAAATAATTTAATGTTTCTCTTGTGCGGGCCAGTAGTATTTGATCCACGGAAAAGGGGTTGGAGACCACTGCTCTAAGCAACGCTTCACATTTTTGCGATAACATTCCGATTATAAATAAAAGCTTTGCTTTGAAAACTAAGATTTTTAAGATCAGGGCAGATTGTTCTTATGTTGATGTTGTATCGAATGTTTTTGGAATTCCTAACGATGTTTTGGGCTTAATCGATGTAATTTGATTCAAAAGTATCAAAATTGGGGTGGCACTAAGCAAAATCGTACTGCCACCGGAATGGTAGAAATACCGACAGACGTAAAAATATAGCCCTTGTAGCAATGAATTTCGTGGATCTTGTTCTGATGTTACTGTAGATCAGGTGGTATAAGTAACAACAACGAAAGTATCCTCAATGCGGTATAACAGAAAAACCTTTTTGAGAAGAGTCCCACTATCTCATTAAAAAAGGTTTATGCGTGCCACTTCCGTATTCTCCAACAAACAAAAAAGTACGAAAAGTTGAAAAAAGGTCACTTTTAGGCTTATTATGTGGTATTTTTACACAAATAGCTCACTTTTTATGCTAGTCCAAATAAGGAAAATTTTAAAAATAATATAAATAATAAGCCAAAAATAAAAATTTGTATTTTATTACTAATAAACTTTTTACAGGATCAATCCATTGGGTTAGATATAAAATAAAATGGAGTAGCTTGAAACATATTTAATACTAAAGAATTATTAAACAGTTTGTACATGCTTAATGTGGCTTTTGATTTTTTTTACCAAGTCATCTACATTAGAATTAGCTCTTAAAGATGCTAACAAATTAGGTTTAAGTGCATATCAGTTAATTTCAAGGGGTTTTTTTGTATTATTACGCTCAGAATAGAAAACATTTGTTCACAAACGTATGTGTTGATCCAAATCTTCAATAATATCTGACAGCCAATCCTATAAATTTATAAAATATTACTTTTGTTGTTACAAATTTCCAAAGTTCAATATAATTCGGATCACTTACAGTTGAAATAAGTTTGTTATATTTTCTTTTCAATGTAATATGGGGCTGTAGGTCAATAATTTCGATTTAGATTTCCGCTGGGTTACAATTAACATCTTGCAGAAAAATTGAAAAAGGATATTTCAAAAGATCAGCATTTTTTTTTATCTTGAAATCATAAAACCTGGTACTGAATCAATACTGGAAAATTGATAGTAAATTTTAAAATCTATCATAGCTCGGATCATTAGAATGTTGATAGATATTCCCTGCATTAATATGTGGAATGTGTTAATCCTTTTTTTACCTAAATCCAGACAAAAAAAGCAAAAGTTTATCCACATAAGAGGATATACGACCAATTAAGGTAGAAAAATACATTCTTTCCCTGCAATCATAAATTTGAAATATTTTAATATTCCACAGTGTCGGTAACAAAAAATAGCTAAATATCGTATCGAATCTTTAGTCCTAAGTAGCTACCACTCACTCATTGTTTTTTTTTCAGATATTTTAAAAAATGTTCCTTCATGTTCCAAAATCTCGTGAGTGCACTTCCTATAAGAGTGTAATAACTTCCTAAAGGAGTAATTTTGTATGAAAATTTTCTATTGTAATTCAATTGATTAAGGTATTCGACTACGTTCGGAACCGTGATTTTAAAAAAGCGCATAAATGAATAACTTTCGTGATATTTAGTATCACTTACATTAGAATACATGTATAAAATCATTTTAAGGACATTATGACAGAAAAATTATTTAAATACAATATTTTGGCAAAAAATTAACTTAGAATAATCTTTTTTCAAAATGTTCTCCTTTTGTGAAAAATGCTTCTATTATAATATTTTGCCCGTATATATCTCAAACCTCTTTACAGAGGCTCATCTAGAATTTTTGAAAAATTCACATCATTTTCAGAGTTACCACCATTTGAAATTAATGATCGGCGTTTTTTTTTGCTCCCCTCTGTTGTCATAAAATATGGATAAATCCACTTCGAAGTTATATATTTCAAAAATTCTAGTTGAGCCTCTGTAAAGAGGTCTGAACTATATACAAGCAAAACATTATAATAATAGAAGCATTTTTCACAATAGGAGAACATTTTGAAAAAATATTATTCTAAGTTAATTTTTTGCCAAAATATTGTATTTAAATATTTTTTTTGGTCAAAATGTCCTTAAAATAATTTTATATATGTATTCTAATCTAAGTGACACTAAATATCACGAAAATTATCCATTTATGCGCTTTTGCAAAATCACGGTTCCGAACGTAGTTGGATAACTTAAGTTTGTTTAAAATAAATTTTGAAGTTTTTACTTTTTTTTTTTCGTCTGAGACAACATTTCAATATATTACGCTATTTCTTATTATTTTTTCAATGTTTTAATTTTTCAAAAAGTCCTCGCATGTCACTGTTACAACTCCACCGTGCCACAATATGGCACGCGTGCCGCGGTTTGGTCACCCCTGCTGTATGGTTTCCTACTGCACGACGTGGAGTATCACACAGTTGCAAAGTTATTACCAACTTACATAACCACATCACGATAACAACTTGTTCCGAAGATTAAGACATTTCCAACACAACACACAGTCCAGAAAAGACTTTTTACAGCGTTGACGATCAATCAATTTACCACGTTCAAATTTTTAGGTATTCCTCCCATTGCATTTTTCTATTTGAGAAGCTACGATTGCAAACTCGTCTAAATTATTTTATTCTTATCAGTTAGTTAACAACTCAATGTTTCCGGCAGAATTTAATCTTTTGAAGGGTGTCCAGAGAGAGGTACTTTTGATCACGCGGTATACAAATGCATGCATAAAAGATATGTGAAGCTGAATATAAGATGTTGCTGTTAGTAATAAATATAAATACTGGTGCGCGTGTGTGTATATTTTGTAATTCAAATAATACTGGAGTCCTAGTTAGTCTTTTCCTGGATTTATTGGTAACAGTAGATGAACTTCTATGAAATAAACTTAATAAGCATTAACAAATTAGATTATCAAGTTAAAATATTAGACTGAAAATGTATATCCGAGTAAACAACGGCACTCCTAGTACGTCTAAGCCAATATCAAGATTAAGACTGAGGCAGAATCCGTTACAAATGGTTTTCGTCGAGATAGACCACGTGGGGTCTGAGCGTGGTGACAGCCTACGCTCCATCCACTCAGAGCCACCTGGTCCGTATTCCAAAACAGTTAGAATGATAATATAGAAACATTTTTGTTAAAATAATTTCTCGAATTAAAAAAAAATCCCTTGGGATTTCATCAACTGACATTAAAAACAAGAAATATAAAAAAATTTAAAAGTCAATTCCTACTTAGATCAACAAAGAAAAAATTTATTTTAGTTAATTTTTATGAAATAGTTACAATTAATATATATGTATGGTACATATGACAGAATCACAACATTAAGTGGTAATTAATTTTTTAATTATCATTAAAGTATCGTATTGTTATCCAAAACAATCGTGTGTATAAAATTTTAGTTCAACTTAATGCTTTAACACGTGAGGAAAAATATTTTAAAGTTTTGACCCTAATCGCTAAAAATGAAACCAACGTAGCTGTATCTGTAATTCATTAAATAATTAGTTTCAGTAAATTAATTGTAATTAATTATAATTCAATTATCATATTTTTACCCAAAACAATCGTGTATAGAAAATTGCAGCTCAAACGAGCGCTTTAAAATGTGAGAAAAAAACCTTTTCATGTTTTGAAACACACAAGTCGCCAAAATGGTCGCTCGGTCGCCAAAAATGATGCCAACCTGGATGTATTTGTAATTCTTTGAGTAATTAGTTTTAATCACTTAATTTTTGTTAATTATAATTAGATTACTGTATTGTAATCCAAAATAATCATGTATATAAAATTTCAGCTCAATTGAGCGCTTTAAAATGTATTTTATTAACGATTAAAAATTCCTCGCGAAGATAAATATGAAAATATAGACAGAGTGTGAGCTAATAGTAGAGGAATTGAAAAAGTCCTAATTTCACTTAATTACCACTTTATCCAAACAAGTTTCCTGGTGTCACTGAAGACTACCGTGTAAAGAGTGCTGATGAGCGTTAAATCTATAGAGCTCAAAGTTCTTCCATTGGCATGAGTGAGTGGGTGAGAGTTATATTAAAATCGAACAAAAAGGCAACACAAGGGCTATTGGCAACAAACCTCTTCATTTTGAGCATCATTCAAGTGAAGAGGACGGCATTTGACATTTCTAAATCGCTCACCACACAATAGGAGGACATTGAGCCTCGACAGATTTAACGTGCATCGACCCCCTCTACATGGCGAGTCTTCTGGGGCACCATCCCGTTGGCGGGCATGGTGTGGTAGTTTGGAGTCCTCGTCATTGACCGAGGCTCAAAATTACGAGGTCCATACGATAGCCCTCGTGTTGTCTTATAGGGCGACGTAAAAATAACTCTTACTCATTCATCAAAACAAATTATAATAAGGTTTTTCATATCCAGACAATGTATTTTTAATGTATTTATTATTAAAATATAGTATCATTTTTTTAAAATCGAAACAACAGTACAAGTATGCCAAAAACCGTTTTGCCGTTTCATTTGAAATATTGTTAGTATTGCTTATAAACCAAGCAAAAAAAATTAATTTGTCATTATTATTATTGTTCCTCTGTTTGACTTTTTCTTGTGTATTTTAATAATGTAATAATTACTAAATCTGTAAGAATTTTTTTAATCCATTATTTAACGAAAATAAATATAAATTAATAGTTTTTCTCAAATGTTTTCTTATAAAGCAGTATTGTGTTTTCAGTTATTTTTTACTAAATTAATTATTTAATAATAAATTCGTACATTGTGTTCTTGTGATTAAAAGTAGATTCTGTTTGTTAATTATTAATCGAGAATAGAAATGTGAAAAACATAATTTATTCCTGGAGAAAAAAAAAGAGTTTTATGCTCGGAAAAGTCCGTGCAACGCCGGGCAGAACGAAGGGGGAAATACTTGCCTGACAGTGAAAAAAAGTGGGAGAAATTTCGGAAAAGTGATTTTTGATTATATAAGTATAAATATCATATCAATATAAACACATAAGTGCTGGCATCTAGAGAGAAACGGAAAATTTCCATGAAGATAAAGTTATACCCTCGGAAAAAGCCAGTGCAACGCCAGGATAAGCGGAAGGGAAAACACACCCGACGGATGGGATAAAGAGATAGAAGAAATTTCGAAAAAGGAAATTTTAATGACATTAATATAGAAATCAAACGCATCAGAAGGTGCTGACAACAAAAGGGAAAGGGGAAATTTCCATTTACAAAAAGTTATACACTTGAAGAAGCCCGTGCAATACTAGACCATGCAGCTAGTAGAGACATTAAAAATTAATATTAAAGTAGTGAATATATACATATTACTTACTCTTAAAGATATGTATCAGGCCTTTCAAAATTACTAAGATTTTAATCTTATATATGCCGATTCTGTGTAAGATTTCACTGGGGCATACAACGATATTTCATGTCCTTCGATATATCTTCGTCAGGATACGTCATCTATCATTTTTAAACTTGACAGAAATATTTATATCTGGAAAAATATCTCACAAAAAGAAACCTGAATGATATTTTTAAATCTTCCGTTTGGAGATTTTTAAAATATTCTGGACTTAACCGCAAATGATGGAGAATATTTTAGATTTTTAAGAACTGCTTTGCTTCCAAAATATTTAATTTTTCTATTAATTAATTTTTAATATCAGCAGAAGTCTGTTTTGTGAGATTCTTTTCACCCTCACGGTACGGATAATTCTTTCATTTATCGAAAAATAAATTTAAAAAATCGAATTTCATGTAGGATTTCAAATATTATTTTTAAAATACAACAAGATGGCTTTCCTGGGATTAAATTAAATATTCTACGTTAATCTTTATTCTCAAAAATGTGGTTATCTCTCATTCAGAATTTTTTTACTCCACATTATGTTAAAAAATATGCTAACAATATCGAAATATATTTCTTAAATTTTTCACACATTTACGATGATAGAAAACTAAAAAACAAAATCCACAAAAATTTTGTTGCTTTTTCTTGCAACTTGAATGCAAACTAATTTTGATACAATAAGTTAACAAAATATTGTTAATAAACACACTATAACCAGTGGCGTACACAAGGGGGAGGCCCTTGATTGTTTTTTTGATTGAATATATGCCTATGCATATAGTACATAAAATTTAATTAAGTATTTGTTATCCTTAATTAATTTTATTTATTGGTGCTAATTATTTATTCAATATTTTTTTTCTATTTTTTGTTCTGAAAAATTGACAAAATCAAAAGAAAAAGTTGGGTGGAGTATTGGTGCATTCTACGAGAACGGTGGACTTTCGACCCTAGATTCTCCCCTTGAAAAATTCCTGCCACTGACTGCAACTACGTCAAAAATTTTACCAAATTTGGAAATGTGTCAAGAAACTGATTGAATATTAGTGTCGCACTTAAAACCAACATGAGAGCTACTGAGAAAGACTTCGTATGATGTTGAGTCAAATGTATGAAGTATAGAAGTTTAAACGAGGAAGTAGAAGTTAAAAGTTTTGAAATATATACGAGGATGAGACAACTGGTTGGTATCACATTTTACAAACTTCCACACCTTGTCAATATGGCACTTTGAACCTTTGACAAATTTAACCCGGCATCACTCGCGTGATAAAAACGACCTAAAGTTATCGCATAAGGTATCTCATACCCAAGGGTGTTGACATTCTGTTTTACCGTAAAATTTGTGTACAAAAGTTAAAAAGGAAGAAAAGTAGAAAATACAACACATTATGTTTATTACATTTTTTACACGTAAATTTAGTTTTTCTATTCTTTTTATAAGGGCATTCTGTACATTGTTTTGGCCGCGGTAGCCGAGTGATATAGGTATCGGATCGTGGCTGGCTTTGTCACGAGTTCGAGCCAAGTACCACTGAAGACCCGCCGTGTAGAGCTACGATGCACGCTAAATCTGTCAAAAGCTGAAACGTCATCCCGTTGGTATAGTGTGGTAGTTAGGAGAGGGGGTGCCAGCTCAGGTGTCTTCCACGTCACTTGACCATGGCTCAAAATTACTTGGTCCGTCGCCAAAAACAGTCGTATAGCTGAACAGTGCGGCGTCAATATTCACTCATTGTTTGTACACTCTTTTAGTCTGGTCATAAATGAGTGCGGTATTTTCCCTGGATCTTAATTTTTTTTAATCTGTATCTTATTAAAACTAGACACATAGGAGTAAACTTCTCTGTTTTTTAAATTCAAAATTTTGAGAGTTTCAATTTCATTTTCTCTTATTGTTCCAGCAATAGTACTTTTTTTTTTCAAAAGTTCATCTGAAAGTGAATACTATGTAAACCAGTTGTCTCCTTTAAAATTACGTTCTTCCCAAATGTTTTTGTATCTCTACATATAAAACATTAATTTTCAACAATGTCTCCCTCTTCTAAATCTGGATCAAATTCAGTGGAGGAATCATACTTGTGTTTATGCTCTTCATCATTTGATTCTTCCTCATTATAACCATGAAGAGACTTTTTTCATCCTAAAATATTGTTGTACTATATCTATTAAATACCGTATCTATTAAATTACATAAATATCTCATTTCTGTATCATAACTACAAGAATACGTCATAGCATAAGGGAGATTTAAAACGTGCTCATGCATTCAGAACTGTAACGATGATTCACTCACAGGATATGACATACCCGAAGGGGTGGTAACCAAAAATATGTTCAGTCGGACCTCTATATAACGAAATTGCTAATTCCCGAAAAAAGTTCGTTGTATGGAAAATCCGTTACTTTATAAACCGCATTAACACATTTTAAATTAATAAACACTAAACATTATGAATAGTAATTATTCACACATTTTTTAAAAATTAATATATGTTTATTTTATATACCTTACCCATCAAAAAAGAAAGAAAGAAAGAAAAAACTGCAAGGAAAAAAGAATGTCAAAGAATTCACTGTGTATTTTCAATACTAAGAAAATAACTTTCCACTAAAATTAATTAATTTTATATGTAAGGACATTTTATAATTTAAAGCAACAAGTAATATTAGACATACATTATTTTATAATTAGAACACGGGACAGCTTCACTGAGGGTAAAAGAGGATATCGAGGATGTTTCTTATAATCTCGACAATGGGGTTTAAAGGTTGCACTTCTTGGATGAAACGTTCAGAACTCTATTTATTGCTCTTGGCGAGTTAAGATCTAATAACACCACTTCAAAATTTATGACCACCATAAAATGTGTTAAAGAGAGAATAACTTGAAATTTTTCAGAAATACTTTTAAAAAAAGGAGAAGAAAAATTGAATCACAAAAGAAAAAAAAGGTTCGTTATATTGAAAATGCTCTTCGCTATAGAGAGGTTATTTTACGAATAAAATCATGAAATGTTCAAAGTTCCAGGAAAAAGTTCGCTATATAGAAAAATTTGCAATGTAGAGGTTCATTACATAGAGGTTCGACTGTATTTAGAATTCGCCTACAAGCTAAGGCCTCTCAAAGGATATGACTTTAAAGTCAACTACACGAAAAACTATCTGTTTTCCAAAAAAAGGTTTTGAAGGAGCATTGAAAAAAGTTAGACGGTGGGTATGACACACCCTGCGCGAGAACTACCGAGTGAACTTGCATCAGCCACTCATCATGAGTGCCCTTTTATGGCACTACGAACCCGAAAACTTGGACCCGTATCTCGACAGAACAACGTCAGTCTCAAGTTCGCGACCCTGATCATACTATTATTGGGGAATTGGAAAAATTCAGGATGTGAAATATTTATAATGTAGATTAAAGCAGCTGAGTAATCTTTAAATTATTCGAATAATTTAAAAACGATTCCAGAGGATTACAGTAACCCAGCGTTTCTCAAACTGTGGGGCGCTCCCTCCTTGGGGGGCGTATCAACTCAACGAGGGGGGCGCAAACATATTGAAAAGTCAAAAACAAAAGATTATTAAAAAAATTAGTAATTTGCTGAAAGTGTAAGCAAACAAGTGCATTCTGACATAATAAAAAAAAAAAAAATACACATTTGCACACCGATATATTACACTTATAAATGTATCAGTGCTTCATAATGTATTTTATAATTGATTTAGCAATACTAAGTTAAGAACAAGTTTAATAATTACCAGTGAACCCATGGGATTGTCATATATATAATTATATACAAAAATTAACACTTATCTTTATAATTCCTACGGTTTATAATTAATCCCTTAACTGCCGATTGAAAGTTACGCGATTCGCTTAACAATGCCAACCGTTTTCTACGTAGGTACGCGTATGTGATTTATGGGGGGGGAGGAATAAAGAACAAAAAAAAAAAAATTTGAAATAAGTAAATCTTTCGCAAACATTGTCAAGGCCCTTTTATTGCATTCCAAAAGCTTCTGAATAAGTGTATGGATAGTAGTGCAAAGAAAAGATCGTACTTCGGAAAGATGTAAAGGGTGTTTTTTTAGAGGTATAGAACTTTAAATTGCAATAAAACAACGATGTATTATTCGATTGACATGAATTTTTTTATTCGAAAGATAATCTTGTGGCATTACATTTTGAATATGATTTCTGGCATAGGACTGCCACGGCTGGCTCGGATGTAGTCAAATCTGGACGTCCAATTTTCGATGACTTTTTCCAACATTTGTGGCTGTATATCGGCAATAACACGGCGAATGTTGTCTTCCAAATAGTCAAGCGTTTGTGGCTTATCCGCATAGACCAATGACTTTACGTAGCCCCACAGCAAATAGTCTAGCGGTGTTAAATCACAAGATCTTGGAGGCCAATTCACAGGTCCAAAACGGGAAATTAGGCGGTCACCAAACGTGTCTTTCAATAAATCGATTGTGGCACGAGCTGTGTGACATGTTGCGCCGTCTTGTTGGAACCACAGCTCCTGGACATCATGATTGTTCAATTCAGGAATAAAAAGTTAGTAATCATGGCTCTGTACCGATCACCATTGACTGTAACGTTGTGGCCTTCGTCGTTTTTGAAGAAGTACGGACCAATGATTCCACCAGCCCATAAAGCGCACCAAACAGTCAGTTTCTCTGGATGTAACGGTGTTTCGACATACACTTGTGGATTAGCTTCACTCCAAATGCGGCAGTATTGTTTGTTGACGTAGCCATTCAACCAGAAGTGCGCTTCGTCGCTAAACAAAATTTGCTTATGAAAATCGGGAACAACGGCAATCTCGTTTTGGGCCCATTCGACGAATCTACGCCTTGCTTGATGATCGTTTTGATGAATTGCCAAACCAAACTGAGAATAAATCACTTGACAGCTGTTAAATCGGTCGCCATCTTGGAAAGTAATGCCAACTTAAACTTCTATACCTGGAAAAAAACATTCTGTATATATACGTCCGGGGAAATTAACGCTTTGACTGAGCGAAAAGTTTATATATTCCTGTGGCACTTAAGAGGCTAAGGTTGTATCGTAGTTTTAGCATCAAAATACAGTATTATTGAATTCAATACACTGTTATAGTATGAGGGGGGCGCGATGAAAATTATGATTGAATATTGGTTTGCGAATATTGAAACACACACTTTAATAAAATATACTTTTCATTCTTCCATTCAAGTTCAAATACATTTTTAAACTTGTAGTGGATTGCACTTGATGTGTGAATACCGTTTTCTCTTTAAACATCAATTCATTAATTAAATTAAAAGATGAATAAATAGTAACAAAAATATTAGTTCAACACCATATATAGAAAGGAAAATCGTTCGTTGTGTCCCTGTAGCGCATTGGATACCGCTTTGGACTTCTAATCCAAGGTTGTGGGTTTGAATACCCCCTGGGTTGTCCTAATTTTTGAGAATGTGATTTCAATTTTAATATACCACTTTATTAGAATAGTTAAATTTAATGAATGAATAAATAGTAACAAACAAACAAAAAATATTCCAACACCATATATAGAAAGGAGAATGGAAAATTGTACGGAAAATCGCTTTCGATTTTGTCACTTAATACTGTTATTCTGTCGTATGTTTATATTAATTGTAGCTATTTAATAAAAAGTAACTAAAAATAAATTTTTTCTTTTTGTTGACCTAAGTAGGAATTGACTCTTTTACAAAAATATTTATTTACATTACTTGCTAATAATGTTGTTCTAAAAGTGATCTAAAATTTTACAAAATGTATCTCTCAACTTAACTTATAGCAGTACAATACTTTTATGATAAGGCGATATCTTTCGTATTGCAATATTTTTTTTATTGCTGAAACATTATATTTAAGATGAAATTATCTCAGAATATTTGTTGAACTAATATGTATTAATGAAACCAAAGGCCAAAAGAGATGAATGTTGCTTTAGTGACAGATGAAATATTCATTTATCATTCGTTTTGTTTACTTTCTTATTCTTCCGAAATATATTTACTGAACAAATGTTTCCTATGAAATAACTTCGAATCACACATAGCTACTGTAGTTTGCGGGAAGAAAAATATGTAAACAGTATCATTAAGTAATTATCGAATTCTCTCCTATTATTTTTAGAAGCGGATATTTTCCCTTTTTCTTCAATGTTGCAAAAATTTCGGATGTTTGCAATATATTTTTAGGATCTTCTCAGAGCAGTAAGTGTAAAATTGTAATATTCAAAATCTATTTTGGGATAATTATTCAAAAAATTACTCAGTTTTTTAATTTTATCTGAAATGAAGTGTTTCATTTTGGATTTTTCCTATCGTGTCAATGTTGAACCCATTTACTGCAAGTAGTCCCATTCGTGGAATTACTCTTATGTTCGTGGTAAAACCAATTTTCTTTCTTTAAAAATTTTACTAGGTTATACATTCGGGCCTGTATATAACGAAGTCGCTAAATGCCGAAAAAAGTTCGTTGTTTGGAAAATTCGTTATATACAAGTTCATCTCTCAATTTTCTTTATAAACCACATTAAAGGAATTTTAAATTTATAAACACTATAGATTATAAAAAAGGGTTATTGTTCACACCTTTTTGTAAACTAATATATATTTATTTCATATATCTTAGTATAAAAAAGAAAAAAAGAAAAACTGTAAAGAAAGTTTCTTGATGCCTTCATCCACTTCCTGAGAAATTAAATGTTTTTCTTTGATGCTCACGCAATTGGGTTTTGAAATTTTCAAGCTACGAGAAATGAAATTACCAGCACGACTGATCAACACTACAAAGGGTCTACACTAGGTTGGAGACATAAAATAATACCTCTGAGGGTGAAAAGGGATATCAAAGATATTTCTAGTGAACTGGACAATGGGGGTTAAGGGTTGACTTCTTGGATGAAACGCCCGGAATTCTATTGCTCTCGGCGAGTTAAACACCTAATAAAAACAGTTCAAGATTTATGACCACCATAAAATGAGTTAAAAGAAAGAATTACTTGTAATGCCCAGAAATGCTTTAAAAAAAGGAGAAAAAAATGGAATTTCGAGAGGTAAAGTTCGTTATATAAAAAATACACTTCACTATAGGGAGGTTATTTTGCGAAGAAAATTGTGAAATGTTCTTGGTTCCAGGAAAACGTTCACTGTAGAGAAAAATTCGCAATATAGAGGTTCGTAATATGGAGGTTCGACTGTATTTTCAATCCCGGGATTAAGATTGGGCTATTTGTGAAAAATACTTACACATTAGAATAGTTGAAATTACATAGTAAAACTGAAAACATATTTAAAAAATTGGTTTAATATTATTTATTGAATCAAATAAAAACAAAACTTAATTTGTTATAAAAACAAATAAAAATTGCTCACAAGGAAATTAAAAAATTAAAATTTCTTGTGTTTCTGTAAGTAAAGATTTTAAAAACACAGCTCGTTTAGCGTTTCATCGGTCAAACAGCTTTTTATTTTTGTAATCTGTTTAAATGCATATGAAAAAATACAGGTAAATTTCTTCAATAAGTAATTATAAAGAAAAAAATTATATGGAAACGATTTTTTTAGCAGATATAATTATTTTTAATATAACATAGAACCGCAGCCATCTTTGCAAAGATCCCCAGACAGTTGACCTTCGGTATAATTATTCTAAAATTCTGTTATTTTCCTGTTTCTGTTTCACCTGTTCTTTACAAAGAATAGAAAAATAATTGGATTTTGGGGAAAAATATCTTACATACACAATCTTCGTTCATAAGCATTGAGAAAATTTCGAACTATACATTTTAAGTATTTTCTTTTTTAAAAAAGGATTTTTCTCCGAAATGGATGTGAATATAAATTACTTTTAAAAACATATTTTACAATTTTAGACTCGTAATTGGACGTTGAAATTTTAACATTGTGCTTACCTTTTTAAAAAATATAACATGAAGGATTTTTTCAGTTATAAACAGTTTGTCAATTTTTTTTTTTTTTTTTTTTTAAAAACAAAACTGCCTGTATAAATTTAGTTAAGAGTTTTTGTAGCCAAATACAATCATTTTGTTAGATCCAATTAAATCATTTCAATAATTCTTCATTATTCCAATTCTATATTGTGGGTAATAAATAAGGTACACCGGCATGATTAGATCCTGAAAAATTATTTAATGTCAGTGTAACAAATTAATTTAAAAAACGCATGTACCGTAAAATTCGGCATATAACGCGCATTTTTAACACAAAAAATAAAATCAAAATTTAGGGGTGTGCGTTATATGCCGGGTATAAAAAGCTATGCTTTAAATTTAAAAAAAAATAGCTTAGGAAAATGTCAGACTTCTACATAAATCGAAATACTTTTTATTTAAAAGTAGTGACATTCATTTTGAATTTAGTTTTTTAGTCCTAGATGTATAATTTTTTTTTTGTAAAGCTTGGAATAATACCTCGAAAAAATTACTTTAAAACAAAAAAACATTGCAAGTACATTTCAGTTTATTTAAAAAAATGGGGTGGGGGCGAATATAACTAAAAGTTTAAAATTGCAGTTTAAAAGAATAGGTGAGCGTTATACGCCAGATTTTACGATATATCTCCAAGTGCTTGAGTTTATACTTTTAATATTTTGATAGCTGCATATATTTCTAATGTGTTTTATTCATATGTAATTTAAATGGCGTATTGGAATGTAAGGGATTAAATTTTTGAATAAATTTCAAAAATAGTTTAAATAAATAATTTCCAAGGGGATATTTTTTCTGGATTTTCTGTAAATCACAGGGGATCTGTATAATCATTGGCTATTTTAACTTTTAAAACGTGTTCTCTAAAAGAAAAAAATATCCAGATACCTGAAGCCATTGGTAACCATGAACTTTATATTACGACGTTTTTCTTTAACAACATTTTAAATTTGGCTCTTCTCAATGGCGTTTTTCGATTTTCAAGGGATTTCTGATAAAAAAACTATTTATATTGCAGATGGAATGATATAGTTTGATAAATTTTATAGTTTTATATTATTAAAATTTCGTTTTGTATTTGTATTTTTGTTTTTATACGCCATGCTGCGAAAGTTGTTTTTGTCAATCTTTTACATTTCCCTTTGCCATAATTCAAGTGGAAAGTATTACCCACACTTTAAATTCTGACTCATCACGAAGCACAAAATGATTATTATAAATCAGGGTTCTTCTAATTTTTTATTCACGGAACCCTTAAAACTCTAAGGGGGTTCCGAAGAACCACATCCAAAGATAAAAAAAAAACTCTTAGAAGAATATGTCTTGAAGTACACTGCTGGACAATTGCTAAGGACGGATCACAAATTGCTATGTAGCATAACATTAAGCGAGACATGAGGCCTAGTAGGATAAAATATAGTTGCCAAACTGTTCAGACATTAGAATAAAGAATATTTATTGTTCTGGAAAGTACAAAAGCTGTGAAACATCTGAAAGAAAAAAAAATGTTCATTTGATCTGCGTACGGAGAAATGGAACAATGCATCTAAAAGTCAGCAGGCACCTTAAAGAAAGGTATCAGTACGGGATATGTCCACCGTGGAGTGTGATGCAACATTCCACATGTCGTACCATACTTTGCACAACATTATCCAGCAGCTGTTGAGGCAATTTATCCCATTCCTCTGTGAGCGCACGGATGAGGGTGTTCTTTTTTGTCGGATGATAGTTTCGACCAGCAACTTGCTTCTTCAAAGCATTCCACACATTTTCAATGGGGTTTAGATCTGGAGAACGCGCTGACCATACGAGACGTTGAATACCCTCGCTGTCTAGACAATCCTGAACAGCGAGTGTTCGATGACATGTTGCGTTGCCGTCTATAAAAACAAATTTATCACCGACAGCACCACGGAAAAGACGAACACATGAGGAAGTAGAACTTCATCAATGTATCGTTGGCCCGTCGTAGTCCCATTCGCAACCACATGTTGGCGCGTGCGGCCATTGATCATGATGCCGGCCCACACCATGATACTGCATGTCGGATATCGGTCCTTTTCCTGGATATGTTCTGGACGATAAGCAGTACCACTCTCGCGCCAGATCAGTTGGCGTCTACAATCCGATGACAGACTGAACCTACTCTCATCTGAGAATAGTACGCCTGCCCAGTCCTGTTCAGTCCAATTGTGATGCTCACGACACCATTGCAAACGGGCAGTACGGTGCTGTCTGGTCAATGGGACACACACAACAGGTCTGCGTGCGTATAGTCCTCCTCCCCTCAAACGTCTGGCAACAGTTTTTCGGGAGATCTGCTTCCCTGAGGCAGCAAGAAACTGATTTGCCACCTGCTGAGCTGTGGTGCGCCTGTCCCTTTTTGCTGATAGGACGATATATCTGTCTTCTGTAGCGTCTTATTTCTAACACGACCTCCCCCGTGCCGTCTACTACACGTTCCAGTAGTTTTAAATGACTTCCACAGCCGTGAAACAACGCTGTTAGCGATGTCGAACTCCCTGGCAACATCTGTTATTTTTCGCTTTTCTTCGATCTTTCCAATAATTCGGCCACGCATAAAATCATCTATGTGATGTCGGGAAGACATGCCAGAAATTTTAAGTTCGTCTATTAAATCTTTCATGTAAAACTTTGACTTGAAACAACAGCTGTCCACACGCGTCAAAACCTTTAAAGCTCTTATGAACGCTATCACGTGATGAACAGACGTGGAAAAAAATTTGCATACACTTACTTCTTCTTACTAATATCCCGCACTTATTCTAATTTTCCACATTTTGCTTCCTTTCATTTTGTGGTTGCTATGGATGATAGTGTTATCCGTCCTTAGCAATTGTCCAGCAGCGTAATATGAATTAGATCAATATTTTATAGCTACTTTAAAAAAATGCTGCATTTTTTATTAAATCTTTTAAGATAAAATTAATGTAATTTTTGAATAGATTGATTTGTGTTTCGTGTGTCACCTTCCATTGCATTATTTTTTCTTACTGGGTTATATGTTCTCATTTTCTTACATAAAATGTCGACTTTTAAGTCTATTGAAACTATCTGCAGTAACATTTCATGCACTGCGTTAGATTTGTTGCTATATTTTGCTTTTTTGTGACGTTGAGGAATAATTTTACTTTCAATACCTTGTTCAGAATGGCATTAAATTGTTTACAACTGTGTAAAAATGAAGTCTAAAAGTGAGCAGCTACTTCTGCTTAAATTTAGATTTTAGCGTTCGATCTGTTGATATGTCGATAAGTTGTTCCTTTTCCTTCATCAGCGTTGGAGGGGAGGGAGAAAAGAATCAACCACTTTTCACCAAGCATCAATTCATTTTCGTTCCATAGTCTTAAAATTATTCGATTCATCCATTCATGCTTGGTTTTCTCCTCTGGGAAATATTTTTAAAGTGTTGAGTATTTTTAAATGTTTTCTTATAGCAGTGGTTTTATTTATCATAAATGGAAAAAAAATGTTAGATTTTTATTATTTCACACTGTTATCTAAATCTATTCCATTCCTTTCCGCTTAGTTTTGTTAAACATTCAGCTGTTGAATAAAATATTATTTTATAGAACACTCAGCATCTTAAACAGGCTATTCATAATCTAGATTAAGGCTACTCAACCTTTTTTTTCTGCCGGGCCGCATACATACGTAAGCTATTTCTCGCAGGCCGCATATATATGATGGCTATTTCCCGCGGGCCGCAACATGAGGATTAATGAAGGGGGGGAGAAATGCTTTTAAACCAAGGTAACATAGAAAATTTTTTTAAAATGTAGAATATTGATCAAAATATTAAAACTCCTGTTTTGCTTTTTTTAACTATTAGTGTTTATATTTTTTACATTTTTTTCACTGAATTTTTCTAAATTGGTTGAATTTAAGAATCACACCTTCACAATTTCTGCATCTGCAAACAGTTTCATAAGATTACCAATAATATAACAAATTTCATAGGGTGCCTTTGTTACCGCTGTGACATTACCACTGACAAAACACTCTTTTTGCTGTATAGTCAAGATTATTCAATAAATCTTACTTATCACCTCTTGAAATCGATCTTCGAGGAAAAAGTGCCATTGAACGATTCCTTTAATAGATTTTTGAAATACAAGACTTTCGTGACAAATCAAACGATTATTGAACCATGCTTGTTTTTCACTACAAAATAGTCAACTTCCCAATCGTCTCGAAGCAACGTATTTTCTTAGAATATTTTTCGCTTGCAAGATATGAAAGATAGCTAAAAATTAATTCCACTCATATAAAATGGTCGCTACTCTACTGTTGGCTATTATCCTTAATCAGAAAAAAATATACCAATTCGCACCCATACGACATCGACAGTAAAAAGCAAAATTGGTATATTTGATTTCTTATCAAAGAATTTCCCTCCACACTTTCATAAATAATTTCTCAGAACAATGGGCCATGACCGGGCCACTTCAAAGGGCCCAGTGGGCCGCAGGTAGAGTATCGCTGATCTAAATAGAACATACAGGACGAGGCGCGGGAGATTCCTGTTTTGAACATGTTGCAGTGATGTTCGTAGAGAAGGGAGGGGTTCGGTGAAAGGGAGGGAGTGGGGTATTTGTGATCCCGCCCATCTATGTCTCAAACACGTTGTGGTCAAGGCAGCAGCGCGCTTTTGTCGTGGAGGCGTATTTCTCTTTCGGTCGGTCGGTAATTGCTGTGTAACGTGTCATCGTCGTCAATTCGATCTTCCTTCGTGAGATCGTGTTCTTGATCGGAAATGTGTTTTTATGTGCATGGATGCCTTCTGATCAACGGAAAATGTCTCCATAGAAACTAAAGGATCTCTGATGACTGTTAAAACACATGAAAATGTTGAACGAGTTCGTGTGTCAATTCACACCAGCATGGGACAATGATCCAACAATTCTTCTTATTTGCTCCCCAAGAAAGGGATCTTGACGACGTGTGGTTACAACAATATGGGGCCACAGTCCACATCTCCAGGGTTTCCATGGGTGTTTCAAGAGCAGCCTTTCCCTAATGACTAATCCCCTTGCGAGGAGACATAAACTGGCCTGCGCACTCATCTTGTGACGAATCTTTACGGCACCTTTCCACTCTTAGGCGTCTTTGGGGATTGTAAATTCGCGTATATTTGCAATCAGCTCTAAAAGAAGAAAATGGGATATGAAAAGCAGATAAGGTATTTAAGGAGAGCGTTGTAAGTTAGCGGGGAAGGAAGGCGATTGAGCCAGCAGCAGTAGTGACAAGGTTTGGAAGATTCAATTAGATTATAATATTGGAGTATTGCTGTTATTATTCAGCGAGGTAGTCTTAGAAGGATTAATCTACCTGGAGAGAACGTCAGTACAGTCAGGTGATGTATTCTAACTTAGTACCGCTTACCACAAGCGTTAATAAAGGGTGTTTTTTAGAGGTATAGAACTTTAAATTGCAATAAAACAACGATGTATTATTCGATTGACATGAATTTTTTTTATTCGAAAGATACCCTTGTGGCATTACATTTTAAATATGATTTCTGGCATAGGACTGCCACGGCTGGCTCGGATATTGTCCAATCTGGACGTCCAATTTTCGATGACTTTTTCCAACATATGTGGCCGTATATCGGCAATAACACGGCGAATGTTGTCTTCCAAATGGTCAAGCGTTTGTGGCTTATCCGCATAGACCAATGACTTTACATAGCCCCACAGAAAATAGTCTAGCGGTGTTAATCACAAGATCTTGGAGGCCAATTCACAGGTCCAAAACGTGAAATTAAGCGGTCGCCAAACGTGTCTTTTAATAAATCGATTGCGACACGAGCTGTGTGACATGTTGCGCCGTCTTGTTGGAACCACAGCTCCTGGACATCATGATTGTTCAATTCAGGAATAGGAATAAAAAAGTTAGTAATCATGGCTCTATACCGATCACCATTGACTGTAACGTTGTGGCTTTCATCGCTTTTGAAGAAGGATTCCACCAGCCCATAAAGCGCACCAAACAGTCAGTTTTTCTGGATGTAACGGTGTTTCGACATACACTTGTGGATTAGCTTCACTCCAAATGCGGCAGTTTTGTTTGTTGACGTAGCCATTCAACCAGAACTGCGCTTCGTCGCTAAACAAAATTCGCTTATGAAAATCGGGAACAACGGCAATCTCGTTTTGGGCCCATTTGACGAATCTACGCCTTGCTTGATGATCGTTTTGAGGAATTGCCAAACCAAACTGAGAAAAAATCACTTGACAGCTGTTAAATCGGTCGCCATCTTGGAAAGTAATGCCAACTTAAACTTCTATACCTGGAAAAAAACACTCTTTATAATAAAGTTAGTTAAATCTTAGTGAATGGTAATAATTCAAGTTGCATGCATTTCTCTGACCTCCTATTCCGGTAAACCCTTTCGATATTGATCTTAGTAATTAATTAATTTCATATTTCGTAAATTAATTTAATAGTAAAGGGAAATCCCTTTTTGACGTAGACATATAGTTGAATATTTGTAATTAGAAGGTTGATATTGGAACTAAGTGAATAAATATAATTTGTTATTATAGAAATGGCGTCTGGTCATTCTTTGCCTCAAGTTAATCTTAGTGTCCAGGGTGGAATCCAGGGGGGTTCTCTTAATCTGATTTATACTCTCCTAATTGCTTCCTGTGGGCTTATTTCACGTCATTGGTTTACATTGCTCCAAGACCATGGAAGAACATCCGAGCCGAATTAACAATATTCCGGTCGATATGCTTGAAAAGGTGACTTAAAATCTTTGAAATAGACTGCCTCAGTGTATTGATAATGAAGAATGACATTAACAGACATTTTGTTTAATACTGTGTAGATTCAAAGATCCAATGTTGCGTGGTAAGCAAAAAATAACAAGAAATGTGTTTTATTGCATTTTCAAAACAAGAATTCCCCCTCCCCCTGTGTAAAGAAAACATGTTTTAATATTTTATAGTATTGTTATAAAAGTTTCAGGAAATTACTAAAAAGGGAAGCCGCCCGGTGCCGAAATTATTTTTTAAGTTCTTCCGCATAGTACCCATACATACATATTTATAATTTTCCATTCGAATTTTTATTTTGCCTCGTGGTACCCCTGGGTAAACTTTGTGGAACCCCAAGGCTCCTCGGAAAACATTTTGAAGACCACTGCTATAAATCATTAACCCTATTTTTCTTATAGTTAAAAATAATTGGAGAGGGAAGAGAGAGAAGAAAACCACTTTTCTCCAAACATCAATCCATTTTCGTTCCATAGTCTTTTGAAATAATTCGTAATTCTCTTACGCATGTTGCGAGTTCTATAATTCTAGTAGGATCCTGTAATGACGAGAAATAGGAAATGAAGCTGTTAGCTTAATTTCATACTCCTTATCAGTCATTTTGTAACTGGTAAATATGTACTCTTATTTTGTCAATTTCTCTAATTTTGTGTACAAGACTTCATAGAGACAGTTAAGATTATGGAAAGTTTCCTGAATCCTCCACTCAATGCGTAATTGTGTTGACCTTTCAAAATGTGTTGATAAGAGGTTCAGTTTGCCTAAAGATCGGTTTAACCCAATAAATGTGTTAAATATTAAAGTCGGGAGTAGGAGGATTTAAATCGATTATCTTATACTATATCACACGTAAATAAGAGATTGTTTTGCTTTTGTGTGGGAATAGAGTTTAGAAAGTTTCTCTTTTTTTTAATTTTTTTTACATATTTTATTAATTTTTAATTTTTTTTAAGTAGAAACTTAAAATAGATAATTTTTTCTTAAATGTAAGCCCTGACTTTCAACTCTTCAAGTAGTATAGATTGCCACAAAATGTACTAGACACAAAGACATGTATATATATGAGATATATAGATTGCATGTGGATTATATTTTTTTAAACCAAAAAAAGGAAACCTCATTTAGATATTTCCATAGTGAATTTTCTTTGTGAAATTCATTGCAAATTAAGTAATAAGAGTTTTTCATACGATACAAATCAAGCAAATTTTGAAATTTAGATATATTTAACAAATTTGCATACTTTACCTTTAACATATACAATGAAAACTTCGTTTAACAAATCTGTATAAGAGACGATATATGAAGCGGAATTTGCCTTAAAAAAGATAGACAGATTATAAACGAAATTGGAAAATGTTATAAAGCATACTATTGTCCATAAATTAAATGTTATATCAGCAATTTTCTCAGGCATCTCGGGTTTAACTTTTTACGTACCATGTAACCATAAGTGGATACATGCTATGGGGTGGATCCTAGTCTAGCACACTGCTTGGCGACAAAATCTTTGGCGATAAAGTTTACAATATGGCAACCCTTCCGGATTGTCCAGTCCGGTGGCTAACATATGGCAACCCTAAAACCGGTCAAGCAAAAAAATCGGGTGAAAAGTGGACGTCGTCCATTTTCGCCCTTGACCCTGCTGCAACACGTCGAGTGGTTCACCCCTGCTCTTACTTTCTTCCCCACGTGCTCCGATTTTTGGCTTGATTTTCCACCGGTTGTTAGAATGGCTTGCGAAATAAAATTGCTTGAAAGTGAGGCAACCACAGGATTTTTTGTTTTGCTTGGAGAGCAAGGGAATAAGACTGTTTTAGCTTGGGTTATGAAAGAAGGATTAATTCCCTCCAGATATGAGTGTCCGAAGTGTAAAAAGGATATGCTTTTGGTTCAACGAAAGGGTACGATTGATGGTTTTGAATGGCGTTGTCGAGTACAGTCGAAAGAGAATCCCCACTTTGTTTGCCGGAGTGTAAGAAAAGGCAGGTGGTTTAGTCATAGTAGATTGAGTATTTGTGTGATCTTGCGATTAACCAGGTATTGGTTTGGCAAGAGTATGAATGAGTTTGTAGTGAATGATTTAAAAATTAAAAACACAGTGGTAAGTGATTTTTTACAATTTTTAAAATGCTGTTTTTCCCTTATTTTACTGCCTTTATCTCGTAGAAATTTTTGCTCTTTTCTTTATTTTATGCTTTTGTGTAAATACATGTGTTTTCAGCGTCCCTGACGCCATTACGGAAACCTCGTTTTTTAGGATTTTTGAATAGGAGCTGAGACTGTCACCCTCCCCTTTTCCTTCGTTTCCGGCACTAACATGATTACGGAAACCCCATTTTCTTAGGCAGAGATCGTCAACCACCGATTTTTTTTCGTTTTCTTCCATGACGTCATTTTTTGAAACGAGGGTTATTGACGCCATTTGGCGAAAAAAAATGGCACCAAAAACAGCAGTGTGCCAGACTAGGATTTTACCATGCTATGCATAGGGCAAAATCCCATTGTAACCTCATGTAAATACATGGCTTATTTAGATGTAAAACCAGTGTAACCAGCACAGATAAAATTGTAAGGTAGGTTTTCTTTTATTGGAACTTTGTATAAAATTACAAAAGTTAGGTTACAAAATGTGTGGGTTACAAAAATTTGAAAAAGTAGGAAAATTAAAATTAAAATTACAAATTTTCGTGAAATTGCTCAAAATGTTCCTTGGAACCCAAAGCTTTGCCATATGCCTTATATGTGTATTGTCATTTTTGTTTCATTTCTTCATCTTCTTCATCACAAATAGATAAATCCGTATCAGAGTCACTGTCAGATTCATAGGTGCCTGGCAATTATTCTCCTTCAGTATCACTTTCGTTGAAATCCAACGATGATGCCATATTGGCAAGAAAAGTTAAAAATAAAAATAGTTATACGAACTTTAGAAAGTGAGACGAGACACGAATGAATGTGAGCCTTGTTCAATGTCAAAAAGAAAAATGAAAGGTGAGTCGTAATGTCAAGGTCAGTATCTCCAGAAATCTGGGATTTGCATCGGCGCTAGAAAGCGCAGTCTGATACTCAAAGGGTTAATACTTTCAGAAAAAATTTTGAACATGTGGATGCTTGAACTTTTCGACTTAAGTGAAGTTATTATATTTCCTAAATCATTTCCTTCGATTCCATTAGATTAGATATATCCATTCAATATATGTAATCTTATTCTAAAGATGAGTCCACATTTTAACACATGTTTTATTTTCTTGAACGCCACCGAAAGCATAGGCTCACAGTACACGGAGCATTACATACATGACTGATTCTTCAGGCTAAATTTAAAAGTACAATTTTGAGATGACTTCAAGCGATATCTGTCACGTTTTACATTTAATTTACAACAGAAGTCTTAATCAGATGTACTATCTCCATACTAATATTCAAATTAATTGTCCCCACGCAACAATCAAATAATAATTAATTGATCTGTTATTTATAAATGTCAAAAATGTTCCATATTTTTGCTTCTTCAAGCAGTTAGTGTATAATATAAACGGTTAGCGTACTTTACGACACCCTTCTAATTTAAAATAATCGACTTCGCAGAGTAAAACCCGATGAAAAAAAGATTTTTACATTGCAATTTTTCCGCAGATAATATTCAATAAGTATTTGGAATTTTCATGGGTTTTAACGAGATTTCAAAAACTGCTTTCCAGGAGAGTATAAAAAGTTATAAACTTAGTCCCTGGATGTGTTTAAAAGAATGATAATAATTTTGTCTGTCTGTTTTTTCAATATATTTTCTCATTTTTAATTCTTAATTTTTGATAGCAAATTAAGTATTGTCACTTCAATATTGATTGCTCTATTGATTTATATCCAATTCTTAAACAGTATGAAAATCAGTATTGCTGCTTTATGGCTACTACTGATCCATGGGTAAATAAACTCTTATCCTTTAGACTGTAATTTCAATGTTTTTTACTAGTTTTCAAAAATTACTATTAATTTCCGATATTCAAGTTCTTAATACGCACTGTATATTCCAGTGTATAACATACATGAGCGTATAAGGCACACCTATTGTAAACCTTTATCTACTGCATTATGATTTACTGCAGTTTTTTTCATACAATATTTTTTTTGACTCACTGCAATGAAAATTAAGAGATATACATAAAAAAATACTCAACTTTGGGAAATTTATTCCATTAGAGCTAATTAATTAATTAAAGATATTCAACACACTTGTAAACACTAAAAAAACGTTTAAATTTTCAAAACTATATGTTCCAATGTTTTATTTCACACCTCACACACAAGATCTCGCCTTTGCTTTTCTCTCTTCTTCTTCTCAATGTTGCCATTCGGCAATAGCTAAATTCAATGTTTCTGTTGCGCCCTCTTACCAAAAGGGCTATTTCTTACCTTTTAGTGGGCTAGTCCTTCAGTCCTTTACACCAATGATCTGCAACTCACGGTCCGCGGACCGGTACCGGTCCGTGGATCAAATGATGCTGGGCTGCCTAAAGAAGATTCAACTATTGCCATTTTATTTAAAAGGATGCATTTTTTTTGGATTTGTGCAACTTTCCAAAGAAATCACTTTATATTCCACATTAAATCACTTTTATTCATTTTTGGTGTAACTATATTTTATTCTGAAGGCATATTTAAAAGTAACTAAATTAAAATTGTTTTATCAAAACAATCTAAAATATAAATAATCAACATGTCCCACCCTCAGCGGGCCGCGGTAAAATTGTCAGACGTTGACCGGTCCACAGCGTTAAAAAGGTTGCAAAGCACTGCTTTACATGATACTTTCAAAGTGCATTTTTTAAGCTTTAGGTATGTTCGCTGCCTAACGCACATTTACTTTTTTTTATTAAAAAACCTGTATTGCAAAAGCACAATGCTCTTTTTTTTTACAGAAACGGTTCACATAAAACCTATACGTCACGAAATATTGCACTTCAGCGTATATATATATATATATATATATATATATATATATATATATATATATATATATATATATATATATATATATAGGGCACATCTTCTTAGAGGACAGTACAACATTAAAACCCACGATTATTTAAAAAAAAAACGATGCCGAAATTTAATTTCCCGAAAGTTGTTTTCATTCATGTACATAAGAAGAATAGATGGACGAAAACGGTGTAAAATTGTGGATAAGAAATGTTTGGCGAGATTGTCCTGGTGTTTTAAAGACCCCAGAAATTTTTTTTTTTATTAAGGAACAAGTTCAGATTCTCTCTCTCTCCATTGTAAAGGATAATACGAAGAAATTGCCAATTTAATGCACAACACTTGTTCCAGATGGAGGAACACAATCAGTTGAGCATTTAGATACGTGTGTCAGTAAATATATCAAAGCAATTTTAAAACGGCAGTGGTCTATGGTGAAAAAAAGCACTTACAAAAGAATCCCAAATGCATTTGTAAAGGGTGTTTTTTTTTAGAGGTATAAAACTTTAAATTGCAATAAAACAACGATGTATTATTCGATTGACATGAATTTTTTTTATTCGAAAGATAATCTTGTGGCATTACATTTTAAATATGATCAAGCAAGGCGTAGATTCGTCGAATGGGCCCAAAACGAGAATGCCATTGTTCCCGATTTTCATAAGCGAATTTTGTTTAGCGATGAAGCGCACTTCTGGTTGAATGGCTACGTCAACAAACAAAACTGCCGCATTTGGAGTGAAGCTAATCCACAAGTGTATGTCGAAACACCGTTACATCCAGAAAAACTGACTGTTTGGTGCGCTTTATGGGCTGGTGGAATCCTTCTTCAAAAACGATGAAGGCCACAACGTTACAGTCAATGGTGATCGGTATAGAGCCATGATTACTAACTTTTTCATTCCTGAATTGAATAATCATGATGTCCAGGAGCTATGGTTCCAACAAGACGGCGCAACATGTCACACAGCTCGTGCCACAATCGATTTATTGAAAGACACGTTTGGTGACCGCCGAATTTCACGTTTTGGACCTGTGAATTGGCCTCCAAGATCTTGTGATTTAACACCGCTAGACTATTTTCTGTGGGGCTATGTAAAGTCATTGGTCTATGCGGATAAGCCACAAACACTCAACCATTTGGAAGACAACATTCGCCGTGTCATTGCCGATATACGACCACAAATGTTGGAAAAAGTCATCGAAAATTGGACGTCCAGATTGGACTACATCCGAGCCAGCCATGGCAGTCCTATGCCAGAAATCATATTCAAAATGTAATGCCACAAGATTATCTTTCGAATAAAACAATTCATGTCAATCGAATGATACATCGTTGTTTTATTGCAATTTTTAAAGTTCTATACCTCTAAAAAAACACCCTTTAGAAATCTAATTTCTATGCGTTCAATTTTTCTTAATTTTTAAAGCTATGGTTCTTATACTCCTGCATATAGTACCTATATACTCTATAATTTCCATCTATCTTACTTTTTGTGTTAAAAGTTCGCATTATACACCGGAATGTATCATTTCTATATGTAGCCAATATGTTTGGTAATTATATTTCCCTCACATTTATTTCATCATTATAGATTACACATTTCATTCTAAAGAACTTTAGAGATTTTTATTATATTTTTTTAACTAAATCAATTAGATTTTAGCATACTTCCCTATTTACATAAGATCAGAGTGAGTGAAATATCTTAAGGGTACCAGGATATGCTTGAAAGAGTAAAACGCCAAAAATAAGATCCTATGTTTATCGGACAAGTATCTTCGAAAATTTCCAATAGAGCTTAGATTTGTTTGGGATCTTAATAAAGATATTTGAATCATTCTTTAGTAATACAAAAATAATTTTTTAGTTAAATTTGTGCATGTAATTTAATTTGGACATAATTTTTGACATCTCATTATACATTCTTATGTTTATTTACTATTTTTTAAGAAAGCATCACTTAAATATGTAAAACAATTTTGCACATATACAAAACAATACAGTACAAAATACAAACTAAAAATATAGTGAACCTATAAATACAAACAAAACAATACAAAATATAGTGAACCTATTTTTTTAGTAAAATGTTTGTATGGTTTCTATAAAAAAATTATAAAACTTTGTAATTTTGAAAATTTTTATTTTTCCCTTTTTCATACATAAAATTATTTTACTTCGACTAAAAAATAGGTTCACAATATATGCGCAGGTATCCTATGTAGAAATATAAAAAAATTTGGAACCATATAGTGCAATAATTTTTTTTAAAGTGTACCTAAAAGACAAAAATTATGCTTCGTGGAAAAAGTGAAAAATTTAAACCTTTGTAAACATTGTTTATATTTTTGTCAATTATTTTTTTCATATTTTAAGGTTATTTGATCAACAAACATACAAGTTAGTTTACGTTTAAGTTACATACAAATTTTACAAGTTGTTATACATTTTTAGATTCAGAAAAAAAAGCACTATTTTTCAATATTAAAATTGAGGAATCGATTTTTTGAATATGTATGATGGATTAATCTCTTACTTTGTTGTTTATATGTATGATTAATCTCTTACTTTGTTGAGGAAAATAATTAAAATTTCAAGCCCCTACAAACTTGAAACAGTAGACCTCTTAATAAACAATAAGCACAAGTCATCTGATAATGATATTCTGAAACAAAAAAATTACCTTCGCTGTGATATCCTAAGAAATCATTATCTAACTGACGAGTCTCTGTTTTGACAAATCATAATCAGTATGAGATGTCAGGGGAAATCATAGAATGATATATTTATTCATAATATAAATTATAGAGCGTCAGTGACATTTATTATTCGATATAAGAATAAAGCATTGTCTTGCAAGAGTGATATATTTACATTAACGAAAATCGGTCATTGTTAGACCAGGTTCTAGTGTATTTGTCGTAGTTCACCAGAAACTCTTCGGAGAGATGACATGACAAGATACTCCGTTGAATTGTTCTATCTATAACTCATCATGGATGAAGTGTCGTTTTTTTGTGAGTGAACAATGATTTGGAGTGAGTTTTATTATTGCCACACTATAACGCAGTAAAAGGGCTATTGGCGATGGACTTCGTATCCCGGTCAAATGACGAAGACTCCACCTGAGTTGGCATTCCATCTCAAAACTTTTCGTGCCACATCAATGGGAGTACTTAACCCCTTAATTTTGCCCGTACACCGTACAGGCTACCAAAAGCTAGTCGCAACCAGTTTGCCTCGTACGCTGTACAAGCATTGATATTTTCTTCTTTTTATCTTTGATTTGTACATATTTTTAATTCTTATACTAATATTATTAGCCCTAGAGTATTTAAGAGATGTAATTTCCATGGTATTGAAATACTTCTCATCCGGGGTTTCCTTTGTGGTGAAGGCGAGAATTGTACATTGAAGGCAGGAATTTAGATTCATAAAAATATTCGATAAAGAACAGGGATTGGTGGGGCGATGTGCAATTTGTTAAGAAATGAAAATGGAAAGATAATCCAAAAAAGCCAATATTATATCTATCCCATTACAATGTAAGATTTATTATCCTAGTATGCTTCAAATTGTGTGTGCACATATATGCAAACCCACACAAAATCCACAACCATTTGAAAAAGAGTTACAAACATGAATTTTTTTTTTGTAGGGATGAGAGAAGTCCTTTTTAGATGCATGAAAAATTCTTCATAGCATGCAGAGTATAGGCAAGCATTTAGGGAGGAGGGTTGTGTTCCTCAATTATAAAACCAAAAATAGTGTGAAAACTTTAAAATCGAAAAAATTAAAATATAATTCTCTTCCAGTTTCACATTCTGTTAAGTATTATTCTTAGTTATATGCAATAAAAAAATGTGCCTTTTTTGCAACATTTTGAGCAAAAAAATTGACCGCTAAGGGGTCAAAGCCCCAACAGATTTAATATGCATTATCCCCTCTATACTGCGGGGCTTCAGTAGCACAGCATCGGCCACGAGTTCGCGAACCATGACTACTGAACATCCGTGTCCACACAAGGATTTGAAATAGTACTCATAGTTTAATCATTGTGCAGATCATTTTCAATTTCTTATAGAGCACATTCTTCATCGAGTGTGGAAAAGATTCATGTTCGTTTCAAAGAAGGGGTGACAAGTAAATTTTTATCGTATTTATGCTTCTATCGTGCTTATGGTATGTTTCAAAATACGAAGGAATCAAAAATATAGCGGTAAGATGTTACGTTAACCCCTTTCCAGCTTTTCCCGAGCTGAGCTCTGGCAAGCGAAACGTACCATCCTGGCACATCCATAGCGTAGCTCGGGCACTGTGAAAATTTACACTATGCAATCGGTCTTTTCCGAATGCGCACACATTCTTTTTATGGGTTCGAAAAACTGAAATGTTCCACTCGGTGGAATTTTCTGCAAAAAGAGGACGTCCTTCTGCTGAGCCCTCCCCCCTTCATGCTTGCCTGAAAGACATTTTGTGTCGACTACATTCCCGAAACAGAGAAGAAAACTAATCCAACAGGACGGTGTATTATTTGCTTCTCAGAGAGACAATAATGGGAAGAAGGTAAGAAGAGAAACAAGATTCTACTGTCCATATTGCAATGTTCAGTCTCTCTCATGTGCTATACCGTGTTTTCGAATTTATCATACATGAACAAATTTTGATTAATAATTTTGTAAGACGCAAGAAAATGGACTGCTGATAAAATGAGAGTTTTATTATGGTTAAATATTGTTAAAATACAAAATATAAAATATAATATTACAGAATAGAAAATAGACAAAAATATATATACATATATAACCTAGAAGGCATAGGCCATCTTCCACGTCTTGATCACTTGATCACTAGACTGGCACTAACGGATAATCAAAAGATTTGTGCAGATGGCAGTGCCATCTATTGGTTCAGTTAATAATTAAAATGATTGTTACAATTTCATAATCATTTAATAAAATGCAAAGGATGTAAACAAAATTGGTAATTCTACATAAAAGCTAGGTATTCTAAGCTTTGTATTTGTAGTTAGTGTGGATCGACTCCAAAATGTCTAACGATTTCTGCCCTTACAGAAAGCCAACTTTATAGATAAATTACTCATTTATTTATATAGGTTTCTTTTATAGTAATTTTTAGATAATAATTTGAGCGAATGGGGCTATTATATTTAAAAATTATGTATATGTTTGAAAATATGCATTAAAAACATTTTTTTATCTATAATGAAGAAATAAAACGAGCCTTGAAGGGATTAATAAATCACACATAAATACGATCATAACCATTTAAAACTGCTCAAAAAATAATAAGCGGACAAATTTAGTATCTTACCTTCTCAAAGAGACAAGTTCGAAAGAAAGAGAAACACGAATAAACATGTCCAAAATTTCTTTTTCACTCCAAAAGGGATTTAAAAGTTTTTAGTGACAAACATCACGATAAAAAACAGAAATGGTATCTGTTGTGACTAGCGATTAAGTGGCGTTATTTTTTCTGCTTCTTTTGGCCAGACCATTTAGAGCTTTCCTGTAGAAGTAAAAAAAAGTCTTTCTCATGGCAAGAGTATAAATTATTCGTGCAGCCAGTCATTTTATATCTTATTTAGAACTGGTTGCTGATAGAAGGCAATTTTTTGTTTTTGTTAGAAGGAAAAGAAATGATGATATTTTTTTTCTTTTGTGTTTGTAAAGAATTACACTCTCCACACAAAACTAAGCATAAAGTTTGTAACTATATCTCAATAAAAAACAAAACAAAAAAAAGGAAATATCCAAGTAAAAATACCAAAATATAAAATACATGACTCAATCAAAGCTGCAAAATGCCTTTTAACTATTTATGGCCCAGAAAGTAAGCTATGGTAACAAAATATTTAAGCTCACCCTTTTTATAGGAAAAGAAACCCACTTGTGAAAAAAACTCTTTAAATAAAAATGTATGCAAATATATATATATAAAACCTTTACGTGTTGAATTTTTAAAAAGAAAAATAAGAAGAAAAGCTTTAGAAAAAAACAACTCTGATTAGCAGCAATACTAAGATGTAGTTAAAAGGCGTCTAATTTATATTTCTACGTCTAGATAGTACATTAATAAAGCCAAAATATTTGAAAGATGAGATAACATGTATACGCTCTTATTTCTGTGAATTATGAACGCGTTGCTTTGTTAATTACAATAATTACTCGTTTGGTTCAAATTTGAAAGCTAAAATCGGGTAGAAAAATCTGACATTTCTCTTACTGAATATTAACTTAGAAAATTAGAATTTTCTGTATTAGATTTTAAGCATATGCTATATACATAAATTCTTTTACTTTTATTGTAAATTTTAGTAAAATATTCAATTATAGTGGGCAACAAATTTTCAAAAAGTTTCTGCTTCCAAAATGAGTATAAACTCATGATGAATTCAATATGCTAAACACGAATATGACAAAAAAAAAAGAAGTTGCATTGGCCTCATTTTTTTTTTCAATTCGTACACATTTTTAGAGGTGTTATTTGTGAGTATATTATGATACATGTTTTGAAAATACCTTAATCTTCTTCATTTCTTCGGTTTCTTTCTGTCAGTCGCTTGTAATGGACTTGGACCACGTTCCCGATGAGCATTCAACAATAGCCAGTGAACATTGCCGTGAACCAGTTCCCCTAGAATCATTTTCCATATTAGAAATATCATGAAAAAAACGTTCGTTGAGCTCATTATTGTCTTGTGCACATACATCACGAAAAAAATTCGTGGGAATCCGGAAACTGGATCGTTAAGGACATTGTAACGTTTGAAAGAATAACGGTAGCGTATTCTTGGTTAATTTAAATATGGAATTTATTTACGTCACACAACTATTGAATATTATTTACTGAATGATACATTAAAGTTATTAAACTTAATTAAATTTTGTTAGAGTCCAATATTTTGTGAGAGGATGAATCGTTGGCCACCGCTTCAAAGTATCTCTCCTCTCTCATCTTCCGGTCGACGGTGTTCGATTCCTCGGGGGTCAAAAAGGGGTTGCGCTGCAGCTGCAAGATGCAGTGTGGGTGTCGGGTCCAACAAAGACGCCGACCGCTGTTGATGTTCGGAGAAGCGACGTTACAACATACAGTAGTCGAAATCCTGAAATAAAGCTAAAATATCTGCAACCAGATCCTTGTAGTTACTGGCCTTGTCATTCCCAAGGAAGTTTGTAGACGCTTCATAGAATGCATCTAACATTCTAATGTTCCACAACTTCTTTAATTTCTGTTACACCGAGTCGAGGAATTTATTCATGCAGGTATTTGCTGGCCCCTACATATTCATAGGTTTTACCAAGTTTTTGACAAGGTCAAGCTTGAGGTGCAAAGGAGGAATTATGATTAAATGGAGTTCTGCCAGAGATGATTGATTGATTGTTAACGTCGCACTGTTCAGCTACACGAGGGCTTTTGGCGACGGACCACGTAATTTTGAACCATGGTTAAGTGACGTGGACGACACCTGAGCTGGCAACTCCTCTCCTAACTACCACACCAAACCAACGGGAGGACGTTTCAGCTCTCGACAGAATTAACGTGCATCGCTGCCCAATACGGTGGGTCTTTAGGGATACTGGGTTCGCACTCGTGACAAGGCAAGCCACGATCCGATACCTATACCCCTCGGCCACCCCGACCGTCTTCCAGAGATGGGAGTGCTATATATACATTTGTTCTTCAAGCTTGAAAGTGGCTCGTTATGGGCAATCTCTCCCGATGAAGTGAAAAGCGATTTCTCTGCTGTTCAACTAACAAAGAAAATAGGAATATTTTGTATATCCAAATTGCATACCCATTAACAGAGACATTAGTTTCAGATTATGACATATCTCCGAGCTATATTTACTGTTCATGTACAATCTTTTAATACGATATCAATGTTTTAAAGAAAAATTCTAAGAGCAAATGATGTGTGCAAAATGAAGTCGAACGCATATTTTTTTTTCAAGAAAGTTCTACTGTTGACGTCTTGAGTCCAATATTTTCACTTTACGATATCCAAATCATGTTCAAGATCATTCATTTTAACGGAAGTAATTTTATGTGGACAAGAGATGTTTCATCAAACGTCATCAGCGTCACCATGCGGTGGCTTACTAACACCACATGTTGACTTGGCACTTGAGGAGAGTTATATGACAAACTGAGAACCTCTTCGTCTGAACTGATAGAAAATTCTGTAGGGGGTTCAGGAAGTGATACGTTACCTCCATATGTGACAGGTGTTTAATTATCCTCTTCTTTTTCTTGATGAAGCCATCCAGAAGCTGGTGGTTTCACATAAAAAAGTGACCAATCTGGTTAGTAGGCTCCTCTAATTCATCTAATCTATTATATTAATGACATAAAGGGTTTGTATTTTAAGTAATGAGAATATTTTTGTCCTGACGCCGCTGTATGCCAGAGGGCGCTCCGACCGGTTGGAGTCGGTAGTGGGGTTTTCGACCTGGATAACGCTTCACTCCGCAGCTGCCTGCTGGCTTTGGTTGAGGCAGGATCACGCGTGGCGTAGACGTCTTCAAAAAAGTTGTACAAATTCCAAAATGCAACAAAGCATTGAACAGCGTTACGCAATCAAATTTTGCGTTCGCCTTGGAAAATTGTATGCATCAACGCTGGAAATGATTCAGCAAGCGTACGGCAGGGAAAGCGTATCGCAAGCTCAAGGTTTTAGATGGCACAAAATGTTTAAAGAAGGCCGGGAGAGCGTGGAGGACGAGCCCCGTGCAGGTCGCCCGTCAACATCAAGAACCACAGAAAACGAACAACGTGTGCGACATTTGCTGAATACGGACCGGCGTTTAAGTGTTCGCATGATCGCAGAACAGCTAGGAATGGATAAAATGGCTGTGCACAAAATCATCTGTGAGGATCTTGGGATGAGAAAGATTTGCACCAAACTCCTGCCGAAAGTTTTAACGGACGTTCAAAAGCAAAACCGTGAGGCCGTTTTAAAAGATCTTTTGGAACGCATTGAAGAAGACCCTCTTTTTTTTAACAACCTCATTACCGGGGATAAAAGTTGGTTCTATCAGTACGACACCGAGACAAAACGTCAGAGCAATGAATGGCACACTCCGCAATCACCTCGACAGAAGAAAGCTCGCATATTCAAGTCGAGAATGAAAGCAATGTTGATTGTCTTCTTTACAAGAACGGTGTTGTCCACACGGAATTTGTGCCCGAAGGACAGACAGTCAATGGTGCCTTCTACGTGGAAGTGTTAAAAAGATTGAAGCGACGAGTCAACCGAGTGAGACCAGAAATTTCCGCCAATTGGAAGCTCCACCACGACAATGCGCCATCTCACACCTGCTTCGTGGTTACCGAGCACTTGAGAAAAAATGGCATCGTTACAATTCCACAGCCTCGTCCTTGCCCAGCAGACATTTTTCCTCTTTCCCAAGTGTTCATGCTCAAGGAGCATATTTTGAAGACTACTAAAGTTTTGTAACGATATCTCTAATAAATTATTTTTTCCGGACTTATTCTCATTACTTAAAATACACACCCTGAATATTACTATATCGAATTATATTAAAGGTACGTGTTGTTGTTGTGGCTAATGCCACGTGTCTGACGTAGTCAGATCGAGGCCCACGAAATTCATCGTGGCAAGGGGCAAGAAGTATGCCTGTCGTTGGCCTTGGCCTTGAGCACCATACAGGTGACAGTACAAATTAGCTTGGCGAAATTCCCCGAAGGAACGATAGATGGCGACACCACCCATCTCCACCTCTACAACTTAGACATGGAACTGAAGGGGAGAGAAATGCTCTCCAGTCCCCTGCACTCGTGATTCAGCCCGCAAGACTTTCGGACCCAATGATTTAATGAGCTCGTACTCCATGTATACTTGGAGGGTATTTGATGGCATCGGGCATCGAACCCAGGCTTTCCGGTCTGGAGTCCGATGCTCTAACCACTAGGTTACCCGGGTGAGTACAAATGATGGATCTGATTTTAAGAAATCATATTTTCGAAACTCATGTGTGTATTACAATAAGTGATACATAAATGTAAAGAGAAATAAACCAAGCCTTTTTCCACCAATGATCAACGGCACATTCAAGATCGTTGTGATTGGAATTTAAACGTGCGACAATGACAGAAAAGCGTGTTGATTGATTGATTGATTGAATATTAACGTCGCACTGTTCAACTACACGAGGGCTTTTGGCGACGGACCACGTAATTTTGAACCATGTTCAAGTGACGTGGACGACATCTGAGCTGGCACCCCCCTCTCCTAACTACCACACCACACCAACGGGAGGACGTTTCAGCTCTCGACAGATTTAACGTGCATCGCTGCCCTATACGGCGGGTCTTTAGTGGTACTGGGCTCGAACCCGTGACAAAGCAAGCCACGGTCCGATACCTATACCACTCGGCTACCGCGGCCACCAGAAAAGCGTGTTAGAGTATGCACTGTTTTTTTTCTTGCAGTAGTAGTAGTAATAGAGAAGTTTCGGTGAAATGTACTTTTAGAAATCTCTACGGAAAAGAAGTACCAAGCAACAAGGTAATTCTGCGATGGTATCATCCATTTCAGGAAACGACTGCTTGTGTTAAAAGAAAAGCAGCGGCCGGTCAAGCGTCTTGGTAGAATCAGTCAAAAGGGTAAGGCAGAGTTTTGTTCAAATTCCGCTGAAGTCTACGAGAATTGCCGCCTGTAAACAGAAAATGCCCCAGAAAACGGTACGGAAAATTTTATGAAAAAATTTTAATTTCCATCCGTATCATTTTCAAATGACGAAACAAATAACAGAGAGTGATAAGTAAGCATTTATACAGAATTACGAATCATTTTGACAGAGTGATGCTACAAAATATATGGAACGAGCTGAATTACAGATTGGACATATGCCGTGTAACGAGAAAGTCACACATCGAACATTTGTAACAGAAAAAAAACCTTAGTATATTTCTCTTTACGTTCATACATCACTTATTGTAATATGTGCAATGATTTTGATCATATGATTTTTTAAAATCGGGTCCACCATTTGTACTAACCCTATATATTTATAGGATATAATATATTTAATTGTAAGAATAATAAATAAATTAAATAATACAATAAATACATTAAACTATACAGTTTAAAGGATCCAGGACAACATACACATTCATAGAAATCGATTTTTCAATTTTAGCATTAAAAAATAGTGCATATTTTTCTGAATCTAAAAATATATAACACTTATATATTCGTTGATAAAAAAAACTAAAAATATGATTTTAAAAAAACAATTGACAAATTGCTTACAATTTGTTTGTAAATGTTCAGTTTTTTCACGTTTTCTCCAAACCATAATTTTTTGCTTTTAGGTACAATTTAAAATAACTATTGCGCTATATGGTCCCAAATTTTTATACTTTTTTACTGTATATCTGTGAACATAGTGAACATGCTTTTTTCAGTCGAAGTAGTAAATAGTTTTTAAAAAATAGTTTTATGTGTTATAAAGAGGGAGGGAGGAGGTTCAAAATTACAAAGCTTTATAATTTTTAAAAGAAGCTATCTTAATATTTTACTAAAAAAATAGGTTCACTATATTTTTTGTATTATTTCATATTTGTGAAAAAAATATTATACATTTTTAAGAGATACTTTTTAAATTTTTTTTATAAATGGTACCTAAGCAGAAGCAAGTATTATGGGTTCTCAAACATTATGTCCAACTTATTTTAAATTGAAAAAAATTTAACTAAATAATTATTTCTGTATTTTTACAGAATAATTAAAAAGTATTTTTTATCAATATCACAAAAAAACTCTTTGCTCTATTGAAATTTTTAAAGATATATATTCCATATAAACACAAAGAGTTTTATTCTTGGTATTTTACTCTTTCGAGCATATCCTGGCACCCTTAATGTAGTGCGTATATTTCATTATATTAGAGTACCTTCATAATGGATAAACGTAAACATCTATGCAAGGAGAGCCGCAATCAGCTTTTTTCAATATCATATTCGTGTTCAAAAAGTTAAATTCATTCAGGATTGTTTACTTTCACCTGAGAACCCAATATAATTACCCAAGAAAAATGAAATAAAAATATAATTCACAAAGTATATTAATGTATATTCCAAAATTCAAAACAGAGATTTTTATTTAATGACATAAATCAATAAATAATTCTCTTGATATATAGGTGCAATAACTTTATATATATATATATATATATATATATATATATATATATATATATATATATATATATATATATATACACTCATGTCCATAAATTAAGGATAATAAAGTTCAGGCAAAGTAAGAGACAGAAGCAAAACAAATTTGACTTATTTGTAAAGTCTATTTATTAAGCAAGGAAGGAGGGGGTTGACGGGCTGCAATTCATCGACCAAGCATATCCCACACATGCTCTATTGGATTCAAGTCCGGTGAGTATACTGGCCAATCCATACGGGTGATATCCTCCGATTGAAGGCATTCGTCTACTATGTTTGCACGGTGAGGACGGGTGTTATCATCCATAAACAGAAACTCAGCACCCATGGCACCCAGAAACAAACGTACATGTTGTTCCAGAATGAAATCCCGATAGATGTGGCCTGTCATCGTTACACTCTGAACATGCAGGTCAGTTCTGGAACCAAGAGTAATTCCTCCCCAATCGAGCCATCCTGCACCACCGTAACGGTGTCGTTCAGTGGTTTTCTCTTGGTGGTAACGGGTACCTGGCTCTCTCCATATTAAAGTCCGGCGAGAATCAGACTACAAACTAAACTGGACTCGTCAGAAAACATCACACAAGACCACTGTTGTGGTATCCACAATACATACTCTCTACTCCAGGTTAATCGCAGGCAACAGTGAGTTGCGGTAAGTGGAACACATCTGACAGTCCTACCAGCATATATACCAATGTGCCCTAAGCGTCTGTACACGGTCTGCCTTGAAACTGTCGTACCGGTAGCAAAAGAGAGCTGACGAGACAGGTCTGATGCTGTGCTTCGTCTGTTTCTTTTGGCAGTAACTGCCAAATATATACCGGCCATCATTCGGCGTTGTAACTCGGGGGCGACCCCTGTGCTGTAACATCTACTCACATTACCATCATCTTGGAATCGTTGCCAAAGCCTGGAGATGACACTCTGGGCGATTCCAAGTTTCTCGGATACTTCCAGCTGGTTACGTACACATTCCTGTCGTCCAATAATTCTACCACGTAAAAAATCATCCAAATGCTTTCTTTGTGCCATTACTATGCGGTTATTGCACTGAAAGGCTTTTAAAGCGCTTGTGAACAATTTTACTTCTTTGCCACCATTCCTTATATATCCCTCTCTTACACTCTCATCATTGTGACGTACTTTCCGCGCCATCTGGTTGTTTCCTGTAACTTGCGTATTCTTCTTCAAGATGTGTATGATAATTCTACAGGTGAAATTTTTATTTTAGAGTTCAATTTCTGTGTGATTTTGAATTACCCTTAATTTATGGACATGAGTGTAATATATATATGAGAAATCAAACATTTTAAAATAGGAATTATGTTAATATTTGTAAAATTTATAAACAAATATTTTAAAAATAAATAATATGTTATAATTCAGAATGGTCTCTCAATTTTTAAAAAGATTTTTCTTGTGCAATCACCTTGAAAAATATAAAACACATCCTTAATATTTACCACAATTATTATCTCGAATGGATGTTATTTATATCAATCTTAACAACTTTCTGCCTTTTTTGTTGATTATCAAAATAGTTCCACAGTGGAAGGAAAACACTCATTAAACTGCTCATTAACTCTACTGAGACCTAATTAGGCGCTTTCAGTTTGAAAATGATAACCACCAGTAAGATCTTAGTTTAATGTGTTTCTGAAAATGATGCGAATGAACACCAAAATGAAATTAGAGCAAAATCCACGGGCAAAAACTCATCATTATCTAAAAAAAAATCATTCTCTTTTAACCCGAATGCAGTCTTCTTCGCGGGCACTGAGTCACCTCAGGCTCAAGAAATCTTGAATTCTTGGAAAACTGTTTATTTGTTACCTGTGATCTTATCAATATCCTTCTATATGACTGTCTTAATGGGAACTAAAATGTATTTGTCACATATCTCCCTCTTTTTGGGTGTGGCAAACGTTTTTTTTTTAAGTACAATTTTAAAATACTTGGGGTAACCCCGGTTTTTCCAAAATACTTCCTATGAACAGGCTACATTTCCCCCTGTGAACGACTTAATGGCTTTGATTGCTGTGTTGTACGACTCATTAAAATCTATAATTGTAAATGAACACAATATGAAAAAAGATATCGGTATCTGTGCGATCTCTATTCGATGAAGTTGAAACTGATCAAGCAAAGGATACACCTAATGAAATAATGGATATTAATCGTGATAGCTACAGTAAATTTGAGAAAAGCGACGAACATGAAACGTTTGAGTTGAAAGGAAAGTTTTCAAATGCTACATAAAAATACGCCTTTACGAAAGATATGAAGCCACAAGATACATTGCGCCATATAAAAAATACACAAGAAAGAAAAAGTGCATCATGCTGTTTGTCAGTCCTCAAAGGACAATAAAACTACCATAATTTGAACAAAATACAACAGTTTTGCCCCCAAATATCATTCCTGTAATGTTAGCGAAAAGTGTCTGTGTGTTGTGTCCTTTATTAAACTCACGCACATTTTAAACATTTTAGTTCAGTTTGATAGAAATTTTTCTCCAATTATCAAATAAAAACTGAAAAGTCCTTAAAATAGTTAAGTATACTTTCCCTTAGTTAAGTAATTTACTGCAACCCCGTTTTTTATCGTATGCCAGTGCTTCTCAAACTTTTAATACTGGCACCCCCCTTTTCGATCACAATTTTTATCGCCCCCCCTTACACATTAATAATGTACTGAATGCAATAATAATGCACTTTGACGCTAAAGCTACAATAAGCGATCTTAATTATAAACCATACAAGTTAATAACATAAGTAATAAAATTTTGTATACTAGTTTTAAGCAATAAATAAATAAAATAATAGGATAATTATTGTTATTTTTCCTTTCTCTAATTTTTAAATTGAACATATTGCAAATTGCGTTGGGTGCTTAGAAGACAAAATATAGATATCTGCTAAATATAGAAAAAGAACTCAGAGGGTGAATTTCTAATCACAGGCATTCCTTATAATATCTTTTCTTTGCAAGACAAGCCCATGGAAGTCGTTAATACTTATTAAACGTGTTCTTAATTTAGTATTAATTAATTAGTTATAAAATACTCTGTGCAGCACTGATACATTAAAAGTATACCGGCTGAAGTACCCGCTCTTTGCCCGAGTTCATTTATAAGAAAATAAAACATTATTGATATAATAGCTGAATTGTAAGGAGTGCAAAGCCAAATGCTCGACAATGTTTACAAAAATGTAAAATGATTTTTTTAAAAATGGTTGCTCAAATTAAAATTAGTTTTAAGTGAATGGTAATTTTAAGCCTCACAGAATTAGCATTTAAATTTGATGTTAAATAATGAACAATAATATAAAATTCCGATGAAGAATAACTGTATTATTTTTTATATTTAAAGGGAAAAGACTTCAACATGTTTTAACCCGGGAGCAGGTGCGCACTCGTTACGGTCGAGCGGGGTTATTGAGTCACTCTAATCCTTTTTTTATAATTATTTTATTGTACACAATACAAATCGTGATTCCAGGGAACAATTTAATTAAGAGAAAGTTTACTTACCTACTTTCAAGGACTTTTCAACTTTTCTTTGGTGACAATTAAACAGTTTTGCAAAAATTAACGATTTCGTAATCTGTGCGTCCCGCGCGACCACTTCCGGGTAAAAAGTGTTTTCATTATGATTGTATGAAATTGTGTAAAACGTTTTTCGCGTTATGCCTTATATGTATAGAATACTCGTAAAAATATGTCTTGGCCAAGTAATTCTTCAAAGTGTGTATGTGTGTGTGCTCTCAGGGGTTTTCCAAATATCCCAAAACTCTTTTGCATGGAAAAAAGCGTAACAGAGAAATACATTACTTACAACTTCCCTAAATGAGAAACAAACACATAAGAGAGGGGTCATAACTAACTGTACCAATAACTTAGAAATTTAAACAGATTACAGCTATAATGTGCAGTATTTCTAAAATAATGACAGTGATGAATTTTTTATGTTCCTAAATTTTTTCGATTCTGCGTCTGGGATCTGTTTTTTCTCTGAAAGAGTTGTATGTTAGGTTTAAACAGAAAGCGTAGTAAAAAAATCTCTCATCATGGGATTACAGCAAATCAAATAAAAGTTATTTTATTTGGTTATATGATCAAAGATAGCTAATTAGGTATTGAAGAAGTTTTTATTTTTGTTGACTTAATATCACGAGCGTGCGCCTATAAATTATATCAGAGTAAAAGTGCATTTTTTATTATGTCTGAAAGTATTTTGTTTTAATTCATTCCAGTAAATTAATATTTTTAAATCTTTTATTTTCGATATGCTCGCGCCCCCCAGGGGGGTGCGCCTCACAGTTTGAGAAACACTGTCGTATGCAATAAAAATAATTATGAAAGAAAATTAGGGTGGTTCTTTCACCCTCGTGACCACTAATGTTAGCATAGTAAAACTAATGTTAGTTAAAAAATGTTCCAGATGACAGCAGTAAATCAAGATGTTTAAAATGCAATCCTTAACCAAAGTTCAAAATTTTTTGAGTTTGGTGAACACATGAACGTATGAAAAATTCGACTTACAATAAAGAACTTCCAATATTCGAGACGCCTTTTTGTTGAGACACCTCCTACTATTCGCAAGCACTTACTTTCTCTACTTTGAAAATCCAACGGAACATGTGCGAAGTTGATGACTTTGGTTTCCATAATAAATGTTTCATTTGTTTTAGAAACAAACACTGGTCTACTGAGTGCACAAACTCACTGGCATGTTCTAATTGCTCAAAAGAACATAAAATAAGTGATTGTACGAATAACAACATTGCAGCTTACATTAAAAGTATTTGTTTCAACCATAGAACTAGAAGTTATGCAAAAGAGAGTTAATATCATTCACAAACCTTTCTCCTACGCTGCCCAGACCACATTTTTATGAGGAAGTTAAATATGTTAAACACTGACTAAAAGCTCTACTCATTTCATAAAGATTGCTCAGATCTTCACAAATCTAATTCTGCTATGCAGCAGCTCATCTTAAATATGGAGCAAGGCAATATTTAGTGTGCTTTAATATAAGAGCCACACTGCTATCAAGTCCTCTAATTGGCTTTCCCAGCAGTTTTCAAATATATTATAATGTAAATTCTAAGAATATCAAAGCAGGCATTATTATTCACTCAAAAGATTTCAAATTTAAAAATATTGACTACAATATGGTTACTTTGGACATAGTGTGCAACAACTTTTACTCTTTTCTCCTATTATTTTGAACCTTCAAAAAAATATCGAAGCTAATAATAAAATTATTTTAGCTTTCATGAATAAAAATATTAAGACAGTGCTTCTCAAACTTTCAATATTTGCGACCCAATTTTCAGTCGTAATTTTCAACGCACCCCCTCCTACAACAAATTATATATTGAATGCAATAATAATGGACTTCAACGCTAAGGCTACTATCCAACATTAGTTATAAACTGCCCAAATTATGAAGATAAGTATTAAATTTTGTATGTGACAAGGAAGAGAAGTCACTAATGATTACTAAACCTACTTTTAATTTAATATTGATAAATTAATTATCAAATACATTTTGCCGAACTGATACATTTATTAGTTTCTTATATCAATATGAAATATGTGGCTTTTGTTCTTTATTATGTCAGAATGTATGTCATTTTGCTTTCTAACAGTATAAATGATAATTATTTTAAATCTTTTATATTCAACTTTTAGATATGCTCGCGTCCCCCCCCACGTAGGTTTATCATCCCCCTAGGGCGTGCACCCCACAGTTTAAGAAACGCTGCGTTAAAGATTGTAAAATAGAACTTCTAGAGTTGTGTTGAGGGCTAATTCAGTTGTGATTTTTCTTTATAAAAAATAAAGCACCATTATCTCCCCTGAAGTGCTTTTAACAGTTTTCTTTTTGTTGTTTGGTTTATATAATCATTTTTTTAAGAAATTCATCTTACACGGCCTGTTTGTATTTTTTGCAATTGCAGTACAAAGAAATTCTTCCCAAGATTCCCAACCGATAAGTAAATTCTCGAAGCGGACATGGGCCTTCATAAAATATTTTATTGTGAATTAAGTATGAAGAGCAGTCAGAATCAGAACTCAGAATTAAATATGGAGAGAGATTTCCAAAGTACAATTAATTTATAAATGTCAAAAAAAAATACTTCTCAAAGCATAAAACTGAGAGAAACTCAAAGTTTGGTATGGCATTTTCTTTACTTACGTACGCCATGTGAGGCCTTAAACGCCCTGTTATACATCGCGGACAGTTCAATTTTTTTTTTATAACTCAGTATGCGGAAGAAAATAATTCCCTCAAAATATTTTATCTTTATGAATTATTTTGATAAAAATGAAAGAGACTTAAGTTACAGTGGCATTGAACATTATTATACCAATGAAGATTTTAGCTAAAAATACATAGAGTTATATATATAAAAACAAAAAACAAAAGTTATTCTCTCTCTCTTTTTTAGGAACTAAACATCTTTACTTGTATAAACTTCCCAGCAGATGTCAAATTTTTGAAAACTCATTCTTCCTGTTGGTGTGGCGTGGTAGTTAAGAGAAGGTAGTGCTAGCTCAGGTTTCGACCTCATCACTTGATCATGGTTCAAAATTACGAGGTCCTTCGCCAAAAACTCTCGTGTAGCTGAACAGTGCGACGTTAATATTTATTCACTCACTCACTCCATTGACACTTTAATGCTTCAAATTATTCCTTTCAAAGAAAAGCTCCTTACGTCGTCTCTGTACAGCTATTACTACTTAGTATCTATTTTAAGCTCCACATCCTTCAGAGATGAGTATTATCTACTTAAACAGCTACCACAGTAAGGTTGAAGAAGATAGTGTTCATTTGCTTACTTTTTCAAATGGAAAGAAAATTGAAAATCATGCTTTAATTTTGCATTTATAATTTTTCATAATGGTATTCAAAATCTAACATCACCAATTCAGAATTGGCGATTAATATATATATATTCGTCTTATTAATGGGCCTTTTTAAGAATTAACCATACTATAAAAAGGATCATGTAGCATTAAGACATTTCTCTAAGTATATTTGATTTCTTCGGATACTTTTTTTTCCGTAGAAACTCAGCAAAATATTTCGCCTTAGAATTATATTTTTGTAGAAATTCAAAAGAACCTTAAAATTCTTTTAGACGCAATTTCTCTTGCGTCTTTTGCTTATGTTCGGAGACATCCTGGAATTTGCGAAGACGGGGAAGAGCTGATTTCTTCATTATGACCGCAGCTGCGGTATTGACTTCTTGGTTAATATTCCACAATCATTTAATCATTGAGAAAATATTGTCGCTATTTGGAACAATCTGAACAATCAATCAGTTTACACTTTAATAACATAGATTTTCTCACTTTTCTGTAGAATGTCTTACAATAAATTTTATACAAGATTTAAAATCTCCAAAGTTTTTTGGTCATGGTAATTTTAAAATGTACCTCAAAATATTTAACCTAGCGCTTCTTAAACTGGGGGCATGTTGACCCTAGGAGGAGGGGGCGTGAGCATATTGAAAAGTCCAAAACAAAATAATATTAAAAAAATATTAATTTATTCAAAGTAAACAAACGAAATACTTTCTAACATAATAAAAATTAAAAATAAAACATTCACACAGGTATAATATACATATAAATGTATCAGTACTGCACAATGTATTTTATCATTAATTAAGCAATACTAGGTTAAGAACAAATTTAATAATTACCATTGGCCCAACAGGTTTGTCATATATAAAATTATATGCAAAAATTAACACTTATATTGATAATTTGTGTGTGTGTGTGTGTGTGTGTACGGTTTATAATTAACTCCTTAATTGCCGATCAAAATTCGTACACCAATGCCATTTTTGCACGTATGCACGATTATGCGGTGTATTGGGGTGACGAGAAAGGGAATAAATAAACAAATCCTCTGAAATAAGTAAATCCTTCACAAACACTGTCAAGATCATTTTATTGCATTCCAAAACTTTCGGAATAGTGATCAGAAAAAATCATATTTTGGAAAGACGTATATATACGTAATTTACGCACTGGCTGAGTGAGACGTTTATATAAGCCAGTGACACTTAAGGGGTTAAAGTCATATGGTAGTTTTAGCATTAAAGTATCGTATTTTCGAACTCAATGCATTGTTATTGAATGGAGGGGGGTGCGATGAAAATTATGATTGAATATTGGGTCGCAAGTATTGAAAGTTTGAGAAGCACTGATTTAACCTGTGCCTGTGCCTGACTGTAATGTTGGAGGGGAACAAAGTATCTTATACTGTTCAAAGTTGAGGATAAAAAGAAAACATTGGAAAGTTAAAGCACGCAAGAAAACCAACTGGCCTTTTAACTTTTTCAACATCTTTCCAGGAAAAAAAACTGTATTCACAATATTTTGTAACCTGATTTTGTAATTTCGTTGATTTGGTTTTGTTATATAATTGTTTTAATTTTGTATCTTAAGTGTTTCTTAACTTTTGCTTTGTAATTTGCAATTTATTTGGTTTGCTTTACTTCTGTATATAAGCCCCTTTTAATGAAAGAAATATATAAACAATATTTAATAGATTAAGTATTTAAATTAATTAAAATACTTAAATAGGATCTGAAATTATCTTTTTTTCTTTGCCTTTTTCTTTTTATGCTTTGAGTAAATTATTTTTCATCTTAAAATTAAACCATACTTCAAAAATGTACTCTTTAAGTGTACTTTAAATAAACTTTTGAACTATATGACTTATATTATAAAGTAACTTAATCATAGCAATAAGTCTATAATGTTTGAAATTTCAAAACAGTCTTTTTAAAATTGAAAAAATAATATCAGTATAAACATTTATTAGTGTGAAAATATACAGTTACAAAAATAGTAACAAATAACTTGAAGAAATTGTTAAATATTGAGTATTGTATAGGATAGGAAAATTTTCTCTAAAATTTCATGAAAATAACTCCAGTTTTTCAGGAAACAATCCAAATTTAACTTCCGTTTCCTATCATGTAGTTCTGCAGGATGTTATACTCAAGTATCTATATTCTTATCGTACGACGTTCGAAAAGGGGGGAAAGTATATTACAGATGATTTATTTTATATATTTGAACTAACGTGAATTAATTTGAAATATATGCTGTTGCATATTCAAAATAAATAATATAAAAGAAAAGAAAATTGTTCTAGAGAAAACGTGTTGTGAAAAGAACTGACATCCTATAAAAGAGAATCCTTCAACATTTAAAATTGGAACAGTGCATTCTTCAGTATCTCAAGTTCTGTTTTTCGCCCAATATCATTTCATCTTTATGCGTATTTATATATATTTTATTTTCGATTTCGTGCAAAATCAATGGCAATTTCTTTTTCCGTTGCGGCGCATTTCGAATCAACCGGATCTTCTCTCCGAGAATTTCTTTCGAGCGTTCTCGTTCTTCAAGTTTCAATTTCCTGCAAGGCATATTAACTGCTGTTCTTAATACTCCATGAACCTCTTTATAAATTAAATTTTCATCATCAACTTCATCTAATACATTTTTTTATTATACAAGCACTACTGCAACAAGATGTAGATTAGACAACAATAGCAACAAACTTCAAGACCAAACTCGGACCATTGAACTATTTTTTTATACAAATTTTTCTTTATAAATCAGTTACGGAAATAGTAATCAGTTACATAATAGCACAAATGTTTCATTTAAGCAAATACAGTAGTACCGCAAATTTATGCGATAGGTGGGACTGAGGGAAAACCGCGTAAGTCGAATTCAAGTAATTCGGGGTATAATTTCTCTCTCTCGCATATAAATACATATAAATTATTTTTTGTTGGGGCCGGAAGCAAAAGAAAATAATAAATTAGGCAAAAAATGTTCTATAAAGTCTAGATAGAACAATTACAAAATCACAAACCAAGTTTATTTTGATGTAGATGCTTTCGTAAAATCTAACAAAGTAGTCTGCCACGGCTCATAGATGTTTTTTTCCGCTGGATAATTTCCCCGTTCTGTGTGTATAATTTTTGTTTATTCTTTGTTTTGTGGAAAATATACGCTCTTCGTTAGAATCTACTTTCTAAAATTTGCAGCTCTTTTTTCAATTAAATTGAGGCCTTCTGTCAAATTCCCAACCATCATTTGATCTTCCGATTGAACCAGGTCTTAAGACTCGAGTTCTTCCTTTGCTCTTGCTCATGCATTTCTATGAGCCTATCCAGTGTGAGATCCTGATTGTAAGTATTCAGTAGTATTAGAAGCTCATCACTATCCATTGCTAAATTTATTTCTCTGGCAAAGATCGACAAATTCTTCAATCTCTAAGCTCACTAAATAGGAAGCAGGGAGTAAGTAATCAAGTTATATAGCACTCAAACGAAAGACAAATCACCGAGATTTGAAAATGCGTAACTCTGGGGACGCGTAATTGATTGAATTAACGTCGCAAAATCACGGACCACGTTATTACTGCGACATTATATACCACCACACCAACGGGAGGAATTATTTAATGACCAAGTTATAAATGACAAAAACCACAGTCCGATACCTATACCACTCGGCTACCGCGGCCACCTGGGGACGCGTAAGTTGGAGTAACGAAAATCACGTTATTACTGCCATTATATGTCCATAATTATAATGACCAAGTTATAAATGAGAAACGCGTAAATATTTCCACGCTAAAAGATATTTTGATTGTTAATAGATCCCAAAAATGAATGTGATGACGAGTGCATAAATTTCTAAGAATAATAACCCTTTAAGCTGCTAATGAAAATATTATAGTGAAATCTTTGATAGAGAAAAACTTGAATCCTAAAAGATACATGAATGAATGAAAATGTTTGTTTCGCGAATTAATCGTTTGATCAAAGCAATCGAAGTCATGCACCCCTCCATCAATTAATATTAATAACATTTTCATTATAATTCTGAAAAAATATTAAATTCCGTTATAAGAAATTACTTCGTATAGATGAATTTATTATGTTAATGAAGTAGTTGATTAATCTAGTAGTATAATTTAATCCTCTTCGAGCCATTAGAATTGAAGTTATTTTTTCTATATATTATGAGAATTGAAAAAGTTAAAATGGATGCTCCACTTTACACAACTGTAAATATTATTATAGGCTAAAAAATGTAATAAAGTTAAATTCTGTTATGCCAAAAAAACTCAGTATATATATATCTCGAAAGTTTTTGATTCCAAACTAGTTCAGTAAATATACAGTTCAGAATATATATGTCACCAATTAGTACTTTTATACTGTTAATTTTACTTAAGAGGATTCTATCTACATTTGGTCTCATAGAAATTTAATATAAAAATAGAATTTTTTCAACATCGTTACATACATGCAATAATGTACACTTACATAGTAAAACATTCTGAAATTACTAAAATTTTAAATCTCGCTTATGCTGTAACTCTCTGAAAGATTTCCCCTGGACATTCTCCGAAGTATTCCCAATCTTTTCCCAGTCATTCCGTCAAGATAAGCTATCCATCATCTTTTAACTTGATAGAAATATATAACTTAGAAAAGAATACGAGAAAACTATCTTTTAAAAAAAACTAGAAATACATATTCTCTCGTTCTCATGTCTTGTGATTTCTATAAACGGATTGCTGTCACGCAGCTGAACATTAGGATGGTGTTATTTCTTTCATTTGCTTGATTGATTGAAAGGTTGAAGGGGATATAGAGCAACACAGGCTATGATCCCTGTTTCATTTGCTTTTCTGATTATATGAGGTTAGAAATTTGATGCCAAAATATATTGCAATATTGAGTTAAAGATTTAAAACTTAAAGGATTTTTGATATTTTATTGAAAAAGAATGAACTGAAGAAATTGTTAAGAGATTTATAAGAATGGACCATATAAAAGACATCCCGAATTATGATATTGAAATATTGGTACTTACATGTTACACGTTAGAACAATTTTACCAAACCAAAAAGCATCGCCGACTCAAAAAAAAGTCATCAAATTCTAACATAGTTATTATTGTTGAGTTCAAACATGCATGGAAATGATTTTCCGTTATTAGCTGTATACTTCGGAATTTGGCGAGATTTTTTTAGATTTGAGGATAATGATCAACAGTTTAATGTGTATAAGTACCTAAATATTAAATAAAACCTTCACCGTTTGAGTAATGGGATTGGTTAAAACTTTTTCCGTCAAGGGTTAAGGAATTCACACTTCGGACATTTTTTTCCAAATAGGCAATGTCTTATTATTAATACGGTAGTCGTATGATCCTGGTGACGAGTTCATTGCCACTCTTACAACTGCAAAAACGCACGTTTGATTTCTGACGCCACAAAAACCCTTCTTGTAAAAGGGCTGATACACAATTAATCTGTCGAGGCTCAAAGTACTCGTGTTGTTGAGTCAAAGTGGGATACCACTTAAGGTGCCACCTCGTCACTTAACATTGTTGAAAATTCAAAGGTTCATCGGCAATAGTACCCTTGTCGTTGTTTATGTAAAGTTTCTAAATTTTAAATGACTATGCGAATTTCCTCTTGGAGTAGATTTCATTCAGTTCTAAAGCCGGATTCACACCAAGACAGCCAGCGTCAAGCGTTGAGTGTCTAGCCAATCAGAGACTTCAACTCGGGCAAAATGAAGTCTCTGATTGGCTAGACCATAGGTTCCTTAACTTTTCTGACCCCTTGCCATGTTTTTCGTCTTTAGTAGACCCCTGCTTACCTAATATTAAATTTCTGCACATTGATCAATTTCAATCTCTCTTTGACAGCTAGCACAGAGCTACTTTAAAAGATTAAGATTTTAACTGCAGTGAAGTATATTGATTAAAACTTATGAAAAACATGTTAATTTTAAATTTAATAATACATAAAATGATTGATTAACAAACAAAAATACTCTTTGTTGAAGGGATGAATCTGGCGCTTCAATAACAAATTTTCAACGTTTGGCATTAATCTTGTCGAGTTTAACCCAAAATTTTTTTCTCTTTGGTTAGTACTGTCCAGTCTTTCTTTCCTTCTTTTCTTTTGTCTACCGTAGTCAAAGCATTCTCAAATATAAATTCAGAATCTGAATAGAGGGCATTTAAATGAACGTAGGTTGAAAAAACATTATCCTGGCTGATATTGTCTGTGACAAAATGAGAAACTGGGAAATTTCGCGATGTCCAAAATTGTACTCCTTTAGCTTAAAGCTTAATTCTGGCAAGAAAAGCAGAAATTATGGTCCTTGTTTTAATAAAGTATAAGCTGTCACCTTATAACTGTGCAAATTAACCTCATTAAATGTAGTAAGTTAATCTGTTAAATAAGTAAAAGTCTGTGTGGTATTCCTTTGATTATATTTTCTTTTAAAATTAAAGTCACGATGTGGTTTAATGATAGCCTCTAAAATAGACCCCCATTTACACCACATGGACCCCTAAATTATTTTTTACTCACGTAGACCCCTAAAAAGTCGTCATAGACCTCTGGGGTCTATATAGACCACTTTGGGGACCACTGGGCTAGAAACTCAACGCTCGACACTGACTGCCTTGGTGTGAATGCAGATTTACTATTCAACTTTACCGAGCAAATTCATACGCATTTCCTCAAGATGCTTACACAAATCAGATAAAGATTGAAGTGTGGGCTGATTTTTCTCTAGTTTTGTATATAACGACGTTCATCGATGCGGTCAAGAAAAGATAGTAACTGGATGAAATACAGTTCTTACGGTGAAAATAACGCCACTCACTATAATACTGCGAATTTAATTGGAACTTTCACCGACAGTGGTCAAGCTTTTTACATTTGCTGATGCTTATTTATAATAGGTTTTTGTCTAATTTGTAGTTGTTGCCAATGCCACTTGTCAGATGTGAATTAGTATTCACACACACACACACACACATATATATATATATATACTAGCTGGTATACCCGTTCTTCGCACGGGTGAACTGAAAAATTAAACAATACAGATTGAAGGATAAAGAAGTTTTTAATGAGTTAATTTTAAGTGAATTGCAAATTAAACAAAAAAAGCTTTTTGCATATCTCAGCTGAAGAAAAAAAAGAAAGAAAAAATATCTTTGTTAAATTTTAAGTCTGTAGATCTAATAGCTGATAAAAAGGATTCTTATGTTATATTTATAACTCCCCGTAACACTCTTGAGGGTCGATTTTTGAAAATACCTCCCTAAGCTGATCTCTGCTCAGCAAAAGTAACACATTGTTAAAAGTTTTGTGACGCTTAAAATATTGTAAATAATTTATATCTGAAAGTGTAATACATTAATATTACCTTCTGTTGAATTTATTTTATGTTAAAATTGTAATACTCGCAAGCAACGCCGTTTCCTAAATAACAATGGCGATTCAATGAAAAACATAACGAAATGTTGACGATAGAGTCAAGTTGGCCATTGTCTAGCTACTTTCATAGCTCAAACTTTATTAGACCTTTGTAAGACCCGCCCTGTAGGGGAGCGATGCACGTTAATGCTTTATCTACCGCATTATGATTTACTGCAATTTTTTTCATGCAATATTTTTTAGGTCACTACATTGAAAATTAAGGGACATACATAAACAACATACTCCACTTAGGGAAATTTAATCGGTTAGAGCTAATAAATTAATTAAAGATATTCCACTGTAAAATTAATTATGTACACCGTTCACTTAAAATAAATAGTCAAATCGTTTTCCAAGGTATCCATAAACATACAATAACATGAGACACCTAAATTTTGACATTAACTATTTTTGGGTCAAAAATAATAATCTTTACAATCCGCTGAAAATACTGTCAGCTGAAAATGCAATATCTGCTATAAAACTATTCGCCTTCCCCACTAAAATACTCATCATAGAACCCATACTGTCATATACCTTGGAAGAGTGGATTTCAAAGAATAGTCCTGTTAAGTATTGGTAGAATATTCCTTCTAAGTTGGTGTGGTGTGGTAGTTAGAAGAAGGGGGTGCCAGCTCAGGTGTCGTCCCCGTCACTTGACCGTGGTTCAAAATTACGTGGTCTGTTGCCAAAAGCCCTTGTGTAGCTGAACAGTGTGATGTTAATATTCCCTCACTCCAAAAAATACAGTACAGTAGTTATAATTATTTTTGTACTTAAAAATGCAATATCTGCCTATTCAATTAAAATTATAACGTTATAATTAGCTACTAACCACACAAACAAATTTTGAAAATTTGTCCAAATGATGTAGCGTGAAAGAGAAAGTTTATTCAGACAGACAACAAATGCGTCTTATATGTATATAGATTTGTTTGAATTCTTGTGTATTATTACTTTTGTATGCCTCATGACATACTTTATGGTGTACCAGTCTTTTAAAGCTGACTGAGCCACAGTAACATTTAACTGCGTATAGACATATATATATATACTTAGATTCTATAGCTATTTGTATATATATATATATATATATATGTATACATACAAATAGCAAATCGTTAATAAAATGCTTTTTATGCTCTACATGTGTCACGTTCAATGACACGAGCGGTTATATTTCTGGAAGTTTCTATCGCGCCTATAAAAACGATGCTCGCCGATACGGCGATGAGTCTTGATTAAGCCAGCGAGTAGTGAGGATTGTTTTGAATAGCGATTAGCTCGGCTGTGCTTGTGAATAATCTTTACTTACGTATATTTTTAAACACTGATGATTGTGTTTGATTGCTGTTGAAGGTGTGAAGACCATCGGTTATTTACCCTGTGAATATTGCTGCTGAATCTTGTATTTAAACGATTGGATTTACGATATTGAATTCACATCGCTCAAAAAGAACTGTTATTTTCTTTGTGATTGTTTTGCATAAAATCCTCGAATTCTGATCTACGTAACAATACACACACATATATATATATGTATATATATATATATATATATATATATATATATATATATACAAATAGCTATAGAGAAAACCTAAGTATATATATATATACATACATATATCTTTTTCAGATTTTTAATCGTTAATAAAATGCTTTTTATTCATGCACTCAAGTTCAAATACAATTTTTTAAAATTGCAGTGGATGACACTTGATGTCAATAGAGATTTTTCAAATATTAATTCATTAATTAAATTAAAAAAGGAATAAATAGTAACAAAAAATAATAATAGTCCAACAGCGTATATAGAAAGGAAAACCGTTCGATGTATCGTGGGTTCGAATCCCACCTGGGATGGCCTAGTTTCTGAGGAAGTGATTTCTTTTTACTATATAATGTTTTATTAGAATAATTGAATTTAACTAATGAATAAATAGTAGTAAGCAAACAAAAAATAGTCCAATATCCTATTTAGAAAGGAAAATGGAAAATTGCAAGGAAAATCGCTTCTTATTTTGTCAAGTAATATTGTGATTCTGTCATATGTATATACATATTAATATTAATTATAACTATTTAATAAAAGGAAACTAAAATAAAATTTTTCTTTGTTGAAATAAATAGTAATTGAGTTAATTTCTTTTCCTATTATTTTTTCATTACAATTTGGAATATGTTTCTACTATCCAGTTTTCAATTATATGTATGTTGTAACTGAAACATTCTTGCAAAATATTTCAGTAATTCTACTTTTATTCGAACAAGCCTTATAAATTTTACCTATATCATATAACACATATTATTACAGGCGTAAAAGTCTAAATTTCGTGAATCTTGATATGATCTTACTGTCGATCAGGGGACATAAGTAACCACCACCACACATATTATATTTTCCATACATCCAACTTTACCTAAAAAAGGGCAATGGATTTTTCAATTGGTTCATGTTTAATAAATATACGGAGATTTTTTGCTCTTTGGATGCTCAAACAGGTATATGCGTTTTGATTTTATCCTAATGTTACAGTAATATGGAGGTTATTTCTTTAAGAAAAGTTTTTGGATGTCTTTCTGGTATTGACTTTATATTAGAACCAATATCATGGAAGCACTAATTATAAAATGAGTTAATGTAAAAAAAAAGTAATTCAAGTCCTACTTTGAATGGATGAATAGAAAGTATTTCATTAACGATTGAAAATTTGAACAAGATATATTGATATATACACTACTGGCCACTGTAAATGCAACACCCTGAAGAAAGCATACAAATAACATGAAATTCACAACATGCATTAGCGGAGGTGAGATATGCAAATGATTAGAATTTCAGCGCAGATACACATCACGTGCGAAGCGCTATTTAAGACTTGGAGATTTTGACGATTTCAAGTTCGGCAATTGTGTTTTTCTTGTGGTTTTTTCAAAAAACGATTAGTTATGTCCCGTAGAAAACAGCGATCAGCTTTTGATCAAGTATCCGAGTTCGGCAGAGGAAGGATAGTGGCCTACCGGGAGATAGTGGATTATCTTTCAGGGAAATCGGTAGTCGTGTTGGACGAAACCAAACAACTGTAATGCGGATATGTGACCGTTGGATGCAGGAGGGTACGACGGACCGACATTGTCGATTGCATTCACCTCAGTGCACCACTTCGTGTGGAAAGGCAAATTGTGCGCATGACAGTGACAGATCACTCAGTCACATGACGAACCGTAGCACAGCACATTAAGTCTGTAACGCATCATTCAGTGTCTGCACTTACCATTCGACGGCGTTTACAGCAGAGTGGTCTGTTCGCAAGACGTCCATTGCTTGATCACCCTTGACGCAGAACAACAGACGTCTCCGACGCCAATGGTGCGATAAAAGAAGGATGTGGGCAGCAGAAAGGAAGGTAGTTGTCTTTACTGATGAGTCACGCATCTGTGTCTGCAACACCATGATGGTCGGATTCTAGTCTGGAGACACCGTGGAGAGAGGATGCAGAACAGCTGCGTTATGCACCGCCACATTGGTCTTGCAACGGATATTATGGTATGGGGTGGTATTGGATATCACTCTCGCACTCCTCTAGTACGCATTGCTAGTACTTTAAACAGCCAGCGCTACATCTCCGAGGTGTTGGAGCCAGTTGTCCTTCCTTACCTTCAGGGTATGGCCACAGCCATATTTCAACAGGACAATGCGCGACCACACGAGGCACGCATTGTCCAAAGGTTTTACGTCAATCACCAGATTGAATTGCTTCTCTGGCCGGGTCGCTCTCCGGATCTTTCGCCGATAGAAAACATGTGGTCCATGGCTGCTCAACGATTGACCCAGATTACACCCCCAGCTGCTACACTAGATCAACTTTGGCAACGTGTGGAAGCTGCTTGGTCTGCTGTACCCCAAGAACACACATCCAAAGTCTCTTTGAGTCAATGCCGAGGCGTGTGGCAGCGGTGATCTCCAACAATGGCGGCTACTCTGGCTACTGATTCTGGCAGGAACCACACTTCACAAAAGTCTATAAATTTAATCATTTGATACTTGGTCAACATGTTATCTACAAAATAAATTTTGTTGTGCTATCTCTTGTCTTTTTTGGTGTTGCATTTACGGTGATCAGCAGTGTATATATATAAAATAAATAAATAAATATATATAGGGAGATTGTGGACTAAGAGTATATAGGAATTGAATAAAAGGCTTAGGGTCATGCTTATAAAAAGAAAGAGTACAAGAAGGCCTGTTCAAGAACACTTGGCGGAAGCTGGGATACCTCTTTGACATTCTCCGAACTATCAAGAAAGTACATGTTGAAATTTACAAATTTAAATGGTCTTATGAAAAAAATCATAGCTGTACTAATAATATACTGCAACAAGCATAATTTGAGTTATAATAGTTTGAAAGCAATAAATATTTCTATTCCGAGCAAGACTTTTAGTTTTCACCCTATATAATCAATTTATGCAATAAGCTGTTTCCTTTTACAAAGGAATTTTCTTTTCAAAAAAACTTGCGTGTATAGCTCCTCTGACCAAACATTTTCTTCATCTTTATAAAATTGCATTTCTTTCAAAAAATAATTGAATATTCATTCAAAGACTTTAATCATAAGAGCCTAGCAGAAAAAAAACTCTTAATCGATATTTCTCAATTTCAGTTTCGGAGAATTAGAAATCTAAAACCACCTACAGGGGAGTAAAAGTAAAGAAACTTTCCTGAAGTAATCTTCCTCTCCTGCTCAGGAGCGCAGAAATCGATAGTCTGGAGTGAGCTGTTTAGTTATTTCGAAACAGGAAGCGTATTTTTGTAGAATTCAGGGTTATTTTTAGAAACTTGGACGTAAAAAGCTAGTTATATGTTTCTTTAGGTAGAAATTATTTTAAAAAATCTCTTTACTTTCGGAGTTTTTGTGAAGTTGGTGTACACTTTCTGCTGTAATTTCTTTTTAGATTGCTTTCTTTTTCTAAATTTGAATCTTCTTCACTTTTTGAGTAAAATAATAATAGTAATAAAAACATAATCTTGCTTCGAGTTAAAATTTTTTTTTAAGATTATTTGTCTATGATAGGATTTTTTTGTTTACTTTGGTTATTATGCAAGCCACGTAATGTATGATCAAAAATTAATTTTTGTGATCACTTTAGCTAAATGAAAATATCGCGCTTGAATAAATATGCGAGAAAAACCCTAATTTCTCATATTTTGAATAATTCTCTACACAGCTATTTCTATTAGATCCTTAAAAAATCATTATTAATTTTCACATCAATTATTCTCCGACATATTTGTAGTTCCGTTAGCCTAGTTGTTACATTCACAACCTCGCGGCTAGCTGGGGTGTCATCCTCGTCGGTTGACCGAAGTTCAGAATTACATGGACAGGGATGCCAATAACACTTGTGTTACTGTATAATTCAACGTGAACCCTTTCCGGGATTTTCCCGAGCTGAGCTCTGGCAGGCGAAACTCACCATCCTGGCTCATTCCAAGTGTAATTCGGGCACTGCGAAAATTTACACTGTACAATAGGTATTTTCCGAATTATTTAACATGCGCTTTTCATGGTATCTAATATTTGAAAAGTACCACTTGGTGGATTTTTCTGTAAAAAGAGGTCGTTCTTCTGCTGAGCACCTACTTTCATGCTTGTGTGAAAGATATTTTGTTGACTACATTCCCCCACAGAGAAAAAACTAGTCTAACACCACAGTATATTATTTGCTGTTTTACGGTCCGGATTGCAATGTTGCATTATGTGCAGTACCGTGTTTTCGAATTTATCATATACCATCAACTTTTGCTTATTAATTTTGGAATCATTTATGTCAATACAAAAGGTAAAAAAAAAGATGAGTAAAATTTGTAATTTAACATAAAAGCTAGCTTTTCTAAGCTTTATATTTATTGTTAGAGTAAATGAACTCCAAAGTCTAATGATTTCTGCATTACAGAAAGCCAAATTTACAGGTAAATTAATTTTATTTATTTTAATTGGTTTTTTGTACATTAATTTTTAGGAAATTTTGTATGCGAAAGTAGCTATTATGTTTAAGGTATCCGACTACGTTCGGAACCGTGATTTTCAAAAGTGCACAAATGGATAATTTTCATGATATTTAGTGTCACTTAGATTAGAATATATGCATAAAATTGTTTTAACGACATTTTGACAAAAAAAATTATTTAGATACAATATTTTGGCAAAAAATTAACTTAGAATGATCTTTTTTCCAAATGCTCTCCTTTTGTAAAAAATGCTTCTATTAGAATAATATTTTGCCTGTTTATAGCTTAGACCTCTGTTCAGAGGCTCAACTGGAATTTTTGAAATATATAACTTAGAAGTGCGTTTATTCATATTTTACGACAACAGAGGGGAGCAATTTTTAGGAAAAAACGCGAAAAATTATTTCAATTGGTGGTAACTCTGAAAATAATGTGAATTTTTCAAAAATTCTAGGTGAGCCTCTGTAGAGAGGTCTAAGATATATACACAGGCAAATATTATTATAATAGAACCATTTTTCTCAAAAAGAGAAATTTGGAAAAAAGATTATTCTAAGTTAATTTTTTGCCAAAATATTATATTTAAATAAATTTTTTTGTCAAAATGTTGTTAAAATAATTTTATGCATATATTCTAATCTCAGTGACACTAAATATCATGAAAATTATCCATTTATGCGCTTTTTTTAAAATCCTGGTTCCGAACGTAGTCGGATACCTTAAAAAGATATGTTTGTTTGAAAATAAGCATAAAAACATTGCCATTTTTCGATCGGTAATCCAGAAATGAAATGTGTCTGGAAGGGGTTTAATATATTCTCACTCTTTCATTCTTCGACAAATATGCTGGTACCATCCTTGTCATTCGAGTGGGTTCAAAATTACAAGGTTCATCGCCAATAGCTCTCGTGTTACTTCTGAATGCAACTGTAATACAATAATCAGTAAACAAAGAGTAAATGGACTAATTTATTAAATGCAAGTAAGTTTTTGCATTACAAAAAAATTAATCTTATTTCATTAAAATTTAACTTTACACAGAACAAGTAATATATATATATATATATATATATATATATATATATATATATATATATATATATAAGTATTTTAAGGCAATTTCTACTTAGATCAACAAAGAAAAATTTTATTTTAGTTACTTTTTATTAAGTAGTTACAATTAATATAAATATGTATATACATATGACTGAATCACAACATTCAGTGGCAATTTATTTTTATTAATTATCATTAAAGTATCGTATTGTTATCCAAAACAATTGTGCATATAAAATTTCAGTTCAACTGAATGCTTTAAAACGTGAGAAAAAAAAATCTTTTAATTTTATGACCCAAATCGCTAAAAATGAAACCAGCGTGGCTCTGTATTTGTAATTCTTTAAATAATTAGTTTCGGTCAAATATAATTAAATTATCGCATTGTCACCCAAAACAATAGTGTATAGAAAATTTCTGCTCAAATGAACGCTTTAAAATGTATTTAATTAACGATTGGAAATTTGAACAAGATAAATAAATAAATATATATAGAGAGTGAACTAATATAGTAGGAATTGAAAAAAAAAGAATGAAGTAGATAAGTATGTCGCCAGAAATCGAATTAAAGTTATTTGAACAAATTCTTTAAAAAATTTAATAAGAAAAATATGTTATATGTTATTTGAGAATAGAAAAAAATATTATAAGTATCTAGTGATGGTTGAATGGTTAAAATGATTACGATTTTTTAATTTGTGAATTTATCTTGTGGGGGATTATATATATATATATATATATATATATATATATATATATATATATATATATAGAGAACCCCAGCCCAAATTATTTGAAATATGAGATGAGGATTGCTTAGTCTGTAGACTAGAGAGTCATCAGTAAATGTTAAGTTTGCTTATTCTAAAGCGAATATCACTTGATAGTTATGTTTCTAATAATGGTAACCAGACTAAATATATCATCACTACCGCTTATGTTGCTTCAGATTTCAACGTAAATCAATAAAATAAGGATTCGAAGGAATTCCAGATACAGTAGAGCGTCGTTTATCCGAATCAATTGGGACCGGACACCCTTCGGATAACCTAAAACCGAATGCGATCCATGAAGTATATGAAACCAGACACTGTACGAATATTGAAAATCAACACATGTGGGAAACGTGCTTGAAGAAAAAGCAAAATAGGTACAAAATGTAGCAATTTTACCTTTATTGTGGAAAATAATCACTTATTTTTCGCTGTAACATTGTACACCTTTGTTGTTTCGCTGCAAGATCTCTGATTCTCTTGAGCAGCAGTAGTTGAGTACGGTAGCACTCTGATTGCTGTTCGTACCACTCCATAGCTGTCTCTAACGCAGAAAACGCCGGCAGTGTTTGATGGACCCTTGCTACTTTTGTTGTTGTTGACCTCGTCTTTATCCATTTCTTCGTCGATAGAGTCGGATTCTTCTTACACGGAAGTCACAATCTCATCATTATTTAGCATTTGAAATCCTCAGTCTTCTGAATCGCATGCTATCCAGGTTTCTACATCTTCATTGCATTCTTGAAATCCTGGGAATGATTGGACAAAGTCGATAAACTCCTCCCTGTGGTCATAATTGAAGTCTTTTTCGCCTTTTAAATCTGCACTGCACTGTTCAAAAATGTATTCATATACAGTACATGCAATTGACAAAAAACTGGTCCGGATATTTGAAGCTCCGGATAATAAACGTTCGGATAAGCGATGTTCTACTGTACAGTCATTAGACGCCACGAACAAGATCCATGTTTGTTGCAGAAGATCAGTCTTAAATGTGCAATACAGAAGAAAAACCAACTGCTAGAGAGCTTTCCCACGATCGTTCTACTGCTTCTTGATGAAAAATATTGATTCAAATTTCATGCTTAGATATAGATAGTAGTCTTAGCATTTAAGTATTAATTGTTATTTCTCTTTCCGCAATACATCACGGAAGAATATCTACCTATTGTGTGACGGTAAACGTTCACAATATGCTTAATACCATCTTTTTTCATTAATCAGTCAAATAGCAATATATGGAATCCTACACAGAGAGTTTCCATACCGGTAGAGCCAAAGGCCCATCATCGTGGCTTTAACTCATCAAGTGGTCAATTTTTTTGTTCAAAATGTTTACAAAAAAAAGGAAGGCATTTTTTATAGCAAATACTAAACGTAATACTTAACAAAATGCGAAACTAGATGAATTATATTTTCAATTTAAATTTTAAAGTTTTCATTTCTAAAAGAATTCCTCTCATACTTACAAAAAAATTTCATATTCGTACCTTTTTTTTTAAATGGTTGAGGATTTTGTGCGTGATAAAATGTTTTCAAGAATTGAAATGCCTTCCTTAAAGGAAAATTCCCACCTTCCCCTAAAAAACCCAGATGAGAAGTATTTCAGTACCATGGACAAAATGCATCTCTTAAAACCACTCTATATAGAACTAATAATCTCACTATAACAATTAAAAACATATGCAAATCACAGATAAAAAGAACATATCAGTGCTTGTACAGCGTACGTGCAATCCAGATAAGGGGTTAACTTTGAGGAAATATATTATTTTTGGGGGAAATGGAATCTACATGTGTGTGGGAAAATATTAACTATCAAATGGTTGCATAAAATAGGGCATATCTTTGATACGATCACAAAACACGACTAGATTCTTGAACATTAATTTAGGTTTTTCTGGGAGTTAATGAGAACGACTTTCTTTTTACAGATGGATATAACGTGAGAGTAAGAGAAAATAAGCTTGGTCTTCTAATGAAACATGTTACGCACCGAATGATAATGTTATCATGTTTATTTAGCCTAAATTTTAATAAACTCTCATAAAAGTCTTATCACCTAAATTACCTTTCAGGACCTTCATTTCTGATATCTGAGCTCATTTATTTACTTCTAAGCTAGAGAAGGTCTAGTAAAAAAACAAAAGTAGATTTTTACTGTTTTGCATATAATTTTGACGCCCATGAGCTCCACCTATTCATGTATTGGTAGCTAAAATTAAATATATAAGGGCTGGATTGAAAGGCATTTTTATACACTATTGCAATGCAATAATACATCTCTCTCTCTTATTTACATATTCCTCCTGTTTTCAATCTTAGAATGTTGTATTAATATTTAAAGCATTATGAGACAAATACATAAACTTTCTGTTTTTTGACCATGTTAAATATTTTTTTTGTTACTGACTGATATGCTTTTTAATCTATGCATATTTTTGCTATAAACATAAGTACAAGGAAATGCTCCCATTACAATACTAAAATGTCAAATCATAGGAATATTATCCAATAAAGATCTTTTGCACCAGCACAAGTTTAAAGTTTTCATTTTGTCAATTTTTGCTGTTCTCTGATTGACTAGACCTGCCCGTTTCCTGGCATGGTCTTTTATTTCATCATATCTTTTCATTAAAAGCCATTTAAAGTTAAATTTTATTGTAAAATTTTTAAAACAAAGCTCTTTTTAAGTTTTAAAAATTAAAAAATATACTAAAATTGATTTTAATTAATACTGGGTAATGAAGAATTCTTCACCGCCATCTTTAATGTTATGAAAGGAGATTAGAACCCGACAGGGCTTAATACTCTTTAAACTATACCCAACGACGTCATATGTACGTTATTAAGCCTTTTTGTGAGCTGCAAATCAATGTTTTAATGTGTAAATATCTGATATTTAAAAAGTATTAAATCATTATTAAGGTAAAACCACTAAGAGGATCATTTTTAGAATCGTAGATTTTGACTTGGATATACATTATTTTAATTTTAGCATTGTTTCTTAAAAATGACTGAAGTTTTTGAAACATTTATTAATTTCTTTTTCCACAATGATGAAAATATGTTTGAGCAGAATAATTTGAAGCTATAACCGTTTGACAATTATAAAATAATTAATTATTTTTAAAAATACTATACTATCGCCGGCCTAATTATCAGAATGCGTAACTCCTTCTGGGGTACTAATTTGATTAGTTGTTGTTTGCTAATTTGCAAGTTATTGCCAATGTTTGCCAAGATGGGCAATAAAAAACATTACAAAATGGTGTTACCTTGATATTTTTATCGTGTGGCAATGTGGTTGTGTGTGTTCCGCGGTAACCTTATTAATTTCAGACGATTTTAAATTCTCGATTTTTTTGAAGCTTAACCATTTCCATTGCAGTTGTTCTTCAAACTACTATTTCAGTCTTCTGTTGTATTTTTTTGCCATTTTTGAATATGGATAATTCTAATATCATGGGATATATTTTACCCGGATATATTTTTTAAAAGAATGAGTGCTGCACTTTTAATTATTGTTATAAAACGCGATTTTTGCTTTTTAATAACGCTTTTTTGAACGTTCCTTGTTTGATGAAATTCATTGAAGGAACACACAGTTTTTGGAATAATACAAGTTATCAGCACTTATTAATAGATACTCATAATTAATTTTAATACATATTATGTAATTATTTTATTTATATTAAAATTATTATACATAAAAATTGTTTTTTTATATTATTTATTCATATTAATTATTTTTTTTTAATTTTTTATAAACATTACAAATGTTATTTTATTATAATTATTATTATGTTATTTATAATAATTATTATTATATTATATGAGCATTATTATATATAATAATTACATTATATGATAATAATTACATTATACATAATAATTATATTATATGAATATTATTATATGAAAATTATATGAATATATTAACATATGTCATAACTACTATTAAATTATATTATATGATGATAATAATAAATTTCATAATAAAATTATTATTACTAAAATGTAATTTTTATTATATTACATTGATATATTCTTTATTGATTGATATATATTGGTTATTTTTAATCAATTCCTATATTCTTCATTTGAAATATATTTCAAAACAGTTCTTTACAGTTATTTTCCTGACGATTTGTTACCCCTTGTCTTGGACTCTATGTAACTCGTTAACAACCACTTCTTCGCCAAACAGCGCTTGGTGCGTAGTACTTCTATATTAAATTTAATTCCTTTGTAGTCGCCCAACAGGTATAGTGGTTAGCGATGCTGACTGTGGTGCCGTAGGGACTCGGTTTGAATCCCGGAGAAGACATGAATGTTTGTAAATGTATAGTGCCTGTGCGGCATGGGGGTACTCTAAATAGCCGTCGAGCCGCAAATCCTCCCGTGTGGTTGGTGGAAGGGATAGAGAGTTGGAAGGCCCCTGACCACCCCCAGGTGCCCTCCCTCAAAATTGAGGTGGAAACGAGCCAAATCGTACTGTCACCTGTATGGTACTCAAAGCTACGGCTAACGACAGGTGTCACTTAGCCCTTTGCCATGATTAATTTCGTGGTTACACTGTTCAGCTGCACGAGGGCTTTTGGTAACGGGACGGACCACGTAATTTTGAGCGATGGTCAAGGGACACGTGGACGACACCTGAGATGGCACCCCTCTCCTAATTACCACACCACACCAACGGGACGACGTTTCAGCTCTCGACAAATTTAATATGTATCGCTGCCCTACCCGGCGGGTCTTTAGTGGCACTGGGCTCGAACTTATGACATGCCTATATCTATAAGCTTTTATTCCTGTTGTTTCCGAGAACAGAGTACCATGATATTTATTATAAATTAAAAATTTCTGTGCCGTAAGGTGAGGGTTCGAATCCCGGAGAAGTCCTGAAAGTTTTTAAATGTATAGTGCTTGTGCAGCATGCGGACCCGTCTAAGTATTCGTCGAGTGGCAAATCCTCTAGTGTGGTTCATGAAAGAGGAAAGGAGGTGGTGGGCATCCATTCGCCTCCCCAAGGTGTCCTCCCTCAATATTGGGACGGAATTAAGCCAAATCGTACTGTCACCAGTATGGTGTTCAAAGCTACAGCTAGCACATAAAAAATTAGCCCCTTGACACGATGAACTTCGTGAGCCTCTATCTGGCACTGTTGATAGGGCCGATCAGGGGAAAGTCTATCATTGCGATATAAACAAATATTGAACTGTAAATATTTTATTTGCCAAAAAAATTCAAATTTCTGTGAGAGTAGGATTTTTATTAATCCTCAATATGATAAAAAGTCAACTAATTTTTAAAAAATTTAATTACGTTTTATGTTTCCTTCCCTCACCCTAAAAAATACTGATTGGGAAGGTTTGGAGGATTAGATTTGCAGGAAATGAACACGTAAATTAGTAAATAAATATGAACGAAAGGCCAAGAGCAAAGAAACCCAGATTTATCAAAGTATTTCAACAAACAGGGAAAATATTGACACTGAACAAATATAAATAAATCGAGGTTCTGACATTTCCGATAAAAGATAATGAAGAAAGGATCAATTCAAGCCTCCGGCAGAGCATCAATAAGAAAATCCATGGAAAAAGAGAATCAACCTGAAAATAACATCATTGATCAGCGATCGTCAGGGTGTTTCTAATTGAGCAACAGCTGCGTCCCTCATATAGATATCTAAAGCTTCCTTTGTCACCCTCAAGCAATGAAACACTGTGTGCCAAAGCACCTCAAAAAGGGAAGTAAAAGCCGGGAACATCCAGATGGCTTTTTTTCCATCAAGGTTAATAATATCTGAATTTTCTCAAAAATGAGACTTCAGTTTAACTAAAAATATTGTATAACTTTATAAACTATGCTGAATGATAGATCAACGTATATTGTTAGTATATACGAAACAAAAATATATATCTACCATTTATTACATTTTGCTTATTAGACGTGAAACAGTCGTAAAAAATTACGAAATATTCCTAAGTTTATAAAAAAAAGTGTTTTGTCAGCTTTTTGCACAAACACTAAATGTTTTAAATTATTGAATTTTTTTCTCGCGTTTCATTCCCAAACTTTACATTTAGAGAGAATTTTATGCTTAATTGATAACTAAAATAATTATAAGACGTTGACGTCAAATATCAAAATTTCTCCATTTTGTATAGCTTTAATTGCATTGCTCTAGCCAAAAATTTAAAAAAAATTTCCCTTATACTTGGCTACACAAATAGCAACTTTTTCCAGAGTGTGGTGATCAAAAAAGAAGAAAATATTTACCTCCCTACAACTAATGCATTGCATATATTTTATATTGAAGGGTAATCAAAAAATGTACACACATTTTGATGAAGAAAAATGTATTATTATAATAATTATTATAGTGAATAAAAATGACAAAGTTATACAATAAGTGTTTAAACTGCAATACACCCGCCTCCAAACATTTTTGAGCACAATGTCCTACATTGGTGGCGATATCTCTCAGAGTAGCAACAGTAATTGTGTGTGACTAACAGTTTCAATTTTATTGCACAGTTATCTTAGTGTGCATGGTTTCTTGCTGTACATCACGTTCTTGATGTAATCCCATAAGTAAAAGTGGAGTTAAATCAGGTGAACGAACGCGTACAGGGTACTCAATAGGACTCCTTAGTCCAATCCAATGACCCTGTGCAACGCCGTTATCCAAGTAGGTCCGCACATCTGTATGGTAGTGGGGTGGAACACCATCCTGTCGAATTAAAAAAGAATCATCACCAAACAAAACCCGCATTTACAGTAAAATTAATGTTGCAAGCATCTCCAAACAACTCCTTCCAGTAATTAATTGTACCCTCGAAAAAGCATAGGTCCATTTAGTCCCTTCTATGATAACCTACACTAAACGTGAAGTCCCGGTGTATTAACCTCTTGCACGACACAAACATGCGGGTTTTGTGGCACCTAGTACTCACTAATGTGTCTGTTTACCGTATCATTTTATTTAAACTGTGCCTCATTAGATCATACCACATGAGAAACAAAATTTGCATCAATTTCAACCTGCGTGAAGTACCATTCAGTTCTTCTGTCTGGGTCGCCCTCCTTCAGTATGTGTAATAATAGTGGTATGCATGCTTTCAATTTTGCTCGTTGCAAAATAAACGTCACTTAATCTTAGACCCTTGACTTTCACTGATATTCTCGAACTTCCAATACCATTTCAAAATGCCTTTTCGCAGCTCGAAAGGCAGATATACTTGTGCCATGATTTCACTTTCTCTACTAAAACAATAGCGTCATCTCGCGCAGAACTATTGTTAAAACACTAAAGCCAACTGTTAATACCAACTCCTATAAAGTATCCCTATGACCATTGCAATCTCAAACTTGTGGAAATATAGTACCCAGTCTTAAAGTGTGTATATGTCGCAGGAAAATGATACAATTAGGGCTTTCATCCAATCCCTAAGGGAGATAGATGATCAATTCACACAAGATGTTAAAATAACGTCTCTTTGAGGTATTTCCCTGATGTAAGTAAGTAATTTGATCAAATCCACGAACTGTTTTAGTGAAATGATGAAATGAACAAATCGACATTTGTTCATTTGTACAAGGAGAGAGAGGAATGTTTCACAACATTCCTCTCTCTCCTTGTCCGTGCCAGGCAGCGGCGAGTTCTTGACGTGACGCACCAAAACAAAATGAGCTAAATATCATTTTTTAGTTTTATTTAATTATATTCTTTGCATTATATTACCCTTCGATTGATATATCACTTTTGTATGCCTGAAAATTAGAAACTAAATAAAACATCAATTGAAAAATAGAAATAAACAAATTAGGGAAATCGACCAGGCCTCATTTATAGATAAAAACAAGCTTTTTTGATAATAAAAAAGCTATTTTAAAAAGGGAAATAATAACTAAAAAATAAGGTGTTACAAATAAGGCAGAATATTTTTGAAGTACTACATTAATGGATAATTTTTTTTAAAAAAATGTTCGAAATTCTACTACAAAAAAAAATATCAGCTTTATTATCTAACTATTTTATGAATTAATTTCGAATAAGTAATTTGTAATTCAATGATTATTGTTTTATTAATTTCTCTAATTTGAATAATGAACCATATATGCTAAAAAAAACTTTTAAACTCTTGACAACATTATTTTATCATTTCACTGAAACAGATTAGGGATTTGATCAAATCACTTACAATTCCTTAGGGAAATCACCTTGCAGAGTTCTTATTTTAACTTCTTCCGTGTATTGATCATCTCCCTTAAGAATTTGATGAAATCCTTAATTAAATCATTTCCTTGCGACATATATACATTTTTTGATCACCTTTGTAATTTATTTACAGAAATACCAAAAATCCTGAGATATCCGGATGAGAGTAAGCATCATGTATACATGAGTATTGTCAGAGCTTTTATTTGGACTCAAATAGGTACAATTCATGTGAACATTTTTTACCTGTTTGTAGCTCCAAAAAATGGGAATCAGCATACCTTGTACCCGTATTGATAATTAAAGCTGAATGTGTTTTATCTCAGAAATCATTTGAAAATTCTTCGCAAAAAATAATTACCTTTATTGAGCTCAAGTCAAAATGCCTATAAGATAAATAAATATAAAGGCGGAGCAATATTAGCAATCGAAATCTAATAAAATATCAAAATAGCACTTATTTTTCTGTAAAGACTTTCAGCAATCTTCTCAATAACATTTACAACTTCTGGGTGAAGGCATCCGTCAAACGTGTTAGGTAATTAATTAAGGAAAATCACAGGGGCTAGAGAATCTTTCTCTCGATCGTTGTCAAATCATCGGATACTCTGATTCAACATTTCCTCACTTTCACTCTCTTGATCTCTTTAAATAGCTATGCTTATTTGCATTTATTGTCATTTCTTTACAAGGCGAGGTTCTAAAAACACTAACTTCGTTAAGAAACCCCAGAGAGATTAATCAGAAGGGGAAACACGTAGAAACCCGTACAAGATGAGTCACAATTCCAATTGGTAAGATCTGATGGTTTGGTGCAGAGTCCAGAAGACCATGAACCCGAATTATCAACAAGGCAATTTTCAACAAGAGGCTAAAAGGGTTAAAAGTATTACATTAAATTTCTACCAACTAATTGTGACAGGTCTATCCGCAAACCTTCAACTAATTCTCTTGGTGTGAAACTGTTCTTTTTAACTGTGTGTTCTATTGAAAACTTTCTCCCGAAGAAAAAGACTTTATTTATGCAAATGAGTGGCTCTATTTAAGCGTTGGCATTTAGGTATGCGAAGTTAGTCGATGGTTAGTTTACGGATAGTCGCTGGATGGTTGATTATTGATAATAGGAGAATAAGTTATAAAATAATTGAGCTTAAAAATTATGACCAGAGGTCGTACAAGTAAGAGATTTACTGTGAATTATAGAGTAGAAGTCCAGAGAACTCCAAGAGTAAATAGAGTAAATTATACTTATATGTTAAGTAGACTTAAACCATGTGAATTTTTTTCTAATTAGTTACTTAGTGCATTTCCTACCTTTAGTTGTGTGGCTTAAGTTAAAGAGATATTAAATTTGAATTATATAAAAAGTTGTTATGGCTGATCCTTACTCGAAATCCCAAACACCAGCAACCGCTAGTCGGTTGACACATAATTTATATATTCAAATTCATTTACGTATGTAGCAAGAAAGTCAAGATACCTTTTGCTGTTCTGGAAATTATTTGCTATATTGTTTTTTTTTAATTTACTTAGTTTCAAAATTTTTTTATCCTGTTGTATACTTATCTATATTTCATATTTGTTCTTGCATTCCTATACTTTTAATTTTTGCGTACTTAATTTTGTATTTTTTTGTTCTAAACACGAAAGTTTTTTTCGCGGTCTCTAGATATTTATTAAGATCACGCGAATACAAATATCGAACTCGATATATACCCTGATTAACTGTTACAATTCTAGATTCATTCTTAGAAAAATGATACTTAAGAAAAACTTGATTGTTTATTTAGTATAATTTTAAATAAATTTAAATGCGTCAAGTAAAGCCAACAACTAAATTTTTATCTATTTTGGCATAAACGATCCCATGACTTAAAAAAACAAGAAATAAAACTTACTATCACGTATCTCAGATATTCCCTCTCATCTACATCTCCTATTTTTAACTTCATATAGACGTTTCTTAAAATTATCTGTAAAAAAGATCAATATTTAGTCTTATACATAGAGAAGAATGATCCAAGTCTTATTTATTACACTTCTAAAGAGATTAGTAACAACACAATTAAATATAAATGTTAATTATACTTATTACTATTATTTGCTTTGAACTCTGAGTATTGAAATTGTTAGGGAAAATAATAATTAATTTAAATAAGGCAGAAAGTGTGTTAGTGAAATCGATTTTCCATAAGTTACGGCTGCATGCGCTGCATGGAATATATTAACTTGCATATTCTCCAAACAGGAAGCAATTAACCCTTCATTCGCCTCAAACTACGCTTATGTAGGCTCTATGCATTGCTCTGTTCCGAAATGTAATTGAACTCTAATGTAATTTAATACGCAAGGGTTAAGCCAGCGCTTATATTCCTTGAGATAAAAATCTTGAATAGGACCGAACGGGTGGCTTTCCTAAGCCATGTTCAAAATATGATCTTGGTTCTTCCTTGTAAGATGTTCCTAGCGAAATAGAGTCAAATAATTGAATCTCTTAATACTTAATAAAACAGAAAGGAATGAAACAATTTTGTTTATTAATTGACTTAAATGCATTTATATATTTTCTTAAAAAAATAATAATAAATCAGCAAAAAAAAGAGTAGAAGTTAATACTTTTAATAATAGATATTGCTTTTTAAAATGATGTTTTAATTGTATGTACTAATCTTTTAAAAAACATTTAATCGTGTTGTATAATTATCTTCAATACTTTTTTAAAGAAAATATGACGCCTATATTCCTATTTAAATTTTAATACAGATTTGAAATCATGCAACGTTTTTATTATTAACTGCCTTCATTATCATACATTTTTTTTACCAAGTCATTTTTTTTTCATATTTGTTCCTATTCTATTATATTATTTCGATATATACTATTCACACCATGAAGAAAGTGACTATTTTTATTAAAATAAACAAGTGTGAAACTCACATATAGATAAGTGAATTGTTTAAATTCATAGCCCTGTAACCCATCAATGACTATAAATTGCACAATGAATGCTAAAATCAGTACCCCTTCCTCCCAATGGTGATGTATTAAGTGACGAGAACGACACCAGACCTTGCAACTCTCTCTTTAAATTTCCACTCCATACCAAATGGCATTGGCGATTCAATGGGTTCTACAAATTTAAAGTGCATCGGCTCTTCTATACGGTAGGTCTTCAGTGGCAAACTTGTGACTCGCTTGCCACGAGTTCATGACCATGACCACTAGGCTACCACGACATAGTCATTAGCATGAAAGCAGAACCAGAGATGTGCACGCCATATGGAGCCTGACATTATCTTCTTGAAAAAATTGTCTTAGGCTGGCACGTCTTGAACGGTAACACAACCAGACGTAGCATGTCATCAGCATATCCCTGGGCTCTTAAAGCTGTACGTAGGAAAAGTGATGACTGTTATAATGAGAGATATGGAGGATATACGTATTCCTCTATAAGAAAACCACGGCCCTTGAACTCATGATCCGATGGTCTTCTGCTCCAAAACTGCAAGGAGATTCATCACTGAACGCTACACGATGTGTGTGTTGGAAGCCATGATGATCGGCAATCACATCGCTCTAGACTATTCTGCCGATATTGTGAAGTAAAAGGTAATCTCCAAATGGGAACATAACTCCGCCACGAAGAAATGCCGTGAAATGATGGCATAAAAGACGCTGAAGCACATTGGAAAGCAGACAATAATGCATTTGTGAAGTTTGGACCTGTCGCACAATCATGCGATCTTACCATGCATTCGCGCACCTGACCTTGATGATCATACACTTCACCGATGAGACCCTTACAAAAATCCCTAACTGATTATATAACCACGTTTGAAACCATCCATTTGGCCACAAAGTCTTCGACAACTTCTCAATGCATTATAATCTGTATCCCAAGGGAGCTTCAGCGCAAGCAAAGAGAAAAGATAAATCCTTTACAATTATTATGTGATTTATACAGTACAAATCGAGCAGTAGATATATCCATGAAGACAGAAGTTAACACATTTATTATCCTTGATAATTGGATAAATTATATACTAAGTATCAAGAATTATGCATGCGAAACATATAGATAATCAGATTTCTTAGAGCTACTTGTTTTTTAATAAATAATATTGCAGCTAATTTATATCTGTAAAAAAAGGGAACGCGGTTCGTTTAACGGTACTTTCTACAAATATTTCAATACATTTTTTGAGGTATATAACTACTTAATACATAAGAATATTTTTATATATTTTAATAACATATCTATATTAAAATTCTCATAAATCAAATACGCGTTGTATCACATCCATAAACAAAATTTTCACTTTGATATTAATAAACGGGAATTCGCATTGTTAAGTAATAAAAGTCAATTAAACTTTACATTAATCAATCACAAACTGAATGATAATTTATGCCTCAAATAAAATAATAATTCAAATTTTGACTAAGTAATTCATGCCAATTAAATAATTATTCTTCAATTAAAAGTACATTTATTATTATTTAATGGTTAACTGAATAATTAATGAGTTTCAAACTGATTAATAATTTATAATAATTAACACTTGATTAAATAATTAATACGTCAATTTTGTTAATGATGAATAAAAATGCAGCTTACTGTAGTGATTAGGTTAACGGTGAAAGTTGCTTAATTTTTTGTCTCCTTGAATACTGAAAATTCTGTTTAAATAAATATTAACATTGTGTATAAAAGAAATAATGTCTTGGTTGATTGATTTAATTGATTTAATATTAACGAAATAATGTCTTTTGGAATTAACCATGGTCAAGTGACGTGGACATCATTAAAGTTCCTAATCATTTTTTTAGTGGTACTGGGAAACTCGTGACCAGGCAAGCCACGATCCGGAAAAATTATCCTAATCTGATTTATCCTGATAATAGACGTTTAAGTTAACTATTTAGATACTTTAAATAATTTATAGGTGAGTTTTAAAATTCAAATTGAAATATTAATTTGATTCTTAGTAAAAGAATTATGATTTTAAATTTTATTTCGTGCTTTTCTTTGTTAATTATATACCATTTATATAATATAATATAAACTTTTTTTTTTTAATCAAGCAACACTGTTCCTCTCTGGTAGAATTAAATCGTTCTACGTAGTGAAACATAATGCAACCTAAAGCCACTGTATCATACGTTTTCTAAATAAACCGAAAAAATAGTGATATACATTAGTTAAGTTCAAACATTCAAAAAATAATTATTGTAAGTGATGCAAAAAAAGTAATATAAAAAAAATTTAAGTCAATTCCTACTTAAGTCAACAAAGAAAACTTTATTTTAGTTACTTTTTATTAAATAATTATGATTAACATAAATATGTATATACATGACAGAATCCCAATATTAAGTTGCAATTAATTTCTATTAATTATTATTAAAGTATCATATTGTCATCCAAAATAATCGTGTATATAAAATTTCAATTCAACGGAATGCTTTAAAACGTAAGAAAAAAAATATTGTTTATCTTGACTCTAGTGGCAAAAAATGAAGCCAACGTGGCTCTGTATCGGCTTTTCTTTAGAGAATTATTTCCAGTCAATTAATTTAAATTAAATATAATTAAATTATTGTATTGTCACCCGAAACAATCGCGTACAAAAAATTTCAGCTCAAATGAGCGATTTAAAATGTGTGAAAATAAAACCTTTTAAAGTTTTGTCGCAAGTCACCAAAATGGTCGCTAAGTTACCAAAAATGATGCCAACGTGGTTGTATCTGTAATTCTTTGAATAATTAGTTTTAATCAATTATTTTTATTAACTATAATTAAATTATTATATTGTCATCCAAAATAATTGTGTACATAAAATTTCAGCTCTATTAAGCTGTTTAAAATGTATTTTACTAAGGATTGAAAATTTGAACAAGATACATATAGGGAGATTGTGAACTAATAGTAGGAATTGAAAACTTATAGTTTAAAAAATTAAAAAACGCGCTTTTATGGTTAATCGAACCAAAAAGTTAAAAAAATAATTCTTAATATAAGAATAAAATGATTCACGAGGAAATTAATGTCATTGGGGTAAAAACGGGACGAGAGGGGTCGATATGAACTGTTATAATTTCTTACTCGTTTTATTCCGAAGTCTTGAGTAAGCGCAAAAATGTAGTACAAAACACCCCACACGTTTTTACCACAATGATATTAATTTTCTCGTAAATCATTTTATTCTGATATTAAAAATTATTTTTTTACTTTTTAGTTCGATTAACCATAAAAGCGTGTTTTTTAGTTTTTTTTTAAACTATAATTTATTTTTCGTTTTTTTTTTGTTCGATCTACATTAAAAGCCTGTATTTTTAGTTTTTTAAACTATCATTTATTCATACACTTTTTTTTTTAATTTTGGACCGCGATCGAAAAAGTTTGCTCATCCCTGAGTTAGAGCAAGTTATTTTTTTCACTAACACGAGTTTTTTTTTTTTTTTTCATTTTGAGAAAGACTAGACAATTTATTATATTATCATAAGAAATTGCTGGCGAAAAAAAACGTTTTCGCCTTTAAGGCTACTCTTAATCTTTTAGTCGCTAAATCTGGAAATGGTATATAGAATTAGTCGCCAAATCTGGCAATGATATGTGGAATTAGTCGCCAAATCTGTAAATGGTACAGTGAATTAGTCATCAAATATTAAAATCGTTATTCCTGATTATCCTGCTCAGGACAATGGAACAAAATTATGAAATTATTGTATTGTCATCGGCCTTTGACAAGTGTGCAAAATTTCAAATTAATCTGACCTTTTAAAATGGGTAAAAATTGAGTTCAAAGATCCCGTTACATACAAGTGAATTTTATAAAAGCGCGTTAAAAAGGGGTGTCAACTGAATGTTTGTTATAATTCGGGGACAGTCAAATTCCGTAACTAGGGGTTTTTTAAACGTGTGATTCATAATTCTATGTTTGGCTACTGCGCTAGCATCGTCAAGTGTGATGGTGGTGCACTTATGTTCGAGGTCTCTAGCTTCTTTGGCGAGGCTATCTGCACATTCATTACCCTCAATGTTGACATGTGCGGGTATCCATTGCAGGATTTTCTTTTGCTGTGCAGCTGTTCTAGAAGGGTAATAATATCACAGGAGATGTTAGTCTCTCCGTTTCTTATGGCTTCTATAGCTGATTTAGAATCTGAGAAGATTACTAATCCTTCTGTAGAATCAATAACATGTGGGTCTTGTTGATATAATATAAGGGCCTCTCTAATTACCACGAGTTCACTTGTGAAGTTTGAACAACACAGGCGATTATGCCTGTGTTAATTTTGTGTTTGTAGTTATTACCATCTGGGATGAGTAGGATGATTCCGGCACCTCCATTTCTGAATTGCTTGATCAGTTTCAACTTCCTTCAATAATAGGGATCTGTCTGAGGAACCATCGGTGTAGGCGATTGCAAAGTTATCTTGAGAGAGTATTGCTATCGTTTCCAGTCATTTTTTTTAGTCTGAGTTAAAAGAGTTACAGGTCCTTCTTTTTTGGAACATGGCTGCAACAATTCCAATTAAAAAAAAATTATATCAGAAACAGGTGTTCTTTGGTGGGTTTTTTGGAATGAGGGGCTCCTGAAGGAACTCCTAGGAGGAATGATCCAAATTGAGTTCTTTTCTGATTTCACTATCTATCAAGTTGGAGAGTCGAAGATCTTTTGAGCCTTGTAGAATGCTTCCATTTATCAAAAACTCTTCTAGAGATATGGTCCAAACCATATGAGCGTAGTTTATTAGTGAACTTGATAGTGGCAAGTTTGCGCCTGCTTTCTAGTGGAAGCAGGCCGCATTCTTGTTCGGCCTTTTCATTATTGGTGGATGACACTGCTCCAATAATAATTTTTGGAAGCTCTGTGTTGTACAGAATCAAGTTTCTGCTTAACAGAAATAGAGGCCGGAGTCCAAATTGGGGTCGCATATTCTAGAATCGGTCTGATAAAGAGCAGAAAGTGCTTTTTAGGGTTTGAGGTCTTGAGTCCCAAGAAGTTCCGCATAGCTTTCGAAGAATATTCAGTTTTCAAGAGCTTTGTTGGCAGTTTATTCGATGTGCTTTGAAAAGCGGAGTTCGGGATCTAAGGTTACTCGAATATAGTTGGGTAGGTCGACTTTTTGATTTGAGAGTTCTGTATTTTGATATTAGCATTAAAACTGCTTCTGTGTCATCTATCGGTAGAGAAGATGCAGTAGTTTGTTTTGTCTGCGTTAATGGTTAATTTAAGATTCTCTGCCCATTCAGCAATACCTTTCAGTGTTGTGTTTAGGGCCTTTTCCTATTCTGTTATGTCATTGTGTGAGTGCCATACAGCAATATCGTCAGCGTAGCAGGCAATTTTGTGTCTGGGTGGATATGATGGTGGATGGTGTTCATAAAGATAAGAAGAGCAAGGGGCTTAAGACAGAGCCTTGTGGAACTCCAGCCCACATTCTGCGAGATTCTGAAAGTGCCCCGTTAAATCTAACAGAAAATTATTTTTTCTTCCTGTGAGAAAATCAATTATCCACAATAACGCTTTGCCATTAATTCCGGTGCCTTGGATAGTATGGACCTGTTTTTGACGCCAAACTCTATCAAATGCTGCTGAGATGTCCAAAAATACTGCTAAAGTTTTCTTGAAAACCATCAATTATCGACTGGCTCAGGTAAAAGAGCTGGTCGGTAGTACTATAATGGGTTCGGAAAGCTGTTTGATAGAAGTGAAGTTTTTTGTTTTCGATGAGCCAGTTCATAAGCCTACGGTGGATAACGCGTCCCATGAGCTCGCAGAGGGTGCTGGTGAGGGAAATTGGCCTATAGTTTTTGCACTCTGAAGCATTCTTGATTGGTTTCAGAATTGGAATGATGGTGGAAAGTTCCCCGAATTATAACATCCACAATTGCCAGATTGAGAAGTGAACACCTTAAGGGCATGAAGATTCACCCAGACTAGACAAGATCATATGTTCAATGCAAACACTGCCCAGATCTTCAACTGACGCCCAATCACATCTTGGAATGCCCAACCGTCACAACAAAGTTACTAAAAATGGGAATGGTCCCTCTGAGGGACTCTTTGCGGGAACTCCTGTACAGCCCTGATGCTCCCAGAATAGCAGAGGCAGTGATCAAGACTTTCGACGAAATTTAGTGATATCTACTGCATTTATTCATAGACACGAGAACAACAACAACAACTGAATGTTTTGTTGTAGAAGATCTAATGTGGTGGAGAAAAAGCACTGCGTTAATGAGTAATTGCAATTTATTTTATGTCAGTTTAAGGTGTTCTCAAAAAAATGTCAAAATAAAATTTGCTCGGAACTGATAATTGCATCCTTTTAACAAAGTTATACAAAGAATAATTCGAATTCTTCTGCAAAATAGTGTTATTCTATTGAATTAATTACTGTCATAACGAGTTTTTGAAACTCTATTAAAAATATTTAAAGCCCAGAAAAATAACATAAAATTCTAGAAACATTGGTTCTAAACATAAGCAAATTTTAAATAAATTTTGTAATAAAATGTTCTGTAAATGGAAAACAAATTTACTTTGCATATCATTTTTATCCCTTGTATCCGTAAATAATCTAAATTACATCCTTGTATATCATTGAGGGTGTATCGTTATGATGTAAAAATAAATAAATAAAATACTGAAGCAATAGATTTTTAAATATATCTATGCTATCAAGAAATCTCTGTTTTAATAAGCGTAATATCTGCTGAAGAGAATTCAGACAGAAGACAAGGCATTGCGTCCGAAAAATTAAAGATTAATCATTCAATTTAGTTTTATTTTTTTCATCACTCAAAGTCAAAACTTTTATCAACAAAAGTCAAAACTGATTGAAGTTAATGATATAAGCAAACCATTGACATAAAAAATTAGAATACTTTCTTAAATATCAACAACATAATTTAAATTTATAAAAATGCTCTCATTCCTCTTTATCTTATTTCCGAACTTTCCAAAGAACTATAAGTAGAAATGCATTTTTTTTTTATATTTTAAGAATACTTTTCTCAAGTAAATACGATAAAGAATATAGCTATATCTCATGAAAAGATTTGTTGATTTATTTTTTGTGAATAAAAAGGTTTATTAGAAAGTTAAAAATATTTGGAAAGTAAACTTCTTTATTTCAAATATTACAAGTGAATAACAAATAAAAAAAATAAATTGTTTCTTTGAATTCCTATAAAAATAGATACGTGTTTACGGAATGAACACTGAATTCGATTAATCGATTCTTTTCCACAAGACCATTGTAGCAAACCAGAACAGATTAAAAGTAAATTTTAGCAAAGAGAAGGCAATTTGCCGTTAAGAAAAAAGCATTTCTTCTTTTCCCCCTTTGGGGAATAACTGTTCCGTTTAAGAGAAAAGAATTTCCCATTCCCATATTTTAGGAAGAGAACAGGAAATTAAACGGATATATGTTTTCTTAAACTGTACTTTCCTTAGAATGATTGGTACATTTAAAAAGATATTAACCATACTTTTGACTTTTTAAGATATATATTAAACTTCTTAACTTAGGTTTTCTTAAATCTTTTAGTTTGCAATTAACTAAAAAATATACAATACCCTTTTCATTATGATATTCTATATACTTTTCTCTGTTTACTACAGTATACATATTTGCTTGTAAATTTTAATGTTAAGTTTTCTTCAATATCTATACCTACATATGGTAACAAAATCTAATACATTTTTTCTAAAAATATATTTACTCACTGATGAGGGCAAAAAAAATGTAGCAACTAAACTCATGCGTTCATGTATTAAGTTCAATTAACTTACTTTATAGTGTCCTTATTAAAAACCTATATATATACGCAAGGATAATTAACGTATATCTAAAACAAAATCTCATATGTACCATTTAACATTTATATTCCATAACATATTACCGCTCGCAACATATCTATCGCAAGCTTTATTTTAATTTACTGCAAAAATTTCACGTCAAGCAATTGAGGTAAATTTTTATTTTAATTCAGTACGTTATGATATAAGTTTTAGAATTTATTTTTGTATTTAAAAGGTTTTTTTCATCAATTAAACTTTATACCTATACCTAACCTCTCTATCCTGATTTTTCTTCTTTGCCTATGTGTTTCTAACATCCTGTATACTATTAAACCCATAATTTATCTGTTTACTCATTTGATGGATGGAAAGTATGATCTAGTGCTAGCTATGCACCTATTATGGTGTCATGTGTTTTCGTAAGCGAACCAAACAACAATAAACAAGAAAAAAAAAGATTTACAGAAAACAAAGGTAGCATCTCTCTCTTTGTCTCTCTCTTTCTTTCTCTTTCTTCTACTCTATGGACAAATATTTTAACTATTTTTTTTTTGAAAATCATCCATCATATTTTCTAAAGACTTCTTACTTTCGTTTCAAGACTAAGATTTATTGCCTCTGAGGATATAAGCAATCTCAACAGTTTGAAGGCAAAATTTTTGGCTGAGCTTTCTTAATGATTCAAAAGGCTGTAATATCTACTAAACTTTGTTTATTCAGCAAACTGCCAAGTGGTAAAGTTTCAATTAAAAATTTAGATATATCATTTTTAAAAGGCATGTACCGTGTATTCCGATGTATAACACGCACTTTTTAATCAAAAAATAAAAGTAAAGATAACGGATGCGCGTTATACTCCGGATGTAAAAATTACCGCCTTAAAAATGAAGAAGGGATGTACATAAAAAATTAGATTTCTACATGTACCTTAATACTGTTTATTTAAAGGAAATAACTTAAGGGGAGTAGGAAATATCTCTATATATACATAACGACAGTGTTAAATTGGCTGTTTTCGATTTACCTTTTCTCAAAATCTGTTATACGTATATGTTTGAAATTTTTCATAGAATTACAGTACATCTTTTTCATTATACTGAAAAGAGCTTTCAGCTAAGTTTGAATTTTTTCCTAATTTATAAAATATTTTATCAAACATAGTGAAATTTGACTCATTTTTGCACATAAAAAAATTTGCAAAAAAATACATTTTTAAGTTTTCTACAAGAAGCTCCCATTTCAATATATATTAGCCATCATAATAAATATATCATAAAAACTTTACATACCTGTGAACAGCAGTTTTTCAGAAAAGGTACATCGAACATCAAAATTTATATTATGAGATAAATTGATTTTAATGTATACAATATAAGACTTCTAATCGGCTAGGAAATAAAAAAAAGTAAAAGGCTCAATTTACAATAAAAGATAAATGTTTTGGTTTATATTAGACATTCAACTTTTAAGCAAAAACGAATCACTTTGTTTACATTTTTCGCCATTCAAATAGGCGTGGTCCAGTTTCAACTATTATTTAAATATAAGTTTTAAAGACTTTAAATTAACCTAGAGGTTAAAGTAAGGTATTTTTAGAAAGGTTAAAATCTATACAATTTAAAAGTGTAAAAAACTCAAATTGTAAAAAAAAATAAGATTTTAGCTTTCCAACACCTTAAGAACTTTCATTATTGAATAACGTCGAAAGAGTTCGTCATATTAGTCTTTCGTTGAATCTTCAGGCATACCATCCAATTCAATTTTACATCTTCTGTATTGTTACCCTGATTCATAAATAAATAATCAATCTTCTATTCCATCTTCATTGTTAGATATCCTATATTATAAAGGACATTTTAATGGATTTTAATTTCGTTCCACGCTTTTATTAACCATTTCCAGATTTCAAAAGATAGCAGCTTTGTACATGTTCGTTTAACATTTCGTCACCAAAAAGTGCGCGTGATACGACGGTAAAAAATGAAAAGCTGACCTGATAAAATGACCTGACCTAAACCTGATAAAATGTAGCTCAAGAATGTACAATAGATTCGCATTATACGCCAAAATATACACAGTCCATAAATTAAGGATAATTTAAGATCAGGCAAAGAAAAGTCATAAGCAAAACAAATGTTACTTGTTTATATAGCCATTTTATTAAACAAAAAGTAAAGAGCAAAAAAGATGCTATATGTTTGACATAATCAATAAAAATTGCGATTTTTACTCCCTGGAGCAAATTTAAAAAAATAACCTGTTTACAAAAAACAGTATAACATGGTTAGTATGATGGTTAATACGGAGTATGTCTCCCGGACGATGCAATACAGGGCTTACAACGCCTAGGCATGCTGAGTATCAAATTATCTATCTGATCTTGGGGAATATTACACCACTCATCAAGCAATGACCTCCGAAATTCCGGTAGACAGGTGGGAGGGGGTTGACGGGCTGCAATTCGTTGGCCAAGCATATCCCACATATGCTCTATTGGATTCAAGTCCGGTGAGTATGCTGGCCAATCCATACGGGTGATATCCTCCGATTGAAGGCATTCGTCTACAATGTTTGCACGGTGAGGACGGACGTTGTCATCCATAAACACAAATTCTGCGCCCATGACACCCCGAGACAAACGTCCATGTTGTTTCAGAATGACATCCTGATATATGGTTCTAATTTGAACATGCAAGTCAATTCTTGAACTCAGAATAATCCCCCCCCCCAAAAGAAAAAGTAAATGAGTAATCTCCTACACCACCGAAACGGTGCATTTCAATGATGTTCTCTTGGTGGTAACGGGTAACTGATGCTCTACATTTGAAAGTCTGAAAAAAATCAGAATGCAAGATAAACCTTGACTTCGTCTCAAAACATCACACAAGCCTACTGTTGCGGTATCCACAAATGCATGTTATCTACTCCAGGTTAACCGCAGGTGACAGTGAGTTGCAGTAAATAGAACACATCTGACAGGTTAACGAGCATATAGACCAATCTACCCTAAGTGTTTCTACACGGTCTGCCTTCAAATTGCCGTACCAGTGGCTAAAGAGAGCTGACGAGATAGTCTGATGCTGTGCTTAGTCTGTTTATTTTGGCATTAACTGCCAAATACCGGTCCTCATTTGTTGGTGTTGTAACTAGGGGGCGGACTGTGCTGTAACTTCTACTCATATTACCATCATCTTGGAATCGTGGCCAAACCTTAGAGATGACATTCTATCTGGACGATTCTAAGTTTCTCGAATACTTCCAGTTGGGTACTTCCACATTCCAGACTGCCGATAATTCTACCACGGAAAAATGATCCAAATACGTCCTTTGTGCTGTAACGTTACTGTTATTGCACTGAAAGACTTATAAAGCGCTTCAGAACAAGTTTACTTCTTTGACTGTATTCCTTATATATCCCTCTCTTACACTCTCGTCATTGTGACGTACTATCGGTGTCATCTGTTGGATTTCTGCAATTTGCATATGATTTTCAAAGACGTGCGTTGTCATTTTATGGGTGATATATTTATTTTAGAGTTCTATTTCCGCGTGACTCTGAATTATCCTAAATTTTTGGACCTGAATGTACTTTGATGCATGCACTCAAAACATTGTGTGTGTGTGTGTGTGTGTGTGTTTAGTATATTTCTGTAATATCTTTTAAAAATTGCTAAGATAACTTTTTACGAAATGTATCTTTCCTAATAGAAATACATGATAAAATGATGAACATGACATTTATTTTAAAATATAGATTGTAAGATACATGTAGATGATACTTTGTTTTAGTGTTTGGATTAATTCAACTTTATATTATATAGGTGATCACCTATTTATCGATTAAATCATAGATAAACATTATCTATCTATTAAGTTAGGACTTCTATAACACTAATTAGTTGCTCGGCAATCAACCATGTAATTTATTTTCAGACCAGTAACATAAGAACCTTCAATAAACTGAAGATTAAAACTCAACGAAATTAATTTAACACAATTACCCGCACATATTAGATTGACAAACGAGAAATCTATTATTTCTACACGAAATTCAAGACTTCATTTAACATGTATCGGATGACTAATTTTTGTCAAATATGCATCGCTTATGTCCTATAGCTTGATGTGATTATAAAGATAGCTCCATAATGTCGTTCTCATAGAAGTTTTGGTCCCTATTGGCGAAAAACTCAAGTAATAGATTTTCATGACCTTCTCTTAATGCTAATTTCTTATCACTTCGGAAGTTTTGCAATATAAGAAAAACTTGATAGTCGCTTAGTGCCAGGTCCGAACTATATGGTGGATGCATCAAAACTTTCCAACCTAGCTCCCGAAGTTTCTGGCAAGTTATTATAGACATGTGTGGCCTGACGTTATCCTGATGAAGCACAATACCTCTCCAGTTCGCCAATTCTGATCGTGTCTGGTCAATTGCTAACTTCAAACAGTCCCATTGTTGACAATAGAGCTAAGATAGCGAGAGATAGAAGAAATTAGTGTTTGGCAATATATGGAAAGAATTGATTCCTTTCAAGTTCTACCTTCCTAGTTTGCCCACCTTTTATGCTGCTTTATCGTACTTTGACCACGATCGTTTTGGCACAGTGTTGTCGTACGGAACTCACTTCCCCCCTCCAGTCACCATCCGCTTAAGAAATGGGTCGATTTCATTCCGTTTGCCACGTCCATTTTTTTTCTGTTAACTGGTGTGGCTCCCAAGCATCAAGCTTTTTTTTAATTCTATCTTTTGTAAATGGTTTAAAAATGTTTTATGGTCAATATTTAGCTCCAGAGTGATACTGAGACAAATAAATGTGGTCGATTCCCATCATTTATGTAATTCTATAGACATTTTTGACGACAATCATACATAAAGGGATCAATGCAACCGAATTTGCACTTAATGAGCTGTTACAGTGTTGGGACCATCAACACCATTCACAATTTCAGCCGTCTGGCTTGCATTTCCCGCCTTCATCAAAGAAAAACTGTAAAATGTACAGAATTTTCTCTTTGTTGATTTCCATTTTCAAAACCCTGTAACTCACAAAAGAAAAGAACAAACAAAAAACAGTAAAAAAATTTAGTGTAAAATGTCACCTTTCAAATGAGTAGAAATCTGAAATTATTTGATTGATACTTTATGAGATATTGATCACTACAGCCATCTACCAATAAAATAATGGATTTATTCTTCCCCAACCTAATATTAGCTTCTTAATTAATATAGGATTTTTTTTCATAAGAGTGATTCTATACAAGTTACTCTATATAATTAGGGGTTATTACCTTTCTCTGTCTCCCTCTAACTTTCTCTTCTCTATCTCTTCCTCTCTTTATCACTTCATGATTTTGGCTAAAATAACAACGTTCTTTGCTTCTAAAGGAGATGTAAATAAGCTATCAATTAATCTAAATAATATTTATAATTTTTTAGTAATAATATTCATAACAAATTTTTTTAAAATGCATTAACCAATCAAATGTACGTTCGTATGTTTACATTTTTAATCAACATGGCTTTACTAAAATGCTTAGACATTCTGAATGTCCTGCTTTAAGAAATGTAAGAAAAAAGAACGTACACCATCATTTACATAGACTAACAAACACGGCTATATTTTGGACTCTCCGTCAGGTAAGGATTTATGTGAAGCACACCACATTAATCAAAGAACGATTCTTCACGTATTCTACGCATCTTAAAGGTTTTGTTTTAAAGAATATTGACACTTCAAATAAAAAACCAAGAAATCTCATTCCGAACAATTCGATACTCTAAAAATTTTTTCGAGATGCAAAAGCAGTTTTCCAATAAAATGGCATCTGGAACTTTAAAAAAATCAATATACAGAGAGGTCTTCAGTTCAGGATTGTTCGATACATTTAGAACTCCAACGGTCTTTATCTATAATGAAGAATTGGCCCGAGATCTGCCTGAAATTATGGATATACCTATCCGCAGCCGCATGAAAAATTACATCTAGTCTTATAATAATTTGCATGCTTGTTATTTCTAACGGAAATCTAAATCATTTTTGTTGCTCACGCGCTCGTCTACTTACCATTTTAACATCTTGAACTTAATGCTAATCTTATGTAAATTCTACATTCTGTTCCATAAAAATAAACTATGTGTTTAATATTCATTTATATAGTCCACTCCTAAGAACAAAAACTACTCAAGGTTTATATAAAAATTGTACCTTCCATCAGAGTTCTGAAAATATCAATAATATTCAGCTCACTTGCAAACATGAATCATAAAAATAGGTATAAAAATAGATTTAAAAGTATTAGAAAAAAGGCGATTATTTTTTGCTTTTTTTTACACTTTATTCCATTTAAATCAATATAAATATGGAAGGTTTCAGGAAGAAAGTAAAAACTTCATGGGATTAACACTATGTTAATGAATTCAAAAAGATAAACCTAATGACGAAACATTTTGGTGTGAATATATTACGGACGAGAGGGAATGTGTATTAATTTCGCCCGCTAAAACAACGTGAAAATAATTTGCGATGGATTGCGTAATTTTGAACCACTTTCAAATTATGTGGATGACACCTAAACCAACACCTTACTCGCTTAATTCCCTCACCACATCAATCTGAGGACTTTAAAATTGAATGTGCATCACCCCTCCACACCGTCTGTCTTCAGTGGTATTGCAGTGGTCTCCACCAAAGGATCGATTTCCTGTTAGAGAATCAATGAATTCTCAATGATCACATAGTTTTACGGGGGAAAGTACCAAAAACAGGACAACGCTTACGTTCTAGGGAAAGTCAACAATCGACCTCTCTTTATCCAGCTTATAGAGAAGTTGGTGCCGTTCCCACTCCAATCTCCGGCTTCAAATTTCACCACATGAGGGGTGACAAGGACCAACGGCCGAATATTAATTCCGGCTAGATCCAAACAGAAATCTTTCTGTGTCACTTTTGAAGGCGTGACAAATTTCACATTTAAAAGAGGAAATCCACACGCTCCGAGATACTCCAGTACACTTTTTCTGACTCTACTAAATTCACTTGGGTTCTCTCAAACCTACATCCGAACCTTTCAAGGTTCCAGAATACCGAGCATCATGTCTTTGTAACGCAGCCTTCACATTAGTAATCCGATCTAACCAGCACCTCATCAGTGGTGCTCCTTTTCAGTATCATGATTCGAACCCGAGACTTAACAACACATGCCAGAAGCTCGTGACCATTACCACTAGGCTACTGAGTCCTCAAAATATTAGCTGATCTATTAAAATATCAGCGAAACAAGCAGGTAGGATAGGTATGGCTAGCATTCCAATCTGAAGACTTGCTAACCGGATGCAATAGGGCATGCGTATTTACTAGAGAGAATCCAGCATAATGCACAGGATGAACATCGGAAGAACATAAAACAAGCTGGTGTATATAGGCAATTCCGTAAAAACGATTGCATGATAAACATCACTTTAAATGACGTCAAGATTTTTCAATATGCTATCATGTATATCATATTTGAATCATCTTATCTAAGGGTGAATCAAAGGCGAAAAGAGAAATATGAAAGACACCGAGATAAATTACAGGACACAAAAAACAAATTAGCAAAAGTCAGATACTGATTTTCACCGTGATCTAGCGAATTAATTATGGTTGGTCTATTCACTAGTGCGATATGGGCAAATAACGCGCATTCATCGGAGAGATGGCAGTTTCTCTGACGCCAGAAATACAAGAACTGGTAGATCAACATTGAGTTCGAAATATATTTACAGATTATGCAAATTAAGTCAGACAAACGATTTTGAATGCTTACATGTCTGGAGAGAGCAAGTAACAGACAATAATTTCCCCCATGTCAGCGGAATACACCGGTATGGTGTATCATGCTTGTACGGTGTATATGGTGTTCTCGTTAGGAGAGACATACTTGGTACACGCAAAGATTCAGATCAGTGATTTAACTTCTTCTAATGAGGTTCAATCACTGCTATTGATATATATCAAAATTAATCATCAAACATTTCCTACTTCAAGAGCATCTATGTAGAAGTGCTACAAGTCCACATTCTTCTTCATGGACCGCAACTCTATACCTCAGCAAACATTATTTGTTGAGCTGCTGAAGAGCAAAATATTGAACGCATTGATCGGTCAAAATGTTCCTCAGGTCTAAATAAAGGGTGTTTTTTTAGAGGTATAGAACTTTAAATTCCAATAAAACAACGATGTATTATTCGATTGACATGAATTTTTTTTATTCGAAAGATAATCTTGTGGCATTACATTTTAAATATGATTTCTGGCATATGACTGTCACGGCTGGCTCGGATGTAGTCCAATCTGGACGTCCAATTTTCGATGACTTTTTCCAACATTTGTGGCCGTATATCGGCAGTAACACGGCGAATGTTGTCTTCCAATTGGTCAAGCGTTTGTGGCTTATCCGCATAGACCAATGACTTTACATAGTCCCACAGAAAATAGTCTAGCGGTGTTAAATCACAAGATCTTGGAGGCCAATTCACAGGTCCAAAACGGGAAATTAGGCGGTCACCAAACGTGTCTTTCAATAAATCGATTGTGGCACGAGCTGTGTGACATGTTGTGCCATCTTGTTGGTACCACAGCTCCTGGACATCATGATTGTTCAATTCAGGAATGTAAGAGTTAGTAATCATGGCTCTATACCGATCACCATTGACTGTAACGTTTTGGTTTTCATCGTTTTTGAAGAAGTACGGACCAATGATTCCACCAGCCCATAAAGCGCACCAAACAGTCAGCTTTTCTGGATGTAACGGTGTTTCGACATACACTTGTGGATTAGCTTCACTCCAAATGCGGCAGTTTTGTTTGTTGACGTAGCCATTCAACCAGAAGTGCGCTTCATCGCTAAACAAAATTCGCTTATGAAAATCGGGAACAACGGCAATCTCGGTTTGGGCCCATTCGATGAATCTACGCCTTGCTTGATGATCGTTTTGATGAATTGCCAAACCAAACCGAGAATAAATCACTTGATAGCTGTTAAATAGGTCGCCATCTTGGAAAGTAATGCCAACTTAAACTTCTATACCTGGAAAAAAAACACCCTTTACAAACAAACATGTGAAGACACTAGGGAAAGTCTTGAAAGCATGTGACCAGCCATCAACGACGATCCGGGGCTACAGTTGGCACTGTAAAAGGAATGGTCAAAAATACCTCCACAGTTCATTGACAAACTTGTACTCGGCTTGGACAGACAATTTAAATACAAACATAGCAGTCAAAGCCCAACTAAAAAAAAGTTCTCTACAAATGGTTTAATATTCCTCATCACACTACTTGTCTCGTGAACGTTTCGGTCTTTGTCCAATTGTACTCGAAGTAAACTTTTTTATAACGTTCCTTTTTACCCTTCAAATTTCTCTGTTAAAAAAAATAGTTTAATTTCCGATTTTCTTATACTTTAGGAAGCTCATGGAACCATATGTATCAATTTAGAATACTTTTGCACGACATTACATAATAAAAATTGTATGGTCCTTAAAGTTAGCACCCCAGTGTAACATTTGTAATACCTGTATTAATGCACTGATAATTTCAGTACTTCTTATTATTTTTAATTTATTCCACTTACTCGTTCATTATTACTTTTACTTCTAAAAAATATGATAATATTGTGTAATATAATTTAATCCCCTTTCATTAATACTACAATTAGTAAAAATGATTTTATTTATATTTGTTCCTCTTCAAGAAATTGTGGAAGCGTGGCGCAAAATTTTAAAAATGCCTCACATATAATTTAATTAAAGGAAAGATCTTAAACTTTAAAAATAAAACTTACTACAGATAAATATTACATAGAAAGAACTTTTTTTCTTCATAGAATTTTTTAAATATTGTGGAGAAAAGAAAAGTTAAAAACTTCGAATTTATCCCAAAACTATGTGAAAATACGTCCCAAATAGACTCTATTTAATGACATGTGGACCACATTTGGTAGGGATATATCTGTCCCAAGGCAAAATTTCGGAGAGGAATTCATTTATCTTACAGGACTTATAAATATGAAGCAAGGGAAACTAAAAAGAACAAAGCACATATAAAATAAGGACAGAGTATCTCCTAACAAAAAATTAGATGTCGGGCTCATATAATATTTCTTTGGTGGTGTATTGATTATGATAAACACTTCCAACACATTTATACATTGTAATTCAATCAGATATGACGTTATATTAGATTTAACTTCTGATCATAAAATAAATATTAAAAAATATAAGTGCAGTTTTTTTTTTCTTTTTTTTCATCATTCTTTTCTTTTTGAAATAGTTCAATAGATGTATTTAAGTTATTCAATATTTTTTTTTATTTTTTTTTTTTGTAGTACTTACGTTACACGCCAAAAATACACACTGAAAATTATTCATCTTATACTTTAAAAAAAACTAGATAGTAAATATGTTTCAAACTTTTTAAATAATTTTAACAGGTTACATTTTTAAAGCTTGTCTCTGAACTTTGCTAACATTTTTTTTTTCATTTTTATTTGCTAATTGTTTGTGAGATTACTTCCTGACAAATTAGTGGCCGTAGTAACCTAGTGGTCAAGGTAACGGACTCGTGGCTGGCGTTTAATGAGTTCGAACCTGTACCGCCGATGACCTGTGGTGCAGAAGAGGCCGATATACGTTAATTATATCAAAGCGCAAACGTCCTCCCTTTGGTGTGGTGGGGAAGTTAGGAGAGTGGGTGCCAGCTCAGGTGTCATCCTCGTCATTTGACCATGGTGCAAAATTACGATGTCTGTCGTCAAAAGCCCTCGAGTAGTTGAAAAGTGTGACGTTAATGTCCGCTCGCTCCTCATAAATTAATATAGATGAGTGATCAATGATTTTTTTAAATGTTATTTGGGATAATTGCATTCGTAGATCTAACGCAAAAATATACAATTAAATTTTTAAATATTCAATATTTAGAAAATAACATTTACCATATTTAAATTTTATTCATTCTTAAGTGAAACAAAAGATTGTACAAATTTTAGAAGATCTCAAGAAATCCTTAAGAAGTTGTGAATAAAAGAATATATCTATTTCTTATCTCGTACAAATGATTCAAAATCATCTATAATTTGTGTAACTATTTTTCTGAAAATGATTTTGAAAAATAAGGAAACAATTTTCATATACATTATTACTTGTATTAACTGCAAAGTAAAACTAAAATAAAATTTGTGTAGCGGAGAAAAAATGAAACATGAATCAGTAGTTGATGCAAAGATATCCATTATTTCAAGAGGTCGCATTAAAGTTGTGTATATCTTTATGTATAAAAATCTTCTGTGCGTGTTTATGTCTCTAAACTCCTCCTAAACGGCTGGACTGATATCGATGGAATTTATTTTGGGGGGTACAAGTAAATTCGAGAGAATGGTTTAGATTTACAATTTGGTCCGATATCGTAATTAGTTAAAAAGATATTAATTAAAACATTCAAAAAATACAACTCAACATTTACCTGCATTGTTGTAACAAAGCTATTGTTATAAACAAGCAATATAAAAAAAAATTAAAATTAATTCCTACTTGGATCAATCAAGAAAAATTTATTTTAGCTACTTTTTATTAAATAGTTACAATTAATATAAATATGTATATGTACATGACAGAATCACAACCTTAAGTGGTCAGTAATTTTTATTAATTATCATTAAAGTATCGTATTGTCATCCAAAACAATCGTGTATATAAAATTTCCTTTCAACTGAATGCTTTAACACGTTGTAACGTCGTGAGTAGCTATCCATCAATAAAATAACGTCTACAGCTTCATTTAGAAATAAAACAATGTTTATTTGATAAACAATTCTTAATGAAGTAATATTGCCAAGCCGGTGTATTCATTGCATAGTCCATTCTCAACGCCACCGGCGTTCATCGTCTTTTTCACTCCAATTTCCGGACTCAGCCCTTTTCTTCATTCAAGGCGGGCTTCACTCTCTCTCTCTCTCTCTCCCCGACTCTCTTTCCGTCTCCTCTCTCTCTTTTCCGTCTCTCCTCCTCCTTCCGTCCGTTCTCTCTCCCGGACTCTCTTGTCCTTTTTCCTCTGGTCTTTTCTTTCCTCAAAAAGAACCAGTTTAAACACCAGGGGTGTGTTCACAACACGCCCCTCGCTCCTTCTTATTGGCAGGTCACCAAAGTCTCTTTTGACCTCACTCGTCCTATTGGCGCATAACACGCCAAAACACACCCGAGCCGTCTGGCCCAAGGCGCCATAGTTCCTTGTCCACATCTGGACACACTTGTCCAACGCCAAAACACACCCGAGCCGTCTGGCCCAAGGCGCCATAGTTCCTTGTCCACATCTGGACACACTTGTCCATCACGCTACCTGTTTCTAGTATCCCCTTCACAAAACCCTAGAAAAGATGACATGATTATTTTAAGATAGGCTTCGCCTATTGTCAATGGGGCGCCGGCTCTACTTTACTATTATGGCGACCCGTCTGTCTCTCTTCACTCCCTGAGTTCAGACAATAAACAATGGCCCCATGGCCACGTGCATTGGTCATTCCACAGCTGGTGGGTCATAAAAATGCAGGGACAATCGATGACGTCGTACATGTCCTTGACCAGCTGGTAAAACCATAACACTTATCGAAAGATGGGGATTCACGACAATAGACGATGTCACAACGTGAGAAAAAAATCTTTTCAAATTTTGACATAAGTCGCCAAAAGGGTCGCTAAGTCGCCAACAAGGCTGTATTTATAATTTTTTAAATAATTAGTTTTATTCAATAAATTTTTATTAATTATTATTAAATTATTGTATTGTCATCCAAAATAATCATGTACATTACATTTCAGCTGAATTAAGAACTTTAAAATGTATTTTATTAACGATCGAAAATTCCACCAAGATAAATAAATAAACAAACAAACAAACAAATACATATGTATAGAGATCGTGAGCTAATAGTAGGAGTTGAAAAAGAAGTAAGTTGGCGTCAAAGAATGATTTTCAGCCGAACTTGCCAAACCCAGTCTTTATTTTTACGAACATGCAGACGATTCACACTTTTTAGTGTTTTTAATTAATATCTTTTTAAATAATCTTTATATATGTCATTCTTCTGTTCGTGTGTATGTAACTGAACTCCTCCTAAACGGCTGGACCGATTTTGAGGGAAGTTTTTGTCTGTGCCAGTGGACTCGAGAATGGTTTAGATTTGTAATTCGGTTTAGAAATGTTTATGTAATTAATTCTTTATTTATTAATTGTTGATCTTGGAAGGTTTTAACATTGTATCCGGCAGACTGCCCTACGATCGCAGTATCTAATGTTCAAAAATCTTTTATTTTGTATTTAAGATGTGTGTACAGGACGTCTGTCGGGTCCTCTAGTATATATATATATATATTATATGTATATCAACTAACCGTTAGCCTCTCGCTTCCCTGAGTATTTAATGATGTTGAAAGACCATATATATATTATTGTTATTAAGCCATTGATATTTAAGTCCTAGCATTAAATTTTAGGTTGCTCAGAAACACATTTTTATAGTCCTCATCTCCTGATTTAAAAGTATAGGACTTGAACTTCTAAAGCGAAAGTATATTTATCGTTTATGCTCGCATACCCTTCTGCAGGAATGGGTGACCAACCTGTAAATAAGATAGTTTTATTGCAAGACAGACGACTTGAATCTTTATTAAATAAGCGTGAGACAAAGCGTAAACAGTAGTACACTTACTCGGGAAAAATTATTAATTCGGATAGCAGAAGAAACACACACAAATAATATAAAAAAAATTTAAGTCAATTTCTACTTAGATCAACAAAGAAAAATTTTATTTTAACTACTTTTTATTAAATAGTTACAATTAATATGTATATATATATATATATATATATATATATATATATATATATATATATATATATATATAGGAGAGATTCACAACATTAAGTGGTAATTAATTTTTATTAATTGTCATTAAAGTGTCGTATTGGCATCAAAAAAACAATCATGTACATAAAATTTCAGTTGAACTGAATGCTTTAAAATGTGAGAAAAAAATCTTGTTAAGTTTTGACCCAAGTCGCTGAAAATGTAACCAACGTGGCTATATCTGTAATTTTTTAAATAATTAGTTTCAGTCAATTAATTTTAATTAATTATAATTAAATTATTGTATCTGTAATCTGTAATAAATTATTGTATTGTATTGTAAATTACTGTATCTTTATCCAAAACATTAGTGTATAGAAAATTTCAGCTCAAATGAGCACTTTAAAATGTAAAGAAAAAAACCTTTTCAAGTTTTGATACAAGTCTCCAAAAGAGTCGCTAATTCGCCAAAAACGATGCCAACATGGCTGTATGTGTAGTTCTTTAAATAATTAGTTTTAATCAATTAATTTTTATTAATTATACTTAAATTACTGTATTGTCAACCAAAATAATTATGTACATAAAATTTCAGCTCAATTGAGCGCTTTAAAATATATTTTATTAACGATTGAAAGTTCCACCAAGATAAATAAATAAATAGATAGAGAGTATGAGCTAATAGTAGGAATTGAAAACGTGCTAAACCACAGGACAAAAAAAGTACCACGTGACTGTTGGTTACTCCATTCTTATAATATTCTTGTTCAAGGAGTAGAAGAATTAATTATGACAGTAACAGATGCAAAACGTATTCTTTTTTTTTCTTTCGAGTTTAACTAATGCTAGCAATATGAGTAATAATAAATCATATCTTCCGTTTTTCATTATTTTTTATCAATTAATCATCCACAATTGGAATAAAATGTACTTTTTGAGAGTTTCTAGCTATTTAGGATCAATTAATTTGTAAAATAACTTTAAAATTGTTTATTTTTTAACTTTAATGCTCTATCAATAGTTATTTCATAGAATAAACAGGCAAGGTAAGAAATTTTTCATCTATTATATGGTATGAAATTATTCTATGAAATTAAATTTTTCACTTTAATGGTAACATATGCATTCTGTTTCTATACATCATTCAAAAGGTACACATAAATGTTCCAGAGTAATTTTTATAGTTAAATGCATTCGTGAAAGGACGATACAACTAAATAAATTATACTGAATCGATGCCAGAAATGACCATGCATTTAGATCATATGGACAATAGCTCCAGGCATTCGAACAAACCCAGGATCAAAGGCAGGAGGCCCTCCTTATTTGAGAGAGATAAATTCTCATTGAGAAGGATAATGGAAATGATCCGATTAAAGTTATTCAAGCCTATTTCGAAATGCAGCCCAGAACTCTCTTGCGTGGAAGACTCTTACATTTAATGGAGAATGTTTAAATGCATTAATAAATCATAATACAAGCTCAAAATAACGACTATGCATTAAACTTCTACCACATTCTGTTATTTTTCTTTATACAAAAAATTTATCTGTAGAAGAGTTATCTTTACTTTTAAGTACCAAAATTATAAAAAGAAGGTATAGCTAACATTTTACAATAAAAAATCCATTAAAAGAAAGCATTAAGGAATAAAATTTAATTATAAGCAATCTAAAGACGAAAAGGAATTTCATTGCAATGTATTAAAATGCTATTAATATATGTTAAATAACGTTAGAAAATTTTTGAAAAATTAAGGCTCTCGAAGAAAATACAAGGTATTAATTCCAAATTTATAAGGGGTGACCCAATGGGATAAGGAATCACGCGGGGAAGGGGTCCTTAACTATGTCCACTAGTTAATTAAAACATGTTTGTTAAACAAAACAAACATTTAAATATATAACTAGAGGGCAGATATTTAAAATAGAATTAAAAGGATCGGAGCACATGCTCGAACGTCCTTACATTTCCGAAGGTTGGCCATCACTGAATATTATTCTACCCAATAGAGGGCGTGAAAGTCTTTCTGCTGTTAAAATGGGAGGAGTCTAAATAAAAGGTGGTTATAAAATTTATTATAATTGCATCAATTGGTTTGTTATTTATGCCACACTTCGATGAAACACAAGAATTTTTGGTGAAGGACATCGTAATCTGAATCAGTATCAAGTGATAATGACAAGTAAGCTAAAACGCCACTCTTAAAACTTCCACACCACACCAACGTGAGGACTTTGAACATCAAACTATTTAACCTGCAATAATGAGCTATCCGAAAGGTATATCCTCTTTAACTCGAGATTTCTTTCATTCAGTCAAAGTAGAACTTAACGTTAGAACAACACTTCCATACAAATTTGAACGTCAATAATGCAGATTATATAAATTGTCAGCGAAATAAGTTGTGATATAGATGATTGCAAAGAATAGTAGATTTTGTAGATGATGTTATAACATTGATTATTTCTCGAATTATAGTTGCGTAGAAAGTTACCGGACCGCGGAGGATATTTTTCTTTGTGAAGTTTGAGAGATTGCATCTCTCATTTCAGATAAGTACCCTTTACCCTGCTTTGTCCGAGTAGTGTCTGGCTACTGTTGGCAGTAGATTATGGAATGTTGTTGCTATTCTGAGCAGTTTCGGAGAGGGGTTGCTGTTTTTGGGGGGAGAAGATGTTTGACCCTCAAGAAATTGGGGTCATTTGTTTTGGGAAATGCCGGATTTGGTGTTAAGAAAAGCGAGTGGACGTGATTGGTGACCAACGCACAGCACGTGGTTTGTTGCACCAAGAAGACATTGTTTCTTGGGAGAGGTTTCTATACTCGACCGACGTATAGCTCGAGGTCTGCTGTACCAAGAACATAGTTTCTTGGAAGAGCTTTTAACACACACGAGGGACTGTGTTTTATTTGATTGTTTGAGAAGCGTTGATAAGTAGCTAAATTAGTAGTAATTGAGATTTATACAGTCCGTGTACTCTCGTCTAATATTTACATTAATAAAAGTAATATTGTAAATACCTAATTCTCTCTCTCTCTCTCTCTTATCGTTCCATGTCCGATTGAGCCCTATACCTACAGCATTATAATTTACTGCAACTTTTTTTTGAGTCACTGCATTGAAAACTAAGGAATATACATAAACAAAATACTCAACTTTGGGAAATTTAATCTATAAGAACTAATTAATTAAATTGGTTTTTTTAAAGTATCGTCAGTACACACACGGTGGCGTAAAATATTTTTATTATATGAAAAGATCGTATGGGAGAGAGACTTTTTTAACGAAGTTTTAAATCTTAAAAATGATACACATAACCAAATAACACTAATGTTTTACAGTACAAAAAATATTTATTTTTGAAATTCATAAAATTTATTTACTTTTTTTACACATAAAAACAGGTTTTTCACATGAAATTATATAATTTGGTCCTATTCCCACACACACACACACAAGTTAAGTTTTCTTTTCATTAATACACAAAAATACATTATACGTTGTACATTTTGAGTTTGGTTTTCATTGAATGTTTCAATGAAGTAATGCATCGTGTGGGATAGGAAATACTGTGTTTTCTGAACATGAACTACTACTCCCCGAGTCCTGTGCAGCTCTGGATCGTCTTCTCATCAGAATCTGGTGAAAATTCCAGCAGATTATTCGCTGGGACTTCTTCATCTGAAGAATCATCTGTTATTAAATCCCTGCTTTCAGATGGCAGGTTCTATAATAAATTCAAAACCTCTTGAAGACGGAGATTCTTTTCTCCAGACATTCTAAGTAGAGGAAAAAGTTATAGCACGTTGAAAACCTTCTTTTACTGTTAAATCTCAGTTACACTCAAAGAAATTAAAATGTTTATTTTTGAATAAAGAATAGATATTGTATTTAATAGTGTGGTAAAAAAGCAAGCTCAAATTCAAATTTCACAATTTTTTGAAATAGTAAAAAAAAACTAATAAAAAAAGCAAAAAAATAACTTTAAACAAAAAAGAAATGCCAAAAAAAGCATAACTGTATTACTTTTTAGTAATGACCCCACAGATCAAAAGAAAAAACAACACAGACGAAAAGTAAACACGAAGGGCTTTCTCCAACATCCACTGTGCTGGCTGCACTTATAAGTATCGCAAAGTTATTCAACTATAAAATAAATTATATATACACAGTTCACTTAAAATAAATAGTCAAATCATCTTCTGAGGCCTTAACTAACGTATAAAAATATAAGACACTTACTTTTTGACTTTAACTACTTTTGCGGAACAAAAACGACAATCTTGGCAATCCCATCACAATGGCAGCTGGAAACGCAACTTCTACTTTCAAACTATTCGCCTTCCCCTCTAAAATACTCATCATAGAACCCGTGCTGCTACGTGTTCCAGAAAAGTGGAATTAAAAGAGTGTTTCTGCTGATACCGTCAGAATATTCGTAAAAATGGTGTCATTCTATATAATTTACTTATAAGTACCTTTAGTCGATAAAGGATTAATGGCTCCTCCATCAATGCTGCCAGAAGAATCATCTGGGCCCCCGGTACTGTCTGATTTGTTCTCGTCATGGACACGGCATCATCAATGCTGCTGTAGCGGTATCTTCATAAGCCAGTAGCAGCCTCCGAACAGACTTTATTCTAGTGGTCATTTTACGCGGCTGCGAAACTTAGCGTCACGGAATCCGTCCTCCAGATAAGAACTACGACATTGGTGATCTACATTGAATTACGAAAAACGCAACTTTCTGAACTATCGGGGCGCCATCTACTGGCATTAAGAGCAATGAAAATAAATAAATAAAAATAAATAATTTTTAAAAAATGTCGTCAGATTCATTGACGCAACATCACCAATTAACAGCAACAACTCACATACTTGCCTTAACAAAAAATCATTCGTCTCTGGACAGATGTGATCACTTTTGTCTAGTGGTTATGTTACTGGGCTACGAACCCAAAAGTCGGGAGTTCTATTCACCATACTACGTTTCTATCACCCGGAACCCCCAACAATCAGCCAGATCTCCTCTTCAACCAATATGAGGAGGAGGTGCCGCGACGTGCCCAGCTGTTTTCAGTATCCCAGGAATCCAACTTACGACTCGATGGAGACTACGTCAGGCCTTAAGTGCATATGCATGCATATATTGCTAGTCATCAATAACTTTACGTTCACTGTATAAAATTTTTAAATCATCATCTTACTATAAATCGTGCGTTTATCAACGTTTAGAAGAATTTTATGTACCCTTATTAATAATTCTCCACGAAATTAATACTTCGAATTATTCAATTCCTACTATCAGTTCACACTCTGCCTATTATATATATATATATATATATATATATATATCTTGTTCAACTTTTGAATCGGTAATAAAATGCTTTTTATTCGTCCAGTCAAGTTCAAATACATTTTTTACGCTTGTAGTGGGTGACACTTGATGTCAATACAGTTTTTTCAAATATTAATTCATTAATTTCATTTAATTAATGAATAAATAGTAACAAACAAAAATAATAATCAAACACCATATATAAAATGAAAAATCGCTCTTTGTGTCCCTGTAGCGCAATAGATAGCGCGCGTTGGACTTCTAATCCAAAGGTCATGGTTTTGAATCCTACCTGGGATGGTCTAATTTCTGAGAATGTGTTTTATGAATGAATAAATAGAAAGAAACAAAAATTATAGTCCAACACCCTATATAGAAAGGAAAACGGAAAATTTCAAGGGAAATCGCTTTCTGTTTTAACACACTTAGCATTGTGAGGCTGCCATATGTATATATATATTTATATTAATAGTAACTGTTGGGTACACAAGTAAAACTCAAAAAAAAGGTCTCTCTCAGTAAGTGGACTGTAGTTTTTATTACTTGTTGCTCAGCTCGCTCGATTCGACTCCTTTCTCGATGGAGTCAGAGGTTACACAGAATAGTAAAACACTCTGAGCGCTAGAGGGCGCTCTACATTTACATACGTACACTGAACAGTAACTATTTAATAATAAGTAACTAAAATAAAAAAAATCTTTGTTAACCTATGTAGGAATTGAATTTTTTTTTAAATTATATTACTTTTTTTTTAAAGCATTTCAGTACTGGTAGCTTACCAGTCAAAGTCGAGAGTATGGTGCCCAATGACATTCACTTCGGTTTATGATTTCAAGTTTTGATGTTATGGAAGACACTTCGGTTTAAGTAATGGGGAATGGTACAAGTTAAATTAAACTATGTTTCAAAATCCCCCCTCTCGTCTTCAGAAGGGGATATTAGGCAATAGACAAAGCACTTTAGGTATCGTACACATCTTCTAGATTATATTTAAAATTCGGCATCATTTGTCATCAACTCTTGAGTGACGAGTTATGAAATTCAATCATTGTAACAACAGGATATTTTTCTAGTGATATAAAATATTAGCACGTTCAAAACTCTTCCTTTATAATTGCCTTCATCTAAAGTACGTGTGTCTAATATTCTCTGAAGTGTGAGTGGATACAAATCAAGAAATAATAGCCTATAATTAATATATCATACATTTTTTGCTGCAGGAGATTAAATGTGAAAATATTTGACAAGTTTCCATCGATGGACACAAACACAAGCCTTTTAAAAGTTGCGCTAACTTTATATTTTAAACAAAATAAAATATGTTGATACAAGAAGAATTTTCCGTCCAATAGAAAGCAATTCTAGTTTGGATTCTTTAATCTGGAATAGAAATAGTTTTGTCTGAATTTAGGCATTCTGTGATCCCATATAAACTGAAACACATATAAAGTAGCTTCAAATTAAAAGTTATTCAATTCCTATTATTAGTTCACACTGTCCCTATATATATTTATTTATGTATATATCTTGTTCAAATTTTCAACCGTTAACAAAATACTTTCTATTTATCCACTCAAGTTCAAATACATTTTTTACACTTATAGTGGATGACACTAGATGTTAATACAGCTTTTTCAAATATTAATTAATTAATTAATTAAATTGAATTAATGAATAAATAGTAACAAACAAAAATAATAGTCCAAAACTATATACAAAAGGAAAACCGCTAGTTGTGTCCCTGTAGCGCAATGGATAGCACGTTGGACTTCTAATCCAAAGGCCGTGGGTTCGAATCCCTCCAGGGATGGCTATGCTATTTTATAAGAATAATTAAATTTAAGGAATGAATAAAGAGTAATAAAAAAACACACACAAATAGTCCAACACCTTATGTAGAAAGGGAAAAAAGAGAGAGAATTGCAAGGAAAATCGCTTTCTATTTTGCCACTTAATATTTTGATTCTGTCATATGTATATACATGTTTATATTAATTGTAATTATTTAATAAAATTTTTCTTTGTTTTGACCCAAGTAGGAAGTGACTTAAACTGTTTTTTTTTTTATATTTCTTGTTTTCATTCTTCATTTTTCTGGACCGTTTTCAATAAGCAACAAATTATCGATCGCATCTTCAATAAAAAGCATTATCTGGTTTTATAGAGCGGAAGGAATAAAAACCCTGCAACAAAAATAAAAAAAAACTTCGAACACTCTTTGTTGCCATTCTTCCCTTCTGAATTTCGACTCAGCATCATTTTCACGCTCTGCACCACGAGCCACGGGAAACACAAAAAGAACACCATGGAATAATAGAACGGAACAGTCACGTTCTCTTAAGTACTTCCAGGACATAAAGGATGTTCCTTTAATCTTTATGATCCTCTTTCGTGAGGATCGGGAAAGGCTGTTCTTGCACTTCTCTGTAAGAGGATCTCAAGATCTTAATTTTTCAAATACCCGGATAACCACTCTCTGTAGAATTCTGTAAAGAGATAATTGCTCTTGGGTTAAATACTTAGTGCGCCTATGTGTTATGAGAATCTTCTTCCTTACTTGTAATTGGATTGAGCTATCAAGGTATAAGTTTTATAATAGTTAATGCACAAACACGAAATTATTGCAGTAAACAGTCATAAACCTTTACTTATAAAAAATCTTCTGTGCGTGTGTATGTCACTAAACTCCTCCTAAACGGCTGGACCGATTTCGATGAAATTTTTTTATGTGGGTTCAATTAAATTCGAGAATGATTTAGATTCACAATTCGGTGCGATATCGCAATTAGTTAAAAAGATATTAATTAAAAACATTCAAAAAATACAACTCAACATTCACCTGCATTGTTGTAACAACGCTATTGTTATAAACAAGTAATATTAAAAAGAACTTTTAAATCAATTCCTACTTAGATCAACCAAGAAAAAATTTATTTTAGCTACTTTTTATTAAATAGTTTAATATAAATATGTATATACATATGACAGAATCCCAACATTAAGTGTTAATTAATTTCTATTAATTATCATTAAAGTATCGTATTGTCATCCAAAACAATCGTGTATGTAAAATTTTCTTTCAACTGAATGCTTTAACACGTGAGAAAAAAACCTTTTCAAATTTTGACATAAGTCGCCAAAAGGGTCGCTAAGTCGCCAACGTGGCTGTATTTGTAATTTTTTAAATAATTAGTTTTAATCAATTAATTTTTATTAATTATAATTAATTTATTGTATTTTCATCAAAAATAATCAAGTACATTACATTTCAGCTCAATTGAGCACTTTAAAATGTATTTTATTAACGATTGAAGAGTCCACCAAGATAAATAAAGAAATAAACAAACAAATAAAATATGTATGGAGATCGTGAGCTAATAGTAGGAATTGAAAAAGACATAAGTTGGCGTCGAAAATTGATTTTCAGCCAAACTGGCCAAACCCGGTCTTTATTGTTACGAAAATGCAGACGAGTTACGCTTTTTAGCGTTTTTAATTAATATATTTTCAAATAATTTTTATATATGTAAATCTTCTGTGCGTGTGTATGTAACTGAACTTCTCCTAAACGGCTGGACCGATTTTGATGAAAGTTTTTGTCTGTTCCAGTGGACTCGAGAATGGTTTAGATTTATAATTCGGTTTAGAAATGTTTATTTAATTAATTTTTTATTTATAAATTGTTGATCTTGAAATGTTTTACATTGGATCCAGCAAACTGCGCTACTATCGCAGTATCGAATATTCAAAAATCTTTTATTTTGAATTTAATATGTGTGTACAGGACAACGTCTGTCGGGTCCTCTAGTTATTTCAATAAAAATCGAAGTGGTTAGGCAGATTTAGAAATCCCGTATATATTACAAGCACCAAATTAAACATTTGTGTAATATTTTTTTTGTTTTTTCCTAAGATTAAGGAATGCGATTGAAGTTCCACACACACATGCATATATACAGTGAAATACGCTTAACATGCGAAAATGGTTTATACCAAAATATCGGTTAACATAAAATAAAACAACGGTCCTGACAAACTACTATGTATTTTAATGCATTTTTCTTTTAACACGAAACGAAGATCACTTAACATGAAAATTTTCCTTCTGGGAATGAACAAAATACAGACAGGACTAGCCCGGCAGGCGAGATTTATGAAGGGGGTGAGTTTATGGAAAGTTGGTTTCGCATGTTTCGTACAAAGGGGGATAGCTGGACTTTTAAATATCTTCTAAGTAGCCTGTGAAGCGAACCAATTTTGTTTATCTAAGCTACTTTCAACTCCTAAATGTCTCCCATCTCATCAGTTAGCTTTGGAATTCGATAACAAGTACATCGCAGTGTGATTAAAAATGAGTAAGTTTGGTTCACGTTTTTAGCACAATGATAAAGAGCTCAGGAGGAAGGCAAGCTGATATTTCGCGTAAAATGAAGATGGAGCTTCTTCAAGTCTGTTGATCAAACACAGAAAACGAAAACGGAAATCTGTAAATATTTTGGTATTGCCAAACTTGTGAATATTTTTATGGCATTGGTTTTTATTAAATACATATATGTATATGTATACATATCTAAGTAGGTATAAAGAAGTCTAATATACTTAGCAGTAAAGGCAGTCTAGTATACAAACCACACTTAGTTTTGTTGAATATATGTTTTTTTATTTGCAATAACCTTTAACACGAATAAATTTTATGTTGAACGAGTTTCACTGCATATATATGTGGAGTTTCAAAGTCAGCATCACGAACCTTGTATAAAAAACAAAGTTTATTATGCGAGCATTCTTCGCTAAGAGAAATTAAACGCCAAGTGATTTGATTTCAAATGGGTGGAATACTTATGTTGGAAACTGTTAAATAAATCTTTTTAGTTTATGTTTTCGATTTGAAAATGAAGCGTGACAGCCTACATATGAAAACAAGGGAATTTAATGAGCTGAGTCATGTTTGGAATATCTATTCTGAGAAATAATTAGGTGTTTAATTTAAGACTCGAAGGGGTGTTACGAAAATAAAAGTTAAATGGTGAATAGGGGATTTTGTGTTATAGAAATAATTTAATTTTCCTTATATATATGTGGGATTATGGTACAGTTCTAGGGGTATTCAATAATCACACTCTCGTTTGTTTCTAATCTAACGTTTAATGCTGGACAAAATACACAGTTCTACTCACTACGACGAACGTTCTACACATATAATACAGTATCTACAATTCGATTAATCCCCTCTGGCTCCAACGACAGTTCTGGTATAGTTAATGACAATCTGCACGATAGTGCTGAGAGTGACCTACGCGTCTCTCTCGTGGACAACGGGTTGGTAGGTCCCTACTCGGCCACCGTTCTCGTCACTCTTTCTTCAGCCACGGATCATCGATCTCCACGTCTAGAGTCCGCTCGCTGAATCCCCTCTCCTTCGTTAACTCCTGGTGGCTGCCTTGACAGCGCCCTCTATAGAATGTTCATGTGGAAATTTCCCACAACTCTCGGCCATCCACACAAGCAGTGTCCTCACTGCTCACGCACTAAGGATCTGAAATAAACAAACTAAAAAAAAAAAAAAAACAAAGTTTAATATACAGTTACACAAACATTTGAAACAAGTTCATTCCTCCTCTCTCATCATTGCCAAGTCCATGGCTTCATCTGGTCTGCTGATGCTGACGTAACATTGGGCCCCTCATAGTCTCCAATTTTAGCCACATCATATCGGTCATGGGGTTTCACTTTGGTCACCTAGTATGGTCCAAAATATTTTATTCGCAGTTTCAATTTGTTTCCAAACTGAGTCCTCATGATTGCCACCAAGTCACCTTTCTTATATAGATGCGCTTCTTTCCGTTTTCGGTTGTAAGTTCTCCTGTTTCCTTCTTGAATCTTCAAAATGTTCTGCTTTGCCTCTCTTCTCTGGTTATCTCGATGTTGGAAGAGTTGCTCTTGACTCTCTTCTTCAAGCAGATTTCTTATTATGACATCTTCAGGATTCTTCATTTTAACTCCTATGAGCAATTCAAATGGTGAATACTTTGTACTGCGTGAAGGCACACTGTTCAGCACACGTTATAGTGAATCTACATGCTTAAACCACTTAGTCGGGTCTTCGATGGACATCTTGGTCAATACTGGAATTAGTACTCCATGGATTCTCTCAACCTGTCCATTCCCTCTCGGTACTCCCGTTGTTATTTGCACATTGCTAATTTGCTCATCAGCACAGTAGTCTTCGAATTCTTTAGATCTGAACGCTCCTCCTTTGTCATTAATCACTCGCGAAGGATTCCCAAAAGTTTTCTGTTGCAACTTCAGTCTTTCAATGGCTTCTTGAGCTGTTGTGCTTTTGGTTGGATACAACCACGTAAACTTTGTAAATGCATCAATAACAGTGAATATGTGATTATAATTTTTATTGGTCGTTGGTAATGGTCCAATAAAGTCCACGTGATATGTCGACAACGGTAGATCTTCTTTAGGAATAGGGTTTAAAAAAAGCCTTCTCCTTTCCCCTCTTCTTATTGATTAATATGCACTCAACGCAGTTCTTAATAACGTTTTCGATACACCTTCTCATGTTCGGAAAATAATAATCTCTTTTCACCAACTCCTCAGTTTTTGTCGCTGCAAAATGTCCAAATGAGTGAGCTTTCTTAATCACATCTACTTGCATCATCTCTGGAACGACTAGCAACTCCTGATCCTCACTTATCTTGTACAAGATTTTATTACTTACTATGAATTCAGAAGTTTTACCTTCTTGAAAGAGCTTCTTAATAGTCCTAATATATTCATCAGATTCTTGAGCGTTCGCGATCTTGTACGTTAGTTCATCACTAGTCACTAGCATAACAGGATGTCTGCTCAACACATCTACATGTTGCATTTGTTTTGCAGGACGATGGACTAACTCGTAATCAAAATCTGCTAGAAAAATCGACCACCTAGCCATCTTTGGTGTTAATTCCTTCTTGTCGAGGGTTTTCGCAAATGCTGCACAATCCGTTTGAATTCAGAATTTCTTTCCCAGTAGGTAATTTCGAAATTTTTTCAGAGCCTCTATAACCGCCAGTACTTCTAGTTCATAACTACAAAGTTTCTCTTCTTGAATGGAAGTCTTTTTGCTCATGTAATGGATAGGATCGAAACGTCCATCTTCACCTTGTTGTAAAAGTACAGCACCTAGCCCTAGTTTGCATGCATCCGTATGTAATTCTAACTTAGCACCTTCCTTAAAAAGATGTCATACGGGTTCACTGGATAAAGCGTTCTTTAGATTTTGAAAAGATATTTTTTTTGTGCATGCCCAAATTCAAAAGGATTTGTTCCTCTTAATAAGTCCCTAAGGGGCCTAGCTATCATGGCGTATGAAGGAATATACTTTCTAAAATACCCTGTTAGCCCAAGGAAACTTTGCACATCTTTCGCGTTTTTAGGCTCTGGAAAGTTACAAACTGACACTGTCTTTTCCGCCAAAGGTTGAATTATACCGTTCTGGATCACATGCCCTAAAACACATTAATCTTTCCCTGCAAAAACTGACATTTTTTTAGATTTAGCTCAATGCCGTATCTGGACGCGGTTTCTAACACACGAGCTAATCTTTTGTAAGCCTCTTTTTCATCAGTAGCCGGAATTATTATATCTAAATAAATAATTAATGTACCGTCTCTTAGCAACTCTCTAAACACGTAATTAATGTATCTTTGGAGATAGTTACTGCTAATAGACAACCCAAATGGCACTTTTAAAAATTCATATTGGACAGTTTCCGTTACAAATGCGGTATATTTTCTACTGGCTTCATCAACATCTACATGAAAAAATGCATTATTTAAGTCAAGCGTCGTGAATATTTTCCCATTCCCTAACTTATCTAAAACCTCTTCAATTATAGGAAGTGGATATCTATCCTTAACTATTTTCTTGTTTAATTTTCTGTAATCTATACACAATCGCATTATTCCATCTTTCTTTTTACACACCACAACCGGAGATGAAAAATCGGAACAACTCTCTCTAATTATTCCCTGTTCTAACCACTCATCTATTTGCTTTTCTACCTCTCGCTTTTCAGGCAAAGATAGCCTACGTAACCTCTGAGCAATGGGTTTTTCATCCGATAGAATTATTTTCATTTTCAGAGCAGTTGTCTCTGTTTTATTCGGACTGTAATTTTCTATTAACGTCTGGACTTATCCCTTATTCCACTATTCGAAATGTGTGAAACATCATATAAACATTCATCAAACGTCTCCGATACCTTAAGTAAAAACAAATTAGACCCATCAGTGATCTTCCCCGAGTTAACTACACCCCCTGTCAGTTCCACGTCATCTCTCCCCTTGTTTCATTTTGTAAACACACCGGCTTGCACGACGCGTTCGTCGACCCCGCTTCCTCTGACTCACTCTTTAAGAACTCAAAAACTTTCGAGGGTAACAATATTGCTGCCTCGATCCTGCACACTGCCGCTAGTATTTTTTTCTTTTCCCCACCCTTCAATGAGATCGTAAATTCTGAAACATTCGCACTTCTCTTTTCTCCAAAACAACTCGTCAACACGATTAGAGAATGAATTCTTTTTCCTTCCGAAACGTACTTTGAATTGATAATTACTGAATTCGCGCCTGAGTCCAAGGTTGCCCTTAGTGGGGTATCATCAACAATAACGTCTACGTACGGCAATTCATTAAATAAAAAGTTATTTTGATTAGAAATAGAAGTTTCAATTTGATTTACGGCATGACCTGTATCCGCATTTCTCTTTTCTGAGTTCATCGTTTTCTTCGTGCAATTCCTTGCGAAATACGGGCCTCCACAAATATAACACGATACTGTTTTGTCTGCTCTAACACTTTGGTTATGTTTTGGAAACTGTCTTTGGAATTGATTTGTATAACCCATGTTCGCGCGGTTCTTACTATAAACATCATCGTTTTTACTCTTAAAAGTATTTGGGTTCCGGGAGTCATGCAGAGATCTGTTTTTCGAAATGAAAAATATATCGCACGCTTTTCCTAATTCATCTGGCGTCATCCATTGATCCGCCTGCATAATGTTAATATGTGAAGCAGTTTCTGGCTCTAAAGCAGTGTTTCTCAAACTTTCAATACTGGCGACCCAATTTTCAATCATAATTTTTGTCGCCCCCCCCCTGTACAACAATAATGTATTTATTGCGATAAAAAGGCCCTTTGACGCTAAAGCTACAATGCAATCTCAATTATAAACTGTATAAGTATTAAATTTTGTATATGTTACTTTTAAATAATATATACTAAAATTTTACTTTCTTTTATTTTGTCAATATTTTTTCTCTTGTTCTCCCCACTGGACTTGCGCCTCCCCATTTTCTAAATCCCGGCCCCCAGGGCAGCCAATTGGAGTCACTGTTCACTATACTCAGAATCCTATCAGAGAGCAACCTCTAAGCTCACAGCGAAGCCAAAAAACTCAAAAACTTTCAACCCAGATGAAGCACCATAGCCACGCCTCCCGGATTCCATCGTTCGACCAATCGCCATCATGCCACTCAGCAGAATGAAAAAAAACACTTTTGTCATGCCCAGCATCATAGACTATCACGATATGGGATTGAGGACTGTTTTTACAGTCCGGACGCCCAAAGAAAAACGCCTATTCAACCAAATTAAACAAAATGTTTTTTTTTTCTTCTTTAATTTGGTTTTGGGATCAAAGATAGCTATTTGATGAAAGAAAAACGCCGGATGATAAACATAAATTATATCAGTGTTGTTGTGTATTTTTTTTATTATGGAAGAAAGTATTTTGTTTTACTTCTTTCCGGTTATTTTTTTTAATCTTTAAATTTTCGATATGCTCGTGCCCCCCTTGTAGGGTTATCGCGTTCCCCAAGGGGGGCGCGCCCCACACTTTGAGAAACACTGCTCTAAAGTATCTGAAAATTTATCACTTATCATTAAATCAACTAAGGATTTAAAATCAACAACGTTCCTAATTTTTAAGTAGTATTTAAGCATCGCACTTAAACGTGTGGCGAATTGCACATGGGTTTCATCTGCTTGTCTTTTGGCTTTTCTAAAATTGAGTAAACACTCCTGCGCAGTGGGCTGGAACTCTCTTAAAATTAATGATTTAACTAAATCGTACTCTTTTATTTCGTCATCTTTAATGTACAGTAAAATATTATATGCTCTCTCACCAAGAATATTAATAAGGATTTCTGCTTTCAAGTTTTCGGGGACATTTTTTACTCTAAATGACCGTTCTAGGGATTGGAAAAAAAGACCAAAATTTTCAGTTTTCGTTGGGATTTGTATAGTCAGCGTTTTTACACTCTTAATTAAATTTTCTAAATTATTCGTATCTCCTTTTGAACCTTGTTGTGTTGCTTGCCCTTCTGCCAAAGTTTTCTGAAGTTCAATTTCTCGTTCAATTTGCTGTAGTTTAATTTTTTCTAACTCTAGTTGTGAGTTGGTCTCTTGCAGCTGCCATTCGGCTTTCGCCTGCCTGTCCTCGACGGACAAATTTAGCAGATTTATCACAAAATCGGGATCGTCTTTAAAAGCTGAGGATTTTTCCAATTTGGTTTTCATTTCAATTATTGTTTCTTTAGACGTAGCTTGTTCTCCAATTTCCTTGAGAACATTTAATAAGTCCTCCTTTCTTGTATTTTTGTGGAACGATATATTAGATACAATTATACTTATTAAAATAGAAGGATATTAAAGGTATCTTACCTTTTTCTTTCGTGAAACTCCCTTCTACATGCACAGGCAAATAGGTATCCAATGAAATGCACACACAAATGTTCACAGTCCAGATCGCGTTAGTTGCAGTATTCACAAAGTCCTTACAGTCCATATCGCGTTTGTTGCAATATTAACAGTCCTCACAGTTCATATCGCGTTTGTTGCAATATTAACAGTCCTCACAGTTCATATCGCGGCCGTGCCCCCATATTTTGTGAGATTATGGTACAGTTCTAGGGGTATTCAATAATCACACTCTCGTTTGTTTCTAATCTAACGTTTAATGCTGGACAAAATACACAGTTCTACTCACTACGACGGACGTTTAACACATATAACACAGTATCTACAATTCGATTAATCCCCTCTGGCTCCAACGTCAGTTCTGGTATAGTTAATGACAATCTGCACGATAGTGCTGAGAGTGACCTACGCGTCTCTCTCGTGGACAACGGGTTGGTGGGTCCCTACTCGGCCACCGTTCTCGTCACTCTTTCTTCAGCCACGGATCATCGATCTCCGCGTCTAGAGTCCGCTCGCTGAATCTTAATCTTCACAACAATCTCAGGTGCAGGGGTGTTGAGAGTGATCTACGCGTCTCTCCCGTGAACAACGGATTGGTGGGTCCCTACTCGGACACCGTTCTCGTCACCCTTTCTTCAGCCCCGGATCATCGACCTCCGCGTCTAGCGTCCGCTCGCTGAATCCCCTCTTCTTCGTTAACTCCTGGTGGCTGCCTTGACAGCGCCCTCTATAGAATGTTCATGTGGAAATTTCCCACATATAAATATATATATATTATATATATATTATATATATATATATATATATATATATATATATATATATACACTCAGGAACATTGAAAATAGCGACCCAAGAAGGAAGCTAAATACAATCGCGAAACTTTGCTAATAAGTACAGCGTAATGTGATATGTAAATGATCCAAGTTTTATGCCAATACGCATGCTCATACATGCCGAGGTGGCGCTTCAATCAGGAAGAGGGTGCTATATAAGCCAGCGTCAATTCGAAGATTCATAAACGTGACGATTACCCGCCGATTGTAGGAAGACTTTGGTAAGCGAAACATGCCAGGTAAACATGCTAGAAGACATTTATCACAGTTAAGCGAGTTTGAGAGAGGCCTGATCATAGGGAGGAAAACTGCAGTCTGGTCGACGTGCCGTGTTGCTGGCCAGGTGGATCGTTCGCAGTGTGCCGTTAGAAATTGTTGCGAGCAGTGTACACGAGAAGGTACCCATGCACGGAAACCCGGTTTTGGAGCCACCAGGAAGACCACGAGGAGAGAGAATCGAAGGATCGTGCGGCAAGCACTTGTGGACCCCACAGTGACTCGTTAAACGATACGAACAGACGTAGGCGTAGCAATTGTTCCACAAACAATTTCCAGTCACCTTGCAGAAGCAAATCTTAAATCCAAACGCCCTTTCCGTGCACTCCCTTTAACACCGGAACATCGGCAACTGCGTCTACAGTGGTATCAAGCCAGATCAATGTGGAATGTCACAGATTGGCAAAAGGTTATGTTTAGTGATGAATCTAGGTTTGTTTGGGGGACAGATGATAACCGTGTACGGGTGTGGAGGCGCCCTGGTGAGCGGTACAATTCCCCCCACACTGCCCGCACAGCTGGTGTAATGGTCTGGGGGCCATAGCCTATGATAGCTGCTCCACTTTAATTGTGATGCGTGGAACCTTAATGGGCCAACATTACGTTGATGATATTCATCGACCCCATGTAGGATCCTTCCTAAATGGTCTCCCAGGGGCAATTTTCCAGCAAGATAATGCTCGTCCGCATACAGCAAGAGTTGCTCAAGACTTCCTACGTCATTTTCACACTTCCATGGCCGGCCCGCTCCCCCGATTTATCCCCTGTAGAGCACGTGTGGGATCAGCTAAAACTTCAGATGCCATCGTGTCACTCTGTACATGATTTAGAGTTAGCTGTTCAAGATTTGTGGGCCCATCAGCCTCAGGATAACATAAGGTGTCTAATCAACTCAATGCCGGACCGTGTAGTGGCATGTATTGCAGCTGGAGGTGGTCCAACGCGCTATTGAAATTGCCCAGTATTTGTGTCGTTGCACACCCTGTATTCGTTTAATTGTCTTGTTTTTCAGATCAAGTGAATATCTCATCTGTGTCATTATGTGAATTAAATTTCATTTAAATCCGATGCTTTCTTCTTGGATCGCTATTTTCAATGTTCCTGAGTATATATATATAGTTGCGAAGTTGCATGGATATAAAACAGCCTACGACTAATTAAATAATAACAGATTTATTAATGAAAAAGAACGAACAAATGACTTCACGAAGACAAATCGAGGTATATACACAAAGAAATACTAAAAGAAATTATTTACAGTAATGGGTAAAGAACGAGCTCATTATAAACAAGCTATACAGCCCTCCAAAAACCGCTTACTTGAACAATCCCACTAGCAGGAACTCATGCATATATATAAAGTCTATTACGCATATGCAGATTCTAAACTAGATTGACTGACTTTATTGGCTGTGTGTGAGTGTCTCAAAGATCCCTTATTTAGTCACACGGAAATTTCCAGAAGGATCGATTCCATACACTTCTCTATGGTTCCAGAGTGATATCCTTTGTCACCAAATCAATCACCAATCTCGTAACCCTGCTCACATCTTTTAAGGGTACTATAATCGTATTCAAACTTATTTGCAGAGAAACAAAGTTTCCCGTAGAACTCAATTTTCCCCAAGGAAAAGGTGATTGCGGAGAAAACAACATACAAGATGTTTTAACATATACACTCAGGAAAATAGCGCTCAAAGAAGGGAGCTTCTGAATGGAATGAAATTTAATGCACATAATAATATAGATGAGAAAATCAATTGATTCTCAGAAAAAATAACAAAACAAATACATATATGTCAGAGATGAAGTAGATGAAAATAATTGTTAAAATAGTATTGGTAAGCTTCTTCAAACAGTTAAATGTATCTGGAATCGAATTCCATGTTTCCAAAATTTCGTTAATGGCATTTTCCTTTATATTGCTTGCTAATATTTTTGTTACAATTAATTCAAGTTTTTCCCGTTTCAATATGTTTTTTAACCTATACTGAACTATAGACTGAAAATAAATGAGTTTCATCTCAAATCTTCAATTTCTAATCAATCAAACTGGAACAAGTTCAGTTTATCAAATGCAGTCACATCAGGGTAAATAATAATCATGGCAGTTTCCGATAACTTTTTGAACTGATAAAACCTCGCTGAAAATTCTTTGATTAAAGAATATAAATTACACAGAAATAAATTCATCAATAACTTTTTCTTCGTCTGGTTTTTCATGTACATCTAAATCTTTGATAATTTTTTTTTTTCTAAGTTTGGGAAGTACTTTTAGTTTCTTATTATAATATTAACAAACACAATAACAAACGAGCGTGCTCCTCACCACTCCGCGATTGATCATTCGCCTTTGTTCGTAATACTTCATAGTGAACTTTATTATTTTGAACTAAAATGCAAAACTTTTTGATCGGTGGCAAGTCCAAAATATTGTGTAGCGTGATATTGGTTCGCCACCTCTGGTACATATAATTAGACATCTACACTGCAAATTTAATGGCACTTCCTGCTGCAATACATGCCCAACTTGATACCGCATTGAGTCGAATAGACGCCAGATGCTGTCCTGAGGCAGATGGATCCATAAATCTTGAAAAGTCACCTCCAAATCCTGTATAGAGGGACACGGGGGGTATCTCGTGTTTCAGATAGTCCCAAAAATGTCCTATAGAGGACAATTCCAGGGAGTTGGCTATCCATAAAAGTCTGAACATGACATAGAAAGTCTTAAACTACTAGATTTTTATGCGATTGAACATTATCTTGCTGAAAAAAATTGCTCTTGTAAAAAAAATTAGGAAATATCTCAAGTGTGGACTAAGAATGTCTTCAGCACAACACTGTCCCTTTAAAATTTCACAATTAGAGTGAACCTTTATCATAGTCTATGACGTCCCATACTCCTATAGTACCGTCAATGTATTGGCTGCAGCGGGGGTAGACTAGCACCATTTACTGGGGGTCATCCACATCCGTAAATGGTTAACATATGTTTCCAAAATGATCTCCCCTCGTTTTGCTAGTCTGTGGTATTCCCCGTCTCTCACTGGCATGGAACTGCACTCACTAATGTTTCGATATTAAAGGCAATAAACAAAAAGTGTGCATGGAATCAAGTTTCGCTTTCACAAAGCATCTGAAAATGGTTTGTAGAACAACTCGTAGCCCTACGTCTGATTGCATCCAGGAACAAAATAGTGTGGGATCCACGAGAGAGCTTGCCTCTCTCATCGTAGTCTTCAGGGTCGCTCCAGAACCGGTTTTCCTCACGTGGATACCATCTTGTCTCCACTGTTCCCAACATGTTCTGAAGGCACTCTCCAAATGATCGGATAGGCAATTTAACGCTGCTTGCCGACCTGACAGCGGTTTTCCTGCCAATGATCAGGTCCCTTTCAAACTCGCTTAGACCGCAGTAGCCAAGTGGCCAAGGTAACGGACTCGTGGCCAGCGTGTCATCATGTGCTAGTGCTCCACGTTCTCCCGTGGTTGTAGTGTGATAGTTACGAGAGAGGAAGGGGCCAGATCAGGTGTCGTCCTCGTCACTTGACCACGCTTCAAAATTACGAAGTCCGTCGTCAAGAGCCCTCGAGTAGCTGAACATTGTGACGTAAATATTCACATACTCACTCAAACATGCTAACTATCTTCTCATAGGTTTTTAACTGGCATTCTTTGCTTACTAAAGTCATCCTAGAGTCGGAATGGGATCGTTACGGTTATGAATCTTCCTGTATGCATCGGTTTATATTAGACCCTCTTCGTGATTGAAGCGCACTTTAGGGTGATCAGGCACATGTTGGCATCAAACTTTATTGATTTTCATATTGGACTCATTCAATCAGCATAAAATCTGGTGTATAACGTGTACCTACACTTTCATGCTGTACTTTTAGGTACATTAGTAGTTTTACGCTCACCTCCTTTTTAGGAAGGAAACTGAATTGTACAAGTTGTTGTTGTCGTGTGTTTATTACTGGGATACATACGAAAGATGTGAGGTAGATGAACAGAAACATATAACACAATCACCGGAGAATACAAATTTTATTGAAACGATGATACCAGCGTAGGACAGAAGAGGTATTCTTCTTTCCTTTCGAGACGGGAATCCATTTCAGGCGAAACTCGGATTTCTTTTCCCGGAGATACATCCATGCCTTACTCGGGATTCGAGCCCGAACCCAGTCGATTACAATCCAAGTGTCATAACCACCATAATGGATGGGGCGGCAATTGTACAAGTGTAATGCTTTTATACTTTGAAGTCCTTTATTAGAGGTATTAAGCCAGACTTTTGAAAAAATTATATATTCTTGAACTACAACCCTTTTTTTAAGCTCATTGGGTGTGTTATTTCTTTTAGATCAACAGTATTTTGATCTATGTAGAAATCTGTAATTCTTTTTATACTAACTCTTTTGTTAATTTTTGAAAGTATTGCTTTCATGCACGGCGTATAACGCGCACCCATTCATTTCGATCTTATTTTTTGAGTTAAAAGTGCGCGTTATGCGTCGGATTGTACGGTATTTTGCAAAGTTTCACGATTATAGATCGCTTTCTTCTTGGTATTCTACTTTCAATGCTCCTCAGTATGTATATTTTCTTGTGAATTTTAAGAGTAGCCTCTTAAAAATAAGTATATTTTATAAAAAGGACAATTTTTACGATGACAATGGACATAGAACATAGAGAAACGTTCTAGTGTGAGGGCTTTCGATGTATCTTTAACCTTCAACAGTAGTTTCAGCGTAGATCGGATTTGACCATCCCTCTCAAAATATAAATGCAATGTATAGAAAGCATAACAATTTTTATGTAATCGTAGCCAAATATTCTCCCTTTTTCTGTTTTGTGTTAATAAGAGTAAAAAATATGACTTTGTCGTAAATATTTCAAGGAGCATAACATGCATAAGAATAAAAGCAAAAAAAACTATTTTTACTCTATCTCAGTCCAAAAATACCAGTGCTAAAAAAAGTTTAAAAAGAAAATGCTTCGATTTCAGTTTTATTATCTGGTCATAACTTTCGTAGTCGCGAAATTTTGGTTATCAGAATATTTTTTTTTAAATAAATCATATTTTTTCATGTGTATGATAAGCGCACGTGAGTTTATATCAAAATAATGAAATGACTTAAATATTAAAAGTTTTATACTTTTGGATCCAATCACTACTATATAATCTTCTCTTTCCTGCATATTTTATGAGAAGTTCTTAATTTTCTTAAACTATTTTTATGTTTTACACCTACCAGAAATTCTTATGAAGTAACTCACTTCTGATTTAAGTTGAATGAGAGCGTGTCTTTTTATTATATTTTTATGACCATCAGTAAAATGTTCCAAAAACTGTTTGGTTTTTTACAATTCTGCCTACTTCTATTGGGATCACGAAATATCTAATACACTAATCTCTTCGTGAAAATATATATAATTTAGGGATTCCGAAAAAATAGAATCGAAATTTTAAAATTTCTTCATTCAGAAAAGAATAGTTATGGTTTCTTAGTTCAATTAAGCCTATTTTTTCAAATATTAGGATTCTCAAAATTACCACATATGTATTTTTTGAAAAGAGTTTTACTCATAAAATCAGTTTCAAAACAGTAATGATTTATTTTGCTTCTAATTTAACAATAAGTTTCAATGAATTTTCGCTAGAAAGAATATCCAAATCGTTTTTCAAGTAGTTTAAAGCATTTATTTTTCTTTATTTATGCTTAGTAAACATTTACTAAGATATACAATTTTTTAAAAAACGACAATTATAGGTGCATTTTAAAATACTTCACAATGTATTTTCAGTACTTTTTACTACTTTTCGTAAAAAATATAAAAGGAATTTGAAAAGTATTTCATTATCAATAGGTTTTCTTTCTTATTAAAACCTTCAAGAGAAATTTCAGATTGATAGAATACTTTTGCTTAAACACATATTGTTCCATAAAATTTTTATGAGTATATACAGGGTGTTTCGCTACCAAATCGACAAACTTGCAGGGTGTGAACAGGATACAGAGGCAAGCCTAACAGCGGCGTTGCATGGAATTCCTTACGTTCTGAGAGATTCTTCACGGCTCATTTATGGTAGATGGCGCTGAACGGAAGGTTTCTGGAACACCGATCCTGATGGAAAATGTCAATGGCGATCCTTTTCCCAACGTAGTAGAATGAACTCATATTCAAACGAGGAATTGGTCGATGTGCATAGGGCTGCAGCTTGTAACGGGCACGCAGCTTGGCAGTTGTAGCAGGAACGTTATCCTAACAGGCGTGTTCCACATCCTACGACGTTAGCAAATGTGAACAGAAGGATACGAGAGACTAATTCGTTTTGGTGTACAAGGCACCCGTTCTGTCCCATTAATGTGTTGTTATTCCTGTTCTTTTTCTCTGCTTCTTTGCACCACTACTCGCAACAGTAGCATTTGCGATCCTGCATTCCTATGTGACTATGAGTTATCTCTATACCCACTATGTACCTTGCAAAAGTTGGTCTGTCTAATAATAAATCAGCTTGTATTAATATTAAATATTATTGCCCATTTGTGTGTGATCTCCGTAACAAAGTGGTGTGGTGTCTTCCATGTTTAAATACTGTGTTGACTTAATAAACAATATTATAAAATCAAACTGCTGTTGAAGTATTTGTTATTTCTTTTTACTTTTTATTCAAAAGCAGTTAAAAATTAATCAGATGAAAGAATACTTTTTGCCTCTTAGAATGTTATAGATGTCATTTATTGAAGCTAAAACTTTTCATTTAAGGGGACTTGGCACCCTTTGAGTAAACTTATTTATTTACGTATTTAAAAATTATATTTCAGCATTTTATACAATGTTTCTATTCAAGAAAATGTTACCAGATGAAAATTTTTATATATTATTCACACAATTTTAAAAATTTTAATTTTGTGAAGAAAATTGGGAAAATTTTAAAAACCTACTCCTTTTGTAAAAATTAATTTTTTGACCTGAAATTTTTTATAATACTCTTATGGATGATCTAAACAACTTAAGGGATCGATTTTAGAATAACTTCATTCGTTTTGAGAAAAAATAAAATGTTGATATACAGGCTAAAAATCAACGAAAAAGCCAACATGTCTTACATTTTATTTTTTTTTAAAAAAGTATTCAGTTTATAGAAAAACGGATCCTAATTTTATTACATGCTTTATTTTCAACACGCAAGAAAAAAATGGAAGTGATTGGTAAAGAATTGTCGAAGGAGTAGCATTTTGAATGCACTAAGGTTTCGAAAAACACAAACTGAGAAAAACAGGTTTAAAGTTTATAATTCTGAAAAATAATTATTATAAGCTTAATTAAACTTAAAATACCACTTTAAGATATTAGTTATACGTTTTCTTTAAAATAATTGCATTTTCATATTTTTTCAACCCACACATTTTTATAAATGATCAACTTTTAGAGTACTAATTGCCCATGAAAATTCAAGAAAAACTTAAAAAAAATTTTTCTGTCACGACAGAAATTTTAGCTGTTTCTCTTCTTATAATATTAAAGTATTACATTTGTATGAAAAATATATCTGGAAGAAGAACTGAAATTATAAAATTATTAATATAAAATGCCTTAATTTAAAAATTTTACATGCACACATTTCACAAGGAAGAAAAATTACATTATTGTATTGCCTCGGAAATATTCTGCTTTTAATACTACACATTCTTTTTTATAGTTATTATTTCTATTTCTAAAATAGATTTTTTTTTATCATAACGCATTTTTTAGCTTTTTTTTCTAAAAAGGAGGTGTGGCTGAATTGCCTAATTTGTTTTCAAATGAAGTTTCAGTCAACTTCTAACTTTCCGACATGCACAAGTGATATATCAATCGAAAGATAATAATGCAAAGAATAAGATTAAATGAAAATAAAAAAAAACGATAGGTTTGTGATTTTTAGGGTACCAAGTCTTCTTAAGCATTAGCATAAAATTCATCCTAATCTGAAAAACAATATAAGAATTAAGTCCTTTGTGTAACATGTTTACTTAATATCTTAATTTATTGGCAGTTCTATTTTAAGAAACAATTAACTTTTAATTAAAATATATATTAATCTGTACTCTTTCTTTTGTGCCTTCACTTTTTGAAGAAGAAAAAATGTTTAAGCCAACACAAAAGACTATTTTTCCCTGCTCTGCTCGGATAACAGAAAAAGTTGTTTGCAGTTTAGGTCAATATTTTTATTTATTATTATTATAATACTTAGAGAGATTATAGAAAATTGTCCCACCAGTTTTCTTCCACCTAAACTTCATAGAAAGCACACACAAAGGGCTTTTTTTTAAAAAATCCTTATGGAGTTTTGATTTTTTATGGATTCCTTAAGCAATTTAATTTTTTAATGTTTTCTCTCAATACAACTAATACATTACGTATTAAAATTAAAATTCGAAGGGTATTAAAAATATTGGTGACACTTGTATTACTTTTTCATCTTAAAAATGTGATAAAATTAATAAAGCAATCAATAGTATAAAATTTTGCAAGAAGTATCACGCGCAATTTTCGTCATGAAAATATATTTTTTTAGAAAGTAACATTTTTTTTTTCCTACGAGGGGCAGAATCTTATATTTTCCCTCTTGGAACTCTCGACACTTGACTTGGAGTTGTAAAACTAACCTAATAAGAGCCTTCTAAGCATGTTCAGAGAGATTTAAGTCCAGTTAATAAGCCGGTCATTCCCTATGCTCAATATCTTCACTTAGTCTTGTAGAGTCTCAGAGACTTCCATTTCCCCGTGAGAAAGTGCTTAGTCATCCATTAACCCTTTATCTACTGACAGTATTTATATAAGTATCACCCACTTTAAAATTATATGGAATAATTTTTTTACGAATATTCTATCGGTACTTACCAGGAACACTCTTTTAATTCCACTCTTCCAGGATAGATTCCAGCACGGGTAATATGATGTGTATCTTGTAGCGGGGAAAGCGAATAGTTTTAAAACTGAAGTTGTGTTTTCAGCTACCAATTTTATCGGATTGCCAAAATTATCATTTTGGTTCCTCAAAAGTAAATGAATCAAAAGGTGTCTTACTTTTTTATTTTTTAAGACCTTAGAAAACGATTTAACTGTATACTTTAAGTATGCAAGTAAGTTTTATACAGTGTATATATAATTGATTTTACAGTTTAATAACTTTGTGGTACTTTATAAGTACCACCATCATGTGATATCCCCCCCTGGGAGAATATCTCTCGGAGTATCAGCGGGAGCTATAGGCGTAGGATAAACGAAAGAACTAGAAGGAAATATAATCTTAATATATCTTTATTAAGATTTTCAACTTAAACTTCTAACAAATTAAATTATACTAATCAATGTGAGAGAATCTACGATAGTAAAATACGCAACACACAATATATATAGATAATAACGACTTAACGTAACTCGGACCACTATCAATAACTGAATCGCCTAAACTCAATTATAATGCAATCACTGATTCTAATATTAAATAGTCAATCCTACCTTGTTGCAGTCTGAAGAATCAATCACTAATCTCCTTAAGGCAATCTTGTATTTACTTGTGTGCACTGGTATGCATCTTGGTTCTCTATAACTTTATCAATTATAACTTCTAATCACCGCCACGTAACGCTATCCAAACTTGAACCACGAGCTATATTAACATTTCTCTACTTGCCATCAACTGCCATAAATTGCCATCTTGTTTACTTTAAGTTCCGATATTTAAAAGCTTGTTCATTTGCATCTTTCATTCACACTTCACTTCTTGGATTTGGTTGGAAAAGAGTTGCCATTAGTTCTGGCCCAAAGAACCCAAAGGACATATTAAAGAAAAGACGCGTGAGCCCGTCACAAGCACACTGATTTTAGACAAATTTCTCCCATGTAGTTCATTACTGTTTTTCGTTGTGTTGTAGGGCTACTAAAGTGTAATAGAGTTACGCCGTTTTTGGTATTTCTTTTCAGTTTAACTTATTTATTTTGCTTTTTTATAGTTTGTGTTTTAACCATTTCCAAAAAATTTAAATTTTTAATCTGAGTCTGCTTCTTTTTGCCACACATTATGTTGTTCTTTTTGTGAAATTACTTCCACTCACACAGGTATCTCGGAACAGCACATTTATTTATATACAAATACGAAAAACGATCACGGAAACTGCACACAGCAAGTCTGACCAAAAGCACACAGTGACCGGTCAGCTAGTGAACCCCGTAGAAGGAATGCGTGGGAATGAAGTGGGAAAAACCGCGCGTGGGTGGGTCACACAGTTATCCTTCCGCCCCAAAAAATAGTTCACTTGCTTCACCCCAACACATTAAATGAAATATCTGTACTTTATCCAAAAATTAACACATTTTAATTTCTTTGTGTGTAACCGAGATTTAATATAAGTAGGAGGTTTTTAAGATGCTATAATTTTTTTCTTAGAATAATTAAAAGACGCTTTGGATTTATAATAGAACCTATTATCTGAATACAGTGAGGCACTAACAAAGAATTCTTCAGATAAAGAAGTCTCAGCAAACAATTTACCGGAATTTTTGTCAGGTTATGAAGACCATCAGGTTATGAAGACTGAACAAGACTCAAGGTTCAGTACTTCATGTTAAGAAAATTCAGCATTTCCTACCCCAGGATGCAGTGCTTCAAAAAATATTCTTAATCAAAATCTCACTCAAAATGCGCAACGTGTAATGTAATATATTACTGTGTATTAATGAAAAGAAAAACTTCACAATGGAATATTCTCAAATTAAGTTTATGTGTAAAATCTTTTTTATGTATAAGAAAAGTTTGGTTATTTAGCGTTTTTAAGAGTTAAAACTGCGTTGAAAAAGTCATGCGGTCTTTTTTTTTTTGTACTAGGAGAATAGTTTAGGCCTCCGTGTACTGACGGTACTTTAAGATACCAATTTAATAAATTAGCTCTAATGGATTAAATTTTCCAAAGTTAAATATTTTATTGATTTATATCCCTTAATTTTCAATTTAATTAATCAAAAACAAAAAAATTGCGCGTAAAAATTGCAGTGAAGTATAATGCAATAAGTAAAGGTGTGACGAATCTGTACGGAGCCTTTCCACTAATATTCTTAGGCGTCTTTTTGGGGATTATAAATTCGCGTATATATTTCAATCAACTCCAAAAGGTGAACGGGATATGCAAAGTAGATAGGGTATTTAAGTTGAGCGTTGTAAGCTAGCAAGAATGAAAGCTATTGAGCCAGCAGCAGTAGCCTCAAATTTAGAGGATTCCATGAAATTACGTTAGTGAAGCCTTATTGCTGCTATTCTACGGAAGAACTAGAAAGCTGATATACCAAGTGGTAACTATAATTTATGTACGCTTAAAATAAGCGTTAGTTTAGTAAAGTTAGTTAAAGTTAATGAAAGCTAATAATTCGAGTACGTGTATTTCTCGGACCTCCTACTTCGGAAGACCTTATTTGATCTTGAGCCTAATTATTGATTAATTTCGTAATTCGTAATTTAATTTAATATTAAAGGTAAATCCCTTTTGTTTGACGTAACATAGAAATATTATATGTTATTAGAGTTTTTTTTAGATTTGATAAAATAAATACAAGTTATTATTATACAAAATGGATTTAGTAATTCTTTGCCTCAAATTAATCTTGGTGTCCAGAGTGAGACCCAGGGGGGTCTTCACAAAGGGTTGAAGGGAATCTGGACCCACGTCCTCCTCAAATAACGAACGTGGACCAGGATAATTTTCAAGATATAGCATAGTAATATAACGGTACACTGCATCAAACATGCATAGAGAATTCTTGCGTACACCATGATTATAAAACTTCATGAACGTTCTGTGGTCCTTAATTGATTCCACTCTCTTTCCCCACAGTAGTTGTAGTCCAGAAACACTCTTCATGGAGAACTGTAATTCGTCAAAGAACATGACTGAACCATTTTAAGGATGCAAACGAATATATTTTTTTATATCAGGGTAAATTTTTTGGCATTGGTGGGATTACAGCTAAATACAATTAACAGGTTTCCATATATACAATTCAGCTAGATTTAATTAACCGGAAATTACAGTGTCGAGAGAGGTTTCTATTGTGTGTGTGTGTGTGTGTGTGTGTGTGTGTGTGTGTGTGTGTGTGTGTGTGTGTGTGTGTGTGTGTGTGTGTGTGTGTGTGTGTGTGTGTGTGTGTGTGTGTGTGTGTGTGTGTGTGTGTGTGTGTGTGTGTGTGTGTGTGTGTGTGTGTGTGTGTGTGTGTGTGTGTTTCTAGTTTATCTAGAGGAGCAAATGAGCCGAAGTCTTTGTTTTTGTTTTATAGCTGCTGTTAGTTTAGATAATATGTAATGTATTCATCAGAATATTTTTTGAGCTTTTTTAATTTATTCCTTTTATTAGTTCACACTCTCCCTTTACATGTACATTTAAAACTTGTAGTGGATGACACTTGGTTTTAATACAGTTTTTTTATGTTAATTCTTTAATTAATGAATAATTAGTAACAAAGAAAAATAATAGTCCAGCACCATATATAAAAAGGAAAAACGCTCGTTGTGTCCCTGTAGTGCAATGGATAGCGCGTAGAACTTCTAATCCAAAAGTCGTAGATTCGAATCCCAACTGGGATGGTCTGATTTCTGAGAATGTATTTTCTTATTACTATAGTGTTTCATTGGAATAATTAAGCTTAATTGATAAATAATAACAAACAAAAGTAAGAGTCTAATACCATATATAAAATGGAAAATTTCTTTTTATTTTGTCAATATTGTTGATTTTGTAATATGTACCAGGTGTATGCAAATGAAATGAGACGATTGATTTAAAAACAAACACAATAAATTTGCAAAAACTGTTAATATTTCTTTATTCGAAATAATATCCATAACTAGCTACACATTTTCCCCATCTTTAGGGAAATTTGTGAATACCACACCAAAAAAATGATCGGTCTTTTGAGGCCAGCCAATCATCGAGCCAAGATTTGACGTTTTCGTAAGAAGTGAAGCACTGGTCAGGCAATGCGTGTCCCAATGATGCAAATAGGTGTTAATCGGAAGGAGCCAAGTCTGTCGAATAAGCCGCATGCGCTAAGGGCTCCCAGCCGAGCGCCTTAACGATGTCCTAGGTGGGTTTAGCTAGGTGGTTAGGTGCGTTGTCATCAAGGAAAATCACTTTGTGCTGCCGTTTCTTGTATTGCTCGCATTTTTCGAGTATAGCATCGTTCAAATTAACTGTTACTTATAGCGATCAGTATTAACGGTTTCGCCGGGTTTGAGAAGCTCATAATAGATTGGTCCCTCCTGATCCCAGAAATTACACAGAAACCTACCGAACCTACTAATCTTGCGGCCGAAGCGATTCGGCCTTGCGTCGATTTGGACGGCTGTGCGGGGTCAACATATGATCGATTACGCTTGGAATTCTCAAAATAAATCCATTTTTCATCGCCAGTCACAATACGATGGAGACATTACTTGCGTTGTAGCGGGCAAGAACATTTCGCACACGATTTTTCGGTTTTCCTATTGACGGCCCTTAGCTCGTGTGGTACCCATCTACCGACCTTTATTATCTTGCCCATTGCTTTGAGACGACGGGAAACAGTGCTCTGGTCAACATTCAATTATTCTGCTAGATGTTCTTGCGTTTGGCCATTATCTTCATCGCATAATGCTTGCAGTTAAGCATCTTCAAAAATTTTTGATGGTCTGCCAAAAGCTCCTCGTTTCTCACATCGAAATGACCATGTCGAAACTTTTCAAAACACATGTAGCACTGCACACGACTCCGAGCATTGCCACCGTATGCTTCTACAAGCATTTGAAGCGATTCGGCAGCATTGTTCTTCAGATGGTAACAAAAAATTAATGCTGTCCGCAAATCGGGGTCAGAAGGCATAAAATTCGACATTTTCAACACAGTCAAAAAAATACAATGCACGCTGAAACTCGTCCAAATGTAAACTAAACATGAGTATCAAAGGTCAAACTATAAAAAAATCACGTGTCACGGTTTCGTATCGTTTGCATATATGCGTGGCGACATCTGTTAGCTATCGTCTCGTTTGATATGCATACACCTGGTATATTCATATTTATTTTAATTGTAATTATTTAATAAAAGTAAATAAAATAAAAATTTTATTTGTTGACCTAAGAAGGAAATGACTTAAAAAAGATTTAGATTATTTGTTTAACATGAAGTAAGATTGAGAGTTAAATGTTATTTTAAATATATCTTTTCAAATTTTCAAATAATATTTTATACATTTTTTAAATTGCGTAACATTTTATAACAGGAGATATTTTAAATAAAACTCCACAATTTTTTTTTTCACTTATGCTTTGAAAGTGTTGTCAGGAAGGATCTATGTTATTATAACTGTATATGTGCATTAGAGTTTTTCTTGTTATTGTTGTAGATAAAGCGCAGGATTTTAAATAAATTTTCAATAATTTTTGCATCATCATTGATTACTTTTTGAAATACTTAACTTACAACTGTCAAAATAGTTCATGGTGACACGAGGGTTTAATAATAATGATGGTAAAAAATACAAAATAAGAATATCTTGACTTAAAAGTAAACTGTGGGACATTTTGTAAAAGTGCTTATTCATTTTTGGACAAAATATAAAAAATAATTTAAAATGCTTAGTTCGCTTATAATATTATTGTAAATGTAGGATACGAAAAATCCAAATTAAAAGATTTTTAAAAACTTGTAAAGGTATTCAAATACCTTAATTGCAATAAAGTTCACTTAATCAGTCTTGATATAAAACTGCATTTCATGTAGGAAATAGTGAATCATTCTAAAATCACAAATTCCTTTTAAAACACAGTATTTTCCTTTTTTTCTAAATACACTTTTAGGCTACCTACAAACACCTATCTCAGAATAAAGTAAACAGAACATAATCACTGCAAATATGTGCATATGTTTTTCTATTCATTTTCATATGAAGAATTGCTAGCCACTTTTCTCTTACAATTTTATTTAACTTCAGATTTCATCATCCAGCAATTGTTCTAGCTAATCAAGAAAAACGCGCATCATTTGAAAGTTTAAATTTCATCCTCAATTAACATCTCTTACTTTGGTCTTAATTTGTTTATAGAATACACACATTTCATAATTCGGACACTCTCGTGGCAATTATGATTCACCAAATTAGCTTTAGTGTTAAACATATGTCCTTTCAAAATAGAAAATATTAAAAGAATGTATTTCTTGTGAAATTACATTTTCCTAGATCTGTAGTTTTGAGGATGAAAAAGTTTCTTTATTGTAAGATTTTAGATAACAAAAAGTGAACTTTTTTTTTCACTTAATCTGATTACTAGATCTAAAAACTATTGTGCAATTTATTTTCTCATTTATTAATTCAGATCATCAAATAATCTGCAATTATTATTTAAAAGCATCTATAAATACATATTGTTCAAAGTAAGTTTCAAACATTTCCCCAAGAAACATTTTACCCCATTTTACCACGAATAAACAAAATACTAAATCTTCGAAACCGATTATTCTTTTAAAGAACGGAACAGACAATCATTCTCTAAAAAAAATTTACATATGCTGAAAAGAATACGGAATTATTAAAACGTAATTCCAGAACTTCATGGCGAGAGAAAAAAGCTTCCATTCAAACATACCGTTTTACGATCGAATAAATAAGATCCAAATGGCCATCTTATTTTCGAGATTACGAACTTTGGAATTCTATGGCGCCTGGAAAAGAATAGAACATCCATTTAAGGGGAATATTTCTTGGTTGTAAGCTTGTATCTATGAGCATTACTTCGATTTATGATTCCGGAAATGGAAGATTTTTCGGCGATAATTCTGAGCACTTTCTGGTTCAGTTTAACATTTCCAGTTCATTTTGATCAGGATCTGAGCAATTTATGACTGGCATGTCTGGCGTAACCATTAGAGCTCTCGAATGGGTCCCAGTTATTTTAATAATAGTCGATTCGAAATAAGGATTTTAATATGTAAAATATGATCAGATTAAGGTGAAGAAATAGTTGTGAAATTCCTTCGTATTATCAAATTAAAGCATTAAATATATTTTACGGATCATTCCCATCACTTTTCAATTTATGTTTTTTTTTGCCAAAAATATAATTTGTCAGTAGTCTCATCATAATAACGAACAAAATTGGGTTTTTTGTGCCATTTGTTGAAATTATAAATGAATGTAAGTAATACATTATGTCAACTCAATTCAACGTATAACTAGCGACCGCAGTAACCTAGTGGTTATGGTCCCGAGCTCGAGGCTCGTGTCATGAGTTCGAGTCTAATGCCACTGAAGACCCACCGTGTAGAAAGGCACGTTCAATCTTTTGACTCTCAATGTCCTCCCGTTTATATGCTGTGGTAGTTACGAAAAGGAGGTGTTCTTCCTTTTCGTAGCGCATGTGTTGTCCTCGTCTCTTGACCGACATTCAAAATTACGAAGTTCGTTGCCAATAGCCTTGTATAGTGTGACGTTAATAAAACTCTCACGCACTCTCAATGTGTACCAACCGGTAATATTTATTCCATAAATATTGAGATAAATGCTTAGAAATGAAATTATTATTATTGTAAAAATTATTTTAAATTGATTTAAAAATAAAAAATATTTCAATTCTTACAATATATTTGTTAAAAAACATTATAACTATAATATTATATATACATTATTACAGCTCCCTATTTAAATACATTATTATTATTAATGTTTTTCTGATCAATGGGCTAAATTCATGTGACATCATAGACACATGATAACTGCAATCACGTGTCTCCAGCCATTCAGTTAATGCGATTCGCTATTGCCAACTTTTGGTTTTTGCAAAAACTTTCTTTTAAAAAGTGCCCACTGGTCAAAAATAATAATGACGTACATAGTCCAAAAAAAATTATTTAAAAGAACAAGTATTCATATAAGACATTTTTTTCTAATTTTGAAAATCTTTTTTGAATTTACCCAGTTATTAAATTTGAAAATTTTGAAAAGTCTATATACTTGAACATCTTTGTCCAACTATCATATTTGAAGTTTTATCTTAATTTTAATAGAACGACAAGTACAAACATAATGTCAGTTTTGAATTTAGAGGAGGAAACACACACATGATCGTGTGCGTGTGTGTGTCATGAATTTATCTCACAGAGAGAGATTATTTCTCTAAAAGTAGCCAAGCAATGTATCTGTTTTAATTTGAAACAAAAATTTATTGCTTATCCAATTTTCCCTGTCCGATTCTCCACTCTGCTCTCTCTGGGGAGCATTTATTTGGTTGCCTCTCTCTACTTTATGTTCGATCTCAAGATAACTATGGAGTTATCCTTCCTACTAGCGTAACTTCTGTTTTATACTGGAATGAAAGATACCTTATGTCCCAGAGGACGTAGGCAGCTGTAATTTTTTTAAAAAAATTATTGCTTAACACCTCACCTTCAAACAACACGAGAGCCTTGGATAATGAATGCCATAATTTTAAGCCAGTCAAGTGGCTGGGATGACAATTTGAGCTGAATCCCCTCCCCTCCTCTCCAAACTTCCATTTATACTGTAGCGGGTTATTGCTAGCAATAGAATATCAATATATGAGATGGTGCTGGGAGATGTTAGTACAGCATAAATGTCTGATAATTATACAGTAATTGACCTGGGAGAGACATCTGAGTTAAATCCATTGGAAAACAACAAGTGTCCTCAGGACAGAAGTTCTTCGATTTCCTTGAGAGTTATATTGATCTCATATTTTTCAATTCCTACTATTAGTTCACACTCTAATATAATATTTATTTATATATCTTGTTCAAATTTTGAATCGTAAATAAAACACTTTTCATTCATCCACTCAAGTTCAAATACATTTTTTTTAAATTTGTAGTGGATGACACTTGATGTTAATACAGTTTTTTCAAATAGTAATTCATCAATTAAATTTTATTTTTTTTTAATTTTAAATTTATTTTGTGTTATTTCTAATGAAGTTAGAACTACCTGCAACAGATGTTGCCAGTAGATTTTTCTAACGAATTTTTTCTTGGCTTCAAGTACTTATTTTTTTAATCATCGATTCGAGTTTAAATATTTTTTAAACTTATAGTCAGTGACAATTGATGTAAAAACAGTTTTTTTCAAACATTAATTCATTAATCAAATTTAATTAACTAAAATAAAAAAAAGTTGTTTGTTGATCTAAGTTGGAATTGACTAGAAATAAAATTTTATACTGCTTGTTTGACTTATTTGTAAGGTCTATTTATTAAACAAAAGTTAAAGAGCAAAAAAGATGCTATATGTTTCACATAATTAATAAAAATTGCGATTTTTACTCCCTGGAGCAAATTTCAAAAAAGGACCTATTTACAAAAAACAGTATAACTTGGTTAGTATGATGGTTAATACGGAGTATGACTCCCGGACGATGCAATACAGACCTTACAACGCCTAGGCATGTTGAGTATCAAATTATCAATCTGATCTTGGGGAATATTACACCACTCATCAAGCAATGCCCTCCAAAGTTCTGGTAGACAAGTGGGAGGGGGTTGACGGGCTGCAATTCGTCGGCCAAGCACATGCTCTATTGGATTCAAGTCCGGTGAGTATGCTGGCCAATCCATACGGGTGATATCTTCCGATTGAAGGCATTCGTATACAATGTTTGCACGGTGAGGACGGGCATTGTCATCCATAAACAGAAATTCAGCACCCATGGCGCCCCGAAACAAACGTACATGTTGTTCCAGAATGACATCCCGATAGATGTGGCTTGATATCGTTACATTCTGAACATGCAGATCAGTTCTGGAACCAAGAATAATTCCTCCCCAAACGAGCCATTCTGTACCACCGTAACGGTGTCATTCACTGGTGTCCTCTTGGTGGTAACGGGTACCTGGCGCTCTCCAAATTAAAGTCCGGCTAGAATCAGACTGCAAACTAAACCTGGACTCGTCGGAAAACATCACATAAGACCACTGTTATGGTGTTCACAATGCATGCTCTCTACTCCAGGTTAATCGCAGGCGACAGTGAGTTGCGGTAAGTGGAACACATCTGACAGGCCTACGAGCATATAGACCAGTATTTCCCAACCTTTTTTGTGTCATGCCCCACTTTAACCTTTATAAAGTTTTTATGCCCCCCATATATAACATGCATAATACTTAGTATTAAAAAAATTGATTTGTTCACTTAAGAAACATATGATGGATTCTAGGAATAAATCACTATCAAATTGTTAACAAAACACATTAAGTAAAATTTCAAATTATAAATTGAAAAACAGATATTAAAATTCAAAATAATTTTAATAATGATTTTCCATATTAATTTGTCATTTTAATTTAGTGAGATCCCTGCGCTTGATGCTTGCTGCAGAGAGATTTTATATTTGGTTCCAATTTAGTTAGCTTAAGACTTAAATCCCCACGTTGTGTTATATCGAGCCGATTTCTTTTTTTTATCAGTAAATCATTTACAGCAGTAAATCCACATTCAGCCAAAAATGAAGATGGAAACGGAAGTAATATCTTTCTTGTGCATTTGGTTGAGTTTGGGTATTTGATTTCCGCTTCCTCACAAAGTCATGTCATCGCACCTTTTATACTAAGTAAGTTTTAACTGAGTCATCATTTTGCAATTCGGTGAGTTCTGCTTGATACTGCATGTTTGATATATCAGACAAACCCACTAACATTGGCTGCATCACCCACGTTGGAAAATCGATTTGCTTTAAATATAAAAATCTTTCTTTAAAATTGGCCGGTAAATTATTCAAATGATTTACAATAACAAGTAAAGCGGTTTCAGTTATTTCACATTTTTGGAGCCAGTGGAACCCTTCAAAGTTTTTGTTGTTAATTTTTCTGGCATAACTCGATATTGGTAATAAAACCAAATATCTTCGCTTTTGCATCGACAAGAGTTTTATTTGTTCCTTGAAGTTGCTTATTTAATATGTTTAGTTTTTCAAACATATCGTCTAAATAACTCACAAATGCTTTACCATCAATTGTTAATAGGTGCTTCATTTCTGGTTTGTCATTCAAAAACTCACTAAGAGTTTCAAACAGTTCCATAAATCTTTTCAAGCAGTTTCCTTTAGATAGCCACCTTACTTCAATATGAAGTAAAAGTCTCACATGGTCTTCATTTTTTCTTCACAAAATAGCTTGAAAAGACACTCGCATTTGGCACTAGCTTTAATAACATTAACAAATTTTATTACATTATGTAGTACTTCGTTTAGAACAGGCGAGATGTTTTTAGCTACCAAGTTTTGCCTATGAATAACACAATGCACAAGAATCATTTCTGGATTTGCATCTTTCATCAATTTTAAGCAGCCATTTTTCTTGCCCATCATATTAGGAGCACCATCTAGAGCATAAGATGTTATATTTTTCATTGGTATATCATTGACATCTAAGTAGTTTTTTAGCTTATTAAATATATCTTTGGAGGTAGTGGTGCTTTCTAATCTTTTACAGAACAACATTTCTTCTGCAAAATGTCCTTTATCAATATATCTTACGTAAGTTATCAATACAGCCTCTCACTATCTCTCGAAGTTGATTCTTCCCCTTGCACTGAGAATTTTCTTGTTTTCATCTTTTCAACAAGTTGTTTTTCAATATCTTCGCCCATTTCATATATTCTTCTGCTAACAGTATTTTTACTGAGTGGCATAGCTTTTACACCTTTGTCATCTTTTTCAAGAACCATTTTGAGGAATGCTGATATATTGACGGTTTTATTAAATACTCTCCTATAGTGTGATTTTTTCTAGTTTTAGCGATTAATGAAGAAATTTGATAACTAGCTTCAAGAACACGATTATTAGTTGAAGTATAGGCAGTAAATAGCGACTTTATTGTTGTTCTTTTTTCAAAATTTTCCTTCAATGTTTTAAAGTAACTCAAATCTGTATTAATATGAGGATTAAGTTTCGCCTTCAAATGCGCCTCAAGACGACCTCGTTTCATTGATTCGTTACTCAAGAATTGCTGGCATAAAAGAAAAAAAGGAATCCGCTCATCTTGAACAGCAGATATGAACCCAAATTTTAAATATTCCTCCGATTATTGACGAGTTTTTTTTCTTGCTTACACTACTCATTTTACTATGGGCCATAAGAAATAAAAATAAAATCAATAAAAAATAATATTAAAAAATGTGTTAAATTTAATTCACTGTGACATAGAGCAAAAGTATACTAAATATGCATATTTATTTAAATATATATAACACATTTACTACACTGCCACCGCAAATCAAAAGGTATCTATATTTTTTTATTTAAAAAAATTCCCTGGAAATTTACACTTCTAAAATTAAAATAAATAAAAACACTTACCAATTATATCTATACAATAAATATGTATATTTATAAAAACAACGAGCTTCTACTACAGTTTTTCCGAACACTTATTTCAGATTAAGACCAACAGAATGATGTGAAACACTGCAGGTGTTACGATAGGCCAATTAGGTGCAAACAACTGCGCTGTTTAGCAAATTTCTTGACGGCGGGGCTATGTCCCCTTCCCAGCAGACGGCACACATTCCGCGGTGAACCCCGGACGAAGCCAATCACCCAGTTGATATTTTGGTCTCGCCAAACGAAATTATGCCTAATAATTATTTAAGAATTTGCTTTTTTTGATAAATTTGTCACCGATAACTAGCATTGCATTTAAATGGCCCGGAGCGGAAGGGTTAGTGTAGTGTCGTATCCATTTTCGAATTGCCCGCGCCCCTCTTGTGGGGCGTGGGCCCCATGTTGGGAAACACTGATATAGACCAATGTGCCCTAAGCATCTGTACACAGTCTGCCTTGAAACTATCGTACCGGTAGCTGAAGAGAGCTGACGAGACAGGTCTGATGCTGTACAACGTATGTTTCTTTTGGCAGTAACTGCCAAATACCAGTCCTCATTCGGCGTTGTAACTCGGGAGCGACCTGTGCTGTAACAACTACTCACATCACCATCATCTTGGAATCGTTGCCAAAGCCTGGAGATGACACTCTGGGCGATTCCAAGTTTCTCGGATACTTCCAGCTGGTTACGTACACATTCCTGTCGTCCAATAATTCTACCACGTAAAAAATCATCCAAATGCTTTCTTTGTGCCATTACTATGCGGTTATTGCACTGAAAGGCTTTTAAAGCGCTTGTGAACAATTTTACTTCTTTGCCAACATTTCTTACATACTCCTCTTTTACACTCTCGTCATTGTGACGTACTATCCGCGCCATCTGGTGGTTTCCTGTAATTTGCATATTCTTCTTCAAGATGTGTGTGATAATTCTACTGGTGAAATTTTTATTTTAGAGTTCAATTTATGTGTGGTTCATAATTATACTTAATTTATGGACATGAGTGTATCTGTCACACCATCACCATAAAGACTTAATTTAATATATTTAACTTGTATTAGCCTCAATACTCGATGGGATTATATCAGCATTAAGAGTCGAATCTACAACTGGACTGCTTAATCGTAGTAGCCAAGTGGTCATGGTTGCAAACTCGTTGCGGCCTTTGCCTCTGTCGGATCCTAGAAACACGACTCATAAAACTATTACACATTTGTAGAGAGCTGATGTAGTAGCTAAGATCCCGAACTCGTAGCCGATTATTTCGAGTCCTGGCAGACCCACCGAGTAGAGATGCTGACGTACATTAAACCTGTCGCGTCTCGAAGTTCTCAGGATGCGTGGTGTGGAAACTTGGAGAGAGGGGTGCGAGCTCGTGCGTCGTCCTGGTGACTTCAGCACAGTTAAAAGCTGTTATGTTCGTCTCCTATTACCCTTGCATCGCTTCGATTGCTCCGCTAAAAACAGTCCGAATTACGAGGTCAAGTTGCCAATAGCTCTTAGGCTGCTTCAAAGCACAACATCGATAAGCAATCGATCATTACGACTCAATTAAATCATGTGCTTATGGTTATGTCCAGAGATGGGCCTTCAGATTCCTTGAGACCCTGGGCAAAAGTAGGCTCTACCTGTAACCCTTTTAAGTAGATATTTTATAGAATATGATGTTAAATACTTGTACAAACGGTAATATGTAACAAATAACTGTGCATAACTCACAATCTAGCAAATTTAGGTGCACGCCGTCTTCCACCTTTCGCCTAAATGATGGTGAATGGTAATAGGCCTAGGTCTATGCAAGACGACGGACATGACATAATAATACAGGCTTTCTACTAATGCTTGTTAAATATAGCTCGAAGCTTTGGAGAATGAAGCTTCTTTTTGGAGAATATGTCTGGGAATAACATTTGACGTTTAAAATTATTCAGATCATGATTTTACTAAGAATGAATCAAGAACAGAGACTCTGGGACCGAGCCTAGTTGACCCAAGCCTTAAAACATCATCGAGTCTACCCATTCGGCAACTGAGATTCCTTCTTGAGATAAAAAAAATATTAAAAATACATATAATTCCCCTTGTATAATAAATAGATAACTGTCTATTAAAATTTTTAATATTTTTTAAATTTAAATCTTTTTTGCGACCTTATGATAATTTTGTCATATGTTTACAAAAATGATTCGTTATACACCTTTCACGTAATTTGTGCTTGATACAATATCTTAATATATGCATGATAATATATGTTTCTCAGTGTGTGACTATAATCTTTTTCTTCTTTAAAATGTTTTCAGAATGTTTAACATGCTCACTAGTTTATGTGATTTATAGTAAATACTACACCCTCTGCTATATAAGCAGGATGTTAAAAATGTGCGACTTAATTTAATACTCTCCAAGAGTTCTTTAAGATAAACAAATTCTTTAGGAAATATGATACGTACACTATACATGCTTTTTCTAATGTTATTGATTTTTTTAAAAGGTAATCTTTTCATATATATAGCTTTCAACAACATATTCCAAAATCTTTTTTCTGTTTTGTTACAAAGGAAAGATTATGTAGGATAGTTTCTGTAACATCTCGTGGGGAAAAAACGATAAACAACCTCAAAAACTCAAAACTTTTTCATCCCGAAGGCGGTTGCCTGCCCTTTAACTTGACAACCTTTAAGAAAATCGATACTAAATAAACGAGCTGGAATGATTTTGCGACTCTTTCATCCCGGGCCCTAAAACATTTATCTGTTTTGGCCTTCAGCCTAAAATCCTTCTTTAGAAGAAACCCCAGAACTGTTCGAAACAGGATTCTATTGGCACAAAAGATCAACTGCGTCATTAAATCCAGAAACATTTAACAATGAGATGCAAGAAATAAATCTTATTATTTCGCATTCCATACATGGAGAGAGGAGAAAGTTATTTTGAGCATATAAACCTCGTGTTCCTCTATCCCGTTTTGGAACAATTGCGAGATGAAGGGGGGAAAAAAGTTCTCGAGTCCGGTGCAGTCCGAAATTTCGTTGCCATGACGACGTCCAATCTCTGATCGATGCGGTCCCTTAAAATGGCCGCCTCCTAGGAATACGCGAAAATTCCTGGAGATCCTTGACTGTAACTGTGACTACAATTACCGCGAAGGAATTCGAATCCTGCGAGAATTTAAGAGGAAGCTACGCATCAATCTCATTTCAAAACTCTGAGCGTCATTTTTTTTATGGGGTGTGTTCTTTTATTTATTTTTTTTATATAGAACGTAATGTAAGTGGGTTTATCAGATTATCATAATCAGATTGTTCGATCATGTTGTTCGGGGAAATTCGTGTTATTCGATTATGTTTTCGAATATTTAGTGATTTTTTTCGGGATGTCTTAGATTTTATTAAGGAAGATGGATTGTATAAAAGGAGATGTTCTACGCTATTTTCTTTCTTTTCATCTAGGTTAAATACTTTGTTCCAAAAACAAACAAAAAAAATCTTTTTTTAAATGAAATTTGTAATTTTTTTTTTCTGAAAAAGGGTTTTAAAACGACTCACTAGAATTTTCAAAGGCATGATTGAAAATTGATTTGAATATTTTTCTGATCTAGTTTGGATAAAATTTAAATTTTCGAAAAGTTTTGGTTTGAAGGTATGCTTTGAAAAAAAATTCGAAAGTTAACAGCAATATTTTTAATTAATTAAAAATACGTAATTTTTTCATTTTATTAAATAATATAATTTACTTCTACATACATTACGCCTGATTTTATTCTAAAGATATATTATACAAAGGGGGAAAAAAGAAAATATTAATAGATTAAATAATTCTCCTTAAGTTTGTTTGTGTAAATGTGAATGTAATGTTAAAATAAGAAGTGATTACATATAACATTCAAAAAGATATCAATCGTTTTTAGCTGATTTTTATGCACTTTGTCTCATTTTGGCTTTAATTTGGGAATTTGTAAAAGTCGTTTTGGAATATTACTTCTTCGTTTTATGTACTTCGAATCATCAAACTTTTTATTCTATAAAACTAAGTACAGGTCTTAAATATTTTGCGTTAAAAAATTAATTAAAAACTTTTATAGTTAATATATATGCTTAAGTATTGAATCATTATCTTTTATTCTTATTCTAACTTAAATTTTTGAACTTACCATTTTCAAAGTTAAAAAATTTAATATTAAACAGTACTAAAATTAGAAGTATTCATTTTTCTTTAAAAATGAGTTCTATTTATTTAAAATAAAGATAATTTTTTGCACAGACGATTATTATTTGCTTTTAAAAGAATCGATTTTCATGTCTCGCCAAAAAACATTGGTAATCAAACACACCCATTGTATTATTTTCATTAAATATACGTCTTTAAACAATTGTATGTTTATTATTATAAAATAATTTATTGTATACTATAAATATATTCGCCATTTCTTTTTTGTTTTATCTTTATATACGTTCCCCTTTAATAAAAGTATTTTACTATAAATACTTTCACCGCTAAAAATAACTCCGAGGCATTCTTTTAGGAATTCCTTATTTATTTTCTCGTCTTTCTTATTGTTCTTTGTCAGTGGCAACGCAACACTCACATAGACTAATCTTACAAAATGAATGTCCGTCTGTTGTCATTGAACGGGGATGAAACCTTATATTACAGAATAATAGATGAATTAGAAATATATTCTCAGATGCAAAATTAAATAGTTTCGAAGTCCTATTGAGAGTTACATTATTCATCTCATTTAATAAATTTTCATTTCATTTGAATAAATCTATTTTTTCTTGTATATAAGATGTTTAAGTTTTCTCTATTTCAAAAAACAAAGTAGAAAAATTAATTTTTTGTTAAAAGTGAGAATTCCACATTTTTTAAATATTTCTAAAGTTTAAGGACCGATATTTTTTTATAACCATGCGAATCCACATAAATATTCGAACGTATTTCTATTGGAAAAAGTACTTCCGGGTCGTGTGCTATTCTCAACAATAGGCTAAGGCAGTTTTTATATTTCATCTCTTAGACATCAAAAAAAGTAGTTGATCTAACGAAAATTCTCTTTGGGTATTTGAGTATTTATGTAATGTCGTAGAGAAATTCCGAAATATTACTGTACGTGACTCTGCAGTTTAGCGAGAGCTTTTATGTCCTGGCCGTTAACTCTAAGAAATTCGGCTTTCTGTATATTCTTTCAATCCAGTGCTTTCTTCGAAATATAATATATAATAATCATGGATGTACACAATATACAAACTTCCTATTGTTTTTATGTTAGAATTTCAAAATACTTCAACAATAATTTTGAATCATCATTTATCTGATTGACTTACTTTTATAATAGATACGATTGATTACTAAGTAACACCGCATTTCGAAACCACTTGAAAGTTATTGGCCCTGAACCTTGTAATTTTGAGCTTTTATTGATTTTATGAGGAAGATATACGTACTCAACTCTCCAAACATCCATACAGTGCCAAAATGAGGACTTTGAGCCTTGACAGATTTAAACGGTATCAACTCAACACGGCGGGTCTTGGAGGCATCTGGACTCGAACCCACGGCTCGACAAAAACAATGCCGGCCACAAGATTGACATTTGACCACTCGGTGGGTGTGGCTATGTATAAAAACAAAGTTTACTAGTTACCAGCCTAGTTTGCTAGTTTACTATACCAGCCCTATCGTAATTTCTATCGTGTTTATTAACGTTACACTATAAATCAACACGAAGGCTATTGGCAACGAACCTCGTAATATGGAGCCATGGTCAAGTGACGAGTATGATATATATCTGAACCAGCATTCCCTCTGCAAATTACTAAACCACGCGAATGGAATGACGTTGAAACCACGACAGTTTAAAATTGCATCAGCCCCTCTATAGGTCGATCTTTAGTGGCACTAGGACTCAAACTCATGACATGCCGGTCACGAGTCAATGACCATGACCACTATGCTACCACGGCTATTACTTGATATCAAGAGCATATTCTTTGTGGTCCATTAAAAGTAGCCTTACATTTAAAAAAATTACTCGAAATATTGCAGGAGACAACAAAATGCCAAATTAACGAGAGAGAAAAATGAATCGATGACGTAGGTATCTACTATTAGCAGGTTGTTCAGGGAATAATAACAGAATATGTTACCTATAGTAATAACAGTAATATGTATTCAGTCCGGACGAATTCCATCATATAATAACATTTCTTGTGTTAAAGTGCTTAATATATTTATCTATGATATTTCATCTCAATTACATTCATTTTTGGCAAAATGGCTTTTTATTTGTTTAATATTTAGAAAACTTATTTCAATTTAAAATTTGTACGAAAATCATGCAATATTTTTAAAAGTACATTGTAGAATAAAAAAAAACATGGCGATTATTTTATTACATTAATAATTAAATCTGAAATATCACTATTAATGATTAGTAAAAGTGCCTTTAATTTTACACAGAATTGGAGGACAAAAGTTTCTTTCTCTTTTCGTTATTGATTCAATTCAAGTACAAGTGTGACAAAATATTTTTTACAATAAAATAAGAGCACAAATCATTTGAAAAAAGATAACTTTTAATATTCAATCAAAAATCCAAAAAAAAGTTACAAAAATAACAAAAATTTAAAACTTTAATTGTTTTTCAGAAAACAATCAAACAACAATTTTTTGTTTATATATATATATATATATATATATATATATATATATATATATATATATATATATATATATATATCTTGTAGCATATAAAAGCTCTCTGATCATTCTTGCAGAATGTTCTAAAATTCTCGAAAGATTTATAGATTTTTATATCATTTTGAATCTTTTATCACATTAATTTATGGCAAATTTCAAATGAAATTTTGTTTATTAAAAAAAAAACACCTAGCAATAATCATAGCCGTGGATGATAGTGTTAAGCTGCTTGGAATAAGTTTATCGTGCATAATGTACCGGGTGGGTGCACTAAAAATTCATCCAAATTTCTAAAATTCATGGAAAAGGAAAAAAATTATGAAATGGAAGTGAGGTTTTCTATAAAAGGTTCACTAGGAGGTCCAAATATTTTAGTAGCAAAAATATTTTCAGTTAAAAATGTTGCCGGTAGAGGGACCTGACGAGCCAAAACACGATAAACAGAATAACAGTAGTCCTTACTCCTTATTCTTTCATAAACAATTGTTCAACATGACCTCCAGAACATGCCCGACAAAACAAATACCACTCACAACGACCGTTACCGAAAAATGCAACATGTCGGAATGAATTGTAGAAACCTCACTACAGATAGAATCTTTCGAGTTCGACCAATGTTGAAGGGGATAAATGGTACGCAAGGGATTTCGAGGAGCCCCGCAACCAGAAATCAGCCGAAGGGAGGTCGAGTGAAGAAGGAATGGTCCATTTTTCAAAGAAGAATGGTCCACAACAATGAAAGACGAGATGAGATCACATTTTCGCTACGTAACAATTAGGAATTGCAACACCGGTATACCGGGATACCGAATACCGGTATTTTGAGCTATTTGTACAATTTTGTGATACCGGTATTTACAAGATTAAATACCGTTTTTTGATATTTACTAGAAAATTTTTAAAATTGTCTTCATTATATGTTCAGGAATCGCCAACATAATTATAATACATAAATTATAATATCTTACATAATTATAGTGGTTTTAAAAATGAAAATAAAAAGGAAGAAAGAGACTAACCAACTCAAATTTGATAAAATTTATAAATTTTTAAAAAATTTTACCCACAAACCTATTCATATTCTGAAGAATTCGGTAGTATTTTCAAATCGAACATCGAAGATAAAGCACTAATGTCGATAATGAAAAGGAATTGTTTCTTGAACAAAAATTAGCGAAAACTAAAGAATTTCAACAAACCAAAATACAATACAGAAATCAGCTATATCCAAAACCATCCGACGACAAATTGATTTATTTGAAGATGAGGAATTTAGAGGTAAATACTTGGAAAAAGTACATCGCTAACAGTATCACCAACTAGCATAGATGCCGAAATAACATTTTCAACAGCTGCTAATTTTTGCACAAAATTACGTTCCAGGTTTAATGGATTGATGCATTAGGTTTTTTAAAATCACATTTTAAAAATTTGTAACAGTACCACAGATTGAATAGTGATAGTTACACTTTTTCTCGTGATTTAAATAAATAAGATGTTCCTGTACTTTTTGTGTGATTCTTTATATACTGTTATAAATCATTTTTTGCGATATTTACACTTGTGACAAATCTGTACGGAACCTTTCCACTAATCTTCTTAGGCGTCTTTTTGGGGAATATAAATTCGCATTTATTTCCAATCAACTCCAAAAAGATGAACGGGATATTTAAATTAGATAAGGTATTTAAGTCGAGCAAGAAGGTATTAAGATAGCAAGAGAGATGATGGAAGGATATTGAGCTAGTAACTTTAAACGCATTACTAGAAAATTCTAGGAGATTAGATTCGTGAAGACGTCGTGCTGCGAGACGTACCAGAAAGCTGATATAAGCCAGCGGTAGATATAACTTACGTACGCTTAAAATAAGCGTCAGTTTAAGCGACTTAGGATCTCCTATTTCGGTAGACCTTATTTGAGCTTGAACTTAATTACTAATTAATTGCATTCTTAGTAATTTAATTTAATATAAAGGCAAATCCCTTTAAGCGACGTAACATAATATTATTATATGTTATCAGAGATTTTTTTGAGAAAATTATAATAATAAATAAATATTATTATTATTCAAAATGGCTCTTAGTGGTTCTGTGCCTCAAATTAATCTTGGTGTTCAAGGTGAGACCCAAGGGGGTCACCACACTCTCTCTAATAAAACTGACAAATAAAACAAAGAAACACACACCTGTGTTTTCTTTCTTTTTCTAAAATTCCTATTACCGTTATTAAAACCGGTATACCGGTATTAAGATAAAAAAAATACCGCGCGAATACACACCGGTATTGAGCTTTTGGTCCGATATTGCAATCCCTAGTAAAAATTGATGACTCTACATTCAAATAGGACAAGTTCACTAACAACTCTCGATCTGCTGATGACAACATTCTGAAAGCGAATGAGAAATGTTTATGTATCACGTTCCTTTATTGTGAGATTAATTTGCTTAATTCTGCTGAATCTCTCGCATGTCAGCACCCTGTACCGGTGACATTTGTGACCAAATTTTATTTTTTAACTAAATGGATTATAGTTTTAAAACCTAAAACAAAACAAAACTTTTTATGGTTAAACGAGCTAAAAAGTAAGAAATAATTCTTAATATAAGAATAAAATGAAAAATTATATAATGTCATTTTGGTAAAAGCGTGGGGTGCTAGATATGAATTGTTGTAATTTCTTATACTAGTTCTATTCCGAAATGCAGAGTTAGTGTAAAAATGTAGTACAAAGCACCTCACGCGCTTTTACCACAATGATATTATATATATATATACATATATATATATATATATATATATATATATATATATATATATATATATATATATATATATATATATATATATATATATATATATATATATATATATATATATATATATTTTCTCTTGCTAATCATTTTATTCTTATATTAAGAATTATTTTTTACTTTTTAGCTCGTTTAAAACTATAAACTATATTTTTTAGTTTTTTAATACTATCATTTATTTTTCACTTTTTAGTTCAATCTACAATAACTAAAAAGAGTTCACTATTCTCTGTGAAACTTGCATTAGCATTATACATAAATCCAAGAGTTTTGAAGATCATTTTGAATCGAAGAGTTTTTAAGAAATTATTTAATCCGGTGACCTTTGAATCAGTTGTCTGCAATTTTGTGTGTGTGAACCATGGTCAAGGGACCAGGAAACCTAAGCTGTCATGCCCTCTCCTAACTTCCACACCCTGTCAACGGGAGGACGTTTGAGCTGCGACAGATTTCTTGTGCATCAACTCCTCTGCACGGTGGGTCTTAAGCGGCACTAGACTTGAACACAAGACACACCAGCCAAGAGTCCGGGACTTTGACCACTAGGCCACCGCGGCTTTTGTACAGTAAAAAGTAAGATATATTTTGAAATAAGAATGATATACACAAAATTGCACAATAGAGAGCATTTTATCAACATATTGCGTACTAGATCGGCAAAAAAACTATTTTGAGCATGACGGTTTGACGTTAATTAATTACGAAATTTTCAAGTAGCTAATTCGAATAAATGAGAATACGCACTGTATACCTTTTTAAATGCGTTCAACATTTTTTCTGAAACATTCACCCCACAAATAGTTTTTTTTCCTATTCTGAATCTCATCTGAACCACATAAACAACAGCAAAATCTTTTTGGTGCAGAATTAATGGCCAGCATTTCTTCCTCGATCTGGGCGTATTTCTTCTCAGAAAAAGGGTAATGATGGAGAAGCATAAAAAATGGGCTACTTTTCATGTGTAAGAACATAATCCAGACTATCTTTGGAAGCTCCCGTCTGACATACAATTCCTTCGCTGCCTTATAATGCGGGCCATTGGGATTTCTTGCACTACTTCATCGATTCTATTCGATGCTATGATAAAATCAATCGATCCCATTTTTACATTTTTGTGTCATAGATCCTGATGGGCCAAAGTTTGTGATAGGAAGAAATGGTTCCAGTTTGCTTTTATGTTTCAAGTAATATTCTCCTTCTCGTTTGAATTAATCAAATTATTTCAGAGCAGTACTTTTAGTTTCAAACTTAAAATATATTCCCAAACAGAGAAAAGTATAATTATATCTATAATTTTGACAATTCCATATAATCTACTTTTCAGACTGTATACCAATTAGTGTTTCTCTTTGTTTCAATTGGAAATTCAGTAAACTATTTATTCAGAAGATATTTGTTGACAATTTTTTATGATGAGATGCACGTTTAAACAATTTTCTCATATATTCTGTAAAATTCAATGTAGATCATATTTTTCGTTACGTGGCATCGTGGTTTAACTTTGCTTCTGACAATAAAAACTGTTGTTCTTCATGTAGTTTTGGAAGGTTATATACAAATATAACTATTTATTATTGTATGTATTCATACACATTTGTTTTTGCTCTTTGTAAAAGAATTACTGTTATTTTTATGTGAAGTATTGCAGAAAAAGTATTGTTTAAAAAATTAATTTTTGGCAGCACGGTTTGCGTTATTTTTTTTCCTCGTATCTGTTGCTGATTATAGTTTTATTTAATATAGGCCTATTTTATCATTTTAGGTAATTTTTTTATTTTATTAATGCTTTTCTATTTTTTTATTAATTTTTTTATTTAATTATACAATTTCTTTTCCCGTTGCAAAGTTTACTAATGTACGTTATTTATGATAGTATTTTGTTAAGTGGTTTATGATATTTTTTTTTAAGTTAATTTTTTCTTTTGGTTTATCGGTTTCAAAGTATTTCTTCCAGAGCATGTTTTGCAGAAACTTACAACTGCTATTACTTTTCCATTATTATTTTTATTCATTTTTTCAACAATTTGTTTTTTGTTATCGTTTTAGCATGTTAATTTTACCTTTTGGATTCAAATATATATTTCTGTCAAACCATTCGTTATTGTGTGTGTGCGAAAGACCACACTACTGTTTGTTAAAAATTATTTATAATGTGAGCTCTCATTAAAAAATTATTGTACCTTTTTGGAAGAACTATCTTGCACCCAGGTTAACGCTCCTTCAAAATATTATGCTCGTTATAATGGCAGAGTTTATATTTACTTATTTATTTTTAAATTTAACTCATGCAAAGAACGATTACTTCCGTTAGTATGTAATATGCAGGTAATTTTTTGAATTCTCAATAAATATTTTCTAAGCCAATAAAAATTGTATCAAAATAATATCTAACACTAAAATATTTTCAGCTATATCCATTTTTAAAAAATGAATTTTTTTTGTAAAAGCGTATATTCTTTTATTTCTTACCTTAAAATAATTAATACTGACTTTTTTTCTAATTTAAGAGTGATTTGAGGTTAAGGAATTCTCGGCATTATATCTCTGGCACATCTTTTTCCTTCTTTTTTCAATCTTCGAAAACCACACACACACATCCCACAAACTCGACCAAAATATCAAATTCCTCCGAAAATAAATCTAAATTGAAGTAGTAGAGAGTTTTTCTACCTTTCGTACACATTTGCGAACTATTTTTATACACGCTACAGGACAAAGTTATTTGATATGTTGGTACTACAACGCATGATTTGTTCCAATTTAGAAATGAATTTAGGAATATGCATCCTACACACTAACGTTTCCGAAAATAACATGTTTTTATCCTTTTCCTCCGAGTTTTTGAAGAAATTATTGAGGGTTGAAATGTAACTTTCGATAAAATTCACGAAATGTCCTCTGAATCGGATATCGATTTTACAGGGCACTGGTTTTTTTTAACTATACAAACAAAATTACTCGCATTATATATATTGTGATACTTTTTCCGTATTTTTTTACAACTGATTCGTTAATTGTAAACAATATGTTTATTAATATGATAACAATATTGTTACGAATTTTATGTAAAATAGTGTAAATAATTTGTATCCGGATGTGTAATGCCTTTATCTTACTCTCAATTATATTTAGAGTAAGATAATTAAAATTGCAATACTCACAAGCAACGCCGTCGCTTACGTTATAGTGGCGATTGAATGAGAACTTGCCGATAGAGCCAAGTTAGCATCATTTTTGATGACCGAGTTGGTGACCAATTTGGCGACTATTTTGGCGACCCTGTTGGTGAGTTCGGGACCCTCTGGATTCTTCCAGAAACTTGTGGAGAAATTCTCTAGTTTCACGCTCTATGATTTTTCTCGAAGTTTCCGCTGTGCCTATAAATAAAGATGTTCACCGAATCGAGAGTCAATATGGTTTCAACCAGCGGTTAGTGAGCATTGTTTTGACTAGCGATTAACTCGGCAGCGCATGTGAATAATCTTTTACATACGTGTGCTCTTGAAGGTGTGAAGACCTTCTGAGATTTATTCTGCGAATATTACTGTTTAATCCTGTATTTAAAGGATTGGATTTTCAATAATAAGTTATCGTCTCTCTTAAATAACTTTCTTGTACTTAGTGGCTGATTTCCACAAAATCCTCAACCCCGTTCAACGTAACAATATATTGCATACTCACGATATAAAAAAATGTACATTAGAATTATACTCATAATTATACAGTTTAGGGGATAAAACAATTTTGCTATAGTCTAGTGAAAAAATAAAATACATTGTAAATCTCAAAAGTTAACGATATAAAAAGCATTTTATAATGATTTGAAAGAGCTATCAGTATTACATAATTTATAATGTATATATATATATATATATATATATATATTAGGAAGGAAGAAAGTAATTTTTGCCTTCAGTTTTAATTAGAAATTTGACGTTTAAAAACGGAACAATCATCTACAATTTTTATCTGCAGAATTATCATTTCTTCGCAAACGAATACTAAGTCTGAATATTTTAGGGGAAACGAGCCATCTCATACACACATTTCCTTTTAAATATTGAATATTATTTATTAAAAAGGGCAATTTTTGAAAGCGTTTTAATGTCCTGAAGAGGCCCAGTGGTCGAGGGGTAGCGTATCGCGCTTCCGCATCACAGCCTTCCCGGGCTGTGTAAGGTCTACTCAGTCTTTCATACCTATTGCAGTGGGTCGATAAAGGAGTACCAAGCTTACTTGGAGACTTAAACGATGGGGTCTCGGTTGCGACTAATCACCTGATCGGGACATATGCTCATGTACCTCAGCGACCAATGGTCACGTATACTGGGATGGGCACAGTATGCCCTGACCGTCATGGGCTATTGCGCCACTGAGTTTGAGTTGAGATGTCCTGAAAGGAGATGAAAGTTCGGATGAGCTAAGGGCTCCCACCCCCACCAAACTACAAACTACATAGTTATATTGATTATTGAGACCTGATTATTGAGGGTTTCCACTATCTGACGTTTTGGCCTTTATGACATGGAGCGTTATTTTACTCAAAAATGCCATTATCCGTTAAGGGGACATGGTACGATTTACACAAAAAAATTTAATTTAATGATTTTTATAATTTTTTCGTTGCGTTCTATGTGTATATATGATGTAAAACAGATTTTGTGCTCAAAACTTCATAAAAAGCTAACCATTTTATTTTTAAGGCTGTTTTCGGTTAATGTTAAGGAATAGGACCCGAGAATTTGGAACAATTTTTCAGATATAAAAGAAATTAAAAATTAATATGATATTCTGGCTTCACTATCCTTTAAAGAGCAGTATTTTTTATCATACTTTCCACTTTTAACCAAGTTGATTCATTTTTTTCTGGTATAAAATGTGTTTCGTAATTTTCTCCTATATCGCAATGTTAAATGGGCTACGTCTTCACGTATTAAAACGAAAAAGAAAATATTCATAGAATATTTTGAAATTTTTAAAAACACTATATTGTTAACAGAGATATAAGCTAAGATATTGCAAATTTCCATGGAAATTGAGGTATTTTTCTGTCTGAAAATGTGCTTCGTGTTTAGTTCAAGCTCTCGTACTTTTATCGAAGACAGCCTTAAGGGAAAAATTGAAACTTATGAAGTGATTTTAAAATTCTACTTCTACAAAAATTAACGTACATATATGAAATTTGATTTACAAGTACCTCAAACTATGTATAATAAAAGTTGTTTTGGGTTCTGTGATAACATGTTTGGTACAATACTTCTTTTTATGAATGCTTATTAAAAATTCCTTAAAAAATGTATAAATCCTTACTTTAATTATTTTTTTTAAAAAATAAGAATTGCTTTGATTGAAAAATGCATGCCAATTTTTGTTCAATGTACTATTAGCAACAAGTGAAAAAAATTTCCTAGTATTAAGCACAATAGAAAAAGCCTTAACATTTTACATGTGTACAAACTAGTTATCTTATCTTTCCGAGATAAGTCAGTTTAAAATTTTGATTTGCCATTGGAATGTGAATAAAAACAAACGTAAAAGTTATCATAACTGCCTTTTTAAAACTTAGATCTTTCAAATTTTAAGAATTTGCAGAAAAGTGTATAAAAAATAATTTAGACTATATAAAAATTAGATTTGATTTTTAAACCAATTTTTGTCAATTGATTCGTATTGTGTCCTTTTAAGAACACTTTTTTCATGAAGGGCTTCACCTGATTTTCAACGATGTTCACATAGGGCACAGACATCAGGGATTGTTCAGTAGGGATGATGAGTCCTAATGTACCCCATGAAAAGATCACCTCGTACCATAATACTACAGATACCATCTTGTATTTGACACGATATGCACTAGATACCATTGTAAATCAACTTATTCGCACTTGCTCATCAATGCTATTCATCAAAAGAATATGATTCGGTGGACCACAAACGACTTTCTTCCATTTTTCTATGTTCCAATGCCAATGCTCCTCAGAAGACAGGTATACACAGCTCTAATCCTTTACTGGGTGACGTCGTTTTTCCCCGGGCAAAAAAAAGGCCGATGATGACGTGGCGTGAGGAACGAGATTCGGATACAGAGGCTTACCGTATGATTCACCACTGCTATAGCTACTGGTAATATCAACCGTAGTAGACTTTCAGTTCTAGCGTACAATTCGTAACAGTCGTCTCTCTCATCTGGAATCTCAATACATCTAGGCCGTCAAAACACGTGCCAGAGACTTGTCGTTTCGTCATCCATACACTACTTTTGATAAATACTCACAGCTTCTGCACGTGAGCAGTCCACCAAAAAGCATTATTCCTTAAATCAATGCCCTGTATCCTCTTACAATTTGACCTTTATCGAAATCTAATAAATCAGATACTTTTCCCATTCTATCCCTAAACGTTTTGGCCGGGAAAAGACAATACATAGGCATTTTATGTTTTCCAGCATTAGTCGCTCATGCGCTGGGTTTTATCTCCGGGTGATCTAATTGCTCTTGATCAGGGATGACCAACCCAAATGAATCAGAAAAGCATTATAATCCTGTGGGCTGCATATAAAAATGTATATCTTTACATTAGATCTGAACTCATAAAAACATTTATTGGATTAAAACAGAGGCAACGTTATACAATAAAAACAGTATGGGATTTATTTGTGACAAAACGCTATACTAAAAACAAAAATATTGCACAAAATATCCATGTTTTGTACAGATGCATTGAATCTCGTTGGCCTCAAAATTATTCAAGGCGGTCTGCAGGTTGGCCACCCCTGCTCTAGGTGATGGGTGGTCAGAATGTAATGTTTCTCTATTGTAGACATACAGATATTTTCAGGAGTTGGAAGAAAAATTTATTTCAACAGAAACCAATGCTATTTTTCGATCTTACAGATGCATTTTATACCATTCAAAGCAATTCTATAGTCTAGGTTTAGAGAGGAAAATTGTAATTCCATAGGATTAACATTAAATTCGTGAATTCAAAATAAACTGTAAACGGGAGCCTTAAGTAAAAAAATTTTACAAAGTATTTTAAGAGTTAAAAATAAAAATAACTTGTACAATTCAACTTACTAAACTGAACTCAGTGACGCAACAGCCCAAGAGGGCCAAGGCCTACTGTGCCTGTCTCAGTTGACATGACCATAGGCACCGAGGTGCATGAGAAAAGGTTAAGTGGTCAGTCTGACGCGAACCCCCAGTGTTCAGTTCCCAAGCAAGCATGGTAATCATTTATCGACCCACTGAAGGGATGAAAGACTGAGTCGGCCTTGTTCATCCCGGAATTTGAACCCCGGACCTGTGGCGTGGAAGCGCGATACACTAACATTCCGCCACTGGGCTAATACATTTCAACTTATTAGACCTAAAATAGTTATTCGCGCATACATTGATTTCAATTATCCAGGAAGTTCAGTATATGTCCATGGTGATCAATATTAAAGAGAAACAAATCTTTTTATTGAATTCTCGAGTATCACTTATATTTTCGTGTTAATTCCTTACAGAACTATGAGGACATCCTAAGTCCTCCTTAATTGTTGACAAAACACAATCAATTTACTAAAGTCTTGCTTCACAGACGGTTTAATGCTATGGAATTGGTGTATTTCTCATAAAGCTTTAATTTATTATGCGAACGGCATGACTCTAAAGGTTAACTTTTAACGTAATGATCTGCCGAGCTCAGAGAAAGGATTAGTTGCGTCGTCATTAAATATGATATGGATGAGCAGATTCGTGTCTTCGCCATTCAAAGGATGCTGGAAAAGTTCTTTGTTCTCACATTTTTAATGGTAATGAAGGCACCGATAATGAAGACAATTTATGTTCTCGAAATTTGTTCTATTGTCGCCTTCATACATAATTCATCTTGAGCCTTAAACACGGTTAGAGAATAAATTTAAAATTAATTTTGAATTGGAAAGGGAATTACTTTATTGAACTTAGTTTGATTTTGGGAGTAAAGTGAAATAATAATATCTAATGACCTCACAATAACGGAAATTTAAAAAAAGGTTCGAATAAGTCTTTCTTGAATTGAATTTCACTTAAGAAATGAGTAATACGCATAAAAAGGATTATCTAAGTCAGGGGTACTTAACCTTTTTTCCCGCCACGCCACATACACATAAGTTTTTCACGCTGTCCGCATGCACATGATAGATATTTCACTTGAACCGCATACCCATGAGAAATATTTAACGCGAATCGCAACATGCAGATAATGGAAAGACCAAAGCAACATTGACAAACAAAATTGATCAAAATATAATAAAACTCGATTTTAGCTTTTAATTTAATACTAAATTAACTTTTCTATCAAACACACACAAAAATATTTATTTTTATGAGTTTTTATTGATTTATGGAGTAATTTCTATTTTCTTTCATCTATAACCAAGCCTCTTGCTTGCATTCTACAATTAAAAAACAATTCATAGCAAATTACCTACATTTGATTGTTTGATTAATAGAATTTTTTGCTAAATATTTTGTACATTATTCTCCAATCTCTGAATTTCTTAGCGCAATGAGCCATGACCGGGTCGTAAGTTGAGTATCTTAAGTCATCCATGGTAATGAATTTTAATTCCTTGTACTTTGTAAAAAAAGGCAATCTATATTAAATATAAAAATTCCTGTATAATTAACCATTTATAACTATCTTAAAAAATTTGTTTCAAGCGTAATTAAATCTTTATTATTTTGATCACAATTTCTTCAACTCAATCTTGGATTTTTGGCGAAAGTACGTCAGAAATCATGTATATTAAAAGGAGCACAATAAAACATTTCGTCTATAATTATATTACAAAAAAGTGATAATCATTTGAGATTGGTATACCTTACAAATTTTTAAATGAAGAGTAATGTAAAAGAGTAAAAACATTATCTTTTCAAGCTAATAAGAATAAATATTACAAAAATTAAAATGACTTCTTATCATTATTTGCATAAGCAATGCCAAGCGAACGCAGTTAATTTCAAGTGTTTATTATGCAAATTATACATTTGTTTTCAATTTGACTAATTTAAATATTTTAACCAAGCTCATATGATATTATTAAATTCGAATTGAATAAATATCACTTATACATAACTAATCTGTCTCTTTCATTTTACCAGTTCAAAAGCACAGTTAATGCGGGCTCTATCATGTGACGTCATTGTCACATGATAAATGCAATTGCGTGTTTTCAGTCTATCAGTTTTGAAGAATTTAAATAAAAATGCTTATTAAAAAATCATTTCCAGCTATATTTTGTATTTAATTGTTACACCAGTATTTCATAGTAACCTGTATTAGATAATAAAAAAGCTAAATCATTATCAAATAGTTTAAAAAAAGTAAAATGCCTTGCTAAGTATAATATGACGATGCTTCAATAAATCTAACTTAATTAAGGAAAATTAAAATGAAAACAGCATTCACATTGGTATACGAGAGAAAAAAACATTTTATGGTGATTTACTTTTTTTGTTGAAAAAAGAAAAAACAAACTATTGGAATGTAATAATTTTGAAAATATTAATGTGTAATTTATATCAATTACTTAAATCACGGCTAAATAATTTTCATGTAAATCATCCAATATTTATAAAGGGACAATCCGATTAAATGTCAGTTACTTAAATAATTCTTCTGGTATAATTTTTAATGAAAAGTTTATGCAATTTTAAAAAGTTATTAATCCTTCTACGAAATAAAGAAAAACTTATGGGATAATACGGAATAAGAAAAATATCTTTCTTATTTCGAAACAAAAAAGAATGCATTAAATTGAATAAAAAGCTATTAAATTAATGCAAAGTTTACGCAATTTTAAAAAATTATTTATCCTTCTACAAAATAAAGAAAAACTTATGGAATAACATGGTATAAGAAAAATATCTTTCTTATTTTGAAACATAAAGAATACATTAAATTGAATTTCGAAGAATTTCTCTTAAACGTAGGGCTCATTTGAACGTAAAACTAGAAGGCAAATTGAGAGAAAATATTCAATAAAAAAATTCTAGGAACTGTATCCTAAATGTTTTCCTTATCTGAATAGCAAATGGGGACTTAAAAGAATTTTTTATGATCCTCTTAGCTCCTAAAGTTACTTTTAATATTTAATGCATAGATTCTTTCAATATAGAATGAAAAATCCTAAATATATTCATGCGAAACCCATTAAACAGAGATAAACTTATTATTTTCATTTAAGAGAATATCAATTCCTTGTATTTTATAAATCCTGACTACAATATGCGACTGAGTCTTTGTTGATAGCTGAAAAGGAGAATTATTTGAAAAAAAAGCTTTCATGTTTAAGTATATTTTAAAAGAAACAATACAAACTATTATTCTTTACGCTCATTTTAAAGTATTTTTGAAAAATTATTCAAGACAAAAAAAACAAGAAACAACAACATACTCCTTGTGTGTTAAGTTTTCGATTAAAAGATAAATTTTGAAAGGCTCGCGTGATGCTGAAACAGAAAGTGTCAAATCAAATTTAGGAGATCAGTAAAGTAAAGAAATTTTGTTTGAAAAATTGCTAGTTCAAAACTGCACAAAGAAATTGAATTTTATTCTGTCAACTTACATCCAAAGTGGTATTTTTAAAAGTTAGAATAACTCTTGACAGTTTCCCTTTCTAAAATAATGTTTGCTGCTGGCGATAAAAGATAATGAAATTCGAATACAACAAGGGCCATGTAAGTTTTAGAATCAGTTTTCAGGATTTTAAAAATAATGAAATCTAAAAAGATGATAAAAATGTTCATTTAAATTAGTTATGTATTCTCCGATTGGCATAATTGAAAAATTATCTGATAATTTTTGTAAATATTTAATGACATTAACTAAATGCAATTCATTAAAGAAATCCAATTGATCATAGCTGCATATTGTTGCGTTATTAACAAAAAAGCAAATACCTGAAATTTTAACTTTATTCCATTTTTTTATATTTCTCACGTCAAATAAATAAAATAATTCTTTTAGAATTACTTTTTGAATCTTATTTTTAAACCGTTTCTTATTAGAGCACATGTTTATCAAATATGTTTATCAAATATGTTTATCAAATACGCTCAACAAATAAAATAACCAATGGATTTAATTCATATGACGTCATCAGTCACATGATAACGGCAGTCACATGTTTCTAGCCAATCCGTTCAAAAACTCAGGTGACGACATAGTCACGATGAATGCAGCCATCTATTTTTGGCTCGTCAGATCTTACACTTCGTTGACAAATTACGTTTTTTACACAAGCCTTTTTGAAAAAAAAAACAAATTTTTTGTCACTTTATTTAAAAATACATATATAAAACAAGATTTTTTCTTAAATTTTAAATATTTTGTTGAAGTTCTATTTCATAACAGTTTAACATATTTACCCAATTATGAAATTTGAAGTTTTATCTAAGTTTTTTACGAATAGAATAAATAGTACAAGTTAGTTTAATGACAGTTTTCAATTCAATGTAGAACACGTGTTTGCCTTTATCATGCGACTGTCATGAATTTAGTTCATTAAGTTTATTGATTCATTATTTACTAATGCCACACTTCCAAGCAACGTGAGAGCTTTTAGGCTGACCTCATAATTTTAGGCCAAGATAAAGTGACGAGGATGACACCTGAAGTGGCACTCCATTTCTTAAACTTCCGCATCAAGTCATTGCGAATGAGTGTTTATTTACGTCATTCACTATGAAACAATACGATAACTACTGGCGATTGACCTCGTAATTTTAAATCATTGTTAAGTGACAAGGATGATACTTGAGAGGGCACACCCTCTCCGAAATTCCACACCTCTAATGGAGCCCTCGAGCCTCAGAAGATTTCACGTGCATCAGCCCCTCTACATGACGGATGATTTTCAGTGGTACTAGGTCAAGAACTCATGACAAACCGTGCTCGAGTCCTTAACCATGTCCACCTGGCTACCAAGGTCGCAAGCCAATGTAAGGACGGATATAGAGTGGTGCACAAATTTGCACAACGATGTGAATTTTAACCAGATAGTCATGAAATTGCAGAAAAGAGGTTATTGGGATCAGTGCAATGAACACGCTATTCAGTAGAAAGGTGATGCGTGTGTAAATGTCAGGAACAAAACGTCATAAGCGACGTGAGGGTACGCAAAACACACATGCGGTTGGCGCGAGCAGCTCTTGACTACAACAAAAGGAAGAACGGAGGCGCAATTAAAGACACCTTCTGGACTCGTATAATCCCCCCCCAGTAATTAATTGTTTCATTCCCCTTGTGGCTAATTACAATTTTCAAATTTTTAATTTTATTTTTTACCAGTGTTTCCTTTCTTAATTCTAAATTATATTCCCAATCTGCAATCCACACAGGCAAGAACTTTCTTTCTACCCATTTTCCGTTCCTTAACTTCAAGGCAACCAATAGAGTGTTAACTCGCTAATTCTTTTCACCCAATAGCAGACGGGTTTCTCGTGGGCTTACTCTGATAAATTTCCATCGCATTGGATGTCTCCGAAGCAGTCACCGTAGCCACACACTCTTGCTCCTTCCAGTCCACCAATCAGGAAGCTCCCTCTCAATCCAGGCCTCTCCACTTCAAGGCCCAAATGCCTTTCGATATTCGATGGAGGAACGCTTCACGTTTCATTACCCAAAGATGCCAAGCGTTCGCAATTAAAAACATTCTCTGCAAGTGCAAATGAATTCTTTTATGAAATATGGCAAGAAGAAATCACCTGGATTTCACACTTTGAAAAGTGATTGGAAAGCTGGATATGGGGCGTAGTTTGACCACTGTAGCTGAAGAGTTCGGAATCAACGAAAGTGTCGCTTGGCGGACTTGGAAAGCCTTCCAAACCATAGAAATAGCCTTTGGAAAGATTAGTGGCAGCCGCCTAGGAAAGCAACTGCAGTGAATGACCGATATACCATCCTGCGGGTGAAAAGAGTTCGATACCAGCAAGCAAGTGCCATTGCTTTGTAACGTGTACAGCAAAAGGGAACGATTTTCGTTTCGTGTTAAGAGGAGAAAAAATGCATAAAAATACATAATAGTTTGGCGGGACAATTGCAATATTTCGAGTTAACCGATATTTCATCTTAAGCGTTTTCGTGTTAAACGTACAATCAGGAACATTGAAAATAGCGACCCAAGAAGAAAGCATCGGACTGAAATGAAATTTAATACACATAATGAAACAGATGAGAGATTCACTTGATCTCAAAAACATGACAATTAAACGAATACAGGGTGTGCAACGACACAAATACTGGGCAACTTCAATAGCACTTTGGACCACCTCCAGCTGCAATACATGCCGCACACGGTCCGGCATTGAGTTGATTAGACACCTTATGTTGTCCTGAGGCAGATGTGCTTACAAATCTTGAACAGCCAACTCTAAATCATGTACAGAGTGACACGATGGCATCTGCCGTTTTAGCTGATCCCACACGTGCTCTACAGGGGACAAATCGGGGGAGCAGGCCGGCCATGGAAGAGTCTGAAAATGACGTAAGAAGTCTTGAGCAACTCTTGCTGTATGCGGACGAGCATTATCTTGCTGGAAAATTGCCCCTGGGAGACCATTTAGGAAAGGTCCTACATGGGGTTGAAGAATATCATCAACGTAACGCTGGCCCGTTAAGGTTCCACGCATCACAATTAAAGTGGGCCGGATATCATAGGCTATGGCCCCCAGACCATTACACCACCTGTGCGGGCAGTGTGACGTAGAACAGTGTGAGGGAATTGTACCGCTCACCAGGGCGCCTCCACACCCGTACACGGTTATCATCTGTCCCCAAAACAAACTGGGATTCATAACTAAACACAACCTTTTGCCAATCTGTGACATTCCACATTGATCTGGCTTGGCACCACTGTAGACGCAGTTACCGATGTTCCGGTGTTAAAGGGAGTGCACGGAAAGGGCGCTTGGATTTAAGATTTGCTTCTGCAAGATGTCTGAAAATTGTTTGTCGAACAATTGCTACGCCTACATCTGCTCGCATCGTTGAACGTGTCACTGTGGGGTCCATAAGTGCTTGCCGTACGATCCTTTGGTCCTCTCTCCTCATGGTCTTCCTGGTCGCTCCAGACCCGGTTTTCCGCGCGTGGGTACCTTCTCGTGTCCACTGCTCCCAACAATTTCTAACGGCACACTGCGAACGATCCACCTGGCCAGCAACATGGCGCGTCGACCAGCCTGCAGTTTTCATCCTGATGATCAGGCCTCTTTCAAACTCGCTTAACTGTGAGAAATGTCTTCTAGCACGTTTACCTGGCATGTTTCGCTACCAAAGTCTTCCTACAATCCGCGGGTAATCGTCACGTTTATGAATCTTCGAATTTGCGCTGGCTTATATAGCACCCTTTTCCTGATTGTAGCGCCACCTCGTCGTGTATGAGCATGCTTATTGGCACAAAACTGGGATCATTTTCATATCATATTACGCTGTATTATTTGCAAAGTTTAGCGATTGTACTTAGCTTCCTTCTTGGGTCGCTATTTTCAATGTTCCTGAGTGTATTTCGTAGTATTTACATACACTGCATCCAATGAAGATCTGGATTATTTGCACCTAAATGCCTTCACAATAGAATCAAAGGCGTCACACATGAGGATATTATTCAAATTTGATATGTTTTGCATGTAATCAAGATTATTTTAAGCAAATTAGTCAAAATGTTTTGAATTAAAAATTATAAACGCCATTAAAAATGTAAATTTCATTGCATATAAGATTTCGCGAAGGTAAAAAGTTCATGTCAATAAGTATTATTTTAGACAACTGTTTTCGTATTACATATATATAAATATTAGGTTTTAATAATAACCTTTATTATAACCGCAAAATTAGCCATTTGTGGATGATACGAGTACTATTTATAACGTATACTAACTATTGGCATTTTATTGGATGAAATTAATTTGAGGAGGCTTTTAGACAATAAAAAGGATACGGCGCAAACACAAATTGACAAACACACGCACCTGTAAGACAGTTGCAAAAGCATTATTTGTTCGTTCAAAATATCTCATCCATTTATAATGAGGATCACCAGAATCTATTAAAATCATATGATTTCCGGTAAAGGTTATTCTGATTCGTTCAGATATGTGGATGGTGCAAGAATGCATCTTTCTGGTTTAAAAACGCTTAAGTTTCAGTTTTTCGAGTGAATATTTAACGTCACACTCTTCAGCTACATGAGGGCTTTTGGCGACGGAACTCGTAATTTCGAATCATGGTCAAGTGACAAGGATGACACCTGAGCTGGTACCCCTCTCTCCTAAGTACCACATTACACCAATGGGAGGACGTTTGAGCTCTCGACAGATTTGACGTGCATCGCTACCTTACACGGTGGGTCTTTAGTGGTACTGGCCTCGAACTCATGACGTTCCTGCCACGATCCGATACCTTGACCACTGGGCTATCACAGCCAATCTAGTTTTTTGAGAGGTAAGGTCATGGTTAGTTCCCACTAGGTGATGAAAATAAAAATTATTTAACACTCGAAGTCTTCGTGGGCCGCAGATCATTACAAAACAAAATCCCTCGAGAGAATATTAGATAATATTAGAGTAGTAAATTATATATATATGTGGGAGTCCGAATAAAATCTTCGAATAAAAATCAGACTCTTCAGAAGGCGGGATTTTAGATTAGCGAGGTGGTTGTCTAGGGGTAAGTATTTAAGGGTGAGTGATAAATTAATTGAATCAAAGTCATTTAAACGCAGATACTTCATTTAAGTAAAAAAGAATTTATTTAAAGTTAAAGGAAAATATTTACAAAAGAGAATATTTACAAAGAGAAAGACAGGCAGAAATTAGGTTAATTGAAAGTTGAGTTATACCTTTAGAAGACGGGGAAATTAATTACCTTTCTCATGCTTGAACGTTAGGACTGAGATCACGCTGGGCGCGAAATGCGCTAAAAACGTGACGTGTAGTAGGCCTCTGCCGAAAAATTATTCAAGCCGGAGCTACGAAAGCTCACTAGACGTCACTGCTTCGGAATGCAGTAATAAATAAAATTGACATTAATGGTCCTCTGAAAAGCATATGACTCAACCTTTCACAAAATGTTTCAAACGGAAAATCCTACATATATATATATATATAGTGTCCTGCTACCATTTTTACTTGCATTTTCGCAAATTCTACGCAAGTTTTTGCATTTATCTTTTCTCCTTTTAAGTATATCATTTTGCTACAATTTCCATTTCTTCCCCTAATGGGCTGCATATTAGCAATAAAGCCTTCGCAGACACGGCAAGTATCTAAATGTGAATGCCATTTCATAATAGCACCATCTAGTGGCGGCCTTCGCTACCAAATTTCGAAGCTTGAATTAATTTTAATTAAAGCTCTCGTCCGATGCTAAATATTAGCGTGATTTAATTTTGTCGATAGTACCATAGACAAATATATACTCAGAGGCTTTTTTACATGCCACATAATCATATGACATGCATGCATATGACTTTCGCATCCAGAAAATCGATCGATTTCAGCCGGGATCGAACCCGCAATTTTAACGGATCAGCTACCTCTAAACCACAGAGTCAACCAAATTTAATTTATAAAATTATCATTCATATTATTTTGTTTAATAGGTTGCTGTTTGCTCACACGGGCAAATTTTGGACCTATATAAGTGTTTCTCAAACATAGATTATATTCTTCAGTTTCTCTTCCATTACTATGTATAAATTTAACTCTACTTCACTGCACAAAATCAGTCATAACTTTAGAAAACACATTAGTTTTTTCATTTTGGCCCATTGATTTTTCTCAAACATTGGTTTTTTGTTCTTAGTTATTTATATTTAAAATTGAGCTTCTTCAGATTTGTAGGTGTATAGTGTATGTACCCATTATTTCTTTTATTTTGATTTATATCATGTATAGATGCGTGCGTGTGCGTGTGTGCGTGTGCGCGTGTGTGTGTGTGTGTGTGTGTGTGTGTGTGTGTGTGTGTGTGTGTGTGTGTGTGTGTGTGTGTGTGTGTGTGTGTGTGTGTGTGTGTGTGTGTGTGTGTGTGTGTGTGTGTGTGTGTGTGTGTGTGTGTGTGTGTGTGTGTGTGTGTGTGTGTGTGTGTGAAAATAATATTTTAACTTAGATGTTATTATTATTTCTACAAAAATTAAATTTCTTAAATATTGTACTTAAAAACACCTGTTTCAATAAAAATGATCTAAATAAAAGCTTTTAATCTTAAAAACAGGAAATAGGTTATGCAAAGTATAAAATTGTCAGCAAAAAAGATAAAAAAAAGATTTCTTCCTCCTGCTTTTATCTGTTTTATTTTCTTCTCGTTACAAAACAAACCTTATCTTTCATATATCTATCTCATCCAAGATCTAATGACGACTCCTAGAGTACCATCAAGGGGATTCAGACGAATTTATCCTTGTTTTATTTTTGGACATCTGCAGCCCATTTTCTGAGTTATCCAGTATTGTTTTATGTGGTTTATTTTCTCTTGATTTGACGTTTATTTTTTCAATCATGAAAAGAAATTTAATAAGACGTTTAGTTACGAATGGCTAAAATTATTTTCTAGACTACTGAGAATGACTCTCGCGCTGCGATTACTTATACCGAATAATACTGTGGCAATATTTCTCTGTCATGTCATGGTGAAATTAGAAATGCTAACTTCATGTTACTTAAATTACTGCTAATTCTTCTGTATGCTTCGTTTTTATTCTTGATGTTTTTGTCTATCAATTTGAATTCTTGAATGCAATGTTAATCCAATGGAATCATTTTTCTCGAATTACTTGAATGAAGCAAGGTTCATACGAAAAAACCAAAAGTAATAAAGTTTTTCTTTTGTTTTAAATTATTACATTTTCCTCAAATACACACTTCTTGATATTTTTAAGTCTGTTAACTCAGAAACGCATCATTTAAATAGATAAAAATAGGCGGAAAAATATAGGGGTTTTTTTTCTATTTAGATCAGAGGTTCCCAAACTTTTTTGTCTCATAGACCCCTTTCCATGTTTTTCAATTTGAAGTAGACCCCCAGCTTACCTAATATTGAATTTTTCAAAACTTACCAACTTGAATGTCTTTTCGACAGCTGGTATAGAACTACTTACACTGGTGTGCAAAAATTAAGGACGAAGTCGAAAAATTAGCATATCAGCTGAACGAAGAGGCAGAGCGGACAGAAAGACCAATCAGAAGATTAAGTAAGGGGATGTACGGTAGCACATGCGCAGATATGCAGGTAGACGTAATGGGGGAGTGTCTGAGTAGTATAAAGCATGTTGTCGGTGTAAGATCAGTATTTCTGGCAAAGAGATTGCACGTCGTATAGCAGTTAAAATCACACCGAGTTGCTGCCTCAGCGTGAAATGGCGAATAATCAATCTGTTAGACGACATCTGGATGTTTTACAGGTCGAATCATTGGGAAGTTGGAGGAAGGCCGCAGTGTGACAAGTGTGGCTGCAGAGTTCGGAATTGCTCACAGCATCGTTTCACGACTTTGGAGACAATTTCAAACTACAGGAACAGCTATCCGGGGGTTCAGTAGTGGTCGTCCACGAGGAACCACACCCGCAGATGACCGGTACATTGTCTTACAGGCCAGAACAAACAGGCGGCAGACAGCGGAAGAAATCGCTAGACACACGACACAGGTGACTGGACGACCGATATCGCGTTTTACCGTGGCCAGAAGACTGCACGGTGGTGGTCTGTTTGAACGACGCCCTGTATGGTGTGTACCTTTAACGCCTACCCATCGGAGAAGGCGTTCTCTGTGGTGCCGGGAACACCGGAATTGAAGAGACAATGAATGGGGATGAGTACTCTTTACAGATGAGAGCAGATTGAGTTTGAGTAGCGATTCTCATCGCATACTCATCTGGAGAGAGCGGGAAAGCCGCAATCATCCCTCGAATATCATTGAAAGGGACAGGTATGGAGGTCACGGTGTTCTTGTTTGGGGAGGCATCATGCTTGGTAGTCGTACAGACCTTCACATCTTCGACGCAGGTTCAGTTAACGGGACCCGTTATTGTAACGAGATTCTTCTTCCATATGTGCGTCTTTTTAGAGGCGCTATGGGTCTGCAGTTCCTTTTCATGGACGACAATGCACCATGTCATCGCACAGTAGCTGCCGAACAGCTCTTAGAGAGTGAGGATATTGAACGTATGGATTGGCCGGCACGATCTCCGGATCTCAATCCCATCGAGCATGTATGGGATTTTCTAGGCAGACGCTTGGAAGCTCGTACCTTACCACCAGTATCGATTCGGGAGCTTCGATTGGCGCTGCAAGACGAATAGGCAGCAATGCCTCAACAACTCATTGACACCCTCATTCTCAGCATGGGCAGGCGCTGTGAAACCTGCCTAGCAGTCAGGGGAGATCATATTCTCTACTAAAGACCGGATGTTTCTTGCTGGACGCCCATCACAGGGATGTTTCGGCCTTCAGTCGCTTTGCGCTCCATGCTACTTTTTCAATCAAGCTTCTTTTTATTCCTCTGATTTCTCTTTTAGTAAGTGTTGCTTACATTACACATGTCCTTACGTATTGGGGATCTTACGGTATTAAATGTGTTGATTTGGAAAGCTTTTGTACCAAAGTTATATTGAAAAAACCGTCACGTCCTTAATTTTGCACACCAGTGTAGATTAAATGATTAAAATTTGTTACTGTAGTGAAGTATAGAGTTTAAACCTTAAAAAAAAACATGTTAATTAAATTAAAATTTAATTAATACATAAAATAGCATTGGGCCAATCTTGTCAGGTTTGACCCTAAATCTCCTCGGTTACTACTGTCCAGCTCTTATTTCCCCTTTTCTTGTTTGTTTTGGAGATTGGCAACCACACTGAAACTGCTTTTCACTAGGAAAAGTAATTAAAAATTTTCTCACGATATTCCATAATTCGTAATAAATATTAGGTATGTATTTTTAAAGCCAAAATTGCTGACATGGCCCTTGATTTAATAAAATACATGCTGTCACCTTGTAACAGCAAATTAACCTCATTAAAATTAGTAAGTAAATCTATTAAATAGATAAAATCTAGTTTTCACTTTACTAAATTTTCTTTTAAAATTAAAATCTTCATTTTAATGTGAGAGCCATTATTATAGACCCCCATTTACATCTCATGGGCCCCCAAATTATTTTTTCGCTGGCGTTGACCCCTTGAAGGCCATCATAGACCTGATTAGATGCATTAAACTGTTTATCGTGAATCACAACAAATTTAATTCGAAAAAAAAATATTTTTTTTAATTTTACTTGCAATTGTTTTTACTTTTTTGTACTACATAGTTCATGTATAAATAACGAATTTAGAATTTTTAAACTCCTTCTCTTTTAACCCCAAAAGAGAAGGAGTGTTATAAAATAATGAGCAGATTGATGCAAAATTATGTAGGTATTACTTTTCAGTCAGAAGAAGGGCTTAAATTTTCGAGGTTAACTTAGTTCGAATACTAAAGTTTTAAATTCAATCCACAGCTTTAAAATGTTTTGAGGATATGGTTCATCAATAGATTATGAGCGGTGAGATGACAGACGTTGGGTTACTTGAAACTTATCAAATCAAACATTGACTATGAGAAGTGGACTGTAAATATAAATAAAGATTTATTGACCAACTGTTGGTGCGTCGTGCTAAATAACCATCTACAACCGGGGTGGGCGTTACGTCGACCGCGATCGTCCGGTGGACCACCAAGACATTTTGAGGTGACCGTCTTGAAGATTTTAGCAGTAATTAAAAATGGAAATTTCAAGATTGGCTGACAGTACGCAGACTATATATAAAAGTCTTCTACTCTGTATAACAACAAACACTAACTTTAGATAAAAATGTTTTATTTTTAATGTATTTTGAATTGTTTCATAATAAAAGCATCATTTGATATGTGGCTATTTTTATTATGTTTGTATCTTGAGTTTTGCTTTAAACGCGATTTTAAAAGTGTTATTCTTATTTTAGTTCTGTAGGCCAGTACATAATCCGTATTTATTATTGAGTTATAATAATAATAACCCCTTTTTCTTACCTCAATACACCTATGACATTGGGCAGTGGGGCACATACGAATTTTTCAAGGAGGAGGCGTCGAGGATCGAAGGTCTACCATTCTCATATCAAACCCCAATATATAGCTCAAAGTATTTTTTTTTGTTTTGTCGATTGTCTGGAACAAAAAAGAGCAAAAATAAAATCATTGAATGAATAATTAACATTAGTTAATAAAACATACTAATAACAAATACTTAATTACATTTTACGTTCTGCATACATTGGAATATAATCCATCGGTAAAAGAAATCAAGGGTTATGAGGGAGGGTTCGGACCCGAAGATACCTCACCCCCTTGCGTGCGCCATGAACACAGGAGGGAACAACAACACCTTGAAAAAAATTAGAAGTAGCCTGTACTCTGGAAAAGTCTGCCCACACCCCTGTTTTACAGGAAGGATGATAAAAATTGTTAGCAGAAGATAACTGTAAGCGGGTCGTAACACAGTCTATTTATTAAATTATTTCAGAATGGATTCATTACGTACTCTTTGTATAAAAAAACGGTTTTTTAATTATGAGATTGACTGATTGACAGTTTTTTAAAAATTCGTAACCTTAAATTCCGGTAAATATTTACTTGCAGGATATTTAATTACAGTGAAAATTGCTTAGCACGAAACTGAGGGGACTGAAATATTTTCATGTTAAAAAATAATGCAAAAAAAAACAAGTAATATAAAAAGAATAGTTTTAAGTCAATTCCTACATTGAATGGCTGAATAGAAAGTATTTTATTAGCGGTTGAAAATTTGAACGATATCTGTGTGTGTGTGTGTGTGTGTGTGTGTGCGTGTGCGTGTGTGTGTGAGTAAATATATATTTACAGTTGAACCTGTTTTTGTGTGGTAGATAAAGACCGCATAAAAAAATCGCACAAAAAAAAATCTCCAAAAGTTTCATAAATTCTTACATATAACAAACTAATTCGTGGAAATACTACAAAAAACCTTTTTTATGCGGTGGATAGGGACCGCATAAAAAAAGGTCTCATTTATAAAATATGCCAATTATTTACGAAATTTATGTAAGAGTACTTCCATAACAAAATAAATAATTAAATATTACACATGCAAACATTTTAAAAACATATAGTTTCTCATTGTATATACGGATATGTCTTTAAAATGCACACACATCATTCATCGCTACTTATCGTAATTCAAAGTTCTGTAATGAATAAATTCAAAATCACTTTCGTCACTTGAAGGTGCAATTTCGATTTATTTTTTGGCAACAAAAAGTAAGAGATAAGTTTTTTTGACGAAAAACGGATGGTCAGTTGCTTGTAAATGCCACGATAACTAACTATGCATGATTGAAGCCCTTTTTGGAATTTTATACTCCTTTCTTTACTGGTATCTATTTTAAGAAAATGCTTTTCCAATTTGTTAAAAAGCTGGATCCCTGCATATTTTTATCCGCTCTCAAAGAATCAGGCTTCTTGTTCCTCTTCATAATTTATCAAATTTTTAATAATGTCACTGTCATTGAAAGTTTCGTCTTCAATCTAGCGCGGGCTGCTGGAACGTTCAGAGAAAGCAACTGAATGCGTATTGTCGGGAGATTGCTTACAACAAATAAAAAGAGTGTGTTGAAGTGTCTATATTTCAGTGGTGTAATGTACACCCCCCGCAACAACGTGGTTCAAGGCCTGACTTGGGCTAAATACGTATTTACGCAGTTTATAAAATATTAAAGGCAAAACCTAACTTTCAGGGAGGTGGGGGGTCGACCCATTCTCCGTTACACCACTGGTAAATCGATAGAAAACATTACATTGGAGCCAAAGGTATTGAAATTTACACACCGCATAAAAAAATTATCGTACATAAAAAATCGCATGAAAAAGACTGCACAAAAACAGGTTCGACTGTATATATATATATATGAAAGAAATATGTATTATATATCAAAAACAAGAAATAATAGATAATGAACATAACAAGAAATAGCGTAATAAAAATATAAAAGCTGAACATGAAGAACAAAATTATAGAGAAATAAAAAAGAGACTACAAAAAAGAAGAACCTAGCGAGTCAGAAAGCATTTTCGGACTTAGGACCGAATAAGTGGGGTTAAACTAGTTTGATGGCACCAACCTTCCCCCTTTGCAACTCGGTAGGAAAAACCAAATAAAATAAAATAAACAAAAATTCAGAGTATGTAAAAACTCAGAGAGTATGATAAAACCACTCACTACTATTATGTAACAATATATATATATATAGAGAGAGAGAGAGAGGGAGCTAATAGCAGGAATTGAAATAAGAGCATGATTTCATTGCTGTAAAAATGCAATACCCTGTTTGACTAGTTTGACTGAAAAACAGGTTTTAGATGCCAACTTTTGCCTTTGTTTTACCAGTTACATTAGTACAACAATAGAGACGAATCTAAGTTGGCTATAAAAACTGGTAATTAATTTAATTTAATTTAATTAATTAATATTTGAAACAACTGTATTAAGTGGTCCGTGTCATCAACTACAAGTTTAAAAAAATTATTTGAACTTGATTGGATGAATAGAAAGTATTTTTATTAGCAATTGAAAATTTGAACAAGATAAATAAATACACTGCTGGTCACCGTAAATACAACATCAAGAAAGACAAGAGATCGCACACCCAAAAGTATTTTATAGATAACATGTTGACCAAATATCAAATGATTAAATTTATAGACTTCTGTGAATTGTGATTCCTGCCAGAATCAGTAGCCAGAGTAGCCACCATTGTTGGAGATCACCGCTGCCACACGCCTCGGCATTGATTCAAAGAGACTTTGGATGTGTTCTTGGAGTACATCAGACCAAGCAGCTCCCACGCGTTGCCAAAGTTGATCTGGTGTAGCAGCTGGGGGGGTGTAATCTGGGTCAATCGTTAAGCAACCACGGACCACATGTTTTCTATCAGCGAAAGATCCGGAGAGCGAGCCGGCTAGGGAAGCAATTCAATCTGGTGATTGACGAAGAACCTTTGGACAGGATAATGCACGACCGTGTGGTCGTGCATTATCCTGTTAAAATATGGCTATGGCCAAGCCCTGAAGGTAAGGAAGGACAACTGGCTCCAACGCCTCGGAGATGTAGCGCTGGCTGTTTAAAGTATCTGTAATGCGTACTAGAGAAGTGCGAGAGTATTATCCATTACCGCCTCATAACATAATACTCGATGCAAGACTAGTATGGCGGTGCTAGTTCTGCATCCTCTCTCCAAGGTGTCTCCAGACTCGAATCCGACCATCGTGGTGTTGCAGACAGATGCGTGACTCGTCAGTAATGACAACTTCATTCCATTCTGCCACCCACATTCTTCTTTCATCGCACCATTCGTGGCGCAGACGTCTGTGGTTCTGCGTCAAGGGTAGACCAAGCAATGGACGTCTTGCGGACAGAACACTCTGTTGTAAACAGCGTCGAATGGTACGTGAGACACTGAATAATGCGTTACAGACTCAACGTGCTGTGCTACGGTTCGTGATTTGACTGAGCGATCCGTCACTGCCATGCGCATAATTTGCCTGTCCTCACGTGAAGTGGTGCACTGAGGTGGATGTGATCAACCACGTCGGTCCGTCGTACCCTCCTGCATCCGACGGTCTTATATCCGCATTACAGTTGTTTGGTTTCGTCCAACACGACTACTGATTTCCCTGAAATATAATCCACAATCTCGGTAGGCCACTATCCTTCGTCTGTCGAGCTCGGATACTTAATCAAAAGCTGATCGCCGTCTTTTACGAGACATAGCTGATCGTTTTTTGAAAAAAAACAAAAGAAAAACACAATTGGCGAACTTGAAATCGTCGAAATCTCCAAGCCTTAAATAGTGCTTTGAGGTGGCGCCATAGGCGCACGTGATGTGTGTCTGTGCTGAAATTCTAATCATTTGCATATCTCACCTCCGCTAATGCATGTTGTAGATTTCATGTTATTTGAATGCTTCCTTCAGGGTGTTGCATTTACGGTGGCCAGCAGTTTATATAAATAAATATATAGAGAAAGTAAGCTAATAGTAGAAATTGCAAAAAACACTCATATATTCAACAGAACTAAGTTCATTAGAGTACATTTATTTACATAAATGTGTATACATGCATGTATTTAATAAAGATCATTGGGTGGAAAAAACATTCGCAAGAACTTAATGAAATTTAATTCAGAATTTATCAATGCCAAAATCTATACAAATATCTGTTTTGGTCTTCTGTTTTTGATCAGCAGCCTTAAGAAACTTCATCTTCATTTAAAGGAAAATAGAAGTTTGCTGTCTCCTTGAGCTCTTTGCCAGGTGCTGGTAAAAAAATTCTTCTAAAATAGGAAAATAAAACGCGAACCGAACTAACTGATTTTTTACTCTCATTGATGAGAGATGAAATGTTTTTGTGCTTAGCTTAGTAGCTTAGATAAACAAAATTGGCTCATTTCACACGTTGACTATTCCGAGGGTATTTCAAAGCTAAGTTAGCCTATCTTCTTTCTTTTCGCACACCTTTTAAATCTTGCCTGCGTGGCTGGTGTTTTCCGAATTTTGTTCATCCCCAAACGGGAAATTTTTTCATGTTAAAATACCTAGTAGTTTGTCGGGACCGTTGTATTAGTTCGCGTTAATCGATACTTCGTCTTAAGCGTTTTCGCGTTAAACGTATTTCACTGTATCTAATGATATGCCGCCCAGATGGTATAGTGGCTCATTACGCTGACTACTGAGCCGTAGGGACTGGTTTCGAATCCCGAAGAAACATGAATATTTGTAAATGTATAGTGCTTGTGCTGCAAGAGGGCACTCTGAATATTTGTGAAGTCGAGAGATAGGGGTGAGTGAGTTAGTGTTGAATTTTTTTTTTTTTGGTTCAAGAGCCAAGTTTGGCTATATTGCGCCACACATTCTTTAATATAATATGTGATCTAGACGGGAAAAGAAAGAAAGGATAAATTGAATGACAAGAATGAGGGTCGAAAATAGAGAAGGATCGCTAGGGTACCCCGGGGTCGTGACACACGCGTTTACCAAAGATAGTAAACCCCTTGGGAAAAGGAAAAGATCACTAGGGTACCTCGGGATTGTGACACCCGTACTCACCTAAAGAAGGTGAGCCCCCTGAGGGGCCGAGAGATAGGTGGAAGACCCATAGACCCCACATCAGTAAGTTCTCTCTTAAAATTGGGGTGGAATGGAGCTAAAACGTGCTATCACCTGAATGGTGTGCAAAGCTGACGCTAACGACAGGCGTAAGCTACCACCTTGCCTCAATGAATCTCGTAAACCTTTATCTGGCACCGTTGTTTGAATGACATTAGTAATAACAACGCACAACAACATATAATAATACACTCTGTCGCAAAAAAATATATGCACCCAGAAGAAATTGAGCTACATTCACGAAATTTGGTATGCATGTAGTGTATATGAAAATAGACAAATGATTAAAAATTCAGAACAAAATATCATTTTATTAAGCGGTTACAGCTTGCAAAAGGTTAAAAATCAGTAAGTAGTAAAGCCACCTCTGGCAGCTATACAAGCCGAAATTCGGCGTGGCATCGATTTAATTAGATCACTTATGACCCCCTGTGGAAGATCCTGCCATAGTCTTTGCATCTGCGCAGTTAATTCTCCTGTATCTCGGGACGGCTGCAGTTGCCTTCCCAGAGCGTCGCAGACATGCTCTATTGGCGAAAGATATGGTGACCTGGCAGGCCATGGTAGGACGTCATATCCTTGAAGACATTGTTGGGAGAGTCGCGCAGTATGTGGACGAGCATTATCTTGTTGATAAATGGCACCTGGGCGACTTGATAGCATGGGTAGCACAATCAGCGTTAAAATATCGTCCACGTATCTGCGAGCTGTCAAAGTGCCTTGAAGGACCACTAAAGATGATCGTGTGTCCCAAGAAATTGCTCCCCACACTGTCACACCTTGTGAAATTGCTGTATGCCGCTCGACAATAAATGCCGGATCGGACCGCTGGCCGGTGCGCCTCCAGACACGTGTGCGGTGGTCATCAGCACTGAGACTGAATCGGGATTCATCACTGAAGACGACACGTCTCCAGTCTGTCACACTCCAAGTTGCCCGAGGTCGGCAAAATCCAGTCGACACTGCCTATGATGTGGGGTCAGTGGTAAGCGTCTTAGCGGACGTCGGCTCCTCAAGCCAACTTCGGTCAGTCGTCTCCTTATGGTTTCTCTTGATGGCACTGGATGTCTGGAAGGAGGTAAGTGGCGTTGAATCGATGCTAGCGACGTTGTTGGTGCCGAAGTGGCCACTCTTCTGATTGCACGATCCTCGCGATCATTTGTGTTCCTGGGACGTCCTGACCCTCCGCGACGGTACACTCTACCTTCTGTGATCCACTGTTGCCAACACCGAGCAACTACCATATCGCTCCGACCGAGGTGGCGGCCGATACGTCTATTCGACCAACCTGCTTCTCTGAGGCTTATTATACGGCCCCTATCAAAGTCCGTCAGCTGCTCGTTCTGCCGCCGGTTACGTCTTAGAGGCATCCTAAGTCTCAATATCGTCTATCAAAGTCATCAGATTCGTTTGGATAGCCGTACGGCGCTCGTACTCATGCTTTTAAACTCTCCCAGTTGCGCAACTAATATGCGCATAGCACACTTAGCCTTGTCTCATTGGCTTCGAAATTTTAATCATTTGCATATCTCTTACCAGACTACATTCTTGCCGAGTTTCGTGATTGTAGCTTGATTTCTTCTGGGTGCATATATTTTTTTGCGACAGAGTGTATTTAACTACATAAGTAAAGATTTCCTATCAAAGGCCTACTCAAAAAAGTTTAATATTTAAATGCGTATGGTATATTAAACCAATAGTAATGCAAAATACAGCAATGCCATTTTTGAAATCTGATTTCTAATCAATAGAAATAAACAAATGGTTTTTTAATAAATGTAACATATAGCTGCATATTACTATAAATTATTCTCTCTTGTGTTAATCGAAAGGTATTTAAATATTTTTAAATTATTCTGTAACAAAAAATACAAATATTTTAAAAATATAAAAGTGCATTTTAATTATCTGTTATTTTGTGTGTATTTCACACGTTACAGAATTTCTTTTATAATATTTCCTGCGTATTTTTTTCTATAATCAGTGTTGTGAGGAACAGCTTTGCCAGCATTTTACATTAGTAAGTTTGTTCTTTTTGATGAAAAAAATACTTTAGATGCATATATAAATTTTGCAAAGATTCCTATAGCATATAAGTGTTTAACAAATTTAAATGAATTCAAATGTTAATGGATTTTTAAAGGAAGTATTTCTTTTTGAAAATATCTCTACATTTTACTTTAACCCATTACAACTACGGTAATTTAATAAAAGAATTTCAACAGAAAGAGTTATCCTCTATGATTCCTCTATATCCCCTGCATTTATTTCATACTTTTACTTTCAAAAGAAATCATGCACAATCGTTTCACAGGTGTGTTTGACTTTTCCTTCTTGTCAACAAGTATTTTTTTTTGAAGGTATTGTGTAGACATACAAGAATCCGAACAAAATTTTTCCCTTTAGCCGAACAAAAAAAACAGAACTTCAGGGAATTGTTTAGTCCACAGCACACACAAAAGCGGGGATAAAAAATCTCATTTCATATTTTCCTGTCCCGTCAATTTGTTTCAGAGCAATATTTAGTGAGAAGTAAGCGGTAAAGAAATTTTCCAGTAAGTGTTTTGCTATATTTTATTATGAATTATTTAATTTGATTTTTATATAAGTCATAACTAAGAAAGAGTGAGGGAGAATACCAACTAAATCATTTTCTTCCCGCAATATTAGTTTTAATCAAATTCTGATTAAAATTCATCCATTCTGGAATAGCGATGATTCCAACAATTATTAACTTCAAATTTTTTTATTTAAATGTAACTGTAACTGTGCGTTTATAATAGGATATATATATCTTAAAACAATAAACACATTTTTCTTCTACATTAGATTTTTCTGTTCTTCTGAGGATAAGAAGTTAAACAATATATTCGAAAAATCTTGTTATATATATAGTACTAATTTTTAACATTACTTAGTTTTAATTCACTGGATCTGAAAAATGTCTTCCTTTGTGTTTTGATATTTATCAATTTTGAGTCAAGAGAATGAGTTTTAATAATGCAGGTAAACAAGATGGCTTCACTTACAAGAAAATGGGAAATGTTTGAGATATAGAATGGCCAGTATTATAGTTTAAGAATCTATATACACACATGTACACGAATATGATGAAAATGCGAAAAATAGCAGCCAAAATTTATTCTACGGACTACTTTTAGTCTTATAATAATAAAATTAACAAAAAGATTTCCACATGAATGATAATACCTCGAAAATAAGAAAAATTAAATAAACATTATTCAATTGCGAATATTATATGCATTACAATTCTTTTCTCCAACTGAACTAACAAATTTAGAAGAACTACAAAAGATGCCAAATTAAGCAATAAAATTTTAAAAACAAACGATTATATATCAGCAGATAAATTAGGTAAGTAGATATATTAGAATTACATGATTTATTGAACTAAAGCAGACGATAATAATTACGAAAGAGAATTTTCAACTATATCGATTACTACTATATTATTTAAATAGTCAATTAAAAATTAATTAAAATAAAGAGAAAAATTTGAATATAACTAAACTTTTACGAAACGAAGTTATTGTTCGTTTTATAGGTAAAATCGCAAGTCATAAGGCCAATCATTTTTTCATTCTCAATTTCTTATAAAAAATTGCTATAAAAGTTAAAAACCTTTATAAATGGAAAAAACGGATATAATGTTATGTGTTATCTTATATGACCGTAGTGGTTTATCTTTCGTCTAATAAGGGCTTTTTCATGAAGTTTATCACAGTCATAGAAATATTTTAATTTAATCTTTATAAATTTTGTTTCCATAAATGTATAATTATTTCGAACTAATTTACATCTCTTTGATTTTTGTCTTTAAATCCATGAACCTTTTAATCAAGTTAGAAATATACTAAAACAACCTGTCTCATTGCATACAGGTTATTAAAATAAAAATTTCTAATTCCTGGAAGCCTTAACTTACACTGGAGAGAAATTATTTTATAGCAAATATCTAAAAATAGCAAAATATTTAAATGAGCTTCAAGGTTTTCTAATGATAGTCTAAATTCATTAAACATGTTTGTACTACTTGATTTATAGCGCATTTTTGTTTTATAATTCGAAATTTAATTCTGTAAAAATTGCAGCTATATTTCCATTGTATAACGACAAGAATAAAATCAAAAGACTTCTATCAAAAGGAGATCATTTTTTTTAATCAGAAGTAATATACTATTTAAAAATTTATTAGAGAAAATACAATACAATGTCTGAAGGTGATATTATATCGAAATATAGAAGAATTTTGTAGAACTACACTGTTAAATGTATCCAATTTATGCAATTCCATAGGTAAGTATTATTTCCAGCAGCTATTTGTCTAAACAAATATTGCCTTGTATAGTTCTCGGAAAATATTTCTTCAGAAAAACATTAATGCAATAAATATTTCATGTTGTAAATTGCTCTTAGTGAATTGATTCTGTTTTAAAAATCGTTACTATGTAAGAGAAAAAAATATGACATGACAATATTCTTATACGGAAAATAAAAATTGAAAATTATTTTTCTTTTTAAGCATTATCTTTGTAAAAGCCAATTAAGATCGTTAATATCCTGGTTTTCTGTTTTAAATATTACTCCATTAAAAGCAAACATAGCGTATCTTTCACTTCCTTTGGGAAATTTTACATCAAGCACACGTATTTAAATAAATTTTTTCGACTCATTGTTTCAACAATGGAATATTCTTTTGAAGATTTTTATCTATTTAAAGACAAATTTACGTAATTTGCTTATCAGAGATCAGATATTTCTACGGCTTCCTCAGCATAAAGAAAAAGAAACAATCTTCAACTAGAACTACTGTGAAAATACATTAATGGAAAAGTAAAGATTGCTGAAACAGATATCCATTATTGGTGATGAAGACAAATTGACCAAAAATAGAACAGTGGAGAGGACGAGATTAAAAAGATATATTTCACATCAAGGACTTGATCCTTATTCTTCTCAGTAACTTGACAGTAACCAACCTCTTTCGTTAGAATGATCCCACTAAGGGTTATTGATATAAGCAATTTTCTTGTATTGGATTCAGGAAAAGTAAACTGGCTTGGCAATTTCAAGTACTTTAGTCCTTAATCATTAAAACAAAGACTAATAGTTTAATGAAAACATTTATTTCTTGTGTATGCATTTGTTATTGCTACAAATATACATAAAAAATGTAAATACACTGCTCAAAACAATTAAAGGATATTGTAAGTTTTATATAAAATAAAGTTATAAGCGAAATTTCTTTTTGCCGAAAATGGAAGAAGATAATCACAAATGCAAATTTTTCTGATTTTCAAACTGTGGAGTATGCTAATTTTCAGTTTGACGTCAAAAACGTCGCTTCAGCGGCAGCGAATGAAATTTGACTTTCAACTGAAATGAAGACAAGGATGGTTGGCATTCAGTGACTGCTTTGTTTCGATGAGTACGATGTCTCAGCGAAGTCATTTAACCGATTCAGAAGCTTGGAGAGTTGTTGGTAGGTTAGAAGGGGGGCAAATTCAAGTCGAAGTAGCGCAAGCCATTGGAGTGTCACAAAGTGTGATTTCCAGGATCTGGAACCGTTTTTTGGAGACTGGAAGTGCAGGCCGAAGACCAGGACAAGGTCGTAGACGGGCAACAACGCCCAATGAAGATCGTTATTTAGTGTTAACGGCTCGGAGACACCGAAATAAGAACGCTATTCATCTCCAACAACACCTTCGCTCGGCTACTGGCACCACGGTTTCAACTCAGACTGTCCGAAACCGGACCCATGGTGTAGGTCTGTATGCTCGCCGATAGATGGTATGTGTTAGACTAACATCAAGGCATCATCGCGACCGCAAGGAGTGGGCAACAGAGCATGTGAACTGGAGGAGAAATGAATGGAGCAACGTTCTTTTTTCTAACGAGTCCCGTTTTTCTGTTCATCCGAATAATAGGCGTATTTTCATCTGGAGGGAGCGTGGCAGTAGGAATACTCCTGCGTTCGTGCACGAAAGTGTCAGATTTGGCAGTGGGGGAGTGTTGGTGTATGGTGGCATCTTCATTGACGGGCGCACAGACCTCTACATCATTCGAGATGGACCTCTGACTGCTCGCCGATATAGGGATGAGATCCTCAGACCTATTGTAGTCCCTTACGCTGCAGCAATCGGAGATGACTTCATTTTAATGGATGATAACTGCAGGTCACATCGTGCTACCTGGTGGAGGATTTCCTTTTCGAGGAAGGAATCGTACGAATGGAATGGCCAGCGTGTTCTCCAGACATGAATCCAATAGAGCACGTTTGGGACGCTCTAGAAAGACGAGTTGCTGGCCGCCAATCACACCCACAAACTCTGCAAGAACTGGAAAAAGCTCTTCTGGAAGAGTGGGATAGAATACCCCAACTCGTGATTAATAGCCTCATTGACTCCATGCCTCAAAGGTGCTCAACGTTGCTGGCCGTCCGTGGAAACCATACCCCCTACTGAATATGATTTCCTTTGAAGAAAACACCTTTTCTTATTCTTTTTTTCTCATATGCACAAATTGTGTTTTTTTCCTTTTATACACAAATGCGCAATAAAATGCATTTTTTTTCTGCCAAACATGTGTAATTTATTCTCATATAAAGTACTACATCTGTCGACCATGTATCACTCAGCTAAAAAGTTTCCCAGCCACAAGATCCACCGAAAACCGCAATATCCTTTAATTATTTTCAGCAGTATATAAATGGCAAAAAGCTGTTGCCACAGAAAAAAATTACAGAATCCATAAAATTAAAATTCAAAGAAAAGAGAAGAAAAAATTGACAAAAGTATTAATTTAATTATACATGACACAACAATATCATCATAATATGCAGATAATAATTCTGAATTTTTCTTACGATTTTTGTGTACAACAGCGTTTTATCTCAAACTGGGGGACGGGACAACACTACGTGGGGGGTGAGCATAATAAAAAGTCGAAAAAACAGAAGATTATTTTAAAAATTATCAAATTTACTGAAAGTAAACAAACAAAATACATTCCAACATAATAAAAAATAAAATACTCATTTATACTAATAAATGTATCAGTAATATTGCAATATATTTTATAAGTAATTGAACAATATTAAGTTAAGAGCAAGTTTAATAATTACCAGTGACCGCATGGGATTGTCATAGGTAAAATTATACACAAAAACTAACCCTTATCGGGATAATTTGTACGTTTTATAATAAATCCCTTAACTGCCGATTAAAAGTTACGTGATTCGATCCCAATGCTAACCGTTCTCCACGTAAGCGTGCTTATGTGATGTATTGGAGAAGGGATTGATTGATTGAATATTAACGTCGCACTGTTCAGCTACACGAGGGCTTTTGGCGACGGACCACGTAATTTTGAACCATGATCAAGTGACATGGACGACACCTGAGCTGGCACCCCCTCTCCTAACTACCACACCACACCAACGAGAGGACGTTTCAGCTATCGACAGATTTAACGTGCATCTCTGCTCTACACGGCGGGTCTTTAGTGGTACTGGGCTCGAACTCGTGACAAGGCAAGCCACGGTCCGATACCCATACCACTCGGCAACAGCGGCCACATTGGAGAAGGGAAGAAAGGAATAAAGAAGCAAATAATCTGAAATAATTGTCATTGTCAAGGGCCTTTTATTGCATTCCAAAGCCTTCGAAATAATTTTATAGATAGCAGTGCAGAGAAAAGATCATACTTCAGAAAGACTTATATATACGTCCGGGGCAATTAACGCTTTGGCTGAGCGAGACGTTTATAAAAGCCAGTGACTCTTAAGAGGTTAAGGGGGTTCGGCACGTCCATAGGAGCCCATGTTAAATTGCGTACGTTTATGTATTTTTTCTCAAACACTACTTACTTCTCATGGATAAAAATTTTTCAGTAGGTTATGAGTACTATTAATAAAACTTCGACGAAGGGTTTTGTCTTTTTGTTCAAAATTAACAAAAATATGAATTTTTTTTAAATTGTCCAATTTTTCCCAAAAAATTTAATTTTAAAAGTTAATTTTAGTTTATGACAATCCCCCATGTCGTGTATTCATTGTGTTGAAATAAAGAAGCCTTTTCATTACTGGAACAAATACTATTTAATGTTCTTACGTTCCACAACACAAGGGGTCACTTAAATAAAACAACACACATCCATTATAGTTACAGAAAATAGCTTAAGGACTAAAAGGGGGGAAACAGGCTTTCCCTGACTCCACGTGTACACATCTTTCCCAGGTAGCGATCCAGGGCAGAAGAGAAGGGGAACGAGTTCCCGCTTCTCAAAAGAACAGGTGGTGCCCCCTGGCTGCCACTAATTATCAAGGGAAGGCAGGGTTTAAATGTAGTTGTTACATTCTCCCCCTACACCGCCGAAGACCGTCTCGGCGAGGGGGTGTACTAGCAGACATTATGGCATTCTCTCCGGCAGTCCCTCTAGGAATCAATGGCTGTTTGCGTGGCATTCCTCTTTTCTTGAGAGGTACTACAGAAGACTGGGTCTCTGTGCCATTCAGAAAGGGTGTTAAAGCTGATGTATGGTAGACACCTAAAGGTTCGTCAGGTTTGTCACAACTGGCTACTACAAAGGTAGTGGGAGATCTCTGGGATAACACAATGTACGGCCCGTCTCTCCTAGGCATGAGTTTTGCACTCCTGTTCTGACTCGCTTTACTTATTGAGTGAAGTTTTACCCATACCAGATCATTAACTTTATAGTTAGGACTTGGTCTGCGTGATTTATATGCATATGTTTTTTGACGATCTTGACTCATTTCAATGTTTTCTTTAATTTGTGACATGTATCCTTCAAAACGTTTTAAATAGGGTGTAAATTCAGGCACAAAATTATCGTTATGGATGACAGGCCGTAGATCAGTATTTACTTGGTCCAAAGTTCGTAGTTCTCTGGCGAAGGTTAGGTATGCTGCCGTGTGATCTGTTGACTCGCATTTTGAAGTATTCAGTGCAAACCTAATAGCTGGTAGCTTTTCAATCCATAATGTATGGTTGTTACCTACCATCATTGCCAAACGAGGTTTCAAATCCCTATTTTTCCTTTCGACTGGATTTGCCTGTGGGTGATATACGGGAATGAGACTTTGATTGATATCCAAGACAAAACATAACTGTTGCATCACCGCACTCACGAATTGAGTCCCATTGTCACTTATTAGTCTACGGGGCACTCCGTATCTTAGGAAGACTTCATTTAGAAGTGTCATGGCACATTCTTTAGCAGTAGCTTGCTTTAATAGGAATAACTCTACCCATTTTGTTGTGTATTCCTCCACTATGAAAATCCACTTCATACCTTCGGTCGTTTCTGGTAAGGGACCAAAGACATCAATAACTATGCTCTCAAATCGTTGATCTGGAACAGGGGTCTGCAGAAGACCTGCAGGTTTCTGATTAGTGGCTTTGTATCTAATGCATTCTGAACAGCTCTTCCCATAATCAGCAATAAATTCCCTCATACCAGTCCAGTAATATTTCGAGGAAATTCTGGAAAAGGTACCATCAGCACCGTAATGTGCAGCGGTAGGAGCATCATGGTGCAATTTTAATATCTTCTCTCTCTCATGAGTAGGGACAACCAGTTGAGCTTCTTCAACTTCAGCATGAGGTGAGTACCGGTACAGTACTCCCTGATTCATCACGTACCCTCTCCCAGTCCAATTGGCAAAGTCAACTCCCTTGTTGGGATTTTCAAAACAATCAATTATCTTTTTTAGCTTAAGGTCCTTCAATTGTTCTGTTCTTAGCTCATTAACAGTTCTCGTCGGGAAATCAATAATTATAGCTTTTAATTCGCAAATTTCTTCATCCCTATACTCAGGCCTGGAAAGCATATCTGCAATAAAATTGCATTTCCCTGGAAAATAGTCAATCTTCAGATTGTAAGATTGTATTTGAAGTGCCCATCACGCGGGCTAATCTTCCGGTTGGTGATGCTAAATTCATCAGCCACTTTAACGGTTGATGGTCGGATGCCACTGTAATTTCTGCCCCTTCAATATATTCTCTAAATTTGTTTAAGGCCCAGACTACAGCCAAGGCTTCTCGCTCTGTTGTCGAGTAATTTTTTTTCAGCAGAACTCAAGAGTCTACTTTCATATTCTACTGGCTGTTCATCGGTGGGGCTTTCTCCTTGTAACAGAACTGCACAGAGGGCGTAACTGCTTGCATTCATTCGGATGATAAAAGGCTTTTTAGGATCAACTTGTCTCAATATTGGCGGGGTTATTAAACATTGTTTGAGGGTTTGTGGAAAGCTTGTTGCTCAATTTCACTCCATTTCCAAGCAGTACTTTTCTTTGACAAGTTGCTAAGGAGTCTAGCAATATCTGAAAAATTCGGGATGAATTTTCTATACCATGAGCAAGTCTGTAAAAATGACTGTAGCTGCTTTAGGTTTCTCGGGGAAGGAATGTTTTGTATCGCTGCAGTTTTATCTTGATCCACCTCTATTCCCTTAGGAGTTATCCAAAGTCCAAGGTATTTTACGCGAGAGCAAACAAACTTGCATTTTTTTCTGTTAGCACATAATTTAAATTTTTTAAGTCTGTCAAAGACCATTCTTAAGTCCTCAATGTGTTGTTCAAACGTTTCAGACAACACAACGATATCGTCTAAATACACCAGAATATTTACATTGGTAATCCATTACGAAACTGGTCCATAAGACGCTGAAAGGTTTCTGGGGCATTGCGAAGTCCAAATGGCATTCTTTTGTACCTAAATGTACCAAAAGGGCAAACGAATGCAGTCTTGTCCTTTTCCGCTGGATTGACCTCTACCTGATGATAACCGGATTTTAAGTCAAGGGTAGACATAAAAGCAGTAGATTTAGCATCATGTAAAAGAACATCCATGAGGGGCAGTGGATATTTGTCAGGTATAGTAATCGCATTTAGTTTACGATAATCTATGCACAACCTAACAGTTCCATTAGACTCTTGGGCACTAAAACTACTGGGGCTGCTTATGGGGACTCGCATTCTTCTATAATATTATCAGCCAAAAGATTATCAATTTCTTTCCTTAAGTGTTCTTTCCTGTTTGGAGATAGCCTATAAGGTGCAGTTGAAACTGGTGGGTGGTCACCTGTGTTTATAAAGTGTTTTACGAATGGAGTTGGTTCTCCCCCTAGTCTGAAAACATCTTTACTTTCATTAAGCAGCACCATCAAATCATTTCTTTCTTCTACATTTCCTTCTTCTTCTCGCAAATGGAGATCATTTGTCTCAGCTTCATCAACAGTGTTGCTATGTAATGGAATTTCACTGGGAATCGAATTTGTGGGACAAGAACTACTATTTATTTCGACAGGACTGTCGTCTACAGGCAAAGGAACATCTTTTGAAAAAGGTATTCTGAAGCTTGGTTTGTCACCAAAATACCAAAAAATTGTTACGCATGTCCATTACGATTCCTGATGTCCTTAAAAAGTCAACTGCTAGAAGAGTGCGGTTACCTTTTGCATGTTGCAAAAAAATTAAATCGATTTGGAAAGTTCGACCACCTACGGTGATTGGTACTGTAGCTTTTTGTACAAGGGATGTGGATTGTTGACCATCAGCTAGGCACATAGCAAGATGAAATTCTGAGAATTTTTGTCCACGATTTCTCAAGAATTTAAATATTAATTCATCATTAAATCCAGGGTTGCCACAACCATAGCAAGGAATAGGTGGATAAAAACCGGTATTGGTATTCCGAGCTGGCATGTAGCTAGGGTTAGCAAAAGCACTATTGTGGTTACCCGAAACATTCTTTTCAACTTTGAATGAGTGAGACTTCCTAAACTCCGGATTGCCTGTGTTCCTAGAAAAACGAGAGTTGCTTAGTTTTGTTAATTTTTGCGAAGAGGGTTTAACATTTTCGTATGAGTCAGCTTTTCAGCTAACACAACAGAATCATTCAGTATTTCCCAAGGGTCTAGGAAATGATTCTTGTAATCTGGTGGACACCTTTTTTTTATTTGATCTGCTATGATAAGATCTTTCAAGGTTTCAAATGAATCTATTTCTAATTCTTTTAGCCAACCTTCGAAAAAGGTTCTTAGCTCAAAAAAGAAATCTTTCCACGTGGAATGATTCTGTTTCTGGTGTCGGCAAAAAAGGACTCTGAAACGGTCAGCTTGAACCTTTGCAATAAAATATTGTGAATGTGAGCATAATTCCTAAACATCTCTTCCGGTTCTCTTGCAATTAACCTGCCAATATCACTTGGAAGGACTCCAATTAAGTGTGATATCCAAAAATCGGCAGGTACATTTAGGAGCTTCATTTGTCTTTCAAACATTGTTAAAAACAATGATATGTCATCCTTATCAGGGATCAATGTGGGCAAGACTGTTTTTAAATCCAGCCTCATAGGGTTAGAATCCATTTGAGAAGAATTACCTACGGAAGCTGGAGGATTTTGCGCTTGTAATTTAAGCTTTTCAAGCTCAAATGCTCTCTGATCAGCAAGGCACTTATCCTCCCGTTCTATTTTCTTTAAGGCTTCGACTTCAAACGATTTACGTTCATCAGCAATGTTATCGAGCATCACTTTCACAAACTGCTCATTATTCTGAAAGAATGTACATGAAGTGTGATTTTTTCACGTAAGTCAATTATATTATCCTCTAAAGTCACAGACTCGTAGCTCACTTGCTAAATTATAGAGGTCTATTTTCTTGCCTTTTGAGAGAAAAGCCATAATTGTCTTTTAAAATAAAACTAGATTCAGGTTTTAAAGTATACAGGAAGTTATAAATTAAATTGGTTTTCCTAATAGCAATGGATAAGTATTAACTAATCATTAAACAACTACCTTCCCTATAGAGAAAACATAAAAAGAGAAAAATTCAATATAAAGGGTATAAACAAAACATTTTTTACAAAGATCTTCAGAAAATCTAAATAAAATACCCTAAATTCAACTGTATATGAAATATAAAATTAATCATGAGTCACAATAGCATACTGAAAAAACGTGATTACATGTTATGTTATGAAATATATATATATACTTAATAAGTACAAAACATTTAAAAGCTAAATGTATCACACTGTGACTCAATTAGTAATATAAGATTATTTAATATTCATTTTTTTTAAAAAAAAGAAATATTTCTTGTAAAATACTTATATATTTTATGAAACCTTCCTTATGTAATTCTAAAAAACACACCGGAAATGCAATGAATAAAATACACAGTATTGCATAATCATGCTATTTTCACAAAAAGAAATATATATATTTAACTAAACAATTTCTCCGCTATCATAGGATGTGATTCATGCAAATAAAACAAAAAATCTATTCTCAAGAAACATAAAATTTAAAATCACCAAATAGAACTTTTTGAAAGCTATAAATATATCAATTCATGAAATAAACAGTAAAAATAGCTAAATTTGAAAACATTACATATATCAAAGTTTGATAATTAAATGAGGTTTCTCCCCTTCAGCTTGATAGCAGAAATTACCTTTTATTTCAATATTTAACTTTAAGAAAAAAAATATATATATATTCAACAGCTCCTTATAATAATAATTACCAAGAATTTCACCATTTACTCAATATAGCGATTATTTACAGCAAATTATTATATAGCAATTATTTTAAAATGCACCAATACATATTTATCAACAATGTTATATCAGTTAATTCTTCCTGAAAGTAGAAATGATCTTTCACTATTTGAATTTCACAGTTATTTTCAACAGTAGATTGAAATAATTATAATTAAAAAAATTGCATTATAGAAGCAAAATATACAAATACACACACTAATATCTCAAGAAAGATAAATGATCATATTCCTCAATATTATTGTACAAAAGATTTGTTACATCTACTCACAGATTTAATTTCCGTTTTCTTGTTCAAGTACAGATGAAGATTTCAGTAACACATAATCTCGGGATTAGATTGTTTTTCTTCAAAATATCAGATATCTCGTAAGCACCACTCACGCACTTCAAAACGATATATTGAATATATTTAGCAGATATCTTAAGCACACCACTTTCTTGATCACGATGGTATTTTTAACACATAAATCAACACAATTTCCCTTTGGATTATTTCCTCACTTTTCGAGAACTTTCACCTTAGTATCCGGATGATACTAAACCGATAATTTTCCAACTAAAAGACGAGCACTTTCACCTTAGTATCGGGATGATACTAAAACTGACAATTTTCTAAAAGACGAGCTCTTTCACCTTAGTATCGGGATGATACTAAAACTGACAGTTTTCTAAAAGACGAGCACTTTTACGTTAGTATCAGGATGATACTAAAACCGATGATTTCCAGATACAATCAAGCACTTTAACTTTGACTTTCGGGGCGACACACACTAAAATTTCCATACACGTGGTCAGTTGGTCAAAGAAAAACAACATGTCCGCTCAAGGAAGCGTTGATCAGCATCTCGGTTTCCTGGTTCGGTTAGAACGGTGGGCGCCACTATGACAATCCCCCATGTCGTGTATTCATTGTGTTGAAATAAAGAAGCCTTTTCATTACTGGAACAAATACTATTTAATGTTCTTACGTTCCACAACACAAGGGGTCACTTAGATAAAACAACACACATCCATTATAATTACAGAAAATAGCTTAAGGACTAAAAGGGGGGAAACAGGCTTTCCCTGACTCCACGTGTACACATCTTTCCCCGGTAGCGATTCAGGGCAGAAGAGAGGGGGGAACGAGTTCCCGCTTCTCAAAAGAACAGGTGGTGCCCCCTGGCTGCCACTAATCATCAAGGGAAGGCAGGGTTTAAATGTATAGTTGTTACAAAATTTAATTTTAATTTAGTTTTTTTTTTTTTTTTTTAATTTTAGTTTTTTAGTCTAAAAACCTTTTCTGGATATATCTAATTCCCTCCATTAAAATGTGTAAACATGCTAAAAGTCTGCTTACTGAAAATTTGAAGATTATATAATAAGTAGTTGTTGGAGAAAAAGGTGCATAAAATGAAAGATATTGCATTTTGAGGAAACAGGCTTTAAGGGGAAAATTCGTACTTTTTTGAGCATTTACTTTTTTCGATACTTTCCAGAAGCATATGGAGCATTTTTTTTTTTTTACTCTCTGTTCGTACAAAAGACTCTTCTTTTTTTTTTTTTTTTTTTTCATTACTTTTACCAATTTTGCCTTTTTATATATATCTCGAAATGCTTCTGTTGAGCCGCACGACGTACAATCCTACGTGTATCTAGTTTTTTGAAGCATGACACACATTTATAAATTGTTTCAATATTGCAATGCTTTAAGATCATTAATTTTGCTACATGACTTACATTGGACTGTGCAATAGCCATATTTACCCCTAATTTTGGAGTCCACAAATGTAGATCTTGGAATCACTGATCATATGGTGTTATTAATTGACTCATTTGGGTTCTGGGTCTTTTTATGTAAACATTTTCTTAATAACATAGGATCATCTAGACCTCTAAAAATTGGCTTCATTTAATTCATTATGGTATATAACACGTGTATATGTGTTTATGATTAGTGTGTGACGGGCACACGCGTCTTTTCTTTAACATGTCGTTTGGGTTCTTCGGGCCAGAATTAATGGAAACTCTTTTCCAACCAAATCCAAGAAGTGAAGTGTGAATGAAAGATGCAAATGAACAAGCTTTTAAGTATCGGAACTTAGAGTAAACGGAATGGCAATTTGTGATAGTGGATGGAAATTGGTAGTTAGTTGATGTCCAATAGAGGAATCGTGGTTCAAGACTGAATGAGTTTAATGTGACTGATTAGAGGTTATAAGTGATCAAATATATTTAATTCAAGTTGCACACCAGTGCATACAAGTAAAGAAAAGATTGAGCAGACAGTACAGATTGAGACAATACAGAGTGATTCTCCAAGCTGTAATAAGGTAGGATTGACTATTTAATATTAGAATCAGTGATTAGGCGGTTCAGTTATTGATAGTGATCTGAATTAGGTGAAGTCTTATTAGCTAAATATATATATTGTGTGTTGCGTATTTTGCCATCGTAGATTCTCTCATATTAATAATTATTATTTAATATGTTAGAGATTTAAGTTGAATATCTTAATAAAGTCATATTAAGATAATGATGCTGATACTTCAAGAGATGTTCTCCCAAGGGGAGGAACATCACAAGTGTCTTATGATCATAGTACGTTAAATTCAGCTTCTGTCTTTTGAAATTTGCATCAGTCATTTATAATCGCAGGACACAGTCCATGTTGAGGGATCTCGTTTGAACACAGAAGATAAAAAAAAGCTCAAATAGAAGTTTTCATGCTGTGTAGATCCCTGATATTATTTCTAATAGCCACTCTATAATATCTTTGAGTTTTTTATATTAAAATATCGGTGTGTCTCGGTTACGACCACTTAGGCATTTTTCATCACTTAACTTTTTTTCTCAGTTTCGCTTTTAAGATCCAAAAGACATGTACCCATCCATTTTTGTATAAGCCCAATACACTCTAATTTTTCCACTTGAACATCATATGGATTCGCGATCATCAGAAACCTATGCTAGAGGAAACACAGGTGCTCCTAGCAAAGCTCATTCGATGCGCGTCTCAAAGAGAGTAGCTTCATTTAAAAAATAAATAAAAATATTTCTATATATATATATATAACTACCGTATTTTTTTCATATCATACATCATGTTAAACAGAAATATTTGAACTTTAAGAATATATAAAAAAAAAGTGAAATTTAATAGTTTTTTTGAAAATTCATGTGCCGGACCCCCTTAAAGTCGTATCATAGTTTTAGCATCAAGTATAGTATTATTAAATTCAATAAATCGTTATTGCATGAAGGGGGCACGCTGAATATTATGAGTGAATATTGGATCACGAATATTGAAACTTTTGGAAGCACTGATGTACAGTAAAATCACTGAATATCTAATGTCAAAGAAAATAATATAATACATTACAATTATTATTTTTAAAAATTATATTAAAAGATTAGAAAAAAACAGAAACTTTCAGCTTTGTCTCGAATAAAATAATTCCTACCACAAAATCCATGCATGACTTCAGAGTAACTTATAATCCAAAGAATACACACATTAATACTCCCCGAAATTATGTGATAGGTGCGATTGAGCGATAACCACGCAAGTCGGGGCATAATTTCTCATATAAACACATATAAATTATTTTTAGTTGTGGTCGGAGTGATTGATTGAATATTAACGTCGCACTGTTCAGCTACACGAGGGCTTTTGGCGACGGACCACGTAATTTTGAACCATGGTCAAGTGACGTGGACGAGTTGTGGTTGGAGAAGAAAGAAACTAATAGCTTAGAAAAATGTTTAATAAAATCGCAAACCAAAGTTGTTTTGATGTAGGGAGCTTCATAAAATCTAACGAAGTGGTCTTCCAATTCGAAGATTTTTTTCGCCAGCAAAATCTTCTCTATCCTGCTAATAATTTTTTATCCCGTGTTTTGCTGAAAATTTAAACTCTTAGTTTGAGTCTATAATTTCTAAAATTTGCAACCCTTTTTCCATTAAATTGAGCTCTTCTGTCAAATTTCTAACCGTCATTCGATCTTCCGATTGAACTGGGTCTACAGACTAAATTCTTCAAAATCCTACTCTTGCTCATGTTTTTCTATGAACTCATCAATTGTCAGCTCCTGATTGTGGATATCCAGTAGTTCTTGGACATCCTCACTATCCACTTCTGAATTTTTTTGCATGGCAAAGTCGACAACTCTTCTTCAATGTCTAAACTCACCAAATAAGAAACGGGGAAAAGACGAATCCTCGAGATTTGAAAATCGCGTAACTCCGGGTTCGTGAAGTCGGGGTAGCGAAAGTTGAGGTATTATTGTACTTTAAGTTACTGAAACTACGTTCGAAACCGTGATTTAGCTTAAGTGTGCAAGGGAATATTTTTTTTGAGATTAAGTATCGGTCGAATAAGAAATTATGTATAAAAAATTGTTTTAAAAATATTATTGCAATAAAAAAATATTTGAATGCAATTATTTTGGTAAAAAAACGAAGAAAGACTAACGAATTTTCAAAACAATCTCCTTTTATGGAATATAGTTCTATGATAATAATATTTTTCGCAGCTAAAACTGTTGCTCAGAAACTGAAAAATGAATTTTGAAAAATTCCCATTACTTGCAGAATTTCTATCAGGTGAAATAAAAGCCGATGTCTTTTACTAGATTTCTCTACTGTGATCTATTGAAATAGAAATAAACTTCTAAATTACACTTCAAAAGTCCTAGTTAGGCTCTGAGAGAAAGAGTTACATCAACATCACCCTATAAAGCAACATGAGGGCCATTGATGACGAATCTTGTAGTTTGGAGCCTCGGTCAAGTGACGAGGACGACACCTGAGGCGGCAACCCCCCTCCCCTCGCCAAAATACCACACCATGCCAGTGAAAGGACTTTGAGCTCGAATCCGACAACGAGTTCGTGACCATGGCTATCGGGGCCCCTAGTTTAGTCTCTGAACAGCAATCTTAGCTATTTATAGGCGATATTATTATAGAAACATGTTCCATAAAAGAAAAATGTTTTGAAAATATGTCATTCTTCCTTATTTGCCCAAAAATTGCATTTAAATTCCTTTTTTTTCTAATAATATTCTTAAAACAATTTTATATTCGAATATTATAAACCAAATGACGATAAATAGTAAAAAGGAATTATTAATTTATACGCTTTTGCAAAATCACGGTGTTCCGAACGCAATCAGACACCTTAAGGTCATATATTTCTGAACCCTCCCCCTGCTGAACCAAGTTGTATTTCTTATATTTACATAAATCTCTCCTATTTCCCTTTTCTATAAAAAGGACGGATAAAATTTAATATAATGATAGAAAACCTAACAATTTGAGATCTTACATTTCATAAGAAACATTATCTTGAGTATTGCTCCATATTTTCACCCAAATATAACTAATATATAATCATAAGAACATTAGCTTTGTGTTTGTTAGATAAAATTGCACCCCTGGGATCTTGTGTCGTTTAGCAAATGAAAACATTAATGTCTCATAATTTATTTGTTTGCGCAAATGTACTTTATATGGTCCATTTCAGTAAATTATAATCATATGTTATACATTAAAAGGGGACTTAAAACATTTTCCATATATTCGAAGTACTTTAAAATATTATTAAGTATATTAGTAATACTGAAAACACTTCTATGATACATGCAATTTAAATTCCTATCTATTGGGTGAGATAATTTGAATTATAATGATATAAAAATGAAAAGACGGTGTTAGTACTACATATATTAATTAATTAATTTAATTTGTTGATTTTGTTTCGTTTCTGTTTAATATTTATAGCTGTAAATTTAGTTTTAAAAATTATTCATTCTTATATAAGGTGAGGAAAAAATTTCTTGTTGAAGGATCAAACGTTAGTTACAGGATAATTCTAGATGTTTTAGGAAGTAAGAGAGGGAAAAAAGGGGTAAAATATCTCTATAACTTTTTTGCGTAATCAGCCTTTTAAAAAATTACTTTAAAAAAATGATTAATTTTTCTAGCTATAAAATACTTTCTAAAAAAGGCTGTTTCCTGTTTAAAGAATGAAAAAAATCAAGATTTCTCGCCTACAGGACTACATTTAAATTGATCACAGGAAAACTTGATTGTATCCTAAAAACTTCTAAAAAATAAACAAAAACAAATTTAATCCAAAAAATACAATATTGGATAAGAGTTCTTTATTTATTTAATCAATAGTGTTTTTCAAAGTTTTTTATATTTTGATAAACAAATCTAGTGCTTATTATATTTTGATTTACATTTGATTTTTATCATTTAGCATAAATAAGCCCAAATCAAATTTTCTATATTTAAATCAACATAAAATTATAGGGGCTTTTTCAAAATTATTTTTCATCGTGCTATAAATAAACTTCCATTCCTATCTAAACTTATTCAAGACAGACATAACATTTTAACCTTTTCTTTTTCTACGTCTTATGAGAAACTTATAATATGCTTTTTTTTTAAAGTTCCCGGATTATTAACATTTATATTACACTAAAACAGAAAACATATTGAATTATTAAAGATATTCATTTTAGCTATTACTTAAATATTATATTTACATCACAAAATATTTTTTTATATTTAGAGCTTAAATTCTGCTTAAGGCTATCGTTCAAGCTTTTTCAGTTGTTTCGATAAAAATAAATTTAAAAAAAACAGATTATTTTTTTTTCAATTTACCTATTAATACTCATATTCTTGCTTACAAATCATAAAGTCAAAATCAAAATATCAAAATAATCAGTAAAGAATATTGCATTATGTTATAAAATGCATATGAGTAAAAATAAACAACAGGGATAAAAAAAAATTATAAAATGTTCATAATAAGCTGACACTCAATATATTGTTCATACATGCCTAAAACATTTAATAGAGATTTTACTTAAAAATTGCTTATTTTATTCACAAAATTAAAAGGATCCTAGGTCCAATTCAAAGTATTAGGATAGTAGTAAAATTTTGTGAGTGGTGAGACTGAGATGATAAAATTTGCATAAACGTTGTCTTTGTAAAGCTAGTAAGCATATAAAGTAGAGTGTGTGCCTCAAATATATACTCCGCTGCGACGACTCCAAGAACTTGATTTTCAATTCTGTTCCAGGACGTATACATAGTGTGATCCAAAAGTTCGGGGACAAAGTGTAGAAAACTTTACCCCTTTTCCCAGTAACGAAGTACATCCACCTTCAAAGTATTATAAATACTTCAAGAAATGTATCCTTGGGCGATGATACATTTCTGCCAGCGTTATTATAACTTCCAGAAGCACAGCTAGAAGCCATTTTTCGCAACCTTCCGTAAGGCCTCCTGCGATGTTGCTTTCCCTTCATCTGATGACACAAAACGACGTCCTTGTAAATGTTTCATCTTTAATGTTAACAAGCAAATGTCGCACGGGGCTAAGTCTGGTGAATAAGGGGATGTGGATGCATGTTAGGGAGAGTTTTGGAGAGGAACTATTTTATCAAAAGGGATCGATGTGCTTGTGCGTTGTCATGCAGAAGATATCAGTCGTCCCTCTGCCGGAACTGAGGCCATTTACGACGAATGGATTCCCTCAAACGACGTCTTTGAGAAGTGTCGTAGCCTCGGCCATCTGTGCAAGTGCTTGGCGACGATCTTTTTGAGCACATTCGGACACCAACGCAACATTTTCTACGTTCCGTGAAGTAGTAGGTAGTCTAATACATTCACTGCATTCGATGGATTCTTGGTCCTCTTTAAAACGCCCAAGCCATTCGTACACCTTGGATCTCGCCATGGTAGACTTTCACCATACACCATATTTTGCATTTTCAAAGTCTCCATCGGTGTTTTACCTATGCGTTGACAGAATTTAATGTTCAACGCTGTTCAAGAAAAGTCATCTCTTTCTTAGATCGCGGAACAAAGCCAACTACCTTCGGAAGATAACAGCTGCACGTGCGGTTCGGTCACATGGAATTAATCAACCTGGCTAAGTAGGGGAGGGTTGTTAGAATCTACACTGCTGGCCACCGTAAATGCAACACCAAGAAAGAAAAGAGATAGCACAACAAAATTTATTTGTAGATAACATGTTGACCAAGTATCAAATGATTAAATTTATACACTTCTGTTAAGTGTCGTTCCTGCCAAAATCAGCAGCCAGAGTAGTCGCCATTGTTGGAGACCACCTCTGGCATACGCCTCGGCATTGATTCAAAGAGACTTTGGATATGCTCTTGGGGTACAGCAGACCAAGAAGCTTCCACGCGTTACCAAAGTTGATCTGGAGTAGCAGCTGGGGGTGTAATCTGGGTCAATCGTTGAGCAACCATAGACTGCATGTTTTCTATCGGCGAAAGATCCAGAGAGCGAGCCGGCCAAGAAAGCAATTGTATCTGGTGATTGACGAAGAACCTTTGGACAATGTGTGCCACGTGTGGTCGCGCATTATCCTGTTGAAATATAGCTGTGCCCAAGGAAGGACAAGGTAAGGAAGGACAACTAACTCCAACACATCGGAGATGTAGCGCTGGCTGTTTAAAGTATTGGCAATGCGTACTAGAGAAGTGCGAGAGTGATATCCAATACCGACTCATTACATAATATTCGGTGCAAGACCAGTATGGCGGTACATAACGCAGCTGTTCAGCATCCTCTCTCCAAGGTGTCTCCAGACTCGAATCCGACCATCGTGGTGTGGCAGACAGATGCGTGACTCCTCAGTAAAAACGACTTCATTCCATTCTGCCACCTACGTCCTTCTTTCATCACACCATTGGCGGGGCAGACGTTTGTGGTTACGCGTCAAGGGTAGACCAAGCAATGGACGTCTTGCGGACAGGCCACTCTGCTGTAAACGGCGTCGAATGGTACGCGCAGACACTGAATGATGCGTTACAGACGCAATGTGCTGTGCTACGGTTCGTAATGTGATTGAGCAATCCGTCACTGCCTTGCGCACAATTTGTCTGCCCACACGTGAAGTGGTGCACTGAGGTGGATGCGATAGACCACGTTGGTCCACCGTACCCTCCTGCATCCAACGGTCTTATATCCGCATTACAGTTGTTTGGTTTCGTCCATCACGATTACCGATTTTCCTGAAAGATAATCCACAATATCTTGGTAGGCCACTATCCTTCCTCTGTCGAACTCGGATACTTAATCAAAAGCTGATGGCTGTCTTCTACGAGACATAAATTGTCGTTTTTTGAAAAAACCACAAGAAAAACACAATTGCCGAACTTGAAATCGTCGAATTCTCCAAGCCTTAAATAGCGCTTTGAGATGGCGCCACAGGCGCGCGTGATGTGTGTCTGCGCTGAAATTCTAATCATTTGCATATCTCACCTCCGCTGATGCATGTTGTAAATTTCATGTTATTTTCATGCTTCCTTCAGAGAGAGAGAGAGGCTGTTGCATTTACGGTGGCCAGCAGTGTATTTTGAGTGGTTTAACTTTAGGTACCAACTCTCGTCGTCAGCAATGGCCGCAGTCCCCGAATTTTTGTATCGTATTACGTATAACATTAGTAAAGTCTTGCACCTTTGTCTTGATTTGGTAGTCTTTCAATGTGTTTTCCATGTATTTTGACAAGAGAAAGTTGAATTCCGAAATATACATGGAGGTACTTTTCGCGATTCTATCATCGAAACATCTATTTAAAGATGGTTTTATATCCCTACAATATTTTGTGTTATAAGTCACCACTACTAGGCTTAAGAGCAATAAAACTCAACTCTTTCCTTGATCGACTTATTCACCCGATTTAAGGTATCCGACTACTTGCGAAAACGTTTTTTTTTAAAAAAATGGTGATATGGAGTTTTTTTGTGATTTTTAGATTTATTTATTATATTTTAAGAAAAAAATCCTAAAATTAAAAACAGAAAAAAATATTAATATTAAAATGGGAAAAAACTGGTAAAAATGTACAAAAAATAACATAAACCGGGCCCGCTCTGTACAAAACTTTTATGAGCAAATTCTCAATTTTTCAATTTTGGTGTATTACTTTATTATTCATATTTGAAATGATAAAAGATATTTTAATTTTTGCAAAAACTAGGGTATTTTATCTTAATGACTACATGAAATTGCTTAAAAAATTAGGGATTATATTCATATAAAGGACTGTAAATTTTGAAATAAAACAGTGATTGATGAATCTGAAGGTTAAAACACTTCTACCGTTTTATACAAAAAATACACACAAAATTTCAGCAAATTATTTTTAAAACTTTTTGAGCAATCTCTGTCCCCGTTTGAGTTTTTTTGAAAAAAATACATTTCGAGTAAAACGCATTTTAAAGTTTGACATCTTATGTAAAGTTATGGCATCTGCTTTTACTAAAACACTTGAAGTTTTTGTTCTAGTGAATAGAAAATAAAAACTTGGTATTTTTGTAAAGCTAATAAGATGATCTATAAAATAAAATAATAAAAAAAATTTGTCAATTTTTGAAAAAAAATCATTATTTTAGAGTAGTCGAATACCTTAAAAGCATTGAAAATGTGTGTAGCTTAATGAAAATATTTTTAAAGACAAAACTATTAGCGGAAAGCATGAAATCCATTTAGGCAATTATTAGTAAAGATGATTGCTAAACATTAGTGTATAGCATGCTAGATCATGTACGACATGTTATTAAGGCCAAAGGAGATGCAACTGTACCTTAATTATTAAAAAAAACTTTTCACTTAAATGAATTATATTGTTTTTGTTGGTTATCATAATTTTTTTTAACCATGTGACATATGTATTCAAACCTTGTTTATTTTTCTTTAATTTTAAGAATGAATAAGCCTAATTCTTCTCTTCGATAGTTTTCATAGACATGGCAGGTCTAATAACGAGATCAGATTTTCAAAAGTAGTTTATTCAGGATCAAAAACATTTGCTATCTATTGTAGTAAACTTAAAAATATACCATAAAATCCGGCGTATAACGCGCACTTTTATCACAAAAAGAAGATGGAAATTTAAGGGTGCTCGTTATATACGCCGGGTATAAAAACGGTTGCTTTAAAAATAACAAAAGAGATGAACATAAAAAAAAATTTCTTCTATTGGTATCGAAATACTGTTTATTTAAAAGAAATGACTAGCTTTATGAACTAAAAGAGATGTAGTTCTAGAAGTATACTATTTTTTTCAAAAATTTGGAATGATACCTCGAATAAATAACTTCAAAACATAAGAGCAATGTAAACTAATGTTTCAGATTTCTTCGTAAAAACGGAGATGCGCGTTATACGGCAAATATACCTAAAAATTAAAAAATGCAGCTTGAAAGTATGGGTGCACGTTATACACCGGATTTTAGGTACTTCAATTTAAAAGCATTTAAAGAAAGAAAATCATTCGGGTCCGATCTCGTGGATGGGTGTGGGTGGGGGTGGGGTGGGTGTAACTAATTATACATGGATATTATCTTCATAATGGGGAAATTAGACCATTTAGTAAGTTAATTTTTGAATTATAATAATACAGAAATAAGAATTAATGTTTTAAACCAAAACATATTTTAATGAACAGACATGTAATGATTTTCTTTGAGCATATTTTTATCTTATATTGGAATTGTAAACAGGTTCATTAAAATTTTTAACATTCTTATAACAAAAACTGAAGACAATTGTTTTCTTTATTTATTACATGAAAACATTCAGACGTCAGAAAACTCATACTTAAAATCTCAGGATTCATGGGCAACAGTCTTAAGAAATTAGTGACATTTCGAAGCATTGTTACTGAAAAGAATTAAACGATATTAATATGATACTAACCCATCCCATGTATTTTAGATTTTTCGAGCTATACATGATGCATTTTGAAATATCTAAACAAACTATATTTAAAACGAATTATTTCGCAAAACTGTTATAGTATTACAATTCGCTATACGATGTAATTCAAGTAAATAATGTAAACAATATTATGTAATAATTATTTTTAGTACGACTTGTTATAATTAAGCAACATGCTAATTAAATTGATGGATACTCCATACTTCTATACATTTTCTTCTAAAACCAGTCTTAGAAAAAAATTATTCAACATTTTTTTTAGTAAAATTTACATTGTTAATATAATATATTTTTTCATTAAAATTTAAATGGTGAAACTCTTTGATAAAAACTTATATAAAAAATTATTTATTTATATTTCCTTTTCTTAAAATTATAAAAATATTAAATGAATTTTTATTTTCATTAGAATAAATCCCGAATTCATAAATAGTAAAAATTTTTCAATGAGAATTTTATTAAATTGAACATGTGTAGCTTAAAATTGCTGTTAGCATTACATAATTTCAAATCCATTACAATAATATTAAAAATATGTTTTGCTTTTATTCAAAAAAATTAAATACTGTTAAAGAAAAACATAAAAAGTTAAAAATGCATCTAAAATATAAAATTACAGTCAATTAATTAACTGTGCTTGTGTAAAATGACTTATAATCCGTTCCCGAACCCCCTATTTTCCTAAAACACGATCTATGACTTTCAAAATAATTAAAAATTGTTTTTATTTCTTCACCAAAATTCAATATAAATCGTTTATCAGTAATAAAGAAATAAGTTTAAATTTACATACATTTATATATTTTAAATAGCTTTTAATTTAACTAAAGTAAAAATAAATATTCATTTTACGCAAAATGCCCTGTCGTTCTACGAATAAAAGTTTTAATGCTTTATATTTGTAATATCTTTTCCTTCCTTTTATAATATTATTTCATTTTCTGATACTTGAAATCAAGCTTAGCGTTTCTTAATCACAGGATTAGTCTACAAAAATATTATACAACATAACTAAGACAAAAAAATTCAAGAATTCTTTCTCTACAGCATATAGTTGGCAAATATATGTTTAGTTTTATGTAATAATTTTATATATATTCTCAATACACACAGTTAGGATCAACCTCCTGGTTGTACCTTATAAAATATACATGATGAAATTTGGTTTATAGGTATTCGAAGCAACATCACAAATATATTATTTTCTACTCGAATAAACACTTTTTAAAACTTTAATCAAAATTATAACATTTCAAGTGCAATATCTAATCGACTATTTCTCATTTTAGCCCTTTTGAAAAAATTAGGAGTATCAAAGTAATTACGCTTTGTAAGTTAGTTTACTTGTAACCTTTAATTATATATCATTATAAAAATAATTTATATAATCCAGATTGTAAACGTAAACCATCAAATTCTTCGACAATTGATGTTATTAAATTCAACTCATATTTTTTCTCAAAATATAAAAAAGTGTTGTCCGTAGCAAGTATATTGCCAAAGCAGGATAAAATGCGGTGTCTGTCGAAATGAATTTTTGTTGTAAAAAGAAGTACAATTCCCGCAATATTATAAGAAAATTTTCAAAAACCTTATTTATTTTTGCATATTTAAGATGTCTTAAAATTTAGTTATTTAAACAATGACACGACTTGTTTTTTGTAATTTCTATGTGTATCTTCGATGAAATATGGTATATATATATTAAACGCTTTTAATATTATTATTAGTATTATAAAAATTACTTATTCTCTTTTACTCGATATTTCAGGCACCTATACTATTTCTTATTCAGAATCTTTGATACACTTCCGCGAGTAGTTTTTTTTTAAAAAAGGGCATAATATTTTTCTGCAAATTCTAGGAAAATTATTCCATTTGCATATTTCCATTTCAAACATCTTTTAAAATTTTAAGTACATCTTCAGTATTTTATCACTTGAAATTCAAAAAAAATAGCAACAAAAACTTGAAAATATTTCACTTTTTTCCCCTCTCAGAACGCTCGATAAGTTTTGGCGCGTGTTAGTAATCAAAACAACAGTGGCGCACCTTGTTATGAATAGTTTGCCTGCATATGCGGGACAATACCTACAGTAAACATAAAAACAACTTTAAGCAACAATTCCACATTTGTTCTTGAGGAATCATTAAATCTTACATTTTATTTTGCCTAATCAATCTCAGAAACATCTTAATATTGGGAAAGAAATGTTTTTTTAAAAACTCCAAGACACGGGACCCCCGAAAAAAAAGAACGAAAAGGAAAGACAAAAAACGGAAATTCGCCAAATGCGTCATGGAGTCCGCCAACGATCACAGCGCCCTCCCAAACACGGTAACTGCGGCCGCTGACGTCATCAGAAGCCGTTGCAGCCAGCGTCCGTAACTCTTGCCTCCGAGAATCCCTCCGCGCGTCATCCTCCGCATCTTCTCTCTCTCTCTCTTCTCCATCCAGCTCTCTCTCTCTCTCTTTTCTCTTTCTCTCTGTGACTGTCCGAGCGAGACCTGAACATGAGAGGGAACCGGACCTCGTGATCCCGCGACGGACGATGTCCCGGAAAAACCGGAAAAAGAGAACAAAACAATGGACGGCGGCTGAAGATCGGACGGTGCCACTGAAACGACACCCTACACCACCTTTCTACAGCCCTAAGGATACGGTGAGAAAACATTCCCCTTCTTTTGGTTACCTGAAGTTATGTGCCATCCCAAATGAGAATCCTTTATTTTTCAATGATATTTTCTAGTTTCGAAGATGTAAGAATACATCTATGGTATCTAATGTTTTGAAATTACAGCAAAAGCATCCTATTTGTCCTATATGAGAAAATTAAAATAGTTCATTTATAACATTTTCTGTATATTGTTTATTTAATGAAAAAAATGATTTTCCAATACTTTTATCGTTTAATTACTGGGAAAAATAATTAATGTGATCTTTCTTACCATACATACATCTTCTAAAAAGTTATATATCCGATAACCGGTTAAATATTTGTCCTGGATGAGAAAGGTTAAAATAGTTATTTAGTATGGATATGGTTATCTTCGCCGTTTTCTGATTTTTAATTCATTGAGGGAAGTTTTTTTACTTTAAATGTTATTTTATAAATTTCAAAATGCTAAATTTATCCGCAATTATTTTTAGAAACTACTCTACTATTTTTATGCGAGAAAAGTTGGTTTCTTCTAGCTATTATTTGATGTTTTTCTTTTTGATTGTAATTATAACTAAATTTACTGAAGGAATACCTAATTTTTCTTGTCTTTAAAATGTTATTTGTGATTATTTCATGCATTTTTTAACTCTTGTCATCGAATAACATACTTATCTTGCGCAAGAAATTTATAGAACAGTTTGAGAGCACATTAAATTCATGAAAGAAGATATGTAATTACTGTAACTAATTTTCGTCAGATGCTATTTAAAAATATAGCGTCTAACTTCAACTTTCTTACTTGCTACCCTAACTGAAAAAAGGAGAAATTTTTTTTGGTCAAAATATAATTTGAAATATAATTATTTTATCTAATATAGCAACTCAATACTGTACTGTAATATACATATATAGAATGATAATTCTGGAATTTTCTATGCTGTATTTTGATTAATAAATGACAGAAGTCGATACTTAAATTAATTCCTTGTATCTATCCGCGCGTCAAAAAATCCGTAATTTTGTGAAACAATAGAAGTCTTTTCATCTCAATCGGTAACTCTAAAATTGTTATTTAAATATTTAAATATAAAATGATCAATTTAATCGTTTGTGTTTATAATGAACATTGTCAGTGTTAGTTTAATAACACAAAACCATTTTGTTTGTACTAAAAGTACTTTTAATTGCATAATTAAGCAATAAATTCGTATTGTTTGGAGCACGTAACTAATTCAAAGGAATGGTATATAGATTGATGTAATTACTTAGATTTAAAAGAGTGCTTTGATTTTTTTCTGGTACTATTTCCTTTTCTAAATAATACGAAATGCTTTTTACAAATATTCCGCAAAACCATTCACTTGAATGTAATACATAATTAGTTTATTCTAAAAAGGAAGTGTTTAACAATTATTCTAGTAAGATTAAGCTGTATATTAGTATACTTAACTACATTTAACGAATTATTCACCATTTTAAATTTTAAAAAATAAATACATCGATTCAACACAGCTTATAATAAGTTTTCGTTTGATTATGTTTCTTAAAAGCAAAATTATCGAAAATGAGACAGTTTAGGCGAGTTATTTAGTGTTTAGAGTATAGAAAAGGTTAATTTCACTACATCTAGATTTATTTTAAATTGACTTTTATTTTAAGGAGATAGAAATTGATTCACGTATATCTTTACTATTCAATACAAGACATGCGACTTAAACCCTGCAGCACTTACGATCACAAAAGATACATAAGTAAAAATAATAAATTAAGAGACATAACTGCATTAGTTGTACATTAATACATGTAATGAAGTAAATACTAACTATTTTTCTCATTTTATTCAACAATTATACGTACACAGATTGTATATTTGAGAATTATGCCCAATTTTTATAATTCTTTTGTGAGTGTGAAACAAAATAGCGTTGAAAAATATTAACCCCACTTGCGATTTGTTTGTTAGAACGAAACTCAATCGAACTTTCGGGGCAAGTCTTGCAAAACTGTTGACGATTACCTTTCAAAAATTACATAATATTTAACCTATGAATCAACTGTAAAGTTTTCAATCATTCGTAACGAGAAAATGTTAATACCAGAGTACCTGTACATCTATTTTTGATCATCAATTTCTGTTCTCGGTGATAATCTCTGGATACCGTAATTTTTTTTAATTTTATTTAACAAGATAGGAGAGTTCTATTTTTTTAGTTTTAGAGAACTCTTTCTTACCAGACGAATCGTAGGTTTCTTAAAGCTTAAACAGTCTTATCAATAAATGGATAAACATAAAACAGAAAATATTTCAAAACAACCCAAGTGATAACTTTCAGATGTGAATTTAAAATCTCAAGAACCCCATTTTTTTTTAGATATATTTTTTTTCATTTAAAGGGGTAAATGCTTATCAGTATTCAATTTTTATTCTACGTCCCTCCAAGATTCTGAAAAATTTTTAAATATTTTTTGTTGTCAATGATGGATGACAAAATAATTCAAAGTTCTAAGATGCGTTTTTTAATTATAGATATTGCATACGGAAGAGGGTATAGATTTTTAAAAAGGTTTTTAAATTTACAAAATTATGTTTACTATTTTACACAGTAATCAATTAACAAAATGAAAACGTAAATTTCATTTGGTTTCTCTCATTATTTTTTAAAGAAGTTGCAATAAAATAAAAAAAAGTTTTCAAGATTTTTTTAATTTAAATTCAGTTATTGTTGTTACTTTTACCTTTTGCTTACCTTTAATTTCTAATCTATCTACAGCGTAGCTGCTATATTCATTCAAAATTTGCTTGCGTTTTGAATTATTAGCTTTAGTCTAGTTAAAAAAAGTTGTAGTTTATACGTATATGGTAAAGTAATATTTAAGCTATAAACATATTTTTCTAGTTTTACCTGGTTTTTTACTATGTAGAGGTTGCTATTCTACACATAAATATGAAAAACAATTTAGTTTACATAATTTAATTCAAAACAGCTTGAAAATTAATTTGGAAAATCTTAAAAGGATAAAAAGTATATATACATTAAAATAAATAAATAAAAATATTTATTATGAAAGTAATATGACGATTATATATTTATATATATATATATTGTAATAATAATTTTACATTGAGAAAATGTTTGTTTGGAGTAGTTTATTAACAATATTTCGAAATTACAATTTTTCCTTCAAATTAATCATCTTTACAATTTTTTTTACGAAAACAGACATTTTGCATTTGCTTTTTTCTTCTCTTTTAAAACAATGATATACATAATGTTCCTTCTGTATTGTTTTTTTAGCATTATTACTTTTTAACATTATTACTTACTATTATGTTTAATTTTGTAATGTTACACATATTCCAAGTTATAATAGTTTCAGAACACTTATTAATAATTATAAATACATACAGCTATTTCAAGTAGGATGGAAGTATTACAAAAATGTATATTTATGTGCCTACTTTGAACCTGTAAAATTAAATTCATAATGTGAAAAAATGGGACTTAAAGCTATCTTCTTACATTTTCATCTATAGATAATACTTCAAGGAGTTCTTTGTTATGAAATGTGTACGAAATATAAAGAATTTTAATTTTTTTGGTTAGTTAATAAATATATTTACTCAGATTTATCTAAATACTTCCAAACTGTAACATTCATGAATCCATTATCAAAATAAATAAATTTCCTAAATTACATGAGGTATCCCTTCAAAATATCACATGACTATATGTTCGAAAAGAGGGTATTTTGCATCAAATTCAAAAATATATAACTTGATGACTATTTGGCTGCTATGGCCTCTCAATAGCAAAGAGAGAAATTTTTACTTTCATAATAAAATAAATTTTAAATTTCAGCAACTAATACTTGAAACAAAATAGAAAATTTTTTATAATGGCTTAAAATTTGTTTAAAATTTTAAGTACTTGATTTTAGATAATATACTTATAATGCAAAAATTTGAGGAATCGTTTTTTTAAGAGTTCCTTGTTTCTCTTTTACGTTTGATATAATTCTATACTACTTTAAAGAATAAAATTGTATGTAGCTTTGTATTGCTTTGCTAAATTTTATTAAAATAGATTTTGTTTACTTAGTTTAATTTGTGGTATGTAGATATTTTGGACACTCTTTTATGTTTCGTATGTATTGTATAATATATAGATTGTATTTAACTGTTTGTCAATTGTTATTAAAATAGATAGTAATTCTTCTTATTTGGTATAATTAACAGAAGTATAAAATGAAAGTAAAAAGTTTTTCTTTAAATTTTGTGAGTATAGTTTCGCTTTTAACATGATATTTAAGTGTCTTTGATAATATTAATGAATATCATGTATATGAATTGGATCCATTGCATAATTTAAAAAGCCATGTGCATTGACATATCACTATATTCAAGCTGAATTAAAATGAGTTAGAATTTTATCTTGAAAGTTTTATTTCGTATACAACTTTAAGTTAGAAAAAATGTTTATTTCATATTTTGTTCCTTTGGTTGCTGGTGTTTCTTAAGAACAAATTTTAAATCTTTGGAAAAGAATGGTATAATTTTTTTAAAAAAACTCGAACATATATAAATAAACAAATTAATGACAAATTATGAAAACTTAATTGGACCATTTCTGATTACTTTGCCCTGCAAACTCTTTCGCTCAATTTGAAAATACAACGTACTAAAAAGTAGATAGGTTTATTTTAACGTTTTATTTAAGGTACAAAAATGGATTAGATATATTAGAGATTTAACTTTTAAAGATAAAACAGGTATAATGATATTTGATAATGAGGGAACTTTTACCTGAATTTTAAATAATTTAAGAATCCGTTTTTCTAGGAAACATTTTATAGCTCTCTCTATTCGAATATATTAAGAATAAGGAAAGTTATTTTTAAATTTTTCAAACACGTTATTCTAACCATTTCAAATGCATAAAATATTTATATTTTAGTATAAAATCCGAATTATACCACTACGTATGCAAATTTTGAAAATTTTAAGCGGGAGTGTAAATTTCATTGATGCAGCGAAAATTTTCTGAAAGTGAAATTCATTTTAAATTATAATGAAATCCCCCCCCCAAATCTTTATATTTGTTTCTGCAATGTATAACGTTTGTTTTCTTCTAAGTAATTATTTTAAAAATAATAGTATAATTATAATATCTTACATTTATATTTATGTTATCATATTTCAACCGAATTTATTTTAAGAAGCATGTACTGTAATTTCACTGCGATTCTACTTTAATTAATTAAATAATTTGTAAATATATATTTCATATATACATTGGTATATTTAGTTCCAGAAATCTCTAAAGATTAGAAGGCCAAATATACAACTTCCATATTAAAAAAAAATTCTGTTAAACAGTTTCTAAGAACTCCAACATTTTTCAATGTTTTTAATTCTTGTTTCGTATTCTAAAGTTGATACACAAATCATTCTTTCTTTATATGTTCAAGTTAAATACGTCTTTAATACATTATGTTCTGTATATTCAATATCTTATACATGATTTTTGAAATCCCTATTATGTACAAAACGGAGCGCAACATTACTTTAATATTCTTAATATTAATGTAACATTTTTGTGCATTTATTTAAGGAAAATAAATATACTTTTTTCTTTAAAGTATCTTTTAAGAAAATTCTTTCGTTTTCAACTGTTTTATAAAGAAAATTTAGGAGTAATCATGTACTTAGTTTTATAACTAAAATAACGCGATCAAACATAATTTTCTAAGAAAAAGTAAATTAATTCAACTAATTCTATAAATCCATGAGTAAAAGAGGCATAATGTACAAATAATAAAATCCAGAGGTAATAATAAATTATTTAAAAGGGAATATATATGAATTATACTTTAGAAAAATTTCATGTAGAACTATTTGGATTTAATGATTATAAGCATTTTAAATTCTTAATGGCTTTTGATTCATTAAATTGAAACTAATTATAGTTTGTCAACTGTTAAGGTAATCATTTCGCACTTATTTACAAAAGAAGAAACATGTGCCATACATATTTAAAAATATATATATTATTTCTTTTTTATTTTGAGAAATAAATACGACTATTGGATGAAAATGTATTTTATGAAAAAGTAGCAATATCTGTCTCTTTTTCCGTCATTTTATGTTTTATATCAGTTTTCATAGGATAACATAAAAACAAAATCGAATTTTCAAACGAATTTTTTGCTAAAAAAATTTTATACGCTTTTAATATTTGATTAAAACTCATAAAATTAAATTAAATTATGCTTTTAAAAAATACATCCTATTTATGTCACCCACTGAAATATTTTACTGGTTTTAACTATAAATTTAAGGTACAATTTTTAACAAAAAGTAAAGCTTCAAAGAAAAATTTAAGAATTTTAAGAATTAGCCACAGACCTTTTTATGTCCATCTTAGATTTTTAAACGTTTTTAATTTTCTGTGTTTTTTATTAAATACCTATCAGTTGACATATACATGTGGATGTATTAATGATATGTGAACCATGTGTAGCATTTAATATTTTATAAAAGTTTACGTATATCTCACTTCTGTTTAAAGGAAGAATTTTTTTTTTATTTCTCATTTAACATTTAATCTAAAATTTAATTTTACATATATATTTCCCTTAAGAAAATATTTTGCATAAAAATTACGTGATAGAAAAAAATAGGTATTTCCTTGAATTCCATTTATAATCAAACTCATTAAAAGTTAATTTCACTAAATATTTATGGTAGAAAATTCCATCTTAAGCAAATACAATTTCTTTTATTAAAATAAAAAAATTCAGTAAATAGAAACTATGTAAGCATTTAATAAGTAAATAAGCCATTGCAAAATTTTCGTTTATATGGTACATAGTACCATTCTTCAAAGTTTTTCATAACGGATCCCCTTTTATGTCACATTTTCCTATTTACCTATTGAAAAGATATATATAAAGTTTCTAATTCTACCGATTTCTATTTTTCAATTTTAGGAGAAATTGCACACTTCTACGATGTAAGAATATCTACATGTCGAACTACTCTAAATGACCAAGTCAAGTATAGCCTATATTACCTAAGCATCCATTTATTTTTATGAAATTTACACACATATCCAATCATGTAAAAATAAATTTAATTTATTTTTATTATAACTACAGTTCCACATAATGATTAAAAAAATCCAAATAACAAATACTGAGGAAAATATCTATTTGTATTTATTGCATTTATGTACTATAATTTAATATAGGCACATTCATAAGAATCCAACTATAATGTATCTTCAGTATTTTTAAGATTTTTGGGTCAAGTAAAATTAATCAGTTTAGGTTGTTTACTCTCTTAATCACACACATTTTTCATTTTTTTTTTACTTCAGTACCCCTGAAATTCAACTTTTATACTGGATTTATGATTTAGCTCAAATCAGTTGATTGTACTTCAAACACGGTATTGTTTTTTCTTTACTACAAAATAAATTTCTGTAAATTAGGAAAATAATTCTTAAAATCCTTTTTTAAACTCTTTCCTATAATTTTAAATCTCTCTTTTCGTTTTACAAAATTTAACGTGTTCATAAAAAAAATTATACTAATTTTATTAACTATACCAATTACGCAAAAATTTATATGTAAACAAATTATTCAATTTCCTCCTAAATAATTATTACTAGAATCGATATTTTTGCAAATTTAATGTGTAATCCTGAAATTATTGGATAGTCCTACTAACAAACTCATTTTCTCTTAACTCGTACCCTATTTATATAGTTTAAATTTTCTGTTACTAATGTAGAATTTTTATTTTACTTAATTGGTATGAAATAATTTTTTTGTAATCATTAATGCATCACTTAGCAGCAAAACTGATAATACAAACTCGGTTTTGAAAATTAAAATTAATTATGAACATTTCGATGTATATCATTGAATTTATCAAGAACCTTTACGAATTTACTCCAAACTCTAACGCTTGTGCAAATTAAGCCATACGTGTGAATTATGCTGTGCAAATTAGTGAGAGCGATATCATTTAATCGGAAAACCAACCCAATTTCAAGACCGAAATCCCAGTTTTATGAGAGATAGAAAACCGAATTTTTCAATTTTCCACGTTTTCATGCTAAAAAGAAATTCTTAATTACAGGATATACTACATGTGTTACCTACTGATGCAGATAGTTAAATATTCAATATTTACCAACCTATCGAAGAAAGAATTCATCACTACTGCATGCCATTAACTATAATTGCTGTTCATTAGGCAATTCTCATTCGAAAATTAATTGAATCATTTTCAGTTTTCAAAAAAACATATTTATTCAGGAATAACAGGTAGGTATACTACAGTAATGTTATTTTGCAGTCAGATACAGGAAAAAAATAAAAATAAATTGATGAATTTAATTTAGTTCAAACCTTTAAAAGGGATAACTAGTCAAATTTTCAGTAAATTAAACGCATCAGAGATTATGATTATTCCCTTTAGGATCATTACTTTCGCGAGAAAAAAATGGTTAAATGAAAAAATGCAAAAAAGTGTTCTACAGAAATAAAATTTGTAGGGCTGCTTTTTTTGGGGGGAGGCTGTTTAAACGATACTCATTTAAAATTTTAAATTGTAACCAAAGAACCTGGGCGCATCTTTAGGGTTCTTAATTTGTTTGAATTATTTAATTTAATAAACTGCTGTTTATTCAAAAGCAGTCTGCATTTCTTACACCCTCTATTGCTGATTGCCAATTACACAAATCTATCGTTTGTCGGGTTTCTTCAAAGTGAATTATGTGTTTTGAATTTTACTAACACCATGCAACCACTAGCAAAATTGTTTATTATTCCTTCTGAGCATTGTACATTTTTATTAATTCATAATTAAAAGTATTTAATAAAGGTAATAATTTTCATCTGTGTACAATATTCTTTATCTTTGATTACCTTGCTAATACTTGAATGAACGTTTAGACTTGGATGAGTTAGACTGAAAAAGCATTAGGACTTTCACACTTTTGATAGTTTTTGTTAAGAATGAATATACCTAAAAGAAGTACACCATTATTTTTTCAAAAAATTAAAAAAAATTGTTTCAAATTATGAGAAAATGTAGTTATTGATCCTCAGAACTTGTTTTGTTATTAAAGCCAATTAAAATGCTTTATGACTTGAAAACCTTAAATTTTTATTTAGTTAAGAGTGTGAGAGAAAATGATTTGTTAAAATAGATTTTCATCAAAATAAGAGTTCTTTACATAAGGTCACTTATGGTAAAAATAGCAACTGTTGTTTATCAGCCTTTTTACCTTAATATGTATTTTGTTAAAACTGTCATTTTTACTAAGATTTTGAAAAAATTGTTGCTTATATATGCGCTTAAATAGGCATGAACTTTTAATATTGATAAAATTTTTTAAATAAAAACTATTAGTTCATCTGCTCAGCTGTAGTTAAAGTAAGCTAAAAATAATTTAAGAAAATTTTATACTTTTTCAATAATTCCCATGGACATATTATAACACAAAAAATGAAAAACCCGTGTTCTTAAAATCTTCTTTAACACATGTTTGTTCTTCTTTTTTGTTATATTCTTTGATCATTTTTTTTCAATTCCTACTATTAGCTCGCACTCTCTATATATTTGCTCATTTATTTATCTTGGTGGAATTTTCAATCGTTAATAAAATACATTTTAAAATGCTCAATTGAGCTGAAATTTTATATACATGGCTATGTTGAATGACAAAACAATAATTTAATATAATTAATGAAAATTAATTTATTAAAACTAATTATTTAAAAAATTACAAATACAGCTACGTTGGCATCGTTTTTGGCAACTTAGCGCCCATTTTAGCTACGTGTCAAAACTTGAAAAGGTTATTTTCTCACGTTGGGAATCATTCAGTAGGACTGAAATTTTATATACACGATTGTTTTGGATGAAAATATGATACTTTAATGAAAATTAATGAAAATTAATGTTGGGATTCTGCAATATGCATATACATATTTATATTAATTGTAACTATTTAATAAAAAGTAGCTAAAATAAAAATTTTCTTTGTTTATCTAAGTAGTAATCGACTTAAATATTTTTTATATTACTTGTTATACCTGTATTATACTTTTAATGTCGTCACAGTGACAGCTTTTTGTTAATTTTATTTCAAATGTATATGATTCTTGTAATTTTTGTATCAGTTCAATTTATATTTGTTATGAATAAATATATACTCGTAAATATTGCTATAACTGTACTTTAAAAGTGTTTCATATTTTCATAACACGAAGATCTTAAAAGTGATGAAATAAAAACTTAGAAGAGTATATTTCAAACAATATTTAGAAAGCATATTTCCCATTAAAACTTTGGTATAGCAATTATTGCTACTTTAACAGATAAGATACTCTTATCTTTAATTTTTAACTCTTTTCTGACAAATGTATCCGATTAAACGTCCATTTGGAAACTTTAAGGTAAGAAACTTTATAAGAACCTTCAATACTTTACTTATACAAATGTTAAATTTCATGAAAATATGTGAGCATAAAGTGTTAAAAAGAATTGCTAATCCTTTTATGGTTAAATTCAATACTCATATTTATTTAATTGTTAAACTATCAACTCCATTTCATTTGTATAAATTCTTTGAAATCTTTCACCATCGGCCGAATCTTTTATCTAGATTTGCGTTCACATTCATTGTATGTATCCCCTAATTACTTGCAATAATTCGATTGGGTGTCTTATCGATCAAACAACAAAATATTAACTCTCCCCAAATAAGGGTGCTAGAAACAGTTCCCTCCGGGCGTGGTTTAATTCATTTAGAAGTCTAAACATTCACCCGTCGTTTCTAATTTCTCAAACAAGCTGTTAAATCTGGTTTTGCCCACATTCCTTCTTTTTGTTTCTTTATATAGATAAATTTGATAATAAGTGCCTCTAAAGAGTGCCAGATTTTCATTTATAATCAGAGTTTATTCTAGTCTTCTTTAAATAGTAGAATCTTTTCTTTTTTCCAAAAGAGTTGTTATACTTTGATTGACACTAATACTTGCCCTCAGAAATCTCCCTTAGTTCATATATTTAAAATATTATATCACACATTAGTATTAGTAACTTATATCTTAATAAATTTCGTTTAGAAGTCTAATTATATATATTTATTTTAAATTTTAGGCAAAAAAAATTTATGTAATGTTTTTTAAAGTTTCTCTTTTTTTATCTCCGTTAGGTTTATCCAAAAATAATTGTAAAGTATTTTTGCCTACAAAGTATGTATATCAGTAAAACATCTAGCCTATTTAGTATAAAAAAATAACTTTACTAATTTCCTTTTTCTAAAATAGAAACATAATCGAATGTTTATACATTGAAATTTTTTCCACTATGATGTATCTAAATTTAAAAAGCAACAAACAGTTTGACATATTCTAAATATTGTTTCTCATTTTTAATAAGATACTTACTTAACTGTATAAACTATCTTTTATTGTTTGTTACATATATATTTTTTTCCTTCTTTATATTCTCCTCTTTCTGTTTAGTACTGTAAAATACTAGTTCTATTTAAATTTCTTCTCTTTATTTTGAATTAATTTTCAAGTGAATATTTAAAATATACAGGGGCTATAGATAGAGAAAAAAATTATCTTCCCTATTACTATCGTCTGATTGAATTCAATAATTCATGCAAGTCTGATGTAGCTGATTATTTAATTTATTTGCTGATGTATAATAGTCTGTTGTTATTTTATTGCTTAAATTGGTTAATTAAATATAATTTATGTTTTTCATTCAGAAAAAAGAATTGTAACAAATAATCGCGACGCTTGTTAAACTTAATATGTATTTTTTTAATATATTTTCGAGATAATATCTTGATATCCTTTTAGTTATATTGAGTAATTATAAAAATAAATGACGTCCGTGGAATAAACTTTGGCTACAATTATTCACATTTTTTTAGGTGTTTATAATTATTATTGCGCTTAAATTTCTTATAAGTATAATCTTGACATTTTGCTTTTATATTAAGTTTAAAAAGCATAGATGGATTTCTAAACAGTCGTCAGACAATATTCCATTTAAGTTGTAAGAAATTAAGTCATCAAAAAAAAGTTATATTTTATACAATTTTAAAATATTTAGACAAATTGTCTAGGCAACAAATTCTTTGTAGAAAGTTATTCAATTGATATTTAAATGCAGAATTAAAGCTTTGAAATTAAATTTCATCTTGTTTAATCCCTTACAAAATCCGTTAGATTATTTGAAAGTTCAAAGGGTACGTAATCCCATTTATTAATTCACGAAGATACAATTATTAAAATAACATTGCCTCTCTAGTATTATACCATTTACAATACTCTGAATATTTTGATAAACTTTAATGTTTATTGATTTTTATAACATTTAGTAACATTATTTCGTAAAATTCATTGAAAAAAGGTTTATTTGTCACACAATATACTGAGCTTATTATTTTATAAGTTCTTCATGGTCGTTCTAATTGCTCGCTTTGCTTATGCATTGGCTGCCAAAAGGAAACTTCCAACTATTTCAAAAATTATTTTAAATGTTTGATAAATAATTTTCCTTATTAAAATGTTTGTCAATGATAACTTATGTACAATTTATTAAAGCCGATTAAGTATTCTATATGCTGACACAATAAAAGTGTACAGAAAAATACTATTGGTGACACTATTTTAAACTTTCTTTCAAAAACTGTTTTAAATATTGATTAAAGGTGTCGGTTTCTTCAAACTGTGATTGCTATTGATTAATTAAGAGGCTCTGATAAACAGATAGCAAGAAGTATATATATATACTATTTAGAATAAACAACCATAAATAAAAGTAAAGATTGTTTTCATACAAAGGAAATTGGATTCATCTTTGAAACTTTTTCATGGGACATGCAAACTGAACCCTCTATAACAGAGGTTGCCAAACTTTTCACCTCACGGACCACTAAATTTATAATTTAAAACACCCGGACCACTAATAGTATTTTTTTAAGTGCTAAATATATTTATAAAAAAATGTGATCTGAGAACACATAAAATGTACCTACTTAATAAAATGAAACTACTAATTGTAACTAAATTATGAAATCTAAAATAAAAAGAGAAGAAATTTAGAAAAGTCAAACTCTAATTTATCCCAATAAATATCAAATAAAAGAATATATGCATATGGTTAAGATTTGAGATCATACCTGTTTTAAAAAAACACCGCGATATACAAAAGAAAATACACAAAAACTTCCTCAATAACCCAACTAATGTATTGAATATATTTTATAATGAACTCAATACGTCAGTAAGCCCATATTTAAATGCTTCGACTGTTATATATATATATATATATATATATGCGACATACAGGAGATTGAAACATTAGAAGAGCGCGAAACGAGACGAGACTAAACATGTAGCTAAAAGAATGCAGCTAACAGCAGTACGAGTTATTTACTGTGGCGTTATTCTATGAAATGGCGTTATTTTGTGAAGTAGCGTTTTTATAACTTTTCACGTATTGTTATGAATTGAATTCTGTCTCAATGCATCATAACTTAACGTAATGAGTAAGTTAATTCCACATTTTTCTGGGAGACCAGTGAAATTTTCTCGCGGACCACCACTTTGGCAACCAATGCTCTATAAGGCCCTGATAAGTGTACTTCCCGCCAATTTTTAAATGTCGAGGTGAAGCTGTTTTCCCTCCTATGAGATATATGGTGCCAGCTTGATAATTGATTCCTTGATTTTCAAGTCGTAAGCGAAAAAGTCGACCTCTAAGTTTCTTGAACATCAAGAAAACTGTTTCATATGAAGTACGATTGAATAAAGTTAGTGCCAACTTTACAAAAACGTTGCCTTTATGTTCCACTAAAAGATATGAGAGGACAGCAAAAATGTTGCCTTTATGTTCTACTAAAAGATATGAGAGGACAGCAAAATATACATATACAGCTTGCAAAAGTAAAGTTTGTACAGCTTTCCCACTTACTATGTGTTTATTTCTGTTTTCTGAAATTCCATGGAAAGTAAAATATGCATAATTCTTAAATTTTTTTTAATACAAAATACGTCTGATTTATAATTTCTTTTAAAGATTTTAGAATTTGAAAATTATGTTTCATAACTATCATGTAGTGCTATATAAAAAGAAATGCAAACATGACGTTTGAATAGTTCCCAGTGAATGGTGCGAAGGAAGCATACTTCGATTTAAAAAAAATAGTCCTAAAATCAAATTAACTTTAGATAATAATCTGAATGAGTTATTTTTTTTATATAAATCAATCTGAGAGAGAACCCAAAAAAATTTTTAACGTAACATTATTGGAAAAAATAGCCCTTTAAAGGGTTGATTAAACAAAAAACGAAGAAATAAAAAGATACATGTTTCTTTAATCTAAATCAATTCAAATGTTTATTGCCGACATGATTAAGCTACAACAAAAAATGACGTTCTATTTTTCTTTTGAAAATTCCCTTGATTCAAACAACAATTAATGAATAAATTCGCAACAGTTACACTTGTTTCGAAGGAGCCCACATTCTCGCGGGAGCAAGATAATAAATGAAGCACGGGACCTGAGAAGGAAAGTATTTCATCGTGAGTTACGAAGCTGGCATTCTGGAGAGTTGGAGATAAGCCTTGTGAGATAAAGTTTTCGCCGGCGGACTTCAGTTAACCTTTGGATCGATTTCCCGAGAAGCCTTACAAGTAGCCTCCTGTGAAGGTGGCCTGCACTAAGATATGAACATGTCAGGGGAAGAATTCGAGATAATTCGTAGAATTATATTAATAAAAAAAAAATTAGAATTCTTAATACACGCTCATTTATATCTAAAGGGCATTAACAATAGGCAAATGATGCGATAAATGCTTAGCAGTAAATAAAGTGGCTCGTTAATTTATATATATATATATATATATATATATATATATATATATATATACAGGGGAGTCCTGTGTGAATTCAAGATACAAACTTTAAGGATAGGTACAGGATATTGTAACAATCATTTATTGGATAGGAATGAATGGGCGCAAGTGACGCGGTGAGACATAAACACAAAAAATAGGAGACGAAAGGAAATTCAAAGTGTTTATTGAAGGCGTCGTTGACACGTGTAATGTTTACAATAACTGCTCGTAACAATTCGGTACATGATCTATGAAGTCCATCTGCAGTTCACATTGTTAACCATCTACTGGCAGTCGAAGAAGATAGTTTGCCGGATACAAAGCTTGTACTCACTGAAAATGGACTAGGTGTAAGTTATTTTCGTTTAACACACACACAGCAAACGATCTGCTGACTCACACCAGGCTTGGACTGCATACAGCTCTTCGTCAACCAGCATCATGTCTGTTGGCGTGAAACTAATGTATTTCATGAAGTTGACCACTGAAAAATTCTATTTTCCAGCATTCTTCGATCAAGAAACTGCTCATGATACATTCGTAGCACAGCTCTGTCACTACCATTTCCTCGGCTGTACATGTAATGCATTTTCGACATACGTTAAGTCTTCCATCGCTTACAATTGTGAATGGCGCTTTTCCCTACTGAGGTGCATCATGTTGATCGGCGCCTAAACATTTATTGCTCCCTACAAACAACGCAACCAACTGATTAATCCGTTTCTCTTTCCTTTATTTCCCAGTTTGCTCTTCACCTAGTCACTTGCGTCCATACATTCCTATACAATAAATGATTGTTACAGTGTCCTGTATCTACCCTTTAAGTTTGTACCATGAATTCGGGTCCACCCTGTATATATATATACTAATAATCATTCAACTCATACTAAATTGCTGTAAGTCTAATTTAAGGCTAAATAATAAATAAAAGTTTAAAAAGACAGCATAGATCAGAGTTAAATGATCGCAAGTAATATATTAGACAATTTTCTTAGTCTTAGGAACTAATATTGTTGTGTTAAACATAGTTTTAAGCCGCAGTCTTCGCCTATATCACTGGGTCTAAAAGAAAAGAAAATGGTGAATGTGAAGAATTTAAATACCTTCTAAGAATATGAAACTCAAATACGATAACATTAACAAAAATCTACGATAAGAAAGATAAAACATAAAATCTAGATAATAAATTGTTAAGTACTGTAAAATCCAGTGTATAACGCGCACTTGAACACAAAAAATAAATTTAAAATTTACGAGTATGCGTTATACGCCTGGTATAAAAATCATAGCTTCAGAAATGAAACAAAAATTAGATAACTAAAAAATTTGGACTTTTTACGTAGATTGGAATACAGTTTATCTAAAAGAAACGACATACTTGGTTAATAAAGGGTTGTAGTTCTAGAAGTATACGACGATTTTTTCAAAATCCTAGGTTAATACCTCAAATAAATGATTCCAAAACATAATAGAATTGCACACGAACATTTCAGAGGCTCCTTCATAAAAAAAAAGTCGGGGTACGCGTTATACACGGAATCTACCAAAAATTAAAAAATACATCTTGAAAGAATAGGTGCGCATTATACGCCGAATTTTATGGTAGGTTTTTCAACAAGAGCTTCACAAAATACCCGTAACAGCAAAGAAATATAGGAATAATTATTCCAGAAAACTTTTAAAAATTAATTCTAAATTTTGCTTAGGATTGATAAAAACCACATTAAAAGTTTAAAAATATTTCATTGGAAATATAAAAAACTTGTATCATTAAAAAAAATTAAGAGATTTATTGAATTCGGAAATTACCAAATAATACAATTTATAATGCTCTCTAGGGGCAGTAAAAAGAAAAGAGAATAAAGAATTGAGGTATCAAAAACAAAAATAAAAAAAGGAAAGGAAATTTTATAATTGATCAGTTATGTAAAGTTTATAGCAAATGTATACATAAAGAAATTTATTCAGATAATCATGAACTAAACAATAACTAATAAGTTTTTTAACATTATTAATTATGTCACTATTTTTACTATCCCAAAAACTGATACGTTGTAAATAACCAAGTACCATTTTTCTATAAATAGAAAGATGAATATTACTACTCAAAAGGGTACTTTGATAATGCTGAATTTAAAGGATTCTTTTTTATCAAAAATATTGCTATTTAATATATATTCTATAATTTTCAAAGTTATTGCAAAGATTAGTCTATGGTAAGTGATTTACTGTTTGATTTAATTAAGTTTGAATAATTGGCACAAAATTCTATATTAAGAGTATGTTCATCATTTTTACCATAAATAATTAAGTCATCAATACATCCAAAAATGTTAAATTACTATCTCAATAATTTTTTTAAAAAAACTGTAAATGTAATTTAGCTGAACTGTTGATATTAGGTTCCCCTTGTGGTAAGCCTTTTAATTTGTTTACACTGATTAACAATAAAATTATTGTATTGGTTTCTTTTATTAACTCAATAAGTGTATTAAATTTATGGTACTTTATAATGTTATTTATGTTTGGATGGAATTGCATTTATTATTACTCTGTATTTTTATTATTATTCAAACTGTATTTATTATTAATGTGTTATGTATGTTCATTTATGTACCATACATAATTTCTGTTTAATTATTATTAATAACAATATCTATTTTACATGTATTCTCTGTATAATAACTAGTTTTATATATTCTCGTACTTCTTACCAATGCCATCGACTGTATTAAGCCTTTACGCGATGGCAACGTTGTGTTTGTTTTTGCTAATTTCTGTTCGATTCTTAGTATTGTTTACAACTTCTATTTTATATGTATTTTCTGAAAAATAATTTTATTCTTTTGCTTTTTATTAACACCATCGACTGTATTTAGCCTTTTCACGATGGCAACGTTTTGTTTGTTTTTGAATTTTGTGTAATACATTCTGTGTGGAATGGGAGCCTTTGTTGCTCCATATCCCACAAAACCTATAACTTATCTGCGTGGAATATTCAGTTGCTGTACTGTTTCTCGCTAGGAGAGGTTCTTGACGCATGAAGCTGCTGGCATTTGTTCTACATCTTTATACGCTCAATTAAAGTTGCTGTTAAAAATTAAGAGTAATCAGTTAGTTCCGTGTGGTGGACAATTTAATAAATATTTTTTTTGTAATTTTTTAAAAAAACCTTGATTATATATGATTAATATCTATAAAGCTATATAAATCACCATGGGCAATATTTTTTTAAGAAATTTTTATTCACTTTTCTTTTTGTGATTGAAAATCAATGCATTTTATAAAGAGAGAAAAAGAATTGCGCCCTTCTGTTTTAGATTCATTTAACACTTCTGAAAATTGTTGATTTCAGTAACTCCATAGTCGAAACAAAAACCTTACTCCGTTGAAATCCTATATCTAGTAATACTCTAAGAAGATTACTGTAATCCTCCTTTGGGATTTGCTGCATTTTCTTAATAAGAGTTTCTAAAAAGAGCATATAGTGGAAAACACGCTTCTGACCACATGTTTCAACTTTGTGAATTGTGTCTATTTAAAGGAAATCCTATAGGAAGAAAGAAACTATTTTTAGACGTATAGAGTTAATTTTAATATGAGGATGATGCCTTTTTAACATTTCTTTTAAGTCTTGAATTTAGAAAGATGGATTTTCTCTAAGAAATGTGTGTGTACTTGTTTTTCAATCAATCTATTACTTTTCATTTAAATATTTGAGTGTTTTAATTAAATTTAAATTAAGGTTGTGTCAGTTATAACTGTATTTCATCACTACTTAAAAATACTATTTATTTTTTTCAAGGTAATTAAGCATTGGTATATAAAATTTATTAGTACTTTTATATACAGTTTATCAGGTTTCATTTAAAATTAATAAAATAATGTTGGCAAGAAGCGTGATAAAACTTTTGCTATATTTTGCGAAAAATATATATATATTGTTATATTTTGCGAAAAAAATATATTTTGTTATATTTTGCGACTTATTAAATAGATTTTCAGGTACTCACGCATTATACCGTCTACTCATTTTGCCAAACAAAATGGCATCACCGACCAAAAACTGTCGCCAAATGCTGGCATCGCTGTTATTACAGTGGGAATGGTACGCGGTACGTGATATGCTGCCAACAGCGGAACGGTTTCCACTGTTGGCAGCATATCATGGCATTTGGCAACGTCTTTTGATTTGACGAATTTGGTCGACGAAAAAATACGTAAGTACCTATTTTTATAAGTAATTTATTGGAAATGGCATAGAGTTAGAAATGACATAAAAATATTTCTTTAAACTCATCATAAAAATTCATAAACTTGTTTTTAAAAAAAAAATAGTGTTATAGTTTTATTGATTGAATTAATTTGTTTCCAAACGATGATTAACACGTAAAAAGGTATAATTAGCTTAGACTGAATAGTACTGTTGCGAATTTTGTGTAAAGAATATTTAAAATAGTGTAAATAATTTACATCAGGATGTGTAATACGTTTATATTACTTTCTGTTGCATTTATTTTTTGTTAAAATTGTAATATTCGCACAAGCAACACTGCTCCTTATATTATAATGGGGATTTGATGGAAACTTGGCGAAATCTTGGCGATAGAGCCAAGATAGCATCATTTTTGGCGACAATATTGGTGACTGAATAACTTTGTTGGCGACCGTTTTTGGCAAGTCTGTGATTGTATGGATTCTTCTGGAAATTATGGGAGAAATCTACTAATGTCACGATCTATGAAGCAAGTGGATTTTTCAAAAAAAATCCGTGAGACCTATAAAAAGCAGTCGCTCACCGAAACTGAGTTAGTCTTGTTTTGACCGTGAAGAGTCAACCAGTGATTAGTTATTACTTCGGATGTTGTGTAGGATGAGAGATTGCTTATGAATAATCTTTTACATACTTATATTTTTGACATTCCTGTGTCTGAACGCCGTAGAAGGTGTGAAGGGCTTCTGAAATTTATTCTGAGAATTTTAATTTTAAATCCTGTTTTTCAAGGGTTATTTTTCGACAATGAATTTCCATCGCTCCTGAAAAACTGCTGTGGTCTTTGCGACTGATTGCATAAAATCCTCGAACCTAAATCTACGGAAAAGTATCATGTTATTGGAGTAAACAGAAATCCGTATGAAGGCTTTTTTTTAATCTATTGATTTTATCCTTGTTTTACCATCCTAAAACTCGCAAGAAATATAAGGAAATTTGAATTAAAAATATGTAAAAATGTATTTACATAATGTTATCAAATCACCGAGATAATCGATGTTTATATTTCTGCAAGAATAAAATCGATCGAAAGTATAAAAGGAAAAACATGCGATATTATAAATGAACGCTTTTACGTCGGGTTTTTGGATACTTTTTCCCTTTGCGCTCCTTTATAATACTTTTATTACGTAAAACATGTTGGAATTACACATTGAATAAATATATTAGCTCAACTCACTTCGCAATATGAAGGGATTCTCTTAAAACAAACAAGATAAAATATTTTTTACAAGAATTTAGTTTTTTAATTGTTGTGCAAAATATGTAATCTTTTTACATACCTAATCAACTTTATCTCTATAGAAATATCACTTAAGAGATATTAACCCCTTAACTTACCAAATAATTTTACAAAATAGACCAAATTTTCGAATTTTTAGAGAACATGAATTTTAAACTTTATATATTCTAAATTTAAATTATTATTATAAATATTATTTAAGAGTACTATACTTATTATAACAGATTATGATTATCGATCATTATTGTTAATTATACAAATATATATCAAGATAAACGAGTATTCTCAGTCTTTTTAGCTAAAATTTTAAATGGCGTTTTTTTTAAATCAGTATCATGATGATGATGCCAAAGAATAAATGTTGAATAATTTTTTATTAATTTTAAAAATCATGTTCAAATAATTCTAAAGTAAGATTTAAGTTGAATTATACTCGTAACATCGAAATATGAAACGTGTAATTCTGTATTTTAAAAATCTTCGTCTCATAAACACGTAAATAAGTAGGAAACCATAATATTTTTTCAGATTAATTTATTCAAATATATTCTATTATATTTTTCCAATTTTGAACTTATATTTCTAATAATAAAGTCTGCTAAAGCCTTCCGTTTGGGTTTGTGATCGTGTTATAATTCCACTGAAATTTACTTAAAGCTCAAATCTAAGCAATTGTATTTTGCTACTGTATTTTCATTCCATAAAATGCATGTAAAAGAACAAAAGATAAGGTCTAAGTGTTACCTAAGGTCTAAGCGTTTGCTAAAGTTTTCCTCAAAATGAAATAAAAAAAATAAACAGCTTAAAAATGTCCTTTATTCCTTCGAATGTAAATATAGCAATTCAGATGTGAGAAGATAAGTAGAAATTAGAAGAAAGCGTAGGGCCTTAAAACTGCTTCTAGAAATAATTCTAAATTCTTTTTATAAATTTGTTTTGAGTTATATGTATATGAAGAACACATATTTCATACCATTTATTATTTGAATTTTTTTGTTTACTTCTCTCTTTCTCTAATTTATATTAATATATTTTTTTTTATTTTTTAAATTATTTATGTAAAAATCTGTAAAGAAATCAAATTACATAGCGAAATATTTGGAAGACTTACTTTCTAGTTTTCTCGAGAAAAAGAAAAAAAATTCCGAGAAAATACGACTGTGCTACTTAGAGATAATTAAATTAGAATTCAAAAATTTCGTTCTTAAAAAGACTAAGTTGGATACATTTCTTTCACCTTACAGAAACTCAACGAGTAAGAAATATCATTACTTAAGCATACTGTTTGTTTAAGAGCAAACGCATTTTTAAATTAAATGCTCTTTACTGTATAAGGTATTTTCTTTCTCTTGTTTTCTTCCAAGAATATGAATGCTTAATTTAATAGTTTTTCCGTTTCATTTTAATTAAACTTGGAAATTGTCGTAAGGAAATTTTTTTTTGAATTCTTAGTTCATTTGAAAACACTTTATTTCAAAAGGCATCATTAATGCACCGTGTAAAATTCTCATATAAAAATAATGTAATTTTCAGGAATTCTAGCTTATTAATGCAGTATCAAAATTTTTTGTGAATAAATTTAAATGAGTGTATTTTAAAGTTCAAAAAAGAAACACTATCACATCAGTAAAATATAAAAAATGTATCATTAAAATAAGACATTATTACGCTAATTGATTTTTAATGCATTATGTTGATGAAAATCTATAGAAATGGAATGAATGTTAATTTGTGATTCCTAAGCCGGTTAATAACTATAAGAAAAATATTATCAGACTTTTAATGATTAAAATCAAACAACTCGTATAGCAGAATAATCATCTAAAAATTTAATTGAATGATAAACCTTTGAAAAACAAATTTAATTTAAATTAATTGAATAACTTGTGTTGACACATGGAAAAAAATGCACATCACAATAAGATAAATTATAATAATACAAGTAATATATAATAAAAAATTTTATTATAAATTCTCTTACTTTGTTATAAAAACATACTGACACCATCTGTTGCAACTAGTTGTAACTACGACAGAAATAACGTAGAATAAATTTTAAATGAGAAAATAAACTTCAATTAATAAATTAATATTTGAAAAAACTGGATTAACATCAAGTGTCATCCACAACAAGTTTAAAAAATTTATTTGAATTTGAATAGATGAATAGAAAATATTTTATTAACGTTAGAAATTTTGAAGAAGATATATATATATATATATATATATATTTATATATATATAATCCAATATAAAAGAATTTTTTTTTCAATATATAATCATATACATATACATACACATATATATAAATTTATACACACATATACATATACATATATAAACAAAAATATAAAAATAATCATATAGTTATATACCTAAGATAATATATATATACTAGAGGACCCGACAGACGTTGTTCTGTACACACATCTTAAATTCAAAAATTCCAAATTTTTATACGAAGAAGCTTTAACAATCTGGACCGTTTTGAGTAAAATTTGTATTAAAAAGTTATTACAATGTAATTATGTGCCAAGTTTTATACTTCTGGGTTGCTTAGGAGTGAAACACACACAAAAAATATTTCCGATAAGAAATAATTTTAAATAAAAAAAAGTTTAATAATGTGTGTAATCAATTAGCTAAACAAATAGATTTGTAGGTTGGGATAATTGTTGTCAACGCACGTGTAAATTTAATAGAAAATCATGTAAAATGCTCACTTCAATTGCATACTAAATTTTGAGAATGTATAGTTTTTTATGCACATTTCAAAACTCTTCAAATACTAATTGCATCTGAATGTAATGATTTAATTAACACACGATTTATTTCAACAAAATAATAACACGAAGTGACAAAATATTTTCCTGAAATGACCACAGAACCAACTGTCGGGACCAACTTGAATATTCTATTTTTGAATATTCGATACTGTGATCGTAGCATAGTCTGCTGGATCCAATGTAAAACATTCCAAGATCAACAATTTATAAATAAAAAATTAATTAAATAAACATTTCTAAACCGAATTATATAAGTCTAAGCCATTCAAGAGTTCACTGAAACAGACAAAAACTTTCATCAAAATCGGTCCAGCCGTTTAGGAGGAATTCAGTTACATACACACACACAGAAGAATTACATATATAAAGATTATTTAAAAAGATATTAATTAAAAACGCGCTAAAAAGCGTGAATCGTCTGCATTTTCGTAACAATAAAGACCGGGTTTGGCCAGTTTGGCTGAAAATCAATTTTCGACGCCAACTTACGTCTTTTTTCAATTCCTACTATTAGCTATATTCCTACTATTAGCTATATCTCTATACATATTTTATTTGTTTGTTTGTTTATTTATTTATTTATCTTGGTGGAATTTTCAATCGTTAATAAAATACATTTTAAACCGCTCAATTGAGCTGAAATGTAATGTACGTGATTATTTTGGAGGACAATACAATAATTTAATTATAATTATTAAAAATTAATTGATTAAATCTAATTATTTAAAAAAATTACAAATACAGCCACGTTGGCGACTTATGTCAAAATTTGAAAACGTTTTTTTTTCTCATGTGTTAAAGCATTCAGTTGAAAGGAAATTTTATATACACGATTGTTTTGGATAACAAAACGATACTTTAATGATAATTAATAAAAATTAATTAGCACTTAATGTTGTGATTCTGTCACATGTATATACACATTTATATTAATTGCAACTATTTAATAAAAAGTAGCTAAAATAATTTTTTTCTTGGTTGATCTAAGTAGGAATTGATTTTAAAAAAAATTTTATATTACTTGTGTTTATAATAATAGCGTTGTTACAACAATGCAGGTGAATGCTGAGTTGTATTTTTTGAATGTTTTTAATTAATATATTTTTAACTAATTGCGATATCGCACCGAATTGTGAATCTAAACCATTCTCGAATTTACTTGAACCCACACAAAAAATTTCATCGAAATCAGTCCAGCCGCTTAGAAGGAGTTTAGTGACAAACACACGCACAGAAGATTTTTATATATAAAGATATAAAGAGAGAGAGAGAAAAAAAAACTAATTGTAGGGGGGATTGAATAGGAAAAAACTTATCAAAGTATTAAAACACAAAAAAACAAACTTACACATTTTTGTATCAAAATTTATCAATGGTTTCTTCTATTTAATTTAACATATGAAATTCATAAAATTAATTTAAATATTTAGAACTCAAATATGTATTTCCTGTTTAGAAATATGGGGCTTTAAAATTTAGTCCGGAAAATTTTCAAACTATGTTTTCATTTTCTTTATTTCAAGATAGCTTGGTAGCTAATATCATGAGTTTTGTGGCTGATTTATTTACATATAGTATCATAGGTCGGAGTCCCATTTTTATTAAAGACCATTCTGAAGAATTATTAGGGCTTTTACCATGTTAGCATGATATGGTATAGAAGTTACCAGAGCTCTGTCATAAATTTTAATGTAGGGAACCATCGTACTGCTTCTTATTTATCTGTTCCATTCAAAGATCTGCTTGACTCAACTAATACGCTTCATAATTCTAAATCTCGATCAGATGACGAAGTCGACATCTGAGATGGCCCCCTATTCTTCACGAACGGAAGAACTTTGACCCCCATACCATATATCAGTGCTTAACTGGACAACGGTATTTAGGAAGACAAAGCCCAGTGCCTTTAGCTATTAATTCAGGGTTTTTATAACTGTGGGGTGCGTCCCCCTAGTGAAGCGTTGGGGGGCGCGAGCATATCGAAAAGTCGAATAAAAAGATTTTTTTAAATTTAATTTATTGAAAGGAAGCAAAATAAAGAACACTATGACATAATAAAAAAAAAAAATTCACGTTTACACTAATATAATACACTTCTAAATGTATCAGTGATCCATATTTTATTTGATAGTTAATTCAACAATACTAAGTAAAAACAAGTTTAGCAATTACCAGAGACTCCATGAGCTTGTTATATATAAAATTATTTTCAAAATTTAATACTTTTCTTAAAAATTTGTACGGTTTTAAATTAAAAGGACTTGGTACCCTAAAAATCACAAACCTATCGTTTTTTTTTTATTTTCATTTAATCTTATTCTTTGCATTATTATCTTTCGATTGATATATCACTTGTGCATGTCGGAAAGTTAGAAGTTGAATAAAACTTCATTTGAAAACAAATTAGGCAATTCAGCCACACCCCCTTTTTAGAAAAAAAAAAGCTAAAAAATGCGTTATGATGCAAAAATCTATTTTAGAAATAGAAATAATAACTATAAAAAAGAATGTGTAGTATTAAAAGCAGAATATTTCCGAGGCAATACAATAATGTAATTTTTCTTCCTTGTGAAATGTGTGCATGTAAAATTTTTAAATTAAGGCATTTTATATTAATAATTTTATAATTTCAGTTCTTATTCCTGATATATTTTTCATACAAATGTAATACTTTAATATTATAAGAAGAAAAACAGCTAAAATTTCTGTCGTGACAGAAAAAAAAAAAAAATTTAACATTTTTCTTGAATTTTCATGGGCAATTAGTACTCTCTAAAAGTTGATCATTTATAAAAATGTGTGGGTTGAAAAAATATGAAAATGCAATTATTTTAAAGAAAAACGTATAACTAATATCTTAAAGTGGTATTTTAAGTTTAATTAAGCATATAATAATTATTTTTCAGAATTATAAACTTTAAACCTGTTTTTCTCAGTTTGTGTTTTTCGAAACCTTAGTGCATTCAAAATGCTACTCCTTCGACAATTATTTACCAATCACTTCCATTTTTTTGCGTGTTGCAAATAAAGCATGTAATAAAATTAAGGATCCGTTTTGCTATAAACTGAATACTTTTTTTAAAAAAAAAAAAATGTAAGACATGTTGGCTTTTTCGTTGATTTTTATCCTGTATATCAACATTTTATTTTTTTTTTCTCGAAAACGAATGAAGTTATTCTAAAATCGATCCCTAAAGTTGTTTAGATCATCCATAAGAGTATTATAAAAAAATTCAGGTCAAAAAAGTAATTTTTACAAAAGGAGTAGGATTTTAAAATTTTCCCAATTTTCTTCAAAAAATTAAAATTTTTAAAATTGTGTGAATAATATATGAAAATTTTCATCTGGTAACATTTTCTTGAATAGAAACATTGTATAAAATGCTAAAATATAATTTTTAAATACGTAAATAAAGAAGTTTGCTCAAAGGGTGCCAAGTCCCCTTAAATTCGTATTGTAGCTTTAGAGTCAAAGTATATCATTATTGAATTCAATGCATTGTTGTTACACGGGGGAGGGTGCGATGAAAATTATGATTGAAAATTGGGTCGCAAATATTGAAAGTTTTAGAAGCGCTGTCTTAATTATAATGGGCTGAATATAATGGCCCACAAAATAACCCCTTCTAATTTTCTCTATTCTAAACTCGTCGTCTATTATCGAAAATTGTATTAACTAACTACAACACCCAGAACAAATTTACAAAAAAAAGTACAAACTCATAATCGCACATATTTGTATAAAGATGATACTCCATCATTTTCTTTGCTTTCCATATTGCCCTAATTTAATTTTTTTCAGGGTTAGATAGATAGATATATTGTTTGCTGCTTGAAAGAATCGCCAGACGGAAAAATATCAAGCTTTTTCCTTCCGTTATGTCTCTATCATGAGTTCGCCAATTTTCAGTGAGGTTTTATCATCTCATTATGGAGAATTCCGAAGAAGAAATATTTGCATTTTCGTTATTACCGCAAGCTGAGGTCTCATGATTTATTCATAAATCTCGACGTAGAAATGAAACTCAAATTTCTCCTCTTCCCCATCTATAATAAAGTAAACAAACTTATCTCGGAAACTCTTAAAAGCAATACGGGTTTTGAAAGAAACGGCAGATAAACAGGCGGCAATGAAAAAATTAAACGTTCGCCTGAATTAAGAATGCTTATGATATTAAACTCTGTTTTATTAAATTCTTGGGTTCAGATGCTTTCTCTTTTCTTTCTCTCTTAATTTGAATAGAATAATAACGATGGAGTTATCTTTAGAAACACGAATGCTCTCGATTTCGTTGTGTTTTCGGAAAAGATATTGGGTTTCTAATTGAATACATTTGTGCAATTATTTGTGATTAGTAATTTGGAGCAAAAAGGTTGTGCATTTCAGTGCATTGTTTTGATTCTTTCGCAAGATTTTTCTGCAGAGGTAATAATTAATAGAATAATATATTATGGGTACAAAACGTAAAGTTAATTTTAAGCTACCAAAGGAGGTATTGTTTTAAGTACTAATAAATGGGCTAAATTCATTTGACGTCATAGCCACGTAATAACTGCCATCACGTGTTTTCAGCTTATCAGTTTATGCTCTGCGTTGTTGCCACGTTTCAATTTTTGCAGAAACTTTCTTTTAAAAGTACACGTCTATCAAAAATAACAATCCATATTGGTAAACAAAATACACTTTATTTAAAAATACAGTTAAAATACAAGAACTTACTTTAATTTTAAAACATTATTTGAAGAATCTTACCATGAGAACATCTTAATCCAATATAATCAAATTCTACATCTTATCTAAATTTTAGAAGCAGAAAACAAGTACAAATCTAATGACAGTTTTGATTTCAAAGGAGAGCACGTGATTACATTTATCATGTGACTGTGATAAAATTAGCCACCCATTACCCAACTCATCAGTTTTCTCATAGCTTGGTAAATTGAAGCAGTGTAACATGTGTTAACGCTCAGGTAAATAATTATTTCAGCAAATTGTCAACACTGTTTAATTAATACAATATTACATATACATTATTATGCATTACACTATTATATGCATATACAGTAGAATAAGATCAAATAAAATAATAAGAGACAAAAATGTACTTCCTACAAGGCTACGAAATAATGAAATTGGATTTTAAAAAACATATCTAGAAAATAAATGGTGCAAAAGAAAGTCGTAATAAAACTGGACAGAAACAGACAGTACAAGAGGCATAGGTGTTGAACCATTAAAATTGAAAATATAAAGAGTCTTTGGACAAAAATGAAGACCTATTATGATTTCTAAAACTGTCACTGAAATAGGCCAGCGATTTAGGGTTAAGCAATGCTTTATGGATTCACCTGCTTTAAACTATAGCTATTGAAACAGCACGTTATTTACTTGTATACGTAAAAAAATGTCTAAAAGATTCTTCTTTATTATTTTTTTAATGTCCTATTTTTCATTTGTAACAAGAAATAATTTAATGAAGTAAAAACAGTTTATGCTTACGAAGCCATTTGTATAAGCCGGCGTTGCATTTGTTTACAGTTGTGGCATTCTAGTCCTAGTGATATAGTGTCAATGCACGCTAAATTTGTGGGGCTCGAAAGCTTTTACATTGGTATGGTGAAGTGTGATACATTGAAATGTGATAAATGGGATGCGCAGTTTAAAGAGTCTTCATGAAACCATAGTTCAAAATTACGAGGTTCCTGAGCAATAATCCGTTAGTTGTTTTGTAGTGAGTCGTTAATAAGTAATCTCAATCTTATATAAAAAGGAATAAAGGGTTTCCCACTTCGGCTGTACACACACACACAAAAGTAAAGTTTCTGAAATATTTTATAAAAATATTAACATATTTTTGCTAAAAAAATTTTTTAAGTATTAAATGTCATAGTCTCTCTGATGCAATGAAGAATTCATGCTTCAATTGAACTCCTGAACTATAGTGAAAATAAGGGTGAAGTAAGAAAAATTCACAAGTACATATTTCTCTTTCGAGTGAAATAGAACTGTAAATATTGTGTGTATTTTAAGAAATTTAAACTATCCAAATCTTCAAAACTTCCAGTTTGAGATATTGTTGAAGATTTCTGACATTAAATGCATTCGTAGCTTAAAGGAAAATGAGAAAACTATAATTTTTTTCAGTATGATCTGGAAGAAAAAAATTATGTTCCTGATATTGTTTCGCTAAAAAATGTTGTATAACATATTACGAAACAATTTTTCCTTTCTGAATCATTATCGTAAATAAAAGAAATCAAATTATGAGATTTAATTTCTTATCTTTTACGTGTATTTCTACATACACATTCCTTTCTGAGTCTTTATTCATCGATTACATAGCTATTGTAGTTTAAAGCATATCCTTTCTATACATGATTTTAACTTGTGGTTATTGGGAAAATAATAAAACTAAATACTAACAAAAAACACAAAACTCTATTTATTACAAAAAATACATTTTGCACTGTATAGTTATAAATGTTTTAGTTATAGCGTAATTCAAATTAAAGTAACATTAGTGTGACTTCTGTTGTTGCAAATTGTGTGCGGGGATGACAAATAACATTTATTAGGATTAAAAGGTTACTTTTTGTAGAATATATGCTGAATTTGAGTCATATGCCAAACGGTTTCTAAGCAATTAATTATTTTTGCTGTGGTTCACTCTTTTTGACAAGTGCGTTTGTGATTTGTTTCAAAATACCGTTTTACTTACTATGTTCTGCATACCACTATTCCAGAACACAAAACACACACCACTTTGTCGCCTTTACTAATATATATCATGCCGTATTTCTCGGTCCACGAAATTTGAAATTCTTCGTTACGCTTACTATCTGGGGCATTTTATTATTTTCCTGGACTAGTCCTGTTAAATAACAGTTAAAAATCGTAAATATAACACAGATAAATTTTAAAATACAGTTGCGTCAATGAAATCGACCATGCTATGCGTAGACAAACTTTGCATCGTAAGTAATTGTCGTCTACGACGTAACTAAGGCAAGGCAATAACAAATGAGTGTGCCCCCGCGACCGATCGCTTGCGTTTCTTCGTAATACTGCTTAGTGAACTTTGAAATTTTGAAATAAAATACAAACCATTTTGATCACTGGTGTGCCAAAAATATTGCGTCGCGTGTCATCAATGGCATGTGTGCCACTGGTTTGCCATCCCTGGTATATATTTATTCTGTGTGTAGATCATACACACTTTTATATATTTATTATGTATATAGACTATATACTTCTATATATTTATTCTGTGTATAGACTATATATTTCGATATATTTATTCTGTGTGTAGACCATATATTTCTATATATTTATTCTGCGTATAAACTATATATTCCTATATATTTATTCTGTGTATAGACTATATATTTATTTATAGTAAGCTATACATTTATTCTGTACAAGAAAGGAATTTTGACTCACATTTATAATTTGTATCCTAATTTTATTTTAATCACTTTATAACAGACTACACTCATAGAATGGTTATCTCACTAATCGATACTGCATCATCATTAGTATTATATAATTACTGTCGCTGTGTTTCTGCTTAACTATGCTTAATATATGTCTGCATAATGGTTTACTTGATTATTAAATGACATAAATTATTAGTATGTTAAATGAAGAGATATATTACCTGGAGTGATATATATATAAATATTTGTTATTTGAACTTATCAGTTGTACAGCACACAAGTGAGATATCTGTGCTTACTAATATATTTAATTTGTACCAACGCAGTTTAGGACTGATAAAATGTTCTGCTTTGTGATAATTCTTTAAATAAATTCCGATTCAAAATTTGAGGTAAATTTACGTATCGAATTCCATGACTATGTCACAAGCATTATGTTACGTATCGAATTTCATTACTAAATTGTAATAAACCGTCACTGCGGAACAAAAATTTTTAAAAAACACTCGCATGCTTTTCTTGTTAGATTTGTTTATTGTTATTATTTTTATCTTTTAAAATTCTACGTCTTTTTTTAAAAAAAAAATCTAAATCTAATTTTTAGTTTAATGTAGCTCATTGTTAGAATCATATTCTTTGATACTAGCGTATTCTTAGATCCGCGCCTTGACTCAATAGAAAAAGAAATTTAAAATTAAGAAACAATCAAGATAGAAAATTGCTTTGGTACTGTATATAAGTCCACACATTGCTACTACTCATGTTGTGGGGGGAGGGGAAATGTGAGAAATGAAATGCTAATATTTTCTTCCTCTCGTTTTTTTTTTATTTGGATAATTTAGTTTTGCTCTACGGTTATTAACAACAAACCTCAATTTTTCTGAATCATTTTTGAATAACACACACACAAGGACAATATTTTAGATGATTAACACACACATACTTTCTAACATTTACAACATGTTACTGAAAGCTTTTAAGCTTAATTGAACAAAACGGACAGGATCATCATTCCACATAAGAATCTTCGATGAAATCAGATTTGAGACGAAGACAGTTTACACAACACATGCACACACAAATGTCACTAGGAGCAGTCACGAGCTTGTGGCTTCCATCGTTGTAGTAAACTGGAGGGTTCGAATCATGTTGTATTAAAGAATCCTGATACAGCAAGGACAATGCACATTAAATTAGTCAGGACTTTCTCTCTTGAAGTTTTTACGTTGATGTGATGAGTAAGTTTGAAGATCAGCTATCCAATTAAGGTGTCTTCCTCATAACTTGACCGCAATTTAGAAATACGATTCCTACATCAATAGCTTTCTTATTCTTTTGAGTGCGAATTTAGAGAATAATTAATGTATCAACTATGAAATAGGAATTTTAATTAATAATTGTAAATTTTGTGATTATAACCATTGAGATATCTTAACAAAAGACATCTTCGTTATTTGAATAGTACAAGAGAAGAAGTCAAGGGGTTGGCGGATTACTCGTTCGAATTTCACTGTCATTAAAAATCTTCGTAGAAAAAAATTGTTCTACCCCATATTAAATGCAATAATAACATACATGAAATACGACTCGTTATTAGTTTAATTTATATACGAGGTAGGATTCAAAAGTTCCCGGATTGAGTCTGTAACTTAAATAATATTACCAATTAAGTTGCTGAAACGCATATCCCTTCGAAATAAGACCCTTGAGCAACAATACACTTTTGCCGTCGCTTGTAAAGGTTGTTGAAACACTTCAGGAATCCCTTTTTAGCCAGGCCTTTTGATTCAGCCTATGATGCACTTTTAACTTCATCTGCAGATTGAAATCAACGACCCTGCAAATGACGTGCCAGCTTAAAAAAATAGGTTGAAGTCACTGGAGGCGAGATCAGGGGAGTAAGGAGGATGTGGCAAAACAGTTTTCTTTTTCGGAAAAAAGTCAGTGACGAGGAGGGATTGGTTTGCGAGAGTGCTGTCATGCAGAAGCAACAATGACTTCTCAGACCACAATTTTGGTCTCTTCTTTCGGATCGAATCACACAAACGAAGCTGGATGTCTACAAATTCTTTGTTCACAATGTGTCCTTCAGGAATAAATTCCAGATGCATAATGCCCTGGATATCGAAGAACTCTTCTAGCATGACCTTCCCATTTGCGCGATTTTGGCGGAATTTCTGCTTGTATAAAGATTGTGGTGTTTTCTAAGTTACTTCTCTGAAACGTCGAATCCACTCAAAAGCTTACGTTCGTAATACTTTATCACTGCCGTACACATGCTTCATCACTTCATGAGTCTTTGTAGCACTCTTTCCCCAGGAACACAAAATTTGATATTCATTCTCTGCTCAACAAACGCCGTTTTTTTCAATCGCCGGTTACAAAATATGCATCCACCTACAAAATACGACACCGTTGCAAGCAAATGACACCGCGATTTGGGACAAACTACTTTTAGAAAGGGGAAGAACGCAGTAACACAGAAATGTCTTCGTAGTCCCTCTACTACAGTGGTCTTCAAACTTTTTCCACTCACGAAACGCCTAGAACTAGAAAATGTTTTCGTGAAACCCTGTTCCACACACACACTTAGAAGAATATATCTTAAAATAATACTTAAAGAGTAGATCAATGTAAAGGCAACTAAAAAATGTATTGCATTTATTATTAAAAATTTTAATATATTTTAAAAATAATTTACTCGTTACTAATAATAATATGTGATCCAAGTGTCACATACCCATGCATTATGTTTAGTTAATGGAATATGAGCTTGCATTATTTTGTTCAAACCGTCGCGAATTCTAGGTCTATTGCGAATAACTTCACTCGCATTACACATTCTGAGTTTCATTTTTTCTATACCTTGTTTTTGTAGCCACTCACGTAGAGAAATATTTTTCATGTACGCATTATTCTGAATGGCATTAAAATGTTTATAGCTGAGTGAGAAATACTGTGTGTTTTGCATGAGAGAGAGAGAATTTACAACATAAAATTAGGATCTGTTCTTGCTTAAATTTAGATTTTTAACATCGAATCTGTTGGTATGTTGTTGATGTTTTTCCACAAATGTAAAAAGGTGCATTTTCCATTAGAAAACTATTTAGTCTTGCAGCACATTGCACTAACAATTAAAAAATTAGAAAAAACGTTTTAATATTCTTTTTTTATTATATTATAATTAAAGTTTAAAAAGTATTGGAAAGAAAATATAAAGTAATTATGTATGAATAAAGTTTTCATTTTCTTAATGACAAGGATGAGCTTTAAATTCTTGTGGGTAAACAAACGTTTTAGAGAACGTGCATTCACATTTATAAGTTTCTTTTCGATTTTTTTATTGTGACTCGTGGAGCCCCAGGAACACAGTTTGAAAACCACTGCTCTACTGCAAACATTTTTCCCGTTATAGGCTCAGTCCGGGAACTTTTGAGTCCTACCTCGTATAATATATACACTTGATTAAATATCATTTTCGTATCAAGACTTTTACTCAAAATCACGAGAGCAACTGCGCGTGCTTCGAGCAGACTGAGACCATGATAACCAAGAACGTGGATTTCACATTTGGCGATATTCAAATCAAGTCGCGGATTCAAGCTCTGCCTTTATTAAAGACTCGCCAGGTGGGAGATGAACTCCTGCATTTTAAACAGAACTGAGCCACAGAGACTTCATGAATAGTGGCCCAAATTTTAGGAAAGGAATGAATCAATTATAGGAATCGTTTCTGTCACTTGACAGGAATTTGAATTTTCAAAATCTGTTCTCAATATCCTTCGGACTTCTTCAGAGTTGTTTTAATTTAAAATCAACCGAATTTAATGGAACAGGATGAAAATTTTCACAAGTTTATGTTAAAGTATTTTCTAATCTGTTGCCGACAGCCGTTTTGAAACTCTTGTGAGGTTTTTCGTAATTAAATGTTCACTTAAGTGAGACTTAAATTAAGTTAGCTGAGATGTTATATATATATACTAGCTTGTATACCCGTTCTTCGCACGGGTGAACTGAAAAGTTAAACAACACAGATTGAAGGATAAAGAAGTTTTTAATGAGTTAATTTTAAGTGAATTGCAAATTAAACAAAAAAAAAAAAGCTTTTCACATATCTCAGCTGAAGAAAAAAAAAAGAAAAATACCTTTGTTAAATTTTAAGTCTGTAGATCTAATAGCTGATAAAAAGGATATTTTTTATATTTATAACTCTCCGTAAAACTCTTGAGGGTTGATTTTTGAAAATACCTCCCTAAGCTGATCTCTGCTCAGCAAAAGTAACACATTGTTAAAAGTTTTCTGAAGCTTAAAATATTGTAAATAATTTATAACTGAAAGTGTCATACATTAATATAAGTTTCTGTTGAATTTATTTTATGTTAAAATTGTAATACTCAAGTCACTACATTGAAAATTAAGGGACATACATAAACAAAATACTCCACTTAGGGAAATTTAATCGGTTAGAGCTAATAAATTAAATATATTCCACTGTAAAATTAATTATATACACCATTCACTTAAAATAAATAGTCAAATCGTTTTCTAAGGTCTCCATAAACATAAGACACTTAAATTTTGACATTAACTATTTTTGGGGCACAAAAATGATAATCTTTGCGATCTGCTGAAAATGCTGGCAGCTGAAAATGTAATATCTGCTACAAAACTATTTGCCTTCCCCGCTAAAATACTCATCATAGAACCCGTGCCATCATATATCTTGGAAGAGTGGATTTCAAAGAATATTCCAGCTATGTATTGGTAGAATATTCCTGCTAAATTGGTGTGGCGTGGTAGTTAGGAGAAGGGGGTGCCAGCTCAGGTGTTGTCCACGTCACTTGACCATGGTTCAAAATTATGTGGTCCATCGCCAAAAGCCCTCATGTAGCTGAACAGTGCGACGTTAATATTCACTCACTGAAAAAAAATACAGTACAGCAGTTATAACTATTTTTATACTTAAAAATGCAATGTCTGCCTATTCAATTAAAATTATAGCATTATAATTAATTATTAACCACACAAACAAATTTTGAAAATTTATCCAAATGATGTAGTGTGAAAGAGAAAGTTTATTCAGACAGACAACAAATGCGTCTTATATGCATATAGATTTGTTTGAATTCTTGTGTATTATTACTTTTGTAAGCTTCATGACATACTTTATGGTGTACCAGTATTTTAAAGCCGACTGAGCAACAGCAACATTTAGCTGGGTATAGCTATTTATAACATAAAATTAAATCTTAAAAAAGATATCAAAAATAAAAGATGACTCAATATTTTGAATAAATCAGTATAAACATTTTCATACAAACACAATATATATATATTGCAAAATATTTTTTTTGCTATTTGCATTTCAGACAGACATCAAACAAAATTTTAAAAATTGTCAAAAACATATAAAAAAAACATATTTAAGAAAAATACCACTGATTAATTTTGCCAAAGACATCGCAATGTGCAAAAAAATATTTGCAGATATATATTACATAATAACCAAAAAATAAAAATAAAATATAAATTATTTTTAAAAATATATATTACATAATAACCAAAAAAAAATGTAAGTACTAAAATATTAAAAAAAACAAAAATTATATATTGAATTAATTAAGGATTACTGGAGGGAAAGATAAAACAGGCTAAGATAATACTCATAATATTAATTTCACATTGGTTGGCTACTCATTTTTGGCATGATTTTGAAATCGCGCCAAATTGGTATGTTGCGGCCAGTCTAATGTTATAGTAATGTACAGAATTAGAGGTACTTATGTATTATTGCAAACTATTGGTGACATTATACAAAATGAAGCACATGATTGCTAATTCAACTCACACAAAGTTGAATTGCCAAAGTGGCGAGTTTTTTGAACGTTGGCGACTGTGCAAAAATACGCAAGTACTAAAAAATTATCCAAAGTATATATATATATATCCCGAGCATAAAAATAAATTGAAAAATGAAGTACAATACTAACATTAACTGACATAAAAAGAACTGAACTAACTTTATCAATGCAAAAGCATAATTTGAAAAAATAAGGTATTTACTTATAACTCCAACCTTTTGAAGACATTATATGAAACAAAGCACATGACTCGCAATTCAGCATATATATGACGTGCGAAATCAGGGTTGCCAACATGGTAAGTTATTTTGAATGTTGGTGATTGTTAGGATAGCACATAGGTGCCAAAATAATTTATCTTGCCACTACCTGCTTCCTCAACATACTCATTTTTGGCATGATTCCGAAATCACGCCAAATTGGTATGTTGCGGCCAGTCTAATGTTATAGTAATGTACAGAATTAGAGGTACTTATGTATTATTGCAAACTATTGGTGACATTATACAAAATGAAGCACATGATTGCTAATTCAACTCACACAAAGTTGGAATTGCCAAAGTGGCGAGTTGTCTTGAACGTTGGCGATTGTGCAATAATACGCAAGTACTACAAAAATTATCCAAAGTATATATATCCCGAGCATAAAAATAAATTGAAAAAATGAAGTACAATACTAACATTAACCGACATAAAAAGAACTGAACTAACTTTATCAATGCAAAATCATAATTTGAAAAAATAAGGTACTTACATATAACTGCAACTTATTGGCGATATATGAAACGAAGCACGACTCAAAATTCAACATATATATATGACATGTAAAATCGGGGTTGCCAACTTGGGGCAAGTTATTTTGAATGTTGGCGATTGCCAGGATAGTACATAAGTTCCAAAAATAATTTATCTTATGACCACCTGCTTCCTCAACAGGTATTTAAGCCATTTGTCTGTTTTGCTCATTCTCTGATGCCTATTCCAGTTTGATATGTAATTACTACCAACACTGCTTTTGCTTGGGCAGTATGATTTTCTGCATGGCAATTTTATGCACTGAAGCCAATAGTTTACCCTTAAAGGTTAAAAAAAAAAAAAAAAGACACATGAAATTGCAAAGAACCATATTATTGGATCAAGTGTAGTATAGGGGGGCTACTTGGCGCAGTCCTTTATTTTGGTTACTAAAAGTGGTCTCCAAGGTACTTTTTTCGGTATTATTTATTTTAGAATGAATTCGATATCTCACCATGACATTTAGATAAAAATCCGAAGAAAAATCGCCAAATCCAAAGTGCCCCCTATACTACATTTGAACTGAACTGAAATATAACCCTTATCAATGAGAAGTTTTAGTTTGTCAAAATTATAATCTTCGCATTCTAAAGAAATAAATAAATAAGTTGTAATTTGCAAGCAAAATCACACACATAAACATCCCGCGATAATACCTAAATGTTGCCAAAACAACAAAACAAAGTTTTAGTTGTTGAAAGAATTATCCTTAAAAAAAATTATTTATTCGAAAAATAATCCTAATTAAATATCAAAGAATAGAAAAATTGAATAAATATTCCAACCTATAAACAAAGCTACAGTAAAAATATGTAATAATCTTGAAAAACTGCATGTAAAGTATAAATTGTCCACTTAGTGAGAAACGTGACTACATATGACGTCATAACACTGGAAAATCACTTAAAAATTAAAATTTAAAAAATTTGGAAGGAATTATGAACGCCAAACCTATTTAAGAACCTTTCTGGTGTAATTTTGTGTACGTGTACCAAGTTTCACGTTATTTGGGTGTCTGGATCTCGAGTTATGAGGGAACAGACAAACAGACAACAAATGCGTCTTATATATATATAGATATATATAAAAAAATTGGTCTGAGTGTGTTTAAAAGCAAATTTGATTAATACTCTCTCTCTGTATATATATATATATATATAAATAAAAAGATACTAGAGGAAATTATTACATTTATATATATATATATATATATATATATATATAAATGTAATAATTTCCTCTAGTATCCTTTTATTAACTCTCTGTACTAATATTTAAAATAACTTTAACTCTTTGGTTTAAAATTAACATTGTAATCGGCTAGTCCGAAATCCCTGTCCCACCCATTCTAGCCAATCAGAACTATTATTACGTAATAACCACTGTTGATATAAAAGCAAAAATCTGGTGTAATCGCGCTCTTTCTGCTTGCCTTCATCATGTAAGAATGTAATTAACTGCATCTCTGAGTCTTTGTGTTGCGTCCATCAAGATGTCACTTCTGTTATACGTGTCTTCTTACGTGTTTTTAACAAATAGGTGTAAAATATAAAGTAATTGACTAGTTACGCTATGTGTGCTTCAAAATAAAAGATGAAACTCAATTCTAAAGATGTTTTCAATAAAACAGATATGACAACAACCAACACCGGCCAACGCTACTACAATACATTACATATAGAGAGAGAGAGAGAGAGATGGCGCCACATGTTTAATAATTCAATAATATTATTTAAATATTTCTAGAATTCATTTATATTTTCCACTAATATTTATATCAATATATATTTATGATTTTTCAAAAGTACATATATGTATAAACTTTATATTATTCTATCATAATTTAACTTTATGCGGAACTGTTTTCCCTCTCTTGTATTTGGCGGGAAACATAACCAGTTGTTACACTCCCGAAGTCTTACTATCTACGTTTTGCATCGAATTTAAATCTATACTGTGAATACTATTAGGCTATAATTTTATAATTATATTTTATTAGTTTAGTGATTTTATTATAATATTTAAATTCCTCCAAATGTTATTCTTTCCTTTCCTCTTGGTACGTAGTATGACAAACTACAGGTGAAGGTTGGCTAGCCCTAAAACTTGTTTAAACCTGCAATCCTGGCTCCTAAGGCCAGGAGTTTGTTATTGTACTACTGTGCCTATTTCTTCCTATATAATACACATTATATATATATATATATATTTTTAAGGGGATTTCTCTAAGTGAGTTAAGTCATTTCGATATATCATTGAATAAATGTTGTTGCCTGTGTTTGTTTTCCTAAGTTGATGAATCAATTTCATCGTTGCAAAAGTTATTTCAGAATCATGAACTGACGCTTCAAAGTTTTACTATCCTTGTATTAATATTTACTTTATCAAAATCGTTAGTATTATAATTAATCGTTTCTAAATTTCAAAATAATGATAAAAAAATCCAACAAACATAAAGTCTCAATATATGCTAAACAGTTTACGATCTTCAATTGAAATTCAAAATCTAGGTCAGTGGTGGCCAATCTGTGGGAAGCGTGCCACAGTGTGCCACGGCGGAGTTGTAACAGTGGCACGCAAAAACTTACTGAAAAATTAAAACTTTTGAAAAGTAATAATAAATAATTTTACATACAATTTTATTCAAATGTGATTGCCTCAAACAAAACCCCTCAACATTTGAATAACATGTAATTCTGAATAAATGTATGAACTTAAAATCAAAATATCGCTCGAAACTAGTTGATATGCATCTAAAACAACCTAATTTTGCTAGTATTTTCATAAGCTAATTTTAATATAGATGACTTGATAAAAAAACTATAAATTCACAAGCCGCATTCCGTAAGTAATGACTGTTTTATAATTATTTAGAATTGAGAATGTTCATGCTACTCATTTTTATTTTATACCTAACCTGATTGAAACTGTAAACAGTTTATTGAGAATAAAACCTACATTTATACTTTTGTCTTATTTATCATATTATTTTAAAATTTCCACTACTTATACTTGCATTGGAAAATGTACTATTTGCGTAAAAATCTCATATTAAGCATATTTGTAACAGTTTTTCACTTTTTCACCTTTTCATTTTTTTTTTTGGAAACGTTGCAAGTGGCACGCATAATATTTTTTTCAGATAGTGGCACTCTTCTCAAAACTTTTGACCACCTCTGATCTAGGAAATCCAGGATTGCTATGAATAAAAGCAGAAATACTAATATCCACAATTATTATAAGATTCACACTACGGTTCATTCTCATTATGTAATCCGAAAGGAACGACAATATTTGTCTCTATATAAAACAACACCTTCTCATGATACTAATGATGGGGGATATGTGCAAGCTTATCTATGTATTTTCAGTCGTATAAGAACCTGTAAACTCCATGAAAAGATGAACTTCACACAATGTGATTTCGGCGAAAGACAGAACCCTTACTCTAGAGAATTACTCCCCAAATCTCTTACGAAATTGTACACAGAATTTTTGTTAATTTATTAAAAATTCTCTCATAATGAATCATAATTAACTTTTAATTTTTGTGAATGATTATTTTATTCAAAATCATACCCAAAACTAATTTCAAATTTTATTGATTTTCCTCGGGAAAAAAGTTAACTACTATTAGAATTAAAATTCTTATATTAAATATTTGTGAAGTATATGGGACATTCTACAAATTTGAGATTCCATTCTCACATTATTAAGGATGTACGTTCTTTTGTTATAAGCAAAAATTGTTGCAAATTTTTCAAGTTTATATATAAGAGAAAAACGACTCCCACATTCTTTTCTTATACGCAAAAAGTGTTGCACATTCATTCATTGTCGTGTAGCATATAAAATTGCCTAAAAATATCTACACTGCATGCGGTTCAGTAATAAATACTAAAATCACACATTTAGATATCACATTTAGACGTCAATGCCTCCTTTTATTTAATGTAAGTTCTGTATAACAACGGCAAAACATTCTTAGAGTTAATACAATGCTTTACGATAATTTCATTAGTGGAGAGTATATATCATCTAAAATCGTAATAATAATATATAAAATAAAAGTATAGGGCTGGTTTCAGAGAGATAGCTTTATAAGGTCGCAGGTCATATTAAAAGAATGTAAACTTGCCATCTTTTTTTATATTTATTGATGTTTTGCCTTCTTAGAAAAAAAATATGAGTTAATTCTATTAGAAAATATTTGTACTATTTGAAATTAATATTATTGAAAAAAAATGAATACTATTTTAATGGAATAAATTGAATCCTTCAAAAAGAAAATAACCTTTTTTCTCATTTAAGGTATCCGACTACGTTCGGAACCGGGATTTCGCAAAAGCGTATAAATGGATAATATGTATGATATTTAGTGTCCCTTAGATTAGAATACATGTATAAAATTGTTTTAAGTATATTATTACAATAAAAAATTATTTTAAATACAAAATTTTTGACAAAAAAGGAACATAGAAGGACCCATTTTCAAAACATCCTTTTGTGAAAAATGCTTCTATTAAAATATTTTTCCTGTATATAGCGCAGACCTCTGTACAGAGGCTCAACTAGGATTTTTGAAATATATAACTTGGAAGTGGGTTTATCCATGTTTTACGACAACAGAGGGGAGAAACATTAAGGAAAAAACGCCGATAATTATTTCAATTGGTTGTAACTCTGAAAATAATGTGAATTTTCCAAAACTCCTAGTTCAGACTCTCTGGAGAGAAGTCTTTACTTTATATAAGCGAAATATTATTATTTTAGAAGCATTTTTTTATAAAAGTAGAACATTTTGAAAAAAAGATTATTCTAAGTTAATTCTTTGCCAAAATATTGTATTTAAATAAATTTTTTGTCAAAATGTTCTTAAAATAGTTTTATACATGTATTCTAATCTAAGTGACACTAAATATCATGAAAAGTATCCATTTATGCGCTTTTTTAAAATCCCGGCTCCGAACGTAGTCGGATACCTTAATCACCTTTTTCTTCAGTATATTTGAAAAATCGTCTAATATGTTCAAAATGCTCCTTCTGTCATTTATATAAAGCTATTGAATTTTTAATAGAAGGAGACGCTACATTTGAAGCTCAGTTGTTGAGTTGAAGTGTAGCGCGCTTCCCCAGCTCAAGTCCGGAGTTCAAACCTTGGACAAGATTGACTCAGCCTTTCATCTCTTCAGTGAATCTATAAGCTCGGGGTTTCGCGTTGGACTGACCACCTGACCGAAACATGTACTTATGCACCAAGGTCATGAAAATTGAGATAGACTCAGAAGTCTTGAGCTATCGCACCACCGAACTTTTTTTATACTTAACATTGCTTTATAAGTCTAATAAAAAACTTATTTCAAAAACTATTCTTATTAAGAGAGACCTATCCCTCCCGTACTACCGTTTAGAATGATACACAACAGCGAGTGATATCCATCATGTGTAGATTAAGTAAAACATGTAATTTTTATTGCTGGAAGATCAGTAATGATTCTAATAGTTCTATATATCCTATTTCTGATATATATATTCAGTTACTGTGTAAGATTAGGAATGAAACATACATTATTTATACATTTTAAATCATTAATCTCAATTGCTTATGTTGGATTTGACTTAAGGTATCCGACTACTTTCGGAACCGTGATTTTCAATAGCGCATAAATGGATAATTTTCATGATATTTAGTGTCGCTCAGATTAGAATACATGCATAAAACTGTTTTAAGGACATTTTGACAAAAAAGATTTATTTAAATACAATATTTTGGTAAAAAATTAACTTAGAATAATCTTGTTTCCAAATGTTCTTCTTTTGTGAAAAATGCTTCTATTATAATAATATTTTGTCCTTATATATCTCAGACCTCTGTTCAGAGGCTCAACTAGAATTTTTGAAATATATAACTTAGAAGTGGGTTTATTCATATTTTTCGACAACAGAGGGGAGCAATTTTAAGAAAAAAACGCGAAAAATTATTTCAATTGGTGGTAACTCTGAAAATAATGAGAATTTTTCAAAAATTCTAGTTGAGCCTCTGTAGCTATATACAGGCAAAATATTAGTATTATAGAACCATTTTTCACAAAAGGAGAACATTTGGAAAAAAGATTATTCTAAGTTAATTTTTTGCCAAAATATTATATTTAAATAAAATATTTTTGTCAAAATGTCCTTAAAACAATTTTATGCATGTATTCTAATCTGAGTGATACTAAATATCCCGAAAATTATCCATTTATGCACTTTTTTAAAATTACGGTTCCGAACGTAGTCGGATACCTTAATAAAAAATTACAAATCTCGAGATTATTAAAGATGATTTATATAATAACAGACTTCAACCTAACTACATACAAGAATAATGTAAAATTATTAGTTTCTAAATAATTTAAGTTAGATAAAAAAAAGTCTACGTTTAGATAAGATTATTCGATAAAATCTTTATTAGTAACAATTTCGATTTTATATCATTTAAACGTCCAATGTCATTTTTTTATTGTTCCAATAACTATACCGGTTATCAAAGAACTATAAATCAAATATACATTTTAAGATGGTGATAATATGCTAGTGAGTGTTTTATTAATGTCGCTCTAAAAGCAACACTGGGACTATTGGTAACAGACCTCGTAATTTTGAACCTGGCCATGTAATGAGAAAGACACCAGAGATGGTACGCTCCCTCTTCGAACTTAACAACCATACCAAAGGGAAGGCTATAAGGTTCTCGACATGAGGAGGGTCTTCAGTGGCCCTTGGACTCGAACTCATAAGATACCGGCCACGAATTCGTGACCATGACCACCAAGATGGTGCTATTGAGAAAGAACATGCAGATGAGACTTCCACAAAAAGTTACCATTTTGGAGAAGTAATCTGAAAATTCTTGACGAAAATTGCAGTTCTTAGCGTTAATCCAAAATGGCTGGTATAATTGGTGCATTCAAGGATTTGTCTCTTTCCATTGTACTAAATTAAATAGATTCGTTTCTTGTATCAGTGAATATTTTTAAAAACAAATTTATATATAAAGTAACATTATTGTTTTTTTTTTGTTATTGTTAGTTTTTTTTTCAGTTTAAAACTTTATATAATTACATCAACAATTAATTTGCATATTTGTATGAATTAAAAGAGATAGATAAGTACGAGAGATTTAAAAGTTTTATAATAAATTATTATTTCAGTGAGGAAAAGATTTTCACTATGTATTTTGAATGAACACAAACAATATTAAAATTATTGTTACCGTAGTAAAAACAAATCTTTCTGCATCACTAGAATTTAAATTTTTTTTGCCAAAAATATCTCACAAGTTGAAGGCCTTTAGCTCTTATTGTTATTATTGTACATATTGGCTAACAATGGTGAGGAATCTGTTGGGGATTCTTTTGTTTTCCTTTTCCTCTTCCCGGGATGAACAGCAAGTAATCCGGAGTTTCGGTTTTCCTTGTTTTATTTTACAAATACTTCTTGGCGAATTTTTTCTCTCGGTATAGAAGAGTCTTATTTCTGGAATGGTCGTATAAAATACTTTTGAGCAAATAGACAGACGGCTACCGAGGTTTCTTAAATCTCCCTTTAACAAACGAAAAGTAAGAGAAAAAGAAAACAATGTGGAGGAAACTTAGGAACAAAAAGTTTGTAAGGTATTGAAAAAGAAGTTATTATACGGACACTTTTTTTCCAGCCGTCTCTTTTAATGATAAGTAAGGGAAAAAATTAAAATAAATCATTATAATCGTTTCATGTCTTTTCGATACCTTATAAATCATCTTATTACTATCTTTTAAACATTTCATATGTATGTTACCTTGTAAAAAGAATATCTGACGTATGTTTTAGTTTAGTATAAAATAAAGGCATCACACACATTATATGACTTTCTTAGCCTTTTTTAGAATATTGAATTATAACTGTATATTTATTATTAATTATAACACCGGGGAGGTGATTATAGTGTACAATCGTTTATAGACTCATGCAGCAGATTGATTGATTGATAATTACTGTCGCAGAAATTACATGGTGCCAATTAACGACCAAAAGTTCTTAATTTTAAACTTTTTCAGACTTTAATGTTGAGCTTCGGCCAAGTTATACAGATGACACCCGAGTTGGTACCCCACTTTCTAAGTTTCCACACAATGCCAATTTGAGTACTTTGAGCCTCGGCAGACCGACATGCAGAAGGAGAAAAAAAGAAACGATGGTACTTGATTAAAAGCATTTTAACAAGAGTTAACACTAAAAAGAATTTCGTCAAATAGATTATTTTTAAAAGGAGAACAACTCTCGTTTGACGAAACAACATATGCATCCTATTCTTTTTTTCAAGCACTACAGTCGATTACCGACCAAGATTGTATCAGTTAGCTTACACCATCTTGATCTATTCGAAAATATATCCTTCCATCAGTTTACTCCAAGTCCTTCAACCACTTTCCTACTTTATCCATCCACCTTGTTCTCGGTCTTCCGCTCTTTCTTTTTCCCTCTAGATTTTGGAAAGTTATTTTCTTAACAGGATTTTCATCGCTGTGTCGAAATACATGTCCCACCCACCATATTCGGGAAGCCTTTATCACTTTGTCTATGTGTTTTGGGGGTTCTCTGTATTTTGATTAAGGTTCAAGGTTGTGTCGTATTTTCCTGATTCTGTTTTCTTTAAGGTATCCGACTACGTTCGGAACCGTGATTTTGCAAAACGCATAAATGGATAATTTTCATGATATTTAGTGTCACTCAGATTAGAATATATGCATAAAATTGTTTTAAGGACATTTTGACAAAAAATGTATTTAAATATAATATTTAGGCAAAAAATTAACTTAGAATAATCTTTTTTCCAAATGTTCTCCTTTTGTGAAAAATGCTTCTATAATAATATTATTTTGCCTGTATATAGCTCAGACCTCTCTACAGAGGCTCAACTAGAATATTTGAAATATATAACTTAGAAGTGGGTTTGTTCATGTTTTACGACAACAGAGGGGGGCAATTTTAAGAAAAAACGCCAATAATTATTTCAATTGGTGATAACTCTGAAAATAATGTGATTTTTTCAAAAATTCTAGTTGAGCCTCTATAGAGGCTGAGCTATATATTATTATGATAGAACCATTTTTCACAAAAGGAGAACATTTGGAAAAAAAGATTATTCTAAGTTAATTTTTTGCAAAATATTATATTTAAATAAAAAAATTTGTCAAAATCTCCTTAAAACAATTTTATGCATGTATTCTAATCTGAGTGACACTAAATATCCCGAAAATTATCCATTTATGCGCTTTTCTAAAATCACGGTTCTGAACGTAGTCGTATACCTTAACTGTACCAAAAACTTTTCTTGAGATTTTTCTCAATGAAGTCATCGAATTCTCTTCGTCCTCTTTGTTAATTGTCCAGTGCATCTAATTACAACTCCTATATTACTTGAGCAAACCAGAGATCTTTCATTTCCATAGCCACATGTTTATGCAACAGCAATTAAAACAAATGTTATTATTATTGATTTCCCTTAGGTGTGTTTAATCAAGCTTCAACACCTTGTCTCGGCAGCGATACACGAGTAGTCATGGTCGCGAAATAGTCACTGGCTTATGGCTGTCGAGTCGTGAGTAAGAGTTCTGATGCCACTGGTTATGTAAAGGGACAGCTGATACACATTAAATCTGCTGTTACTCAAATGCAGCACACATTAGCATACTGTGGAAGTTTAGATAATGGAATGCCATCTCAGGTGTCATTTTCGTCACTTGACCATGTTTCAAATTTCAAAGTCCGTCACTAGTACCCCTTGTGTTGCTTAGTTGTGGAGCGTTAATTAACAAACAACCAATCAATTCAACACTTTATCTAGTCTTACTTGAACGTTTGCTTTTTCCGAATGGCACTAAACTTGAAATTTCATTTCGGAGACGATTCACAACACTCCTTAAGATTTTCAGGTACTTTTACACAATAACTTCCTCGTCGCTTGACTGTGGCTCAGAATTACAAGATCCGTCGCCAATAGCCCTCGAGTTGCTTTATATTTCTACGTAAATTAAAATCAATGCAAAATCGACAGTAAATTTGAATTCCTCATGGTTAAGATACTTTGATAAATGTTATAAAGCAGCATAAAAAAAGTGATAACTCGCAACCTAAAACTATGAACAAGAATTTTGATTTGTTATGCTGTATTAGTCTGAAACACTTTAATATTTGGAAGCTTTACTTATGAATACATTAAAAAATTTCAATTGTGGTTTAATTAAATTAAACATATAGACATCGCAGTAATCGTTGAGGGTATACAAGAGAATCTCCCACACATAAAACAAAAGGTACAAATTACACAAACAAATACTATTTAGAGATTTATTTACTGATTTATTGTTTGGTTGTTTTATTATTTGGGATATGGAGTAACACAGGCTGTTATCCCAATATAATATTAAATAGTTCCAAAAGCAAAATAAAGAAATTGCCAGATTGATTAACTGATTGCTTGATTGACACTACACAATGAAACACCAGGAGTACTGGAGACAGAAATTGTTATTTTGAACCATGGTCAAGTGAGGAGAAAAAAACACTTGATCTCGAACCCTCTCTCCAAACTATCACGCCACGCCACGGGAGGACTTTGAGACTCGACAGATTTAACGTACATCAGTGACCAACACAGGGTCTATAGTAGCACTAGGATCTATAGTACCAGCACGCGATTCGATAGAAACAATGTTGGATTAGAATTATCGCCCATGACTATTCGAATACTTCTCTCTACCAGAAAAGAAATTATTAGATTCGGTTAACAAACAAGTAACGTAAAAAAAATTCAAGTCAATTCCCACTTAGGTCAATAAATAAAAATTTTATTTTAGTTATTTTTTATTAAATAGTTACAATTAATATAAATGTTTATATACATATGACAGAATCACAATATTAGGTGGCAAAACAAAAAAGGATTTTCCTTGCAATTTTCCATTTTACTGTCTATACGGAGTGTTGAACTGTTATTATTTTTGCTTGTTACCAGTTATTCATTAATAAAATTTAGTTTATTCTAATAAAATAGTATAGTAAAAAGAAATCACATTCTCATAAATTAGGTCATCCCAAATGGCATTCGAACTTACGACTTTTGGATCAGAAGTCCAACGCGATATCCATTGCGCTACAGGGACGCAACGCGTGGTTTTCCTTTTCATATATTGTGCTGGACTATTATTTCATTTACTAATTATTCATTAATTAGATTAAATTAATGAATTAACATTTGAAAAACTGTATTAACATCATGTGTCATCCACTAAAAATTTTAAAAAATGTATTTGAACTTGAGCGGAAGAATAAAAAGTATTTTACTAACGATTGAAAATTTGAACAAAATATATATATAAATAAATATAAACAGCGAGAGTTGTGAACTAATAGTAGGAATTGATAAAAATAAATCAATAGTCATTAAAAGTCCATTCATTTCACTTCGACGAGAGAGGGCATCTCAGATGGTAGTTTCAAAATCTGATACATAGATTGAATTTAACATATATTAAACATTGTTTTTGTTAATGTTAAAGAACAGATAAAAATTCCAAATAATTTTGAGATTTTCAAAAGTCTCAATAATAATATAAACATCATTACATAACAAAATAAAAATTGATCCTATGAATGGGCTCAGAAAAATAAGCACATGACGTCTAAATTTAAAACAATTAACATCTATTTTCATGAACACACTCGGACCAGACTATTATATACAATCGCGCTAGAACACAGAATTAATCTTTTCCCGCCACCTAACCAAGGGGGTGTAATACAATCTTCGCGTTTTAGCAGGTGGCACTTTCGGAATAAAGGATGACGCTTTCAGTACCTGGCTTCGAGCTCTAACACATAATTTATGGCCGCGGTAGCCGAGTGGTCAAGGTATCGGATCGTGGCTGGCCTAGTCACCAGTTCAAGCCCAGTACCCCTGAAGACACGCCGTGTAGGGGTGCGATGCACGTTAAATCTGTCGAGAGTGCAAACGTTCTCCCATTGGTGTGGTGTAGTAGTTAGGAGAGGGGGTGCCAGCCCAGGTGTCGTCCACGTTACTTGACCATGGTTCAAAATTACGTATTCCGTCGCCAAAAGCCCTCGTGTAGCTGAACAGTGTGACGTTAATATTCACTCACTCACTAACACATAATTTAACCAATAAGGAGCAGCATTTTTTACATCTTTCATCATTTTTTGAGTGATCATATGAATGCTTCCTTTTTCTTCTCTTATATTTTAACATATTAAATAAACGCTGCACTTTATATTAAAGTAAAAAAAAAAGACGGCTGGGTGGTGTGCTTGGTTTGTCTCTGGCCTTCTGCACCTAAGATTTCGGGCTCGACCTCAACCCAAATCGGTGGATTTTAATGATTCAGAAAATCGACTGAAGCCTGCCGTATGATTATGCGGCATGATAAAGATCCTTAGAGTGTCTATTTGGCTTGGGTGCTCTAGGCAAAATTAAATCCTAGTACAGCCTCACATCGACAGAGCTCAGGTGCCTCCCTCTAGGGAGAAAACTGGGCGTCAAAATTACTTACGAGGCCTGCAAAGGTAAAACACCAATCCGCAACTCATTAGAAATTAAAACACACACACACACACACACATATATATATATATATATATATATATATATATATATATATATATTAAAGTAAAAAATGTATTCACTAAATGCTTCTATAAATGTTTAAGGATTTATCCTAATAGAAATTCATTTAAGATACTATATGATTTTAAATTAATATTAAAACATTTTTCTGTCAGGAAAAACATTTTATTTAAATTCTGCTCTAATTAAGTAATAACTTTGAATGTATGCTCCTAATTTAAACTATTAAATTCAGAAATAATTTTTTTAATCTTTAAAGTATATGTATGTATACAATTTCTCATAAATATATTCTCATATACAAAAAAAAACTGGGACATACATTTATATTAAAAAATCCTTTGTCTGTTAAAAAATTAATCAAAATTTTTATTCGTTTTTAAAATGTTCTATTCTATAAATGTTTATGTAAATATATAAATTATTAAATGGAAAAAATTAGTCTCAATTTTTATAATTGTAATTAACATATGATATTTTTGTAATTGTAATTGGCATATAAGTATCGAAAAATGACGGAAATTTTGTTATAGATTTAATGTAATAAAAATTCATAAACATCTCAATAACTTATTAACCCATTCCATTCTTATGCTTTTAAATGTATAATACTGTTAACACAATATATATTAACCTAAATACAATAAAGTAAATAAACATTGCAATTAGCTAAATTCTTGAGGGTCATATGATAAATGTAATCATATGCTTTCTATCGATCAAGCTAACGTTAGGTATGTACTTGTTTTGTTCTTATAATATTCAAATATAATTTTTAATTTGATAATTGAATAAAGATATCTAAGTATTAAAATGTTTCAAAAATATTTTCAAAATGAAAAAATAAAATAAATTTTATGTTATACGGGTGTTTTCTTAAACCAAGAGCATTCAAGTTTATCTATGTAGATTATTTATTTTAATAAATATTATTTTTAAGAAGAAAGATTTTATAAATTAAAACGTTGGCAACACATTAAGGTGCATGAAATGATTGGCTTAAACATGTGATTGAATTTATTATGCGAGTTTTATGTCACATTAATTTAGCCGATCCATACCTTCAATATAAAAAAAAGCAATTTGGGGGCTTTTTTCCCAAAGTAACGTAAGGTATGACATAATACGATGATAAAATTTACTCAAAGTCTAAGCCTTATTGCTAACTAGTTGAAATAGCATTCTTCATGCAGAGGAATTTTTAAAATAAAATTCAATAATGCAACTAAAAACAAAAAAATTTATCCAAAAAAAATTTTTACTATTTTTTTAATAAAGTCCATTACATAAGAATTGCATTATTTTTAGCGAACTATAAATTAGCCTGTAATTATTCAGGTAGTAAAGCTTTTTGCGATAAAATCGAAAAGAAACCGTAATTTTGCAACATAAAAGTGGAAAAAATATAACGATAAAAATATTTACCTTAAAAAAAAGATAGACAGTGACGGAAATGTAATAAGCGCAATGGAGAGATAATCTTTCATAATGCAGAGGGGGGAAATTAAAAAAAGTTCTAAACTTGCACTGATTGTGTGGTTAAAAATTTAAATAAAAGGCATTCATTGATATTTTTGAACGCATCTTTTGGGTAGATAAACATTTAAGTAGAACGATTTAAGTATTTTTTTAAAAAAAAAATCGGAAATTAAAGCTTTTTAGCACAATTTTCAAAACATCAAATTCTACTAGGTTTGCTTGCCTAAAACAAAATGAGTCTTTTAAAAACGCTTGAATCGCTTGAATAATCAAATAAAGGTTATTTCTTTTTGTTTCAAAAATACGCGAGAAAGTATGCTAAAAATATGCAAAAACCACTTCGATTCGAATTTTAAAAATCCAAAGCAAATTTTAAAAAACCTCTTCGAAGAGTGCATACTATCATCACACCCATATCGAGCGTTCTATAATATTCAACTTTTCGCCACGCCGTATATATATATATATATATATATATATATATATATATATATATATATATATATATATATATATATATATATATATATATATATATATATATATATATATATATATATTATATATATACATATATATATTATATATATACATATATATATATATATATATATATATATATATACATATATATATATGTATATGTATATATATATATATATATATATATATATATATATATATATATATATATATATATATATATAATAATTCATCCACTCCAGTACAAATATATTTTGTTTAACTTGTAGTGGATGCAACTTGATGTGAACACAGTTTTTTAGAAAATTATTTCATTGACTAAATTAAAAAATGAATAAATTATAACAAAAATAATAGTCCAACAGCATATATAAAAAGGGAAGTCTCTCGTTGTTTCCCTGTAGCGCAATGGATAGCGCGTTGAACTTCTAATCCAAAGGTCTTGGGTTCGAATTCCACCTGGGATGGCCTAATTTCTGAAAATGTGATTTCTTTACGACTGTACTATATTATTACAAAATATTAATGAATAAATAGAAACAAAAAAAAAAACAGTCCAACAACATACATAGATAGGAAAATGGAAAATTGCAAGGAAAATCCCTTTCTCTATTTTGTCACTTAATATTGTGATTCTGCCATATGTATATACATATTTATATTAATTGTAACTATTTAATAAAAAGTAACTAAAATAAAAATTTTCTTTGCTGACCTCAGTAGGAATTGACTTAAAAAAATTTATATTACTTGGTAATGCAGATATAGTTTAATTGAGGCATTCTAATTGGAAAAAAAAAGTTTAGCTCTACTTTCTTAGAGGAAATTTGTTAAACATTTTTTTGCATAACTGTTTATTCAAATAATTTAATAGTAAAACTGTTACAAATCATGTTTTTGAATCTATTAAAATTATTCAAAGTTTTCCTGACCTCTAAGAAAATAACACAGAAGCTTATAACTAAATATACTACGTATTTTACTTATTCTTATATATATTCTGATTTATTTTAAACGTATTTTTATTTTTAATACCCTCTATATTTTATTTTTACCACTTTTATTTAATTTCAAATGTTCATTATAAAACTGCTCCTTCTAATTAAAAAACCTCTTCTACGTTTGTCATGGCTATATATTACTTCTTACATTTGAAAGAAAAAATTAATTTATTTCCGTCATTCCTTTTCAATTCATATAAAGTAGGCATCCCAAATTTTTCTTGAATTGAATTTAAAAATTCTTCGAATGCATTCCACCTTTTTACGTCATCCATTGAATGGAAAAGCAATGATCAATCACAGCCACAGAATAAAAAGCAAGAAGAGAAAGATGTTCATACCTCACGAACATAAATCAGGTTTCAAATATCTTTCAGGTCGTAAAATTTGATGGTTTTCTCAAAGGCAAGAATCGTGTCTTTAAAAGAGATGTCTTAAGAACCCCTACTTTTGACCATCCTTTATATTTCATGCACTATAATTTTTTTCCATCAGTTATTTTTCATTTTATTTATTTAATTAAACTAGATCACTGTGTACACTGTCCCTTTTTAAAAATATTGAAGTTTTAAATAAGTAAATGCTGTGAAATGTTTCAATTAATAATGAGATGTCATAGAAATATATACCCAACGAAAATGGGATGAATACATAAATTATTTTTAACATGTATGTAAGCAGATATTTTTAAAGTGTTTTTTCCTTAACTTTTTTCTAATTTTTAACTTAGAAAATGCATTGATCAATTGTAGTGAAACAGTCCTTACTTTTATTTTTGAAGCATATTATACAGCAGAGGTGTAACATAGAATATTTGGGCCTCCTGCAAAATCAGATTTTGGGTCCAAATACGTACTTAGCGTCAGTCACGCCTTAGGCCTCCCAAGAGTCACTGCCCCAGCAATGCGGAAGTTGCGGGGTGTACGTTACGCCACTGTTATACAGGTTTATTCATAATATCTTCCAAAGTTTCAAAATTCTGTAATAAAAAAACTAAGATAGATACAGCAAAAAAAGATCATATGTATGATTTCAGAAAAAAATCCAAGTTTTATCTACATATTTTACAGATGTTTTATATGGGATTCCTTGGTCACACGGCATGCATCAATGGGATAATTCAGTTCCTCTGCCCCACTCTACTCAACATAGTGTGCCAACGTTATTGATAGCACGTGATATCTTCTCCTTGTTATCCGTGTTACCCATATATATATATATATATATATATATATATATATATATATATATATATATATATATATATATATATATATATATATATATATGTATATATATATATATAAACTAAATCTTTCATGTAAGACCCAAGTTTTCGTAACCCCGCTACAACATATGTAGCATGACTACAGGAAAGGATAGTACGTGCTGTCTATAACGTTGATAGCACCATGTTGATTAGAGCGAGATAGGAACTAAATTATCGCATTGATGCATGCCGTGTGACCGAGAGTTCACATATAGAACAACTGTTAAATATGTAAATAAAACTTGAATTTTTTGGTATTCATCCATATGCTCTTTTTTGCTGTATTCTCTCTCTCTCTCTCTCTCTCTCTCTTTATTTTTTTTTTCTACAACGCTCCGAAACCATGAACGGAGTTATGTTATTAATAACCATATATTATACAGGGTGTTGCCAAATTTGAGTGGCAAATTCAGAGGGTGGATAGTAGGTAGCATGGGGACGAAAATTCACCACAGAACATGGGGAACACAGTATAAATCAGAATTATTAGCGTCTAGTCAGAATTATTCGCAAAAACACTTATGAAGGGTGTGATGTTGAATGGAATAAAAAGGGGCAATAAGAGGTATTTGTAAAGCATGTTCACAACACGAACAATACATCACAGCTCGACGTCAGAAATGTACTGACAAGTGATTGTTACAAGAACTGTTCGAAGTGGCGACCGTGAAGGTCATAGCACAGCCGATACCAATGAATCAAGATTATCGGGCGCATTCAAACAAATTCGGTGGGCTGGCGATGTCAGCTGAAGTGATGAGGATCCATAACGTGAGGTCATCTACTGTAGCCACCGGCGTATCATACGCAACTGATTTCAGAGGCCCCAGAAAAATAAATGTAAGGGATTGAGGTCCAGGAAGCGTGGTGGCCAAGCAACAGATTCACCACATCTAATTCATCTCCCCGGATATGTAGCAAGCAAAGGGTTGCACCTCTTAATCGAAAAAATGGCCTGGTGCACTATCGTGCATTAACCACACGTTCTGGTGCCTAGTAGCTGGTACATCCTCTAGCGGGAAGACGCTGTAGGAAAAAATAGTATTTTGCATTATTGTGGCGTTCGGGCAGTACATTATACCTCAGCATTCGTTTGACCATCCCCTCGTCTGGCTCATCGTCCTGCCAATGGCTACTTTTATCGCGATTTTCACTAACTAAATATGGTTTGCGAACCATGTTCTGTGATTATTTGTTGTCCCCAGACTGCTTACTATAACCCCTCTGAATTTGTTGGTTGAATTCGAACAAACCCTGTATAAAATATTATGTATCAGAAATTAAATTGAAAATCTAGAATCTATGAAAACAATAGTATTCCATAAGTAAATTTCGATTTTATAGAATTTAATGGATGTCATTTATTGTAAAATAAAGATGAATATTAGATAATAATAATCTTAACATTGAAAATATATATTACATTTATGCACTTCAATACTGTAACCTCGAAACATTCTTAAATTTTAAATTCTACATTTGATAATTAGACAGAAAAAAATGTTGCTTTTAACTTTGTATAACATGATTTTCCTAAAATCCAGAGTACTCAAACTTTTTTCCGAAATCGACCCCTTTTAAAAGAATAATTTTGTCATAGAATCGTTTTACATTTTTCTAAAATATACACCTCATAATATAATCATTATGTTGATAAATGCACAAAACGATAAAAGATAACAATATATATATATATATATATATATATATATATATATATATAATAATAAAATAAAAGTGAAGAATAACTAGAACCCACAGTGCTAAAGAAGTAAGAAATTGGAATTCAGCAAACACAACAAAAAGTCATACGACTAAGTCATACGAAAAGTCATAGGACTAAACTGGAGGCCTATTATGATTTCGAAAGCTGTCGCTGAATTAGGCCATCGAATTAGGGTTAGCAATGCTTTATGGATCCACCTTCCCCGTACAGCAGAAATTTTCGATATAATAGAAATATATACATATATATATAGCTAAAAATAATTAGAAAATTATAGAAAAGAAGTAGTTTATTTTTTAATCTTGCGACATTCCCCTTTATATACTTGAATCACACCTTCCTATGCAAACCTATATTATTTTATCTCTACAGGTATTTAAAGGAATAATATTCTCCAAGAATTAGTAACCTTGAAAAATAAATAAAATGTTTAAGATGAAAAATTTGCCATCGACCCCTTTCCAAGAGACCCCTAGAATACTATTTACCCTTTTTATAAACTTCTGTATACACTCAAGAGGTTCACCTAAACTTCACTAGGAATCCCTTCTTGAATCTACACTCATGTTTGTCGTATTGAAAGACCGTGAGAAACTCATCAAAGTTAAATGTGTTTCACAGACTACTTCTATTAATGATAGTAGACATCTGAATTTAAACATCGAAAGAACAACATATAATGTCTAAAATCAGTATTTAGTGAAATCAACATGTACTACGATAAACTCTTACATATGACACAGAATCGAATCAAACAAAATGTCCATCTATATCTGAGAAATTGCATTCTAGTTTGTTTGTATCAGAATCTCACACTCACCAGTATTAAGTTCAAGCAAGCGTCATTAAAGGAAGCCCAAACATGTTTAATAAGTGGTACTTTTAGAGAATATGTAAACCAAGACGAAATTAATATATGTTGGGGGAAAGAGGTTTGAATATTCCTGGCTATATGTGGACAATCATTGCTTTGTTGAAAGTAGTTTCGGGAATATGCTAAAGGAAAAAATAGAACTTCGGGCTCCAGAATTCTTTTTAATGTGTCGGTTGCTGGTGAATCAATTCTTAGTTGAAATTAATTTTTAAATTTTTTTTAAATTAAATTTTTTTGTCAAAATGTCCTTAAAACAATTTTATACATGTATAATAATCTAAGTGATACTAAATATCATGAAAATTATCCATTTATGTGCTTTTTTAAAATCACGGTTCCGAACGTAGTCGGATACCTTAAAGAAAAGTTACGGAATTTCACTCTTGAAAATTTTTTTTCAGACACGTTCCGGATTAGCTTAGCAAAAAAGCTTGCCAATTTTTTTTTATGAAAGGGAATATGTAAAATAAAGAAAAATTCGGTTTCACTTCTCAAGATATAAAGGATAAACTGTGCATAAATAAATGGCAGACGATATTTATACTCAAGACGAAAAGAAAAGAACATTCGTGTAAATCCCCATAAGCTGTTAAAAGATTGCTTCTTTATTTTACTACTTTAATTTAATTTACTGTCTTATTTAAAAGCATGAAAATTGAAGAATGGAATATTAAGTTTCTTAAAAGCTGATGTTTTTAAGCTCATACCTTCATTCGAACAAGCTGATCTAAAAAAAAAACTTTTCTGCCCGACTGAAAGGTATGACTTCGCACTTTCAACAAAGCTTCTTCACGAAGTACGAAAGAAAGAAACACATAGGCAAATCCTAAAGATCCTTTCTTTGGAGACTTTGGATACCTTATCCTCTGGGGATGAATGGCTATACGTTTTCAAGAACGGTTCCAAGTTGACAGATATCAGTAATGCAGGTGCTGGAGTTTGCTGCTACCTATTCTCCTTCTACATGTTAGATATTAGTTGTTACTACTTAATATATGGCGTACCACCACATAACTACTACCACATGTATTAAATCTATTTCTTTATATTATGTTATATGATAAAAGGACGCCCGATGCATCACGTAGCCTATGCAGACTTAATGAATAACTGTCTTAAATGTATACTCTGTGGTTCTCTAAACATAATATTTTACTATACACCAATATGAATACACAGCACTGCTTTTGATGCTGAGATTGGACCTATAAGCATTGCTCTAACTCAACTTCTTTGCCACACAGATCGTGTTTCAAAGGTAGTTATTTTAAGTGATTCAAGGGCGACCATCCAAACAATGTCTTCACCAATATGACACCTATGTCAGTAGATATTCTCAAATGTCACCAGTTAATTGGCGATATACTTCAAGATCATATAGACATTGCCGTGCAATGGATTCCATCGCACTGTGACATTGATGATGAAAATGCCAATGATTAGCAAAGAAGGGGAAAAATCATTCAAATCTCTAGCAATAGAGTTCCTTTTTAGAAGTGCGAAAAGAATTGTAATGTTATACAGAGATCACACTTCTGGTCGAAATTCAACCAGAAGAGAAAACAAAAGGTATGGTTTAGCAAACTTTTTGATATTCCAAAATGGCCGCGAGATATATTTGTGGCCGAATTTTTAATCACCACTGGCCACGACTGCCTATCCAAACATTTAAACACAATAGGCATTGCCCAGAGTTCCCTGTGTAAACTGTATTAAATTCAATGAAGAAATGGACGTCATTCAATTGGTAAACTGCCGTGCACTCAACCCTGAATTCATGTGGAGCAGATATTGGGAGGCAAAACACAAAATATGTGGTTTATAGACTATACTGGGGACTTGTGTTTCTTTCAATTCTTACTATTAGTTCAGTATCTCCCTATGTACATCTTGTCCAAATTTTCAATCGTTAATAAAATACTTTCTATTCATCCATTCAAGTTCAAATACATTTTTTAAACTTGTAGTGGATGACACTTGATGTAGATACAGTTTTTTCAAATATTAATTCATTAATTAAATTTTATTTTTTTAATTTTATATTTATTCTGCGTTATTTCTGTCTTAGTTACAACTAGCAGCATCAGATGGCGTCAATACGTTTTTCTAACAAAGTAGGAATTGACGTTAAAAAAATTTTTATATTACTTGTTCGTTTCTTGTTTTGTTTGCAGTTGTCTTGTAATCACTCATTGAATTTTTTTTAAAAAAAACTGCTTAGTGAAATAAGTTAAAATGTGTTGTTATACAATTAAAATTACGTAATATACCTAAAATAATATATTTTCTCAGTTAAAATGCTTTTTCAGTTATCAGTTTGATCAAGATAGTTACGATTTCTTTTCATAAATAAAATAAACTTTTTTTTCTTCGTAAACAATACAAACCTAGACCAGAGAAATGAAAAATTTTCTTGTGATGTTTCTTTTCTACGAATTCAGATTTGAGAGAGAGAGAGAAACCAGTTTTACTCACACAGCAAAAAGTGAAACCGAAGGCTGTGAGTAATCCTCTTTTCTCTTGAATTTTATCGTCGACCGAGATGAAAACCCACGAGCGGAAGTAAAAAATAAATATCCCTTGGAAATGCAATCCAAGACTTCTTTCTAAGAAAATGAAAACGTCTCTTTTCAATGAATTACTGAGAAAATAAATACAAAAACTTCAGACATTGAAAAATTGAGGTTTTGAAACAAAAACTCGTTGATCGTCTTCATTTGATGTAGAACAACTTAAGAGATTTAAGAAAGTTATAAAAATGATGCATTGAAGTATTTCCTAGACTTTTAAATTGGTAAACTTAAAATAAAAAAATAAAGGATATCCTGTTTTCTCAATCCTCAAGCATTTTATTTACATTTAAATTAATTTGCTTTCGTTTAAATGTAAAATATAAAATATAACTTCGAACATTGCAGATAAAATTTACTCCAGTATCACTATTTCATTTTAAGTTCGTTCTGTAGAATTCGGCTGCTTCAAGAATTTTCTCTACAAGATATCTAAAATTCAATTATCAACTAAACAAGATAGACTCGGAACTAAAATTATTTCTTTTTTGCTCTTTAAAGAAAATGTATTACTAACTGAAAACTGAAGAGATTTATCAAAAGAAAGCGTCTCCACTAGATTGAACAAATAAACACACACAAGCGTGGGAGTAAGTGCTGAATTTCAATTAAATTCGTTGTCAGCTGTTATAAGTGCAATTTTTTCTCCTTTTTACGATTTAAACTTACTTTATATCGTGTTATCTGAGAACTTTCTTGAGAACATGATTTTCTTTATTCTTAATGCCCTTCTCACGGCTTTATCAGAGAAGAGTATGCAATTCACTTCCATTCATTGCATGTTTGAGTTAGGCAGCTTTGGGTAATGAGCGCAGGCTATCTGAAAGAAGTAGAATAAATGGAACTGAATAACATTTATGTGAAACTAAAAATAAAAATGAGTTAGTTTTTTTGACACCTATATTCTCTCTGTACAGAAAATAATATTTATTTACATTATTACTTTTATAAAATAAGCTCGTCTTAGGAATCTAATATATATTCCATGTTTTATTTTCTACATTGTAAAGCTAAATAATTTTAATAACTTTGCATACTAAAATTAATATTGGATCCTTATTGAAAAAAAGTTTCTAAATTTTAAATATTCACTTTCATAAGTGGTGATTTGTACACTTGCATATAAAGATTGGAACATTTTTCAGCCTAAATATATATTTCAAATTGTAGCCTTGATTTTTGTTTACGTTAGGAAAATATAATGAAGGATTTTTTGTTGTTTATTTCCTTTTCTACGTTTTAAATCCTTTAAATATAACTTACGAATACATAGCTTTTTTTAAATGTTTCTCATTTTTATTTATTCACAAACTTCTGAATTTAACAAACTTATAGCATTCTTTGGTCAATTCATCAGGATTTATTAAATACGAGTTAATTAGACTTTCATCATTAAAAATAGTTGTTCAATAACTGTCAATTACCTTTTGTGAGCTGTTTAAAACAATTTTTTGAAACACGTATTTATATAATTCTAATCAATTTTTAATTAAATTAATTCGTTTTCTTGAAAACAAAAAGACACACACACAAGTTCTTTTTTTTTCAAGACCTCTTCTATTCACAACGAATCCTAGGCCACACAGTTAATTGGCAAATTCGCTAATGCTCCAAAAAGTTATCCGGGTAGATTTATGTTTCTAAAGTATAAATTACAACTTTTGTGTACAAAATGCAACAAATGGGGATAGAGCAGAATATCTCGTAATATTTCGAGCAATAAAACGTTCTGTTATTTCATACGTTGGCAAGTTATATGTTGTAACGTTCTAAAGCTGATGTTTAGCTTAATTATTGAGTAAATTTTATAAACTTAGGAATCCGACTACGTTCGGAACCGTGATTTTGCAAAGCGTATAAATGGATAATATTTATAGTATTTAGTCTCACTTTTATTAGAAAATGTATATAAAATTGTTTTAAGAATAGTATTACAATAAAAAATTATTTAAGTACAATATTTTGACAAAAAAATGAACATAGAATGACCCATTTTCAAAATATTCTCCTTTTGTGAAAAAAGCATCTATTATGATAATATTTCACCTGTATATAACTCAGACCTCTATACAGAGACTCAACTAGAATTTTTGAAATATATAACTTAAAAGTGGGTTTATCCATGTGTTTTACGACAACAGAGGGGAGAAATTTTAAGAAAAAAACGCCGATAATTATTTCAATGGGTTGTAACTCTGAAAATAATATGACTTTTTCAAAAATTGTAGTTGAGCCTCTGTACAGAGGTCTGAGCTATATAGAGGCAAAATATTATTATAATAGAAGCATTTTCACAAAAGGAGAATATTTTGAAAAAAGGTTATTCGAAGTTAACTTTTTGCCGAAATATTGTATTTAAATCATTTTTTTTTGTCAAAATGTCCTTAAAACAATTTTATACATGTATTCGAATCTAAGTGACACTAAATATCATGAAAATTCTCCATTTATGTGCTTTTTTAAAATCATGGTTCCGAACGTAGTCGGATACCTTAAATGTTGTTTTCTGTGTTATTTGTATTCCTAAAATGGAAGCAAAATTTGTAAGTCCAGTGTGCGTGCGTGCGTGCGTGTGTGTGTGTGTGTGTGTGTGTGTGTGTGTGTGTGTGTGTGTGTGTGTGTGTGTGTGTGTGTGTGTGTGTGTGTGTGTGTGTGTGTGTGTGTGTGTGTGTGTGTGTGTGTGTGTGTGTGTGTGTGTGTGTGTGTGTGTGTGTGTGTGTGTGTGTGTGTGTGTGTGTGTGTGTGTGTGTGTGTGTGTGTGTGTGTGTGTGTGTGTGTGTGTGTGTGTGTGTGTGTGTGTGTGTGTGTGTGTGTGTGTGTGTGTGTGTGTGTGTGTGTGTGTGTGTGTGTGTGTGTGTGTGTGTGTGTGTGTGTGTGTGTGTGTGTGTGTGTGTGTGTGTGTGTGTGTGTGTGTGTGTGTGTGTGTGTGTGTGTGTGTGTGTGTGTGTGTGTGTGTGTGTGTGTGTGTGTGTGTGTGTGTGTGTGTGTGTGTGTGTTCATTATATCTATATCTATTACATCTATATATAAAGGAGAAAAGCGAGTCACTCACTCTCTCCTCACGATATTCCCTGAACTATTAAACTTTCAAATATGAAATTTAGCATGCATGTTTCTCTTGTTAAGTAGAGATCCGCTAGGAAGGGTTTTGCGGAAATCGACCCCAGAGGGGTATTGCTGGAGTGTTGAAGGTAAAAATGACAGTTTAGAGCTATTAGATCGAGAGACTTGAAATTTCACAAATTTGTTTATTTTGTTCAGTGCAGGTCCAATAAGAACGAGTTTTATGAAAACCGATTCATAAGGGGTATTGTGGGGGCATTATTGATAAAAATTCCCGTTTTTGAACTATTACACCTACAGATTTGAATTTGGGAAACGTGTTTCTTTCGTGTAAATATCCGCTAGGACTAAGTTTTCACGATAATTGACTCCCAAAGGGGGGAAGAGCTGCAGGAGTGTTATAGACAAAATTTCCCGTTTGTGTACTATTAGACTTGCTAGCCTGAAATTTGGCAAACATCTTCCTTCCGTTGAGTAAAGATTCGCTAAGAAGGGGGTGGGGTGAAAATCTACTTCCAATAGAGATTGCGGTGGTGTTATAGATTTAAAAAAATACACCAGTTTTTAAATGATTAGACTTAAATACTTGAAATTTGGAAAACATACTTCTCTTGAGTAGAGATCCGCTGAGAACGGGTTTCCCTGAAATTGTCTACTTAGGAGTCTGTTTGGTTTATTAGTGGAGGGGGGATTAAAAATGTTTAAGAAATTCCGGTTTTGAGTTATATTACACCTACAGTGTTGAAATTTGGCAATCATGTTTCTTTTGCCAATTGGAGATCCGCTAAAAGAAGGGGTTTGGGAAGTCAACTTCGGAAGGGGGTTACGGAAGCGTAAAAGATAAATATATTTTCGTTTCAAAACTTCGTTCTATCCTTTTTAAATCAAGTAAAATCTATTGAAATATTTTTAACTCATTAAAAAATTAAATATAGGACTATTTAGATAAAAAAAACATTTAAAAAAAACAATATATACAATAAAATGAAAAACCCAGTGAAGCGGGTAGATAATGGCTAGGATAGAGATAAAATAAAAAAATAATTTTTTAATGTTATAAAATGAAAGAAAATTCCTTTAAAATAATTCCAATTGAGGATATGTTAATTTCAATATTTCCTCGTTATATCGACCAAATATATTTTATGTTAAAAAGCATAAACTTATTCTAAGTTGAAAATACCTTATATACTATTAAGATCGAATAAATAACTACAGAAATTATTTTGATCGAATAGGTAAAATTATAAACATTAATTTAACATCAACACTTTTAGGATTTAACGCAATAAATCATAAAAAAAATGTTTAACTTTTTCTGTAAATATGTTTTATATCACCAAAGTGATACTTTGACAAAGAGTTCATTATTTTAACTTCAGATGTGATATCTGACTTGAAATATTGTCTGGGAAAGTTTTCTATAATCTTTGTTAACCATACACACAATTGTGGTTAAATGTTTCAGCTTGCAGAAGCTACTACATCGACCGAAGTTCGAAGAACATACAATTATGTTAATTATATATCATATCCAATTATATACATAAAGTTACTCTTAGAGTTTAATGCGAACTCAGATAGCTTCCGTCGTTTAACAAGATTTATGGTAAATGAGGTTCGTAGTATTAGGTGTTTATAACATTTGAAATTTAACGTAACTGTAATATTTTCTGTAATGATATTTAATGAAAGTCTAGACTTGTTTGCAGCGACAATTTCGAAATGAATTTGCTTCACTGCTACATAAAATATGAACTAGAACAAATTACATGAAATGTTTATCTGGATATCCCTTTGCTCAAATGCCTGTGAACTGTTTTAACCTTCTGAATTGCAAGTTTGTACGAATGAAACGCTTTCAAGGCCTTTCGGCTCAAAACATGCCAAAGAGAAACTCAATTTTGGAAGTAATAATACAAAAATTAAAAGGAACAAATAATATAAAAATGTCTTTTTAGTTGCTTTTTATTAAATAGTTACAATTAATATAAATATGTTTATACATATGACAGAATCGCAATATTAAATGACAAAATAGAAAGCGATACTATTTTCCATTTTCCTGTCTATGTAGGGTGTAGGACTTTTTTTTTGTTTGTTACTGTTTATTTATCAATTAAATTTAACTATTCTAATAAAATAGTACAGTAAAAAAGAAATCGTATGTTCAAAAATTAGGCCATCCCAGGTGGGCTTTAACTCCACGACCTTTAAATTAGAAGCCCAACGCACACACACACTATCCATTGCGCTAAAGGGACACAACGATCAAATCTCCTTTCTATATATGCTGTTAGACTATTATTTTTGTTTGTTGCTATTTATTCATTTTTTAATTTAATTAATGAATTAATATTTGAAAAAACTGTATTAACATCAAGTGTCATCCAAAGCAAGTATAAAAAATGTATTTGAACTTGAATGGATGAATAGAAAGTATTTTATTAACGATTGAAAATTTGAACAAGATATATATATATATATATACATATATATATATATATATATATATATATATATATATATATACGTATATATACATATATATACATATATATATACGTATATATATATATATATGTATATATACGTATATATACATATATATACATATATGTACGTATATATATATACGTATATATTTAAACGTGCATATATATATATATATATATATATATATATATATATATATATATATATATATATTATACATATATAGTCTAATTCTCTACAAACAAGAGATAAACTTTCACATCAATCACATTCGAAAAAAACACAGAGACAGTAAAGAGAACATGCAATGAAGGAAAATTAAAATTATAAAATGGATGCTGCAGTATTATTAACATTGCTGACTTAGGACAGCTAATATATAAAAAAAATTTATATAAAAGTGGGTTTGGACAGGTTTTTTGGCCAGCCAACCTTCCCCCTTTATGTAAATAATACTGAGCAAAAACCTATTGAAAGTAATGGATAGGAATATCTAAATCCATTACAAAATAGAGGTTACTTACCTGAAAATTGCACTTGAAAATGCAGAGCCCGCGCTAAATCTGAGTGCAATAAATAAATTATTGCCAGATTCTGGACCCTAATACAGATTCAAAGCATGTGAATGGATGACCTGTAGCACTTAACAAAAGTATAAAAAGAATAGAAACAAAAATTAATAAAAGCGTTACAAAAAACCATAACATTAGACACACTAGAGTATATATGAATTAAATAAAAATAAGTAATTTTAACTAATAATAGAATATGATGAAATGTGTAAATTTATAGTATTAAACTATATATATATATATATATATATATATATATATAAGAGTGAACTAATAGTAGGAATTGAAAAATGAGAAGAGTTTTACCTATGCATTATTTTAAATTGTTGCTAAGCACCTGATTATATATAAATTGCGGTCAAGCATCAATTGGCGAAAAGTAATATTTTTTTTTATCAAGAAACTTGGAATTTTTTTAATTATTCATTACTGGTGAGAGCAAACATGAATGGGGACTTGACACGAGCAGCGCTGTTTCCGTTGTGTGCTCGAGCCCTTGTGTGTGTCAGTAAAGACCATCATGTAAATGAGCTGGCGTGGATTGGAAATTTAGACCACGTTTCAAAGTAACGAGATCCGACTCCAGTAGCAAACACTCGTGTTGCTCCGTAGTGCGCAACGTTAATAAATAATCAACTAATACAGTGCTTCTCAAACTTTCAATGTTCGCAATGTTCAATCATAATTTCATCGCCCCCCTTCCATACAATAACGATGTATTACACTCAATAATACTATACTTTGACGTTAAACGTACAATACGTCTCTAATCTTTTAACTCCCCCCACCGACGTATATAAACGTCTCACTCAGCCAGTGTATTAATTGCTCCAGACGTATATATACGTCCTACCGAGGTTACTATCTTTTCTGTGATCTGCTATCCATGAAATTATCCCGAATGTTTTGAAAATCAATAAAATGAACTTGACAGTTTTTGCGAAGGATTTACTTATTTCAGAGGATTTGATTTTGTTTATTCCTTTTCTATGACCACATACGCTTACACGTACGTGCTAAATGGTGGCATTGGGGAACAAATCGCGTACTTTTTAATCGTTATTTAAGGGATTAATCATAAACCGTACAAATTATCAAGATAAGTGTTAATATTGGCATATAATTTTATACATGACAAATCTATGGGGTGACTGGTAATTATTAAACTTGTCCTTAAATTAGTATTGTTAAATTAATTATAAAATAGATTGTATAGTATTGATACATTTATAAGTGTATTATAATGTAAATGATTATTTTATTTTTTATTTCGTCAGAATGTATTTGTTTGTTTACTTTCAGTGATTTAATAATTATTTTAAATAATTTTTTGTTTTCGACTTTTCAATATGCTCGCGCCCCCTTTGTAGGGTTATCACGCCCCCTAGGGGGCGCGCCTCACAGTTTGAGAAACACTGAACTAATATCATATGTTCTTAGAAAAGAAATCTCTCTTTTTCGTCTCGATTAAAGCTTCAATTTCATCTCTGAAAATACCCTCCTTTTCATATTTTTACTCAGTGATTACTTTCATTAATTACTTTTTGAGTTAATGATTGCTTACTTTCATTACTTATTTCGAACAATGTTCATTTTCTATCTGGATTTTTTCTATGCATATTGATTTTAATTTTTTTAATATGTTTTACACTTAATAATTTTTCTCTTTTATTTAACGGAATAAGTTTTGAAGATACATTCCACACACATTTTCAAATATTGATTTTATGGCTCCTCTTTTTCTTTTTTTGTTTTGTTTCAGAAAATAAACGAATTGGTTTGTACAATTTTGTTATAAATTTCTCCAAAAATCCATCGTATGATAATTTTGCAAGGTATATTCGGATACTTAAAAAGATCTTAATTATAGAAAAGAGACGCGTGATATTGTGACTTTTTGTTAGTTATTTTTTAAAAAAAAATTTAACATTTAATTCCTATAGCTTAGCTCCATTATATTCAAACAGCATCCCACAAAATATGCTTGTTGATACTTGTTAAATCTGTCAAGGATGAAAATCCTCATATTGATGTGGTGAGGTTGCATTCATGTTCAGATGTCGTCCTCGATACTCGTCAATGGCTCAAATTAAGTGGCCGTGATAGCCTAGGGGTTATGGTTCCGAACTCGTGGCTGGTGTGTCATGAGTTCAAGCATAAGTGCCACTGAAGATCCATCGTGTACTGGGACACATAAACGTCGAGGCTCTAAGTCCTTCCGTTAGTGTAGTGTGGTAGTTTGGAGAGGGGAAAGCCAGCTCAGATGTTGTCCTTGTCACTTGGCCATGGTTCAAAATTACGTGGTCCTTCGCCAAAAGTCTTCGTGTAGCTGAACAGTGCGACTTTAATATTCACTCACCCAAAGATTATAAGTTCATGTAGGTATATACATTTTGTATTGCCATGTTTTGCATGGCATATTTAAAGTCATGATTCACCCTTTAAAACTTAAAGTTTTGTTTGGTACATATTAAGTAATTCTTATAAGTGTACCCAAATGTTGTTTGTTAAGTCACATTTCGGAATTTCAAAACTCTTAGAACGATGCCACGAACAAAACTATTTCCAGACGATAATTCTCTTGCTTTATGATCTAGATGTAATCTTGATCATGACTCGAATAATCATTTCATATGTAGACAATAGTGGGAGATTTTTTTCCAGTGATCAAAAGAAGAAAAATGTCTTTGGAATAGAAAAACGAGTTTTATGACCCAATCGTGGAAGTGTTTATTGACCACTCTTCCTTTCGTTTTATGGACTTCGCAAACGATCAAATTTTTCTACGACCTATCGGTCACAGGATCTAAAGCAATATCCAAGAAAGGGAAGAATGTGATTAAGCCTATTTGGAATTGTGATGTAGTCAAGATTTTGAGTTTTATATATTTCGTTCTATCTCAACTAATCTTTTAACATTTTCTTGAAGAATAATGATATCTTAAAGTGAACTGAATATGTACCTTAAAGTGAACAAAATTCGATAGAACTTCTTATTATCTATGACCTTTTTAACATATTGCGATAATTTAAATTTATTTTTATAAATCTAAAAGAGACAATAATTAAAAAAGATATACATTTTCTTTCGTTCAACATTGCATACCAATAATTCGTTATGTGTGATTTGTGTATTTATAGTAGTGCTTCTCTCTAACTTTCAATATTTAACCTTAATTTTCATCGCATCCCCCTCCATACAAATAACAATATATTAAATTCAATTACTGACACAAAAGCTACTACAATACACGACGACGTTTTCTTAAGTGCAACCGTCGTATATAAACACCTCGCTCAGCCAAAACGTTAATTATCCCGGACGTATATATACGTCTTCCCGAAGTACGACCCTTTCTGTGCACTGCTTTCCATAAAATTATTCCAAAGGCTTTGGAATACAATAAAAGGGCCTTGACACTGTTGGCGACAGATTTGCCTATTTCAAAGGATTTCCCCTTATTTATTCATTTTCTTCCCCTTCCCTCAATACATTACATACGCTCGCCTACGAAAAAAATAGCGGCATTCAGCAGCGAATCGTGTAACTTTTAATCGGCGGTTAAGGAGTTAATTATAAGCCGTCAAATTATCAAGATGAGTGTCAATTGTTTCATATAATTTTGTATATGACAAGCCCATGGGGTCACTGTTAATTATTAAACTTGTTCTTAACTTAGTATTGTTAAATTAATTATAAAATACATTGTGCAGTACAGATAAATTTATAAACGTGTTATATCAGTACAAATATTAATTTTATTTTTTATCATGTCAGAATGTATTTTGTTTGTTTACTTTCGTTAAATTAATAATTTTTTTATAAATAATCTTTTGTTTTCGATTTTTCAATATGCTTGTAGAGTTATCACGCCCCACAGTTTCAGAAACACTGACTTATAGGCGAAGAATAAGTAGGCCTAAACGAATAGGCCTACAAGTGGGAAATTCTGTTATGCAATAAAATACGAGTATGTTAATTATGCAAATCTAACTTACAATGCATTTTCTACAAGGGATACAATGATTTCTACAATTACATTGATGTGCATATGAAATCTTGGATTTTCTTTACGTGCAAAATTTTGTCTCCCTGTTTTCGTTATCCTTTTGTTTTTGCCATAGTCTTGTGTATAGTCATATTGCCCATTGCCATAGAAGATATTCAACAAAGATATTCTCAAAAGTGCTCCATTTTGTTATTTGTTTTGAATTTCGTAAGGATATGAGAATTCAACCAAGATTCGTATAATTCGCTTGCACGAGTATAAACTTGGTAATTATGTTGCAAAACCTGCACGTAATATAAACCAGAAATTTGGAGAGAATACTGATAACAATTGAAAAATGCAGAGTTAGTTTGAAATATTTCGGTCTGGTAGTTTTTTCCCCGACAAAATAAATCACGAGCAAGACACAAAACTTCTGTGAAAAATGATGCTTTGACAGCATTGGTTGAAACGTATCTTTCTATATCTATTATATACAATCGGTATATTGATCAAATGCATGAAAACTTTAACATTATACATCCACACATCCATCCCTTGTTAATCAGTATGCCCCGATACATCTCTACAACATCACTTCATCACATACGTCGTACAAAACAATAGCGCAATTAATTGAGCTGCACCCAGCTTATTAATCGTATCTTTTTCCCACTGAATTTCATTTTTAAAAATATTTAGAACAGTTTTAAACGAGATGAATAGTATGAAAATGAAGATAGCCTGAAAAAATCTATATTAGAGTTTATTAGTTCTAAAAATCAGAATTTCTACAAGTCGAGCATCTATTCATTAAATCTCGTTGGGAAAGGTGCATTGATGCAAATGGAACAAATTTTGATTTAGTAAACAGCTTAAAGAAAAGAATGTGGTGTTATATATCCACTTAAAAATCCGTCATTTCATACGCCTACTGATGTATAAACATGAGATTTTAAGTCATAGTCAAGAACTAAATATACTTTAACTAAGGTCCAGAAACACCCCACATTCTTTGGTAAAAGCTACAACATATTTAAGATTATATTCAACAGATACAATAGATTTCATTATGAATAGGCTTCTCAAACATGTGTGTAGTATCCTTCTTACACTTCATGCAAAACATCCTCTCATGTCTCTTCTATATAAGTTATTACTAGCCTTAGAATCTACTAGGTATAATTACAATATAATGCACATGCATTGTAAAATGTATGTAGAAATACTTTTAAATAATTCCAAAATAGAAAATTTCCAGTTTCTTATTCCATTAAAAAAATATTCATCTTATACAGTACATAAAGAGTTGCGGAGTTCAAACGACAAATTCAGAGGGGTAACATTAGGCAGCTCAGGGACGACAAATCACCACAGAACATGGGGTCGCAAACCACTTTAATCAGGGAAAATCTCAATAATAGTAGCCGTTGAATGGATGATGAGCCAGACGAGGTGAGTTGCTCATGATTTACGTCTAATTAATGTATTTCTTACCTCTCATTGCTCGTTTTCACTCCAGTCGAAATCACAACCTTCATAACTGTGTTTGCAAGTAACTTCGACTAAACGGGGTTTACGACCCTATATTCTACATTGATTTGTCGTCCCCACACTGCCTACTATCACCCTCTGAATTTGTCAGAATAATTTGGAAACACCTCGTATAATCACAAAATTAGAAAAATTTAACTTTTAAAGAATTAACTTTTTAAAAACAAGAATTAGTACCAAAATTCTTATTGTGCTGTGGGTCATTATAGAAATGTTTAGATTCTTCACTTTTCGAATGAAAATGAGCTTAAAACTAAGACAATCTTTGAAAATCTAAGGTTATGGTGAAAGTTGTTCCCACACCAAAAGAATGTTCCCTTGATTCATAGAAGAACTAGAAAGTATTTGAGGTTTTGTTAAAAATGCCGTTGATTTATTTGTGTGTAGAACTGTTATTTACATACAATAACTAAAAGAATTAGTAATTAAATTCTGTGATAGCCCATGGGCTGTAGGTATCATTTCTTCATCATCCACGCAACCTAAGTTTAAGGGGATAAGAGATTGACCACACAGAGATTCCATACTAAAATTAGTTTATTGTTATCTAAATTTATATTCAGCAAAGCAACACAAATCTAGGAGGCGAATGATCAGAAGTGATGAGACATCAACTATAATTCTAACAAATAGCGCAATAAACCACCGAATATATATTTATAGATGATTCCCTGACTTAACTAGAATCCGCTCTAGTAATAAAGTTTAATCTAATATTTCTTACCACTAATCCACGGCAAATAGCTACCAGTCCTTATATCGTCAATATAATCCTTGATCCAACTTGCTTCGGCGAATGAACGATCTTTTGGCTTCGAACTCACTTTTAACTCTCCTTCTTAGAGCTTCGCTAGCACTATTAGACCTCCTCATAGAACTTCTTAGAACCTCTTCATAGAACTTTTCCTCTTAGAACTTCGCTAGCACTACTAGACCTCCTCATAGAACTTCACGCGAATACTAAAGCTCCAATATAAACACAATTCCTAATCTGCATTATCGCGTTCTCTTCTTGAGTTGGTTGGAAAGAATTGCCATTCTAGCCCCAAAGATTTCTCAAGAGGTTTTAATAGAAGACGCGATAAAGCCCCGTCATAATTCTACAGTTGGAATCTCTGCACATAAATTTATGTTTGAAAGTTATGTTATGAAAGTTCTATATTCCTTTTGTGCCTAGTATTACTTAAATTTTGTAATATGTTTAGTAATTGATTGAGATGATTACATTTACTACTCACCACGTCTCAAAATCTTCAAAAAGGGTTCAGAACAGACTTCCAGTTCAAGTGGTACCGTACATTTGGAAAATCAAACAAACGGTGAATTCAATAAAGGAGAGATAGTAAAATTGGAGCCAACGTCATATTTCGAGAATAGACATTGAGAAAAAACTTCACTATCCTAACTATCTCCAAATGCCTCTTTGATATACAATGGGATTCAATGTGTATAACAGTCTCTCTATTACTTCCTTCTATATTCTTAAGTAAAACCATTTTCTATTCGATTTGAAAATTCTTGATCATTGAGCTCGGTATCTTGAAAATCAGACACTGTCGTGTATTTAGTGTTGTAAGAAAAATAAAAATATACGAAATTTCAATTATTTTCAGCCAATAAGCTTCTACATTGCTTTTGAATAACAACAATTTTATCATTATCATTATGTACAATGGGCTAAATTCATGATGGTCATATGATAAATGCAATTACGTGTTCTCCATTGAATTCAAACGTGGCATTAGACTTGTACTTGATGTTCTAATTGCAAAATTTAGGTACAATTTCAAATTTTATAAATGGGTAAAAATGTTTAAACAACAAGATTCTTCAAAAAAATTCAAAATTAAAACAAAAATTCTTATGATTGTACTTTGAGATCAAGTTCATTTTGTTAATCTATGTGCTCTATCACTGTTAACAAATATGTACTTTTTAAAAGAAAATTTTGAATAAAGCAAAAATTCGCACACATCAAAGAGTATGAACTGATTGGCGAAAAACGCGACTACAGTTTATTTTATTAAACCATTTACTAAGATTTGTTCAACGTTTTTTGCTACTATGTATTTAACTCCTATGCCAATAGTAACAAGTAACCTAATATTTTCTAATAAAAACGCCTCAGAATCAGGCACCCTAGCATACATTTTTACTGTACATATTCACAAATAAATTAAAATTCAGAAAACAGTTACAAGTACATCAGAGCCTAAGGACATCACCAAAGATTCATTCAATTTTTATTTTACATTTTGAAATTTTTTTATTGAAGCTTCTTTGTGTGGTACTTAAAAATTCAATGTCTTGATTGTGTATTACGGTCAATCTAATGAGGTTTAATTACATCTATTGCAACCTTCTTTGATTAAAGGAAGCAACTTTGTATATATAATCCCAGTACACAACCACCCTATAAATATTCCTCTTTCTTGATGTGATTGTTATGAAACACATTTAAAGAAGTTCAATCTCTCAGGCTTCATGGAGAATCAGTTCCACAATGCTGTTTCAAACTATTCATTAAATGCTGCACAAATATACTCGATTCACACTTTTTAAAACGTTTAAAATGTTTTGGTACTTACGTGTTATACCATGGACCAATTTTGTCGAATCAAAATGAGTTTCCAAGTGCAGCTCTTAGTGAAAATCCGTTCCTATGCATGTTCAGAAACAACAATTTAGTCTGCGTATGCCCGAAAATAAACTTTTTTATAGGCTGTACCGTTCCCACGCGTATTAAAAAGTCATATTTTTGATCGCTCATGTTATAAAATAATAACATTGATTTAATCTGTAATATAATTTTTCTCTTATTTTATTGGGGAAAAAATGATTAAATTTTGGGACTTATTTTTGACGGAAGAGAACGTTGTGGAGTATTTCAGTCAACGTTAATACCCTAAAGACTATTTCATTTAACAAAATGGCAAAATCACACAGTAACATCGGGGATCTAACGACAGCTTCTAGATACGCACTTATGCTAACTTATATGGTGTATTTCAGCAATTCTAAGACTTTCGATTGCCGCTACTTCCCTTTATGTATCAGAATGACATCGAGGATCCCCAAGATTTTGAATATCCCACCCCGACTCTAAATATTCTTGATCAAAATACAAGTTCTGGTAGTTTCTTCATTGAGGTTTATTTAGTAATCTAATCTAGTATGGCACATCTTTCAATTTTCCACGAGGCCTATCAAAGTCTGTGAAAGAGGGAAATCTCAACGTTACATGATAGACTCCCAGATATCCCTAGAAACGCACTGTGGACCCCCAGGGTGTATGGTGGTATCTTCATAAGCCAATAACAGCCTTCGGACAGAGGTGATCACTTTTGTCTAGTGGTTATGTTACTCGGCTACGAACCCTGGCGTCGAGGGATCTCGGAATTTCACTTCCACAAAATAAAGCCTTACAGCAAAAGCACTGTTACGGTGGCATGCTTATAACGACCACAGGCGAATCCTGTTTACCAACGGGAAAAGTGTTGATATCGAAGAATTTTGGAACCACTCGAATGACTATCTATCCATATATATATATATATATATATATATATATATATATATATACAAGAACTGCCAAGGAAAAAAAAATGCTCACAAAGAGATTATGATTTAAATTCCGTAAAGGTTTGGTGGGATGTTAGCTATGAAGGCGTTTCAGAAATTCACTTTTGCCACAAAAGAGGGTGTTGACGCCTGCGTAATGATGACTGCGAGTATGACGTATGCGTGAAGATGCCTGCGCGCACCTGCCAACCGGACTATATATGGTCGGAGAAGCTGAAAGATTGGGTATTGCTGACGTGGGTAATAACTTGTTTACATCGAAACCCACAATAACTTCTGTTACCTTTTGGTTTTATTAAAATTTTAGTCGGAAAGACTTGGTCCGTCATATTATTAAAACTCGTGACACTCACGAACATTTTTTGGTCCGTCGAGCCGGAGTCACGAACTAAAGCGCGATGGATATTTTAAAATTAAACAAAGCTAAAACTTCCTTAAAAGGAAGTATTACTAGAATTGCAACCTTCATGGACAACGCGTCCGAACATGTTGACATCACCGAGCTGGAGGTCAAACTCAAGAAAATTGACCAACTCCAGAGGAAAATTGAAGAATTGAAGGAGCTACTTTTTGGATTAGAAACCGCAAAACCAACAGAAGAAGCGGAATTCGAAGAAGATTTATACAAATGTGAAACGCGTCTGGACGATTTGGAGGTAAGAGTTAAAAAATTGATTAACTCAATTAATGTATCATTGTCTGTGACTGCAGTTGAAAAAAACAAATACGAAAATGGAACTTTTGCTCAAACAAAAATTCCACCTATAATACTTCCCACCTTTTCGGGAAAATATGAACAATTTAGTAACTTTAAATCCCAATTTGACGATTTAATTACAACTAACGAACAACTGACTCAGTCACAGAAATTGTATTATTTGAATTCCTGTCTATCAAATGAAGTTAAAGAATTTGCCTCCACTTTCGATACATTTTCTTCATTGTATGAAGCACTCGAATCCCGATATGATAACAAAAGATTGATTGTCGATATTCATGTGCAACAAATATTAAATTTTAAGAAGATAGAACGTCAGAATCCGAAAGAAATTCGTGAAATGATTGATTGCATTAAAAAAAAAACTTACGGGCTCTAAAATTACTAAACTATGAGCAAAATAATTTATTTAATGTATTTTTATTAAATATTATGCTAAAGAAATTGATAATGAATCACGAAAAAATTTCGAACTGAGTTTAAAAGCAAAAGATGTTCCCACATTTGATGAATTTATTGCATTTTTAGAACAACGCGAAACCATTCTTTTATCCGTAGATAAAAATTGTATTGTCGAAACAAAAACGATATTAAGAAAATCTAACTTATCCTTTAAGACAAAAACCAACCTTTTAATGAATCGATCTGTTGAAAACAAGAGTTGCATAGTTTGTAAGGATAAAACTTTACATCCGATATTTCGATGCAAAGGTTTCTAGAATTGAACCCCGAAAACGATTAGATTTAGTCCGTCTGCATAAGTTATGTGAACTGTGTTTGCGAAAAAACCACAAAAGGATGCAATGTACTTCGACGTATGTGTGCCCATGTGGCAAAAAACATTCTCGCTCCCTCTGTACTGCGGCAATAGATGACCGAAAAAAAATGGGTTATTCCCTCTGCCGAACTTCCAGTACTAACTAACCCGGAGGACCGGGAATCGAATGTGGTGGATTCTTCCACACAGAACACAGTTTTGAGTAGCACTGCTTCTCAACATAGAAAGAACGTGTTAATATCGACTGGTAGCGTTTTCTTACGAAATAATGAAGGCCGAGAACTAAAATGTCCCGTCATTTTTGACTCAGCGTCTAACATTAATATTATATCCAGAAAAATGTGTGATTTTCTTGGTATTGCAATAGAAAAGATAAATTCCTCAGTTTCAGGACTCAATTCATTAAAACAAAACTTAAAGGGAAAAACTAATACTTTAATTTCTAATAAAAGTGGTACTTTTAGAGAAAACGTAGAATTTTTTGTGACTGAAAAAATTACCGGGTTGACACCAAGTGTTACGTTAGATGTTTCGGAAATAAAAATTCCTGAATTTTTAGAATTATCAGATTCCTATTTTTACGAAGCTAAGGAAATTCACGCTTTACTGAATGCGGATATTTTCTTTAGAATAATTAAAGATAACGTATATAAAGTAAATAAAGAATTGTTGTTTAGGGAAACTGAATTTGATGGATTGCTGGAGGACGACTCCAGGGAACCAATACTAATAACTTCTCATGTTACTGGGATAATGATTCGGTTGATGATACATTAAAGCTGTTTTTTGAGCTCGAATCCCTTGGCATAAAAGATGACCCTTGCTATCGGAAAGATGACCAAGCTATGAATATTTTTAAGGAAACTGTACAATATAATAATAATCGGTATGTGGTTGAATTACCTTTTCGTAAACATTGGAACGAATTGTCGAATAACATTTCTGTGGCAAAGCAACGTTTCCAGAGTTTATGGGGGAAGGTTACGAAGAGATAAAACCCTTTACACTCAATACAAAGAAACGATTCAAGATTATTTGAATCAAGGAATCATAGAAAAGGTCAATGATACTGAAATTAATGTACACAAACCAATGTATTACTTACCACACCAAGCGATAAAAAAGGAGGGTCGTGTTACTACTTCTACTCGTATTGTTTTTGATGCAGCTTCACACCAAGCTAACGAACTATCACTGAACGATTGCTTGTGGCCTGGACCTAATTTGAATCCTAATCTTTTAGATGTTTTAATTAATTTCAGGCTAAATCGAGTTGCAATATCATCGGATATTCGTCAGGCTTTTCTTCAAATTTACTTGGCGGTTAAACAAAGATTTTGTACGGTTTTTATGGACAGATAGTAATCCACGTATTGGGAAAAGCTCACTTTGCAAGTTTATAGATTTAACAGGGTGATATTTGGAGTTAATTCTAGTCCATTTCTACTAGCAGCAACAATCAAATATCACATTGAGAAATATAACGAAATTCATCCCATAACTGTACAACATTTAGATTCTTTCATGTATGTGGATGATTGGATTACGGGACAGGATACTCGAGAGGAAGCTCTTTCATGTCTCGCCACGCTAAGAATATTATGAAAGAAGCAGGGATGGAGATGCGAAAATGGATCAGCAATGATACCGTTTTAATGGCTCAGTGGGCGGCTGAAGGTTTCGACACACATCCTATGGATGCATCCATCAGGTTAGGAACAAACAAAACAAAAGTGTTAGGCATGGCCTCTAGATGACTGTCTGACGTTGGATACTAAAGGTGTGCTGGAATTCGTTTCGATAAACGAAAATACTAAAAGATTTATGTTACAAACAATAGGGAAGATATTTGATCCCCTGGGATTGCTCACCCTTACTATAAGAATAAAATGTGTCATACAAGAACTTTGGATAAAAAAAAAAAACAACTTGGGATGAAATTTTACCCCCAAAGTTAAAGGAAAAGTGGTTAATTTGGTGTAAAGAACTGCCCCTATTAGATAATCTTAGAATTCCAAGGTTAGTTCTTGATTCAACGAATGATGAGGTAAGTGACCTCATTGAAATTCACATATTCTGCGATGCCTCTAAACTCGCCTAAGGTGCAGCAGCTTACGAAAGTAAGAAAACAAAATGAAGTGCTCGTAAATCTCATCGCTTCAAAAACGAGGGTGGCACCCCTGAAAGCAGTTACTTTGCCTCGACTTGAGCTCCTGGGAGCTTTAGTAGCAGCTCGATTGAGTTCAAGGGTTCAAGAAATCGTCCGCAAGAAAAAAAAGGAGTGCAAAGTGTTCCATTGGACAGACTCCAAAATAGTCCTATTCTGGATTAAAGGCTCTTCTAAAAGATGGAAACAATTCGTGGCTAACAGAGTGCAGGAGATCTCCGAGCTAACTGATCCTGATTCTTGGTTTCATTGCTCAGGACAAGACAATCCCTCAGATTTCTTGTCTAGGGGACTTAGTGTTGATACACTTATTTCCAACAACAAATGGTGGACTGGTCCAGCCTTCCTAAGAACTGACGAACTCCCCAAAACTGTCTCTGAGTGCCCGGAACTGAATGAAGTAGATTATTTGCCTGAACTAAAATCAAAGGACTCTAAAGAACATACTGTATTGACTTTAAACTTTAATCAAACATTTTTTGATCATTTACTTTCTCGTAGTAATAAGTTTCTAACTATCGTTCGAGTGTTAAGTTTTCTTTACAGGTTTCTATTTAACATTAGAAATCCAACTAACAAGAAAACGGGACCTCTTACTTCAGATGAGATGAAAGAAGCAGAAATTTATTTAATGAAAACAAGTACAGCTTAGCTCATTCTATAAGGAAATTAGAGCTATGCAAAATGGTGATGACATTTGTAATAAAAGTAAGATTTTAAATTTATCCCCATTTTTAGATGATAAAGAATCATTAGAGTAGGTGGAAGACTGAAACACTCTCGACTTCCTTATTCGAGTAAACATCCTATATTGCTTCCTGCGAAAAGTAAACTAACTATAATTATTGTTAAATACTACCATGAGAAATATTTTCATCTTGGGCCCCAACATTTACTTTATCAGGTTAGACTTAAATATTGGCCAATTCACGGGCGAAATATTTGCAGAAAAGTTGTGCATAACTGTGTAATTTGCTTTAAATTTAATCCTAAAATTTGTTCTCAAAAAATGGGCGATTTGCCAAAAGAAAGAATAACTCCCGAAAAGGTCTTTAATTCAACTGAATTGATTTGTCTGGACCCTTCTTTATCAAAAATAAGTATCAGAGGAAAGGTCCTGAAATTAAAGTTTATGTTTGTATATTTATTTGCCTTGTAACAAAGGCCATTCACTTAGAGATAATCAGCGACTTAACTTCGCAAGCTTTAATTGCTGCATTGAAAAGATTTATTTCAAGAAGGGGTAAGTGTCATAAAATATTTTCGGATAATGGTACTAACATGATAGGCGCTAATCGAGAAATAAAAGCTTTGTCTAAGTTAGTAAGAGATAGAGAAGAGTCTTTATTTGCGTTTTTCGCAGAAGAAGGCATTGAATGGTCATTTATTCCCCCTAGAAGCCCAAACTGGGGAGGTCTATGGGAGGCTAATATAAAATCTTTAAAATATCATTTTAAACGCGTTGCAGGAAACTCAAAATTTAGTTATGAAGAATTATTGACTTTAATAACGCAAATTGAAGCAATTTTGAACTCTCGACCTCTTACGCCACTTTCATCTGACGTAGATGATTTGGAGGTTTTAACCCCAGCTCACTTTTTAATCGGGAGACCGATCACAGCTATAGTGGAACCGTCTCTGTTGCAATGCGAATCAAATCGTTTAAATGTTTGGCAGAGAATAACTAAATCAGTTCAAACGATCTGGAAAAGGTGGAGCCTTTCATATTTAAATAGTCTGCAACAACGAAAGAAATGGATTGTTAATAAAGAAAATCTCAAATTGGGAGATATGGTTTTAATAAGAGAAGAAAATCTTCCTCCTTGTAAATGGTTATTGGGACGTGTTGTTAAAATATACATGGGGAAAGATAAGAAAGTTAGAGTTGTAGATATTAAAACTGGTAAAGGTATTTATAAAAGGTCTATCAATAGGTTGAGCATACTGCCTATTGAAAATTAAATGTGTATGGTTATTTATAATATTATTAACTTGGAATTTATAGTTAGAATTTTTGGTATTCTCGTGTATCAAATTACTTACTATGTATTATTATGTATTTTATTATTTGAGAACTTAAGCTAATTCTCTCTGCTGAAATTTGATATTCACTTAATATTTATTAGTATTAATTCATGTTTAAAATTTATTGAGTATTTTTGTTAAGATACAAATTGTTAAGTTCTTGCATGTGGACATAGCAAGGCCGGGCGGGATGTTGACGCCTGCGTAATGATGACTGCGAGTATGACGTATGCGTGAAGATGCCTGCGTGCGCACCTGCCAACCGGACTATATATGGTCGGAGAAGCTGAAAGATTGGGTATTGCTGACGTGGGTAATAACTTGTTTACATCGAAACCCACAATAACTTCTGTTACCTTTTGGTTTTATTAAAATTTTAGTCGGAAAGACTTGGTCCGTCATATTATTAAAACTCGTGACACTCACGAACAGAGGGGAAATCACTGCAAAGGTTTATTGAAACACTATCATAAAACGGATAGTGAATCCCTGAACTTAAACTTGTTCAATGGAAACGATTGGACTTTTGAACAGAACTCTGTCCCTGTTCATTAGACTATGACGACCCAGCGGTTGTTATAAAAGAATGTGCTGGATTTAAAACCCCTCGAGTAGAAATTATGATACGCATTAGAGACAAAAATGTGCCGAAAATAGCATCTTAATTAGAACTATCTGAAACGTTCCTTATGGAAAGTAGCGATGGAAATTCTCAAGGAGGAACTTCGTGCTTAGATAGGTGATTGACCAATGAGCCTTTAGGCCCACATAGAGTCAAAGAAGCGATCATTTTAAATAAGCAGTGCAATAAGTTTAAGGTATCCAACTATGTTCGAAACCGTGATTTTAAAAAAGCGTATAAATGGATAGTTTTCATAATATTTAGTGTCACTTAGATTCGAATACATGCATAAAATTGTTTTAAGGACCTTTTGACAAAAGAAATTATTTAAATACAATATTTTGTCAAAAAATTAACTTAGAATAATCTTTTTTCCAAATGTTCTCCTTTTTTGAAAAATGCTTCTATTATAATAATATTTTGCCCGTATTCAGCTCAGACCTCTGTACAGAGGCTCAATTATGATATTTGAAAAATTCACATTATTTTCAGAGTTACAACCCATTGAAATAATTATCGGCGTTTTTTTCTTAAAATTTCTCCCCTCTGTTGCCGTAAAACGTAGATAAACCCACTTCTAAGTTATATATTTCAAAAATTCTTGTTGAGCTTCTGTACAGAGGTTTGAGCTATATACAGGCAAAATATTATTATAATAGAAGCATTTTTCACAAAAGGAGAACATTTTGCAAAAAATTATTCTAAGTTAATTTTTTGCCAAAATATTGTATTTAAATAATTTTTTGTCAAAATGTTCTTAAAACAATTGCATACATGTATTCTAATCTAAGTGACACTAAATATCATGAAAATTATACATTTATGCACTTTTGCAAAATCACGGTTCCGAACGCGTAGTCGGATACCTTAACCTAAAAATAAAATAAAACTAAAAAAATAGTTTTAAATTTAATCTTAAAGTTTTTAATTTTAGCTCCTTTATAATTGTATCAGAACTCATAGCACGAATAGGTAGTTCTGCAAGATATCTCTTTTGTATCAACGTTTCTTTGCATCTCAATATGTATGTTTGGCTTTGTATGTTTTTTGTATCTCAGAATATTTTTCTTTATTAAAACTTCAGATCTTGTATCTGCAGCTCTATAAATATGTTTCATTATAAAGACAATAAAGAATGTTTCAGCCCTGTCATTTAAAAACCTCTTCTTTTTTTTCTTTCAAAAGAGGAACACGCCTTACAGCATGTATATTTAATTTTCCTTTGTTCCGGGTGGGATAAAAATAACTTCAGATAACTCCGTAAAGATGAAGAGTGCATTATTTAAGAGGATCGATGCAAATGTTTTTCGTCTGCCGCGTGACGAAGCATCCCTTTAGCAAGAAAAAAAAAGGATGAAGTAATGTTCTTAAAACAGAACAATGTTAACCCTAGTTTTTTGTGACAATTAGAAAATTTCTTTTGCACCAAAAATTATTCATAATATCTGCAAAAATTATCTTATTAATAAGATATGAAAATGTATAACCATTAATTTGCGTAATTATTTATTCATTATTTAATTATATAATTGGTCTGCATTTATTTATTAATTAGTAATTCATATTAATTAATTAATCATTGATTAAATTATTAATATATTTATTTTAGTTTTTCTATAGATGATTTGATACAGCTGTAAAATGGTTATAATTGGTCACAAATGTTTAGAAAAAATATGCAATTTAAAAATTTATGTGTATATGTGCTCACGCCCCACGCAACCATAAGAGATTCAATCTTTCCGAGTAGCTGTTTTTCCTTATTTTACTTTTTATTATAAATTTAAGGTCGAATCCATTTTTTTCTAATGTCTTTCCTTTCAATTATTTCCACTTTTCTCTATTGTATTAGCATAGTATATATTTGTTTGTTTATTTTATTTTATACTAGCTGGTATACCCGTTCTTCACACGGGTGAATTGAAGAATTAAACAAAACAGATTGAAGGATAAAAAAGTTTTTAATGAGTTAATTTTACGTGAAATGCATATTAAACCAAAAAAAAACACATGTTTGTTAAATTTTAAGTTTGTAGATCTAATCGCTGATAAAAATGATTTCTTTAAGGTGTCCGAACACGTTGAAAATGACCAAATTCGGACAAGAACGATATTTTTGTTTTCTATTTTATTTAATACATCTATATTTTGGCTTTACAAAACATACTTTGTTTTGATTCTATGCTTCTTAGAGGCCAAGTTACAATCGATTTTATTAAGTTAGAAAAACCAGAAGTGGGTCTTTGATCTACCAGAAGTGGGCATTTAAATTGTTCGAAATCTATCATGGCGAGTCTGATCACACAAAATATTACAAATGTTTTTCAATAAAACTTTTTACACCTGATATTTCTGCTATTTTCTAGAGAATGTACTAAAATATTTCTTATAGTATGAATATTATTTGAGTTAGGGCATGTTATTTAAATAATGGTCTCATAAAGGCGTTATTTTTCTTATAACGTTTACTCAATCATCTCTAAAAGCTTCAAATTTTAATAAAACATTAAGATTTTAGTACATTCTCTAGATAAATGCCTCTAGATTGTTTTGGTAATTCTTTTACTAATATAAGTTTATTACTTTTTTCTCTAATTGCTTTGAAGTTTTACAAAAATATTGCTAAAATTTCACATATAATTGTGATTTTTATGAAATTCCGGCAATTTATTTTAAATATTGTTGATTAAATATTAGTGTTTATTGGTATTGAATCCTAAAAAAGCCTTTATATGTTTAAATATGTTATTTTGTCAAAAAGTACTCTGAACGTGTTCGGATACCTTAATTTATAACGCCTCTTAACTCTCTTGTGGGTCGATTTTTGAAAACATCTTCCTAAGCTGATCTCTGTTCAGCAAAAGAAAAACATTGTTAGAAATTTTGTGTAATGAATGCTTTAAATAGTGTAAATAATTTATATCTAGAAGTGTAATACGTTAATATTACTTTCTGTTGTTATTCTGTTAAAATTGTAATATTCACAAGCAACGCCGTTCCTTAAATTATAACGGCGATTCAATGGAAACATAGCGAAATGTTGGCGATAGAGTCACGTTCGCAACTTGGCAATTGATTGAACTCTGCAGAAGTCGATATGCTGTAGCACAACCTAGTGGGGAGCTGTAACGAAGAAGATAGCACAAAACTGTTCTCCATAAAAAATACATATACATGCCAATTTTCATAGTGATCGGTTGAGCAGTGTTGGAGTGAAGCGAGGTCATACATACATACAAACATCCATTTTTATTTTTTAGATAAACAAATAGCATTAAAGAATCTTAAAGTTCGGATCATTAAAATAGTTTTAAAAAATTTATATGCGGTTAAAATCGTTTAATACAAAACTGAGAGGGTATGAATTTTTTTTTCGTGCTAAAAGAATTTCATGTTACAGAATACTAAAAAAAACCCATGCATATTATATATATTATATAATATACATACCATATATATTATATAACTGGTGTCCGTAACTTCATCTGCGCAGGATTATTCCTTCGAGTAGCTTTTATTTTCTTCTCCAAGGTCCTCTCTATCTATCTTTATACCAAAATTCATCAAAATTGGTTTTGCGGTTTAGTCGTGAAGACGTAACAGACAGAGTTAATTTGAGAGACCCTTGTTCTATATTGTGTAATGTATGTAAACTGAAACTAAGTATTTTTGATTATTATCTCACTGATAGGTACTATAAATCCTATATTTTGTGTTGATAGATGTACGGATGCCTATGATGATTGATGGTAAGGTAAAAGTTATAGGTAGCTATTGCAATATACTCCTATAAACTATGTTAAACGTTTTTTTTCGTTCAGCATAAACGTGCAGATTTTGTGATTTAGAAATGCGTGAGCAAGCCCCGTAAAGCTAGCCGTGGGGAAAACATGACATACCCAAATGTATGCCTGCTACCTTTAAGGTTTAGCCTTGCGATTTGTTGATTGTCATTGAAAATGCAACTTTCAATGGGAACTGCAGGCGTTTAAAATTAAATGGTAAGTTATTGGGTATGATTGGGATGCGCAGTATAAGAACATTGTCTTCCTTGGCTTCTCCAGTTAAGATTGTTGTCATTACAATATGCCTTCCTAGATCGGTGATTCGCAACCGAGTACCGTTGCATAATCTTGGCGTGTCCAAGTTGCGCATAAACAAAACGGGTATACCTACCTTAAATTCCAACTTATGTGATGGCACCCCAGATAACTCCAAAGAGTTCAGGAACTCCACGGGATAGCTCGTAGTGTCATCGGATGATATGACTGTGTCGATGGAGTTATACACTGATGTTTCGCTTGCTATACCACCCAAGGTTTTTTTATTTATTTTCACAACAGCCTCATATTTTGGTGCCAGTATAGTTCTTTCACACAACCATTTTTCGTCGAGAATACATTGTTGCAGATTCGGAAGAACTTGATTAATGAGTTCTTCTTCCGACTCCACAGCATGACAAAATTGGTGTGTGAAAAGAACCATACCTTCTTGGTCGGTGTCTAGATGGCCTTCACCAATTTCTAGGAGTTTTTGAGCATATGCTCCTGACTCAACATCTCTGAATATCCGGACTCGCATGTTAGTGGTAAGATAAAGCTTTTCAACTTTGGTCCACAGATATGAGGCTTTCAGACATGCGTTAATTTCGTCTGCTGCAGTGCCTCTCTCGATAACAGGTAAAGTCTGTCTAAAATCCCTTGCCAATAACACTAACACACCACCCATCGTCTTTCGATTGTTTTGAATATCTTGTAGATAGCGTTTTTATGACATAGTGTACTCGTCCCACACGATCAGCTTACATTGTTGCAACAGGGCGCCGCAGGCACTGTTCTTACTGATGTTGCACGTTGGGGTTTCTTCGCTTGCCAGATTAAGAGGTAATTTAAAAACCGAGTGTGACGTCCGTCCACCTCTCAGTAATGTTGCAACGATTCCAGAACAAGCCACAGCTAATGCAACATTACGGTCCTTACGAATTTTTGCTAGAAGCAAATTAAGTAAAAAGGTTTTGCCTATACCACCCGGGGCATCAAGAAAAAAAGGCTACCTTCACCAAACTCAACTCATTGTAATATTTTGTTATAAATGTATTTTTGCTCGGGTAGTAGGCGTGGCTCAGTTTTGCTGACCTGAGTATCTATTAATGCGGTATTGTAGCTTATTTCTTTGATCAAATCGGTCGACAGCTCTCCTCGACGCTGTGGTGTGGGCATACCAAAGTCGGACAATTTCTTTCCGGAAATCCTTATTATTTTGTCCTCTATATATCTCAACGCTTCATTCAAGCATAGATCATTGTTGACTTGATCCATCCTTTTGAATCTGTGCAAGATATCCTCTTATATCGCAACTTTATACTTATCCCATTGTTGAAGTGGATTGGATAAACCGCAAGTACATATCAATATTCCAAATAGCTCTCTTATTTGCTAAGGAGAGCGACACAGTACGGAATCTTCCATTGTGGCATTCCAGGGGTTGTCATCTTCCAACAACCCCAACTTCTCACACGCTTGACGAAAAGTTTCAAGTTCATGGCCGTCAACTGTTTTTAGATCCAAGCAGGTAGTGGGGCCCTGTATTACATTCAGCAGAATTCGAAAACAGTAACATTCGAAGTTACTAATGTGCACTGTGTAAATGCGTCCAAAAGCATCTCCTACCTTCACACCTGGCCAGCCGTCGACAGGTGTTCCTTGTACACGACGCTTCTATTCTTTCAACGATACGTTCTATGTATAGTAGTGGGGTACGTCAACATAAAGTAATGTTTTTGCATATGCGTCATTTTGGAAAAGCAGGAAAAATGCAGTTAGTGTTGTCTTAGGTGGTGTAGCCATTTTCTCTCTAAAATTGTTTTCAGTGAAGTAAATCCGCTCTACATTGGGCAGATGAACCCGCAAGATAAATGACTGTTGGGTGTCTCTCGTGCAGAGGCAGGCCCAATATTCGCCACGCTGCTTCGTTACTACTAACATATCGATTAGCTCGAAATATTTGCACCTCATCTCTCGGATCAATATTATCATTCCCTTGCTATCGGATGTTAAAAATCATTACCTTTGTTTATATATTTACAAATATATTTTATCGCCTGTACCGTATTACAGAACTCTACATTTATATGATAATTAAATATTTTAGAGAGAAGAGGAGAATATGGGACAATTCAGCTATTGTCAACCAATATTTCCTGTATTCCACCTCGGGTTTTTTGAGTTAACGTATGGCCGCCATCTTCTGGTGATCTACACCTGTAACAGAGGATAGCCTTTGTCGTTGGTTTTAGTATCTTTTAAAAGCCCCCTTGGATACTTTTTTTAAGTTTTCCTTCCTTCATACATGGTAATGACGGATTTAGTATACCACAGCGACCGTGAATCATATTTTTGGTCACAATATCATAGAGCTTCCGATCAGTTTCTGGGTTTGGTATCTCCGCACTTATGATTTCGTCAAGTTGGTTAGGGCGTAATTTTGCCATCAATCACAGCAGTGAGTGCACGTGAGGCAAACCTCTTTTTTGCCAATCAATCGAGTACATGAAGCACTTCATATCACCAAATTTTTTTACATTTTGTAAGTAGAGCAACTAATTTTTGAACTTTTACTTTAAATACTCTGGCTGTTAAGTCATGTCTGTACGCTAAATTTTGACCTGGAATGAGCTCTTTAGGGATTTCTGACCAGGCGGGATTACATGTCATTGTAATAAACAGATTAGGTCTCCCGTAGTTACACACATATGTGAACACATCTTGCGTGTATTCAAGAAGATATATCGCGCTATTTACAAATGATGACGGGAGAATGATCATTTGACCCAAGTTATTTGGATCTAAATCCACATCATTCCTTATCGCGTCTTGTAAATTTATATAATTTTCTGTTCACAGTTTCGTTTGGTTCAAGGCAATAAACCTTTAGCGCTCACTCTCCACTTTGACGTGCATTTTCACCAAAAACTGATGAAAGAGAAGTCTACATCGAAACAATAAATTAAAATTGTTGCGACGTACCACCATATGATATGCATAAAAGTCTTTGCAGGAAACTTTTTATTTGATATGAGTTGTTTTGTAAATGGGTTTATCTGAGGAATATCAAAACCGTATCAATCTTGTCCTTTCCAAAAAATTATCGGGAACTCGCGCGTGAGCGCCATAAAATCTATGAGTGTCTGGAACTCTGGTAAGCCAGCCATCGGGCGCCTGAATAACGATGTCCCGAGACGCAGTTCGTTCACTACTAACTACTACGGCAGCTATTTCATTTGTGGTTGGGGCATTGAATTGTCTTTCGTATTCACCACGTGGTACACGATCTGGGTGTAATTATTGCTAGTCGCTCTATATTTAGCCATTTTAAATTCATGCACTAAAATGTTGTAATTATGTAGAACTTGTTGTATTTTTTGAGCCGTGTTTCTTTCCCCACCTTGTACGTACTCAGAACGCCTATTAACTTGGGCTTCCTTATCGTCCATGAAATAAACTTGCAAAAATTTTTGTTGCGTATTGGTAGGAAGAAGCAAAGAGAGCCAATTGCGTGGTATATTTGCCCTTGGATTATGAAAGTCGGGCAAAATCCCTGCATCGAAACAATGTTATCCTCCCCAAAAGATGTCATACGGAAGCATGCATATTTTCTTATGTTTTTTAGAAAACGGCGAGACTGATCTGTTTCATAAGAGAAAGTTCTTTAAGAGGTTCAATTGGTTCGTCTCTATTGAACTACTCCCCCGAACAACACATGTTCCTGCAGATTCCTCTTTCCATTTAAGAGTACCGCAAAATCTGCATTCTTTATTCATCGCTTCTATTTTTATAAGCTTGTGGCTTTCGTAATCAAGAGTTTCGTCTTACTCAAATGCAGCTTTATCGAATACCCCTCCCCCGTGTTTCTTGTGAATATTAGACGTCGCTGTTGTGCCCTTTCAGCAACAGCGCGTTGGCGAGATTCAGTTGCTGCAATGGTTTCTGTATCTCTCTGAGACGCCATTAAGTCGCCTGCTGAAGACGCCGAGCTTGGGACTGCTCTGTGAGCTGCCTCACGCTCCGCCTGTTCAAGCCTTCGCAGTTCGGCTTGTGGAAACGTTTCGTTAAATCTAGTTACTTTCTTAGCTCGAGCTATATTAGAGCTTTGGGAAAGATTAGACTTACGCTTTCATGGCATAATTCTCAGTAGGTGCTTTTTCTATACTTCTAAAAAATACAGTACAGTTTTTTATACTTAAAAAATGCAATACCTGCTTATTCAATTAAAACTACAGCGTTACAATTAACTACTAACCACAAACAAAGTTGCAAATTTGTCCAAATGATGTAGTGTGAAAGACAAAGTTTATCTACTTAAAATACCAGAAGTGATCAAAGTATTTATTTTGAAATAAGGATCAATTTGTTACTACCAAACGTGCATTACAGCGTGCAATTATTAATTTTTATTGTACTCGTACTTATGGTATGGCCAATAGCGATATAAGTATTTATTTTGATATAAGGATGAATTTGTTACTACCAAACGTGCATTACAACGTGCAATTATCAATTTTTATTATATTTATGGTTCGTTATATTTAGCAATAATGGCTTATATATAAAAAAGATAGATATATACTGTCGCGGGCTTTTTTGCAGATGGAAGAATTGTTTTAGACTTACTTGACAATTATCATTTTTTTAGACACTCCACACAATATCTATATAAACTAGAGCTAATGTGTTATTCTTATTTATAAGCTATATTATTGTAAAGTTTTATTAAAATCACACTCTCTCTCTTTCTCTCTCTCTCTCTCTCTTATTCTTCCCTGTATCTGTAGAGATACGTCTATCTCTCAGCTACTAAAACAGTGCCTTCTATCTCCTAAATTGGAAAAATTTTACAATTCCTGTCTCGAAATAAAACAATTTTTTACGAAACTTTGAAAACATTCCGCAGTACGAAAAAAATTTACTAATGAATAAAATCCGAAGAAAATATTGGTTGTTCGCTAACTTGGATTATGTTATCAGGACTGCGTTATAAAGTGAGCAGATAAGGTTACAGAAAAGATTTGTTTGGCTTCTATGTTATTTTTTTTCCTGTCATAAATACAATATTTTTAATTGGTATACCCATTCTCCGCACGGATAAATTGTAAAATAAACCAATACAGATTGAAGGACAAGAAAGTTTTTAATGTATTTCAATGAATTCCAAATTAAACAAAAAAGGGTTTTTTATTATATCTCTATTCAACACACAAAAAAATCTTGTTTGCCAAATTTTAATTCTGTAGGTCTAATAGTTAACAAAAGAGATTTTCTTATTTATTACGCCACCGTAACACCCATTTGGGTCGATTTTTAAAGATTTCTTTCTTAGCTGATCACTGCTCAGCAAAAGTAACAAGTTTTTTTTTTCAAATTTAAAGGTTGTAGGTTTAATAATTCGTAAAAGAGAATCTTCTTTCATAAAATGCCCTCGCAACCCCCCTTGCGCGTCAATTTTTGCGATATGTACTCCAAGAAAGGAATATACCTGCTAAATTTCATTTCTGTAGGTCTAATAATTCGAAAACGGGATTATCTTCTATCTTTAACGCTCTTTTAAGCCCCTTTGGAGGTCAATTTTCGTAAAGACCTCTTTTGTAGCGTCTTTTTGCGTGAAAGACGTCCAAACGTCCTCACAAACTTTCGCGTTTATAATATATATATTAGGATATCTTCTTATTATTCAATTATTTAAAATTCATTTTTCTCAATCTTATTTTTTAAAATTATTTTAATTAATATTTTTGATAAGTATATCTAATTCTCTCTGGAGCCTCAGTAGCCTAGTAGTCATGGTCACGGACTCATGGCCGGCGTGTCATGAGTTCGAGCCTAATGCCACCGAAGAAGCCTTGTAGAAGGGCTGATACACGTTAAATCTGTCAAGACTCAAAGTCCTCCCTTTGGCATGGAGTGGAACAGGGAAGTTCCAGCTCAGGTGTCGCTCTCTTCACTTGAAAATGGTCGAAAATTACTAGGCCCGTCGCCAATAGCTCTTGCGTTGCTTTATAGTGCCTTAACAAAACTTAAGCTTATAAGCTTTTAACAAAACACTCCTTATTTGAATTACTGAGCTCTGATATGATAGTAGTTTCAGTTTTCATTTTCCTAGATACTTCCATATACTTAACTTATATTTTGATTTTGTACAAAAAAATACCTTACGTACATAGAATAGTACGTCTTAATTTCTAGATAGTTTGTTCGCAATTTCCAGCTCTTTTATTGCACGAAAAGTTTGGGAAGTAAAAAGTTACAACTTGTTATCATCAGGGACTTAAACGTTTGAAGTTCAATATGCTCACCATCAGCCTAGCTACTTTTCTATAGTTTGTTACAACCTTAATTAAGTCCTTACCCTAAAATTAAGTAGGGGGTAGGACATTAATTACCAGCCTGGATGCCGTGTCTTTGTAAGCCCAATCATTAGGATCATCTAGTGTCCGCTTCCAAATAATGTTTTATCAGGTACTTGCAGTCAACATAAAAAATTTTACTACCATAAATCTGCTATGGTTTTCTTTCATAATGACGCTTCTTTTTTTGTTAGTTTTCGCGTTATTTTGCGTTAAATGTGTTGTGAATTACTCACATGTGTAAAGTCTTAATTATGTCATGGACTGATCTTTTTAGTGGAAACCATTATCTAAATTATTCATTCTTTCATTTAGTATGAGGTAATAGATTTTCTAAGCAATATTTAGGCGTATTTGAGCTCCGTCTATTAAATAACGGGACAGAGTTAGAAAGGATATTTGTTTACAGCTTAGGGCAAGTGGGTTGTTCGTTTCCTTCAACGAGTTTCCCATTCACCCATCAAGGTATTCCCCAATCTTGACCTTCAATGAACCTTTTGGTCACTCAAACACTCGCATGTCATTTAGCCTGAGTATGCATCTACTCAGAGACGTCTTAAGGCAGGGACCAACTGGGCCCGGGCCCAGGGCCTCGCCCTCCTTGGGGACCTCCTTTTGTTTTCGACTCTTTCTTAATAAGATCTTGATGCTGATAATTTTAATGTGGTTCAATACTATTTTCGTACATACTCTCCGAAAAACAGGGAATTTCAAACTGCATGTAAACTGACAAAAGTGGTAAGACTGATTTATTATTTGATAACCGTTGTCCGTGTCTAGACCTAGGTCTAATACCGCAAAGCCTATTCAACTTATTAAGTCGAAATGCGGTCGTCAGTCGAGCCGATTTGTATCTGTTTTTGAGATTGGGAGTCACGCCCTCTTATTTGTTTCAAACTACCGTTTGAACGAGTATTTGGTAATTCATGCTATTTGTATACTGTCTACTTTTAAAGATCTCAGGTAGGGCCTACTTTTGTATAGGGCCCAGGACCTCAAAACCTCTAAAGATTTCTCTGGGCTCAGAGCCTCAAAACTTCTTCTCTGTGCCCAGGACCTCAAAGAGTCTTAAGATGTCCCTGCATCACTTCAAAGCTGTTTCATTCAAGTTCACCAATAATTTGAAATTCACATGCTGTTTAATTTCAGTACTCAACATTTTTACGGGTGAAGTGAAATACAAGTATAGTTAATCACGACTGGTGAAACTCTAAAGGTTCAACAGCAATGAAGTTTGCTCTGCGGTCTCGGAGACGTCCAAGGTTATTGCGTTGTGGTATTTTGTTACGTTCTGCGAAAGGTACAAAGTTAATCCCATTACCTTATTTTTCCTTCGTATATTTCACTCTAAAAAGATTGTATATTGAAAAATTCAAAACTACAATGGGATTAGTTTTTCATTTTTACACTTTAATTTTAACCTATTGACAAAAAAATCTGCTTTGGAGTTTTTATTTTAAAGTAGATTAAACATATCCTATGCTTTCAGAATACATTCAATTTTCTAAAATTTTGTTTTCTATGTAAGTAATCAAATAACAAAATTTGCGGAAGAATATTAAGCGCTCATCAGCATACTTTTTTAAGACGCTTTGCTATTCTTCCTTTATATCGTTGCAAATTTGTATAGATGAAAAGAAGCTGACGATCCCAACTATTTAAGTAATAACAGATTTATTACTGGACAAGAACGAACAAATGACTACACGAAGATAAATCGACATGTATAAGCAAAGAAAATATTAGGACAGATTATTTACAATAGTTCAAAACGCACTTGTTATTAACAAACCGTACAGCGTTCCATAAACAGTTGTCTAGAACAGTTCCATTTGCAGAAACTCTGACAGAAAAAGTCTCTGTCTGTTATCTCAGTCAACGCACAGAAACATTCTGATCTCGGCTGAACTCTCTTTTCAACTGCACTGACATTTGCTTCAAAGTTACTTTATATAGATCCATGGTAATTTCTAGAAAGACCGATCCTACTACTTTCTCACTGATACCTTGGCGATATCGTATCCTCCCCCAGCCCCCAAATTTACTGCAAAGGACGATAAAATCGCGAATCTGGTGACCCTGGTAACATTTTAACCGTTGTCACAATTTTATTTTTCAAGTTTACTGCGGGAAGCGAACTTTGCCTGTAAAACTCAACTTCCCTAGAGGAGATTATTGTTGCAGAGAAAATAACATACGCGGCATGTTTCAATATTTTTATTTACTTTTAGCTAAATCTTATTTATGTAATTAATTGAAGAAGACGCTAAAAAATTTCAAACAAAAGTAAAATATTTCACTCTGCTTACTATCCATTTTTTCTACATATTTTCTTTTCTATATTTAGTTTTTATAATTACTAATAAATATTTAATTTTCCATCAACCTAAATTCCATCGCTAATACCACCTTCACTTAATCACTAATTTCATTTGTGTTCGTTCCCAGTTCAAATTTCCAAAGATATCAGCAGACCGAAATCTATGAACTGCAAATTTCGAAGGTTACGCTTAACCTCTACAACCCACACACACAATTAAATGGAATCCAAATCTCCAAAGACTATTGTTTCAAGAGTGAGAAAATTAACAGCTGATGCAATTCTATTTACTTTTAGAAGTAACATACTCCCCTTACTCTAATTTAGAAAATGGAGTCTTGAGAATATTCCGAATTCCAAATTCAGGACTAAACTGTTAGTCAATAAGCAAACAGAAGGGAAACTAAACGGGGTATTTTTATTTAATGGATATTTCACCAATTTCTTACTCAAGAAGTAACAAATTTAAAAGGATTTGTTATCACCCTTTGAAATAAGTATTTTTAAATGCTTGCATAACTATTGATAGCACTAATTTTTCTAACTAAACGGGGTATTTTTATTTAATGGATATTTCACCAATTTCTTACTCAAGAAGTAACAAATTTAAAAGGATTTGTTATCACCCTTTGAAATAAGTATTTTTAAATGCTTGCATAACTATTGATAGCACTAATTTTTCTAACGATAGTAATGTATCAAAATATTTTTTGATGCATTGCAATGTATATTAAAACATTTTCGACATAAGACTATATATCAAAATATTTTTGATATATAGCCATATATAAAAATATTTTTTGAATTATTTTGATGTAAAAAATATTTGTAGTTGATTTAAGGAATATATAAATTCCTTTAACTAGGTAACATTAATTTAATTTTTAAGAACCCCTTTTTTTGCTGGGAAATTTGACTACTACCACCCATTGTGTGTGTGTGTGCTATTTTAAGTTAGAAAACACTTTATGCTTTTTATTTATTTTGATACTTCGCTTCAGGTATTGATAAATATATTCCATAAAATCCTAATCTCCAAAAGAAATTGTAAATATTTATAGATAATTGAGAAATTAAAAATTTATACATATTTTTTATTTTACGAAAACAGGAATTTACACATAAGAAAGCTAATTAATAAAATATATTTTGTAAATACTAAAATATGTAAAAGGAATTGCAAAGTTGATAGATGAATATAATTGATGAAAAGAGTAGATTGAGTGGTGTGTGAGAATGATCATGTGCGTGCACATGTGCATGTGTGGAATGTAGTTGGTAGCAAGTATATGAGGGTTGAACAATTGAAAAGGGGACAAGTTGAATAAAAGGGATACCTTTATTGGAATTCAAAATAAATACACACACATGGGTGTTGTAACACAAATCCCATCGTTTCGACCATAGGTCTATGCCTTCGCTTTAGAAAGATTGTGGTTGATTCTCGAGGACGCCCTGCATTGTTTTCTTCACCTCATCATCATCGTCCTAATGGAAACGTAATGCTCTCTTAAGTGGAAAGAAGTGAGGAAGGTTTCATGCAAATAAATCCGGACTGTACGGTGAGTGTTCCAAAACTTTTCAACGGAATTTTTGTACGGTTGTCTACGTTTCACGGGAGACGTTTAAGCAATTAAGTTACGGAGATCTGATATCGTTTGCCATCCTTCACGAAAGCTTTTGCACCAGACAACCCTCATTCGCTGATAGATGTCCACATCGAGCTCACCCTCCACAATCAGAAGCCATACTACCACGCATTGCTCCGATATGGACACATCCACAAATAGCACGACTTTACTTTTAATCTATTTCCTCAGCCACGAACAGGTTTAATCATTGCCCGTCATATGCGGTGTACACCTCTTACCTCCCTTAATATTCATATTCGGTGGCGCTGCTATAGCTGCAATAATTCTGACACAATTTCAAGTGCCCACTTTTCATTTGCGCAAATCTCATATTTCTTGCGACCTTATAAAAAGTTAAAATAGTGACTATCTAGTTAAATATTCTTATTCAAATGTTTAAAAAATGGAAGAAAAAAGTGTGTATTGTCTAAATGTATGATTCCCATAATTATACTGTTAACATCTATGAATTAGTATCATTAATTCACAACTTCCGAAAAAAAAGTTAGCAGCTCTGATTGTAACATTTATAACCTACTTCATCTCAATTATAACTGCTGAAATGTTACTTTAAAGAAAAGATAGAATAAATGTAATTTGTGCTTACAATTCACAAAAAGCTACTTTTTATAAAACATTTGAATAATATGCTCAATATTTGAATGGCGATATATCTTCCATTTCTTATCTTTTATGCATTATTTTCTAGTATATAATTCTCTGCGTTTAATGCATTATCTTCAGCAATGGTAGGAACATTGGGCCACCTGGACTATCAAACATTCTGAAGGTATTCGAATTTTATTACTAAAGTTTCTGTCGAGACAAATTCAAATTTTATAATAGAAAGGTCTTTTTGAGTCTTATGGAAATCTTATGAATGTTTTCTTATTAGTTTTGCGACTAAATTACACTATTCATCCATGAATAACTTGATCTGGTTATCAGGTACAATTTTAAAAAAAGGAAACCACAATTTTTTATATTTTTCTTTTTCCTATCATTAATGACGCATAAGAGCATTTTTTCTAATAATATTGCATAAAACGTGGAGCAACACATACATTTTAATACGATTTTATTATGCCTAGAAATATTTAGTTTTTCAATATAATTTTCAATGTCTTACAAAGAGTGACACAAACGATATATTTCAATGAATTTTACTTTCGAAGAGAATTTTGATTCTAATGAAAAAGTTTCGCATAAAATTTGCCATAGTTGCTAATATATTTCCTTTTTTATAAATTATAAGAAATTCTCCCTCATATATACTTTTATGTAGTCTTTCTCTTTGTGATACAGTCCAAAGCAAAATTTTTTGATTTTCTTCCTATCTTTTCTAACCTTATTTCTATTCAAAGCATTACTGAGTTATTTCTTTTTCTTTTTCGTCTTTCAGGATCTATAATTATATTAAATATTATAAATGGTAACAATTTTATTAATGATCACAGTCTGAGATTTTCTTAAAAATATGCGTTATTAAAAATATTCTAAAAATGTTTTTTTAAGTTTAAATTTTGTATTAAAAAGCACTGTATTGTGCTGAATTAAAGTTCTAAAAACAGATAGAGAAGTTCTTCAAATAACTTGTGCATTTTTGTTTGTCAGATAAAAAGATTAACTGCTTTTTCTATTGATTAAATTAGTAAAATAAAATTGAACAGCAGGAATTTTTCCCTGTTTTTCAAGACGTTAAAATGTAAGTTGCACAGATGATTCGTTTCTACTGATCATTTAGAGATAATGCTTTGTCATCATTTGCATTTCCTTTTATATGAATATTTTTTAAGTTTTATTTCCTAATTTTAAAAAGTTTTTCAGCAATGAAGATTGTGTGGCAAAAAGAAATCATTCTCTTCCTTTCAACTTAGTTCCTTGTCAGTAGAAAACTCATCTATCTTGACACGTTATGGGAATTTAAATTTTAAAAACATTTACACTAAGTATAGTAAAATAACCAACTGTAGTAATGCATTCCCTTTTTGTGTATGAACATAAAGTATTTTTACACTTTTAATAATATTCTCTTTTACAATTCCTCTACAATTAGTTCACTCTCTCCCTATATATATCTTGTTCAAAATTTCAATTGTTAATAAAATACTTTCTATTCATCCATTCAAGTTCAAATACATTTTTAATACTTGTAGTGGATGATGCTTGATGTTAATACAGTTTTTTACAATATTAATTCATTAAATTAAAAAATTACAAAATATTAAAAAAATTAATAGCCCAACAGCATATATAGAAAGGAGAACCGTTTGTTGTGTCCCTGTAGCGCAATGGACTTCTAATTCAAAGGTCGTGGGTTCGAATCCCACCTGGAATAACCTAGTTTTGGAGAATAGAATTTCTTTCTTACTGTACTATTAAATTAGAATAATTAAAATTAATTCATGAATAAATAGTAATAAAAAAACAAAAAATAGTTCTCCATATATAGAAAGGAAATTGGAAAATTGCAAGGAAAATCGTTTTTTATGGTGTAACTTAAAATTGTGATTCTGTCATATTTACATCAATTGTGTAACAACACTGCTGGCCACAGGAAACGCAACACCCTGAAGGAAGCATGCAAATAACATGAAATTTAGAACATGCATCAGTGGAGGTGAGATATGCAAATGATTAGAATTTCAGCGCAGACACACATCACGCGCGCCTGTGGCGCTACCTCAAAGCGCTATTTAAGGCTTGGAGATTTCGGCGATTTCAAGTTCGGCAATTGTGTTTTCTTGTAATTTTTCAAAAAACGATCGTAGAAAACAGCGAAACATCGGTCTCGTAGAAAGCAGCGATCAGCTTTTGATCAAGTATCCAAGTTCGACAGAGGAAGGATAGTGGTCTACCGAGATTATGGATTATCTTTCAGTGAATTCGGTAGTCGTGGTGGACGAAAACAAACAACTGTAATGCGGATATGTGACCGTTGGAAGCAGGAGGGTCCAACGGACCGACGGGGTTGATCGCATCCACTTCAGTGCACCACTTCACGTGAGGACAGGCAAATTGTGCGCATGGCAGAGACGGATCACTCAGTCACATCACGAACCATAGCACAACACATTGAGTCTGTAACGCATCATTCAGTGTCTGCGCGTACCATTCGACGCCGTTTACAGCAGAGTGGTGTGTCCGCAAGACGTCCATTGCTTGGTCTACCCTTGACGCGTAACCACAAACGTCTGCGCCGCCAATGGTGTGATGAAAGAAGGACGTAGGTGGCAGAATGGAATGAAGTCGTTTTTACTGGGGAGTCACGCATCTGTCTGCAACACCACGATGGTCGGATTCGAGTCTGGAGACACCTTGGAGAGAGGATGCTTAAGAGCTGTGTAATGCACCGCCATACTGGTCTTGCACCGAGTATTATGTTATGAGGCGGTATTGGATATCACTCTTGCACTTCTCTAGTACGCATTGCCGATACTTTAAACAACCAGTGCTACATCTCCGAGGTGTTGGGGCCAGTTGTCCTTCCTTACCTTCAAGGCTTGGCCATAGCCATATTTCAACAGGATAATGCGCGACCACACGAGGCACGCATTGTCCAAAGGTTCTCCGTCAATCACCAGATTGAATTGCTTCCCTAGCCGGCTCGCTCTCCGGATCTTTCGCCGATAGAAGATATGTGGTCCATGGTTGCTCAACGATTGACCCAGATTACACCCCAGCTGTCACACCAGATCAACTTTGGTAACGTGCGGAAATTTCTTGGTCTGCTGTACCCCAAGAACACACTCAAAGTCTCTTTGAATCAATGTCGAGGCGTGTGGCAGCGGTTATCTCCAACAATGGCGGCTACTCTGGCTACTGATTCTGGCAGGAACCACACTTCACAGAAGTCTATAAATTTAATCATTTGATACTTGGTCAACATGTTATCTACAAAATAAATTTTGTTGTGCTATCTCTTGTCTTTCTTGGTGTTGCATTTACGGTGGCCAGCAGTGTGTGTATTTAATAAAAAGTAACTAAAATAAAAATTTTCTTTGTTGAACTAAGTGGGAATTGACTTATTTTTTATATTACTTGTTTCAGAATGCATTTATGTTGCTTGCTTATACTTTAAAATTCAAAACACAAAATCATTTACCAAACACTTTTAGATACAGCATATTCAAACCAATACATGTAACGAAATACTCTTTATTTCCACTCATATTTCGACTTTTTTGAAGACATCTAAAATATAAGCACGTCTTATTTACACAAATATAAATTCATAGACTTTTATAAAAAAACGGTGTCACCTCCAAAAATCAAACTGAAAATTTTTCCAATGGGGAAAAAAAGAAATTGATATATTTCAGTGAACACGAACTGTAAATGATTTATTACTGCCGAGTATCTTTTACGTGACTGGAGTATTTGAAACGAATCGGAGAAGAAAACTCTGTCTCCACTAGAATACTTTATTATAAAACTTCTCTCTTTAAATCTGCCATCTTGATGTAGAACTAATGGAAAAAACTCTTGTAATTTGTCACGGATATTTGGATCTCCACTCGACTTTTAAACGTCTCGAAAAAAGCAATTTATTTACTTTCTATTTTATATTAACTCATGATAAATTATGAGTTGTCTTTTTTTTCTAACGCCCTCTCCAAAATACGCATCATATGTTTAGAGTTTTTGTTGGTGTCTTCAAATAAGAAAACACATAGTTGATTCAAACCTTGCCATTGGTTGACTACTTAATAATGTTTGCATTTTTAGACAACATTTTAATGTTTTCACTATAGACTATTATTCCTAATACTTTCCAGGGTTTCGAAGCGCTGTAGTAAAAAAAATAGACTAATACAACAAAAAAGAACATGTGGCGGTGGTATCTATATACACTGGAGCGCAAACATTAAGGACGAGACGGTTTTTTCAATATAACTTTGTACAAAAGCTTTCCAAACCAACACATTTAATACCGTAAGATCCCCAATACGTAAGGACATGTGTAATGTAAGCAACACTTACTAAAAGAGAAATCAGAGGGATCAAAAGAAGCTTGATTGAAAAAGTAGCATGGAGCGCAATTCGACTGAAGGCCGGAACATCCCTGTGATGTGTGTCCAGCAAGAAACATCCGGTCTTTAGTAGGGGATATGATCTCCCCTGACTGCTAGGCAGGCAGGTTTTACAGCGTCTGCCCATGCTGAGAATGAGGGTGTCAATGAGTTGTTGAGGCATTGCTGCCCATTCGTCTTGCAGCGCCAATCGAAGCTCCCGAATCGTTAATGGTGGTAAGGTACGAGCTGCCAAGCGTCTGCCTAGAAAATCCCATACATGCTCGATGGGATTGAGATCCGGAGATCGTGCCGGCCAATCCATACGTTCAATATCCTCACTCTCTAAGAGCTGTTCGGCAGCTACTGTGCGATGACATGGTGCATTGTCGTCCATGAAAAGGAACTGCAGACCCATAGCGCCTCTAAAAAAGACGCACATATGGAAGAAGAATCTCGTTACAATAACGGGTCCCGTTGACTGAACCTGCGTCGAAGATGTGAAGGTCTGTACGACTACCAAGCATGATGCCTTCCCAAACGAGAACACCGTGACCTCCATACCTGTCCCTTTCAATGATGTTCGAGGGATGATTGCGGCTTCCCCGCTCTCTCCAGATGAGTATACGATGAGAAGCGCTACTCAAACTGAATCTGCTCTCATCTGTAAAGAGTACTCGTCCCCATTCATTGTCTCTCCAATTCCAGTGTTCCCGGCACCACAGAAAACGCCTTCTCCGAAGGGCAGGCGTAAAGATACACACCGTACAGGGCGTCGTGCAAACAGACCACCACCGTGCAGTCTTCTGGCCACGGTAAAACGCGATATCGGTCGTCCAGTCGCCTGTTTCGTGTGTCTAGCGATTTCTCCCGCTGTCTGCCGCCTGTTTCTTCTGGCCTGTAAGACAATGTACCGGTCCTCTGCGGGTGTGGTTCCTCGTAGACGACCACTACTGAACCCTCGGATAGCTGTTCCTGTAGTTTGAAATTGTCTCCAAAGTCGTGAAACGATGCTGTGAGCAATTCCGAACTCTGCAGCCACACTTGTCACGCTGCGGCGTTCCTCCAACTTCCCAATGATTCGACCTCGGGTAAAAGCATCCAGATGTCGTCTAACAGATTGATTATTCGCCATTTCTCGCTGAGGCAGCAACTCGGTGTGATTTTAACTGCTATACGGCGTGCAATCTCTTTGCCAGAAATACTGATCTTACACCGACAACATGCTTTATACTACTCAGACACTCCCCATTACGTCTACCTGCATATCTGCGCATGTTCTACCGTTCATCACCTTACTTAATCTCCTGATTGGTCTATCTGTCCGCTCTGCCTCTTCGTTCAGCTGATATGCTAATTTTTCGACTTCTTCCTTAATTTTTGCACACCAGTGTAAGCCAGTAAAAGCTTCCGGACTGAAATGATCATTTTGGTCTAGTGGAAAATTACAAGCTTACGGTAGCGAAGGTTGCGACATCTAATCCTTCCTTGGTGACCCTAGTTTAACTTTGCGAAAACCGCAACCTTCATGCAGCTGTCGTGACGTCATCCCCCACACACACACACAAGTTCAACCAAAAGCAGTCAGACACGCATGACGCAGCAAAAAACAAGCCGTCAAACCCCCATGACGCAGCAATCAGAGCCGTCAGATCCAAATGACGCATAAGCAACAACTCACACGCTCTTCATAACAACTATATCATTCGTTCGCCCATCCACTGATTCAGTGGGTGGGGAGTATGGGTTAGTAGTATCTGTATAAGCCAATAACAGCCTCCGGACAGAAGTGATCATTTTGGTCCAGCAGTAAGTTACGTGCTTAAAGAGCAGAAGGTGCCGAGTTCTAATCATCAAGCCTTTGAAAGAATAAGGAAACAATTCAAATTTTACTTACATAATTTACAGGTATTCTATGAGGGAAATCTTGGTCACACGGCACACATCAATGCCATAGTCCAATACCTGCTACCCTCTACTCCATCGTTACTCAAACTGTGGGGCATCCCCCCTCCGTACGGGGCGTGTTACCTTACATGGGTCACGAGTATATCAAAAAGACTAAAACAAAAGATTATTTAAAAAATTATTAATTTACTGAAAGGAAGCCCAAAACAAAATACATTCTGACATAATAAAAAAATGTAATATACATTTACACTAGTTTAACATGTTTATAAATATATCAGCACTGCACAATGTATTTTATAATAAATTTATCAATACTAAGTTAAGAACATATTTACTGGTGATCCCCCATGAGCATGTCATATAGAAAATTTAATACATATATTCATAATTTGTACGGTTTATGATTAAGATGGTAGCTTTAGAGTCAAAGTACATTATTATTGAATTCAATACATAGTTATTGTAAGGCGGAGGACACAAAGAAAAGTATGACTGAAAATTGGGTCGCAAATATTGAAAGCTTGGGACGTACTGCTCTACTCAATATCAACGTTAAGGATAACACGTGTTATCTTTTCATCCAGTCCTGCTTTACGCGGCAAAGAGGTTACGAAAACTTCGTCTTATGCAAAAAATCAAACTTTCGCATAACATGCAAGGAGGATAACATGCAGTGGCGTAACGGAGAATATTAGGGCCTCCCTACAAAGTCGGGTTTGGGGACCCAAGTTCTAATACATACTCGGCGTCAGCAAGGCTTTGGACCCCCCGCAATGTATGGGTTGTGAGGGTGTACGTTACTCTACTGATAACACGGGCTGCCAATAACGTTCATAGTACCATGTTACGTAGAGTGTGGCAAGAACTGGACTATCGCATTGATGTAAGCCGTGTAACCAAATTTCTCTACATAGAACATCTGAAAAATATGTAAATAAAACTTGAATTGTTTCTGTATGCTTTTAAATGTCATTTTTTGTATTCGTCTTATTTGTCGTTATTTATTTGTTTACTATAGCGTTTCGAAACCTGGTAGGGAATAATGAATTACCCTGTATTATTCCTCATTCGTTTTCAATTTTTCATTCAATTAATATATTTTTCTCTCTAATATAATTTGTCACCTAAATATTTAATCTGCAAATAATTCCTGCTTTCATTTCCCACATTTCTTTTTTTTTAAATTTTAAAACACTGGCTCTCGATTTTAATCATATCAATTCTTAACAGATAGACAGAATCATTAACAGTGCGATAAACTTACAGGAGAGGTAGGGGGTACAACGATTATTTGGAATTCTTGCACTTCAGAATTAATAATGTCTTCAGCCAGAGTTAAAAAAAATGAAGTAAATAACAGAAACAGCATAGCGTTAGAATAACGGGAAGCATTTGAGCAATATATTGATAAAAAAAACAATTTATTACAGAAGGTGTTCGAAATTTTCACACAGTACTCGTAAAGACTTCGATTCTGCGCTGCATGGAATTCCTAACATTACGAAAGATAATGCATTCAAAAAGGTATTCGAATGATTCAAAAAGGGAATCGCCTACGAATGACTTCATATAACCTTAGTAGAAGAAATCTAGGTAACGCCGGTCTGGTGATCTAATTGAACGAATGAGGAACAAATGTGTGAAACTTATAGATGTTGTCGGATATCATTGCTGTAATGGAAACCATTCGGGTTGACATTGAGCGATGCATCAACTGAGGTACAAATATTGCCCTTCTTCGATAACTTCTGCAGCCTTTGCTGCAGAAAGGTCAAGTATTCCCCACCACACAGACTAGAAGGAAGGAGGTAAGATACAATGGCAGCTCAAACATTTACAGATTTCTTTGAGCTGCACGAGTTAATGTAGAATTAGGATTTTCAGATGCTTATAAATGAGTGTATGGGTAAGGTTCTTGTCTCATCCGTGAAAAAAATTGGTATAGCAAATGTGTAGTCTGCTCCAATCTGTTGACAAAACCCAACAACAAAATTCCCCCTGTGCTGATAATCCTTAGGTGCCAATGTGTAAACGCTCTGCAAATGGTATGGGCTCCATTTGGATTGCTGACAGTATCCTCGCTACTTAGCTTATACGTTACTGTTGTAACATACACCGAGAATACTATTGTAACATACCGAGTACTTATCGTAACTGTAACTCGGAAATACTTAATCATTGAACTATTGTCCAAGTATCCATACTGGGATTGCTTTCTGTAATATGAAAGCGATACTCCTCATTGTTTGGCATCCTTACCGATCGCTCTAAATTTATAATGTCTTTCTGGAAACAGCAATTCTCACGCAACCTTTTCAGACATATGTTGATCGCATAATGTGGGACGTGCATGTTCCGGAAACTTTCCTGAAGCGCAAAGCAACATCCCTGTGAGAAATATACACACAAAGGACCTGTCATCTGATTCATCAGTTGAATGTTTGTCCATCTTGCTTCTTCAGTAACAGGGTCTCAGATCCTAGGTTTAAGTGGAAGTTTTATGTTGCCGAATTCTTGTACAACGACCTCTACTGCATGAAGAAGACATTCCTAATACCATGAAATTTTGAATCTCATCTTTGTGCCTCTCATCTCTTCTTCAAGTTTTCAAACTAGTTTTAATTTACCCACTATAGTAAAATTTTAACTATACAAATTTTTGTGAAAATAATATAACTTCTAGTATATTTAGTTAAGATGCAAATGGTAATCTATGCGTTCAATGTCAAAATAAAGATGAGGTAATGTAAATTTTCAAAGGGATGTTTCTTAGTTTTAGAACCCCAGCAAAGTAATAAATTGTTTTTAATCTCAACTGGTTTATTACGGTAAAATGAAATACGTAAAAATGCTGCTTATTCTGGGTTAGGAAAAAATACAATGGAAGCAATCAAAGTACTGGTAATTCATTTAGTTTCTGAACACATCGTAGTTGCATGTGTTTTGTTTTTCTACCTTTTTTCTTTTTTACATTTAGGTTCAACAAATTCTTCATTAAACGTGGTTAAAACAGTCGAAACTAAGAGGATATCCCCCACAAAGGATTGCCTTCGCATAATAAACCATACTCTATTTGATTTTTTTAAAAAAAATCACATAAGGTTTGTGAATTTCCCGATGTGTTGGAGTTATCGCAGCATTTCTCTGTTAATAAATCTGTTATATTTCATAAATCTAACCACATAAGATGAAATTATGTACCTTACTTTTGAAATTCAGATTCGAAAATCTAATGTGGGGTTTGTGTTAATGAACTATTGACTCTGAGTGCCCAGTTTATTATGACTATTCTATAAATATCTCCCCTTTTACGTCTCCTTTTTCTTTTATTACATCCTTTATTCTTCTAAACCTGGTCTTTACGATAAGTTGATAGGTTTTTTTTAAGATCTGAGACCAATCTTACAATATCACTTTTCAATAAGGTGAGACTGGATGGGGCTGTGTGGGGATCAAAAAGTCGGAGATCTCTTATAACTCATCCTACAAATAATATCTGGGGATTGTGGAGCCAACTTAACAAATAAAGCTTAAATCATGTTCCTCAAGCCAATCCTATACATTGCCAATACTATGGCAGGACTCACCATCACATGTTGAAAGTACCTATTGCCATTGGGATAAGCCCTCAACATTACAGCACGTACCTTTTCAGAAAATATATTAAGGCATTATATCTTATTCAGAGAGATACCCCTCCAGAAGAAATAAATGTACAAAGCATGCCGGGAAAATATTACCCACAATAACACATTGCCACCTCCTGCGTCCAGTGTTGTAGCAATGTATATGAGTCTTGGCTCTCGTGCTGTTTCACCTAAAGTCTAACTCACCCAATTGCATAGTGTAACTTAAAACGAGATTTATCGGACCCCCCATAATAACTTACGTGCGTAAGTGAACTAAGATGTTTCACTTTATTAGACGTAGACAACAACGTTGCTCGTGCTGATTTTCCTACACCATGGACTTTCCTCCTATAGCACATACAATGCATGGTAAGGTCAACATGAGGCTCAGAGATACTTTTATGCGCCCCTAGCTTAGACAGTGGCGTAACGGAGAATATTATGACACCCATTTCCCCCACAAAGTCTGGTTTTGGCCTCCAAGTCGAATCTTCCAAAGGACTGCAAAGCCATAAAATAACAGGTTTTGTGCCAACTAGAATCCTGCTCCCTCCCTCACAACGATGCGGGGCTGTAAATTACACCACTGAATTTAGATCTAATTTAATTTGCTGTATTGTTACTATTCTGCTTCCTTTGAAAGTTCCGCAGATTGTAAAAGAAAGCTTAATACATAAAAGTTCCTTCATCCTTCCTTCCGACAATTTAACCCTAGTAGAAGATCGCTACTAACCTTTTAAGATCCAATGTTTTGCATGACATTCTGGTACTGAAACACTTTCATTACATCTGCTTGTGAATATTTCATAAATGTATTGGTTTCTCTAATACTTGCTTCTTGCATTCAAGGTTCACATTTCACCCCACTTTCAAAGTTTATTAAATAATCTTTTCCCAATGTATTTTCTTATACTGCTGTATAAGGACCTAATTTTTTTTGAAATAGCATAATCCTCTAGTGGCAATACTGTGACGTATTAGCTCGGTTGTATAAAACTATCAAGTAAGCATCATAAAGAGAGCTTTAACTGCTTTAATTATTTAACTGATGCTGTATGGGAGTTTTTAATTTTTAACTACTATCCAACAGCACCTGAACTGGTATCTTGCCCTGCTAACTTTCGCACTGCATTACGTAAGTTTAAAATACTCAGCATTTCCACTATCCCACGTGACAATCTGTGATTAAATCTTGTCTGGAACACGTGACATGTTGGCAATGGAACTCGGAGCTTTGCATCGTGCTTCAATGATGCACGAAGGGGTAATTATGAGAGAGAAAGATCTTTTCAACAAATTAGACATCAACTTTTTTGAATAATTAGTAATAAATTTTACACGCAAATGAGAAATTTCTTTAAACGTAAGTTTTTCCAAAGGAATAGTAAAACAGAAAAAAACTTACTCTAAAAATAAGTTTAAAAAAACTGATTATAAGTCATATTTTTCGCATTTTATTAGTCAATTTTGATTTCTAGAAGTATTTTTTACTATATTGCATTCTCAAATAATATTTACTCTACTAAACTGATCTGAGAATTTTTACTTATTCTTACTTTTTACTTTTTTTAAAAAAAAATTCTCCAATGAATTCCTTAATATTCGATCAATTAAACATTTGTATCGTATTTTTCATGTGTAGCAATTCTGTATTTTGTGATATTTTTTTAATAATTATTACGTAAGAGAGAGCTTAAGAATATTTTATACTTTAACTGTACACCATTGCTATATAAACACTTTTAATAAACTTTTATTAGAGGAATTTTTAAATGCGGGTCTTTCCCTCTCTCTTTTTATGGGTCATTTACTATATTTTAATTTTTCGCTTGGCACGCACATTTTTTTTTACTATTACATTATGTCGTTGTTATTTATGCCACCTGATCGACACTAATATCAGATCAAGGTCCACGAAATTCATCACGGCAAGGGGCTACATATACACCTGTCGTTAGCCGTAGCTTTGAGCACCATACAGAGGACAGTGCGATTTGGCTCGATTCCAACCCAATTTTGAGGGAGGACACCCTGGATGTGGTCAAGGCCTCCACCTCTCTTTCTCTCTTCCCTTCCACAAACTTTAAGAGAGGACTTGCTGCTCGACGGCTCTTTAGAGCCCCCCCATGCCGCGAAGGCATTATACATCCATGCTTTCCCGGGATTCGAACACAAACCCAACGGCACAGCAGTCAGCGTCACTAACCACTACACCGGATGTACGGCAAATTGAAATAGGGGAGGATCCAATCCCGGTCATCTGGTTGTCAAGTATGATAAAAGTAACTAAAATTGCATGGTTAAAAGCAAATGCAGTAAAAATCAGTATTTACTGTATTTTATATCACTAACTTTATAATTCTGATTTCTTCCCAATCAAATTTTAAGGCCGCAGTAGCTAATGGCCAAGGTCACTAACTAGAAACCAGTGAATCGTGAGTTCGAATCCTGGTACCACTGAAGGGTACATGTACGTTGAATCTGTTGTGACTGTAAGCTCTTACGTTGGTGGAATGTAGAAGTTTCTGGATTGGTACCAGCTTAGGTGTAATCCGTCGCCAAAATAGCCCTCATGTTGCTTTATAGAGCGATGTTAATCGAATCAAACCCATTCTAATTTCTTGAGATCACTACATTCTAAGCTGAGTATTCGCTTTCAATTACACACTCATCTTTCAATTCCGGTACTTAAAAAAGCTATATACAGTCGACTCTCACTAATTCGAACCTTTGATAATATCAACCTCTCTCTCTCTCTCTCTCATAATTCGAAGTACATGCTCAGCCCCTAGTAAAACTTTTGCTATTTCGAATTAAAACAATACGCTTTGGTACACTTAATATTTCGAAGTTATCTTATAAAACACTTGACAATTCGAACACTTACTATCTAGAGTCCTGAGGTAAACAGATTGGAGCTTACTTGTTTTGTGTTGCATTGTCTCTGTGTATCTTTCCTGCAACGTAGCTCCTTTGACGACCATCTGTCTGCGACACCTTCTTTCTGTTTACCGACTCCTTAGGTGAATAGACCCTTTTATTGCTTTCCTTCTTCGAGTGGACAATAGACCGGCCGCATCTGTTGTCAGCGCTCCATATCTTTCGTTTAACACGTGGCCTTATTATACATGTGTTCAGAAAGGATGTTCCCCTATTGTGAGGAAGAGTTGAGCAAGATTGTGTTTTTGCATCGGACTGACATGACGATTTATAACTAATCTGTGTGACTTATCCCTTTAAGACCCGAATTATTTTTATCTTCAAATATTAAATTCTTCTGGTTATTACTACTGTATGGACCCCAATGACATTAGGAAAAATAATTAAGAAAATTCCCGCTACCCACGGTACCCGCACGATCGTGTGCGTTGGGCGTTATCTGTGAAACAGGTCACCTCTGAAAAATTTTACTTTTCAGCTCTAAGTTGATAGAAGAAAAAAATTTTAATTCAATTCGAATTATTACAAATAAGGAAATTATTGATGCATATAATTAATTCTTTTATTAACTCATTGTTTATTTACTGTGAAAATTTTTAAAACATGTTTTGTTTTTGACAAGTATAAAAAACCATTGCATTTTTCACAAAATGTTTTCGAACTGCTTTCGTTGTTTTCAAATCTGTACTTGCGAGGCTTTGAAATGTCATCAACACATCAAAAATGGCTATACAAAATGGCATTAAAAATGGTCATTATAAAAGCCATGACATGTATAGAAGGTGGATTATAACGCATCGACCTTTTTGCGAGTGGAATTACAACACTATTATCTTCATCATCAGTTAAAATACTTTTATTAGTAGGTGGAGAGGCTGATAACGCTTCAACTATCTCTTAAATTTTAAGCGATCCATTTTAATTTTTAAAGGAATTTTATTTGATATTGCATCTTGTTTGCACAGAAACCAAGAATTTGGAACAGCTAAATAAATGTAATGAATGTGTTCAAGAGACTTTTATGGTAAAGAATGGTCGAAAATTGACCTTCCATTTCAAATATTCCCATATGTTTCTTCATCGGTCTCATCTGAACTTGATTCTCCCAGTATACGTGATTCATATGTTTTGTTCGACTCATTCTCATCTTCCGAGTGATCACTAAGTTCTGATCTAAGTTCAATCTGATTTATTCATCAATTGAAAAATTTCTCCTGTGAGAATTCTTGTCCTTTTAGACACCTGAAAAAGATTTTGGTTAAAAATTGACACAGTATTCCATGAAAAATAGTTAAATGTGTATCAGAAAATTTTATTATTTAAAATATATATATATTTAAACCACATCACATACTCTCTCTAACTACCACCGGAAAACCCATATCTTTTGGGGGGAAGAGATATGGATGCAGATATCTGTGGAGAGGATAAAAATGCCATACTCCTCAAGAAATATAGGAAAAAGAAAATTAATTGCAAAAAAGAGAGAAAGAAAGAAAAAAAGGGACTCATCCATTGCAACCCCCAAGAAAATTTGATATTAATTATAGAACTATGTACTTCATTTTTATGTAGGCTTTCATCAAAATTATTGAAACAGAAAAGAAAATTCGCTTGGGGTAAGTACTTACCTTTACAGCTGCAGTGACTCAAGTAAAGCTCAACCCGCACGATCGTGCGGGTAACGAAATCTCGAGACCTACAAGCCGCATTAATAGAGTATAAGTAATATTTGTTCTATTTTACAATTATTTAAACATTAATACAAAAATTTGTATCTAAGCAATTAGAAATATATTGATAATTACCTTTTTACAACAGATAAAATAAGACGTGTTTTCGTTGTATTTGAAAACAAAGCTAGATTTGTCAACTGAAAGTAAAACGTGGATCACAACCATCGTCTGTTGATAAAAAGTAACACTTTACATTTTTTGCAAACCGGCTCAATCGTTAGATTCGCGATTTTCTTTCATGCGACTGTTCCAGAAGCATAAACGTATAAGAATATCTAACCCGCACGATCGTGCAGGTTGGGTCTTAAAGGGTTACAGCATGTGGCACCAAATAATGCATGGATTGGACTGGAACCTGCCGTGAAGTACCAGTGGTGTTGGGGATAGTGTCTAAGGAACCGGGTATGAAACGATTTTATTTCCAATGAGGAATGGAAGAGATTTGGTCATGTTCGAGAACTACTACATAAATGTTTTCTTTTAATAAATTAAAATACAGGACTTTTAAATCCTATATAATATTTTAATATATAGTATATACTTTTTAAAAATAAGTAAAGTAATTTTATTTTAAAGTAATTTTATACATATGTACAATTGTTGTTTTATTACATATTTTAAAATTTAAATTCGTTAGAAAAAGTTTCACTTCGTATATTTTGGGAGTTTTTTCATTGATCCCTCCAACATTGAATTATAGAGAGTCGACTGTATTACTTAATTTAAGAGAAATAAGTTCCAAAGAAACTCAGATCGGAAGTTAAAAATAGTTTTTCTCTTTTTAGCCATAACTCAATTTTTAATTACAATATCGCATAATCATTTTCATTTTAAATAAATTTCATATCAACTGCGTGATTTAAATTCTAGGGTGATTCAACCTTAATTATATCCTTCAGTCTTAAACAGAAATTAAGAAAAAAATAATTTCGTGAAAATGACATTTCTAGAATATTTAATGCATGGATTGATTTTTCAATCACCGACCTTTTAAGTTATCATATGCACCAAGTTAATTTCTTTTATTGATTGAAGTATCTATTCGTGGAGATAATTTCTCATTATTCCGTGGTAATTCATGAATTCTCCTATAAAAAGAATTCGCAAATTGTGCAAAAATTCAATTATTGGATAAAGATATATTTAGACGTACTTAATTATCCAAAATATTTTAAGCATTAGGTTTATTGAGAAAGCCGAGAAATTGTGTTTTGGGATCGTGAAATATTAAATGCTGAACAAACAGTTGTTAGAGTTGCTGGGTTGCTTATCACCATTTAATTATGATATGGTCCCAATGACATGTCCCAAGGTAGCACATTTTTAAAAAAGCCAGAATAAGCTTTGAGATTAAATAGTTTATAATAATTGAATTCAGATGAAATGTAGAAAAAAGTCCATTTTTTTTAAAATCTTGAACTAGTTCCACTTCAAAATACAATCCAAATAATTTTACATAATCGTGAATATCTTTTTTGATAACTATAATTGCAGAAGAGTATCTTATGAGATAAATTATTGTATTATGTCAGCAAATCATTTCATGTAATAAACAAATAATTATTAGACTTTACAACACCATATGCAATAAGGTAACAAAAGTCATGGAATACCTCCTAATATCATGTCGGACCTCCTTTTGCCCAGCAAAGTGTAGCAACTCAAGATGCCATGGACTCAGTAAGTCGATGAAAGTTGTCTGCAGAAATATTAAGCCATGTCATTTCTATAGACAACCATAATTGCGAAAGCGTTACCGGTGTAGGATTTTGTGCACGAACTGATCTCTCGATATTATGCCATAAATATTTTATGGGGTTCATATCGGTTGATGTAGGAGGTCAAATCATTCGCTGGAATTGTCCAAAATGTTCATCAAACCAATCAACGAACATTTTAGGCACGGTGATATGATGCTTTGTCATGTGCATAAAAATTCCATAGTTGTTTGGATACATGAAGTCTATAAATGGCAGCAAATAGACTCCACAAGTAGCTGAAATACTCATTTCCAACCAATGATCGGTTCAGTTGGAATAGAGTACCCAATTCTATTCCATGTAAAAACAATCCACACCATTATGGAACAACCATCAACTAGCAACTTGGTTCCATGGCTTCGTGGGACCACACTTGAACCCTACCATCATTTCTCACTTACTAGAATCGTTAATCATTAACCTTGCCACGAAGATCCAATCGTCAAGGGTCCAACCGATATGGTTACAAACCCACGAAAGACTCTGCAAGCGATGGCATGTCGTTAGTCTACCCACTCGAGATGAGCTTCAGCTATTATAGCCCGTTAAGGCCAAATTTCGCAGCACTATCCTAACATACATATCCATCGAACGTTCCACATTGATTCTTGAGGTTATTTCATGAAGTCTTGTTTGTGTATAAGCTAACACTAAAAACTCTATGTACACGTTGCTGGTCTTGATCATTAAGAACACGCGGTGGATCTCTGCGTTGTCTAAGGCGAAAGGTTAGGCCCGAAATTAGGTATTTTTTGCACACTCTTGACTCTGGGGATTTCGGAACCTTTCATTCCCTAAAGATCTCCGAAAGGAAATGCCTCACGAGTCTTGCTCTAACTACCATTCCACGTTTAAACACTGCTAATTCCCGTCGAGTAGCCTTAATCACATCAGAAATCATTCCACAGGAATCACTTGAGAACAAAGAAAAGCACTGCTAATGCACTGCCCATTTATACATTTTGTAAGTGGTACTACTGCTATCTGTTTATTTGCATATTGTTATCCTATGACTTTTGCATCTCAGTGCGAAAAATGAAACATTATTCTACCAACCGTTATTTCAAATTTACGAAAAAGAAATAAGATATAACAATTTAAAACACCAAATTATATAACAAATTTTTTTATTTATCTAGCTATATTGTGTTACATTTAAATGAGGAATAGAAATTATTTGAAATACAATATACAATTGAAAAAATATTTATAATATCTTAAAATTGCTGTATTGTAAAGAATGGCAAAAATTACTTAATAAGCAGGGAAAGTCAGGAATACTTTTTAAAAAATTTATGAAATTTACTGTAAATCATCAATTTGTATTTAGTATTTAAAGATACACCAATAGTTTCTATCATATAATGATACAAATAGGAAACTTTCAATCTTCTGAAGGAAACTACTCTCGTTATTATATATTTCGATAATTAGATACATTACGCGTACCGGAGTATTAAGTGCATATATGCTTCCAAACCACACTTTTTTTTAGTTTTTATGTGTAGGTATATTCGCCGTATTACTTGCACCTATATCTTCGAATGAAACCTGAAATATATGTGTACAATGACCTTATCTTTTGACAAAACGGTTCTGATGAAAACAATAGGTCACGAAAAATATTTCGCTTCACCGTAGCGCTCTTCTTCTTAGCAAGCAGTACAACATCAAAACTCATGGTTATTTCTAAAAGAAAACCGATGCTGAAATTTTAATTTCTCGGAAGGTGTTTCCATCCGTGCGCACGAAAACGGTATAAAATTTTGGATAAGAAATGTTTGAGAAACCATCCAGGTGTTTAAAAGAATCTCGAAAATCTTTTAGCATGTGACATGTTTTCTTCTGAGATCCTATTTCAGAAGAAACTGCTGACAGATGGCAACGCAGACAAGGCAGCTATTTTAGGCGGATGAATGTCATTAGTTCATCCTTTAGATGGTGTATCAACATACCTTTCAAAGCAAATTTAAAACATCAGTAGGATATATTCATGTTAGAAGGTGAAAAGACATTCAAAAGGAGGAAAATGCATATATAGAAATCTAATTTTTACATATTCCTTTGTTTTCTTTACATGTAAAGCTCTCATTTTTATCACCAGCATATAACGCGCAACCGTGAATTTTGATCTTATTTTTTGAGTTAAAAGTTCGCGTTATATGCCGGAATATACGGTAAATAGAAACTTCTTTGACTGTATATGATATTAAGTACCGGTGTTATAACTTATCGGTGGAATCAGTTAGTGCTTATTAACGTCACACTGTAAAGGAACACTAGTATAATTGGTGATGCTCCTCGCAAATGCGAACCATAATCAAGTGATGAGGACGACACCTGAGCTGGTACCTCACCTCTCGGAGCTTCACCCATACTAATGACTTTAAGTTTCGACAGTTTAACAAGCATCAGTCCCCTTTTCCCGGTGAGTCTTCAGTGGCACTAAGGCTGGAGAGCATGACACACCGATCATAAATCTGTAACCATCTCTTGTAGCCACAATATCATTGCTAGAAAAGGGGGAATCACCAGTTCGTTATTTTAACATTCATTATGCAATGGCTAGCCATATAGATAAGTCCTACGAACTTCGAATGTTTAATTATATTGTTATCTGTATGTGTTTACACATGCTTAATTTCAACAAAAACCTTTTCTTTCTTCATGATTCTTCGGGGGGTTCTTGTGTTAAATATGTACAGCTATTTTAGGCTTTTATTGCATATTTTTGTAATTTGTAGACCATAATCAAAATGTTTATGCACCAGGAGTAACTACGACAACATCATTCATTTCACAATTTAAAAGAGCTCAGATGGGCTATTGTTCGTTTGTTTGCTTGTTTGTTTGTTTTTAATCACAGAATTACATACCATTTACAATATTGATTTGAAAAACTCGCATTCAGAAACGCGTTATACTTCTAGTTATAATCGCTTACTTATAAAATTCACATAAAATATAAAGAAAGCTCCTTAAAAAATGGAAAATAAAAACTCGAAATTGGATTGTTTACTGATCAAAATATATTATATATTCGAGTAAATGCTTTACGTTTCATCTTAAGGTTATTCTCAGAGTGTTTCCTTTTTTAAGAAGATTAAGTTTATACATTATTTTAGAACAGCGAAATTCAATTTCAGCTTTTATGAAATACAGAAACTTAAAAAGTTCTTTTTCATAGATTCTTATTAAAATCCTTCGAAAGAAATGAAATTTGAATTTCCTTTCAATCTCAAAATGAAAAATGTTTAATTCATGCTCATATGTGCTTTGTACAATCAACTGATAAAAAAATTCAGTAAAAAACAGAACATTTCAACGATTTCCTTACATTTGCTGTATTTTCTCTGTTTTTCCATTTGTTTTCCTTCTTTTAAATACAGTGAAAATCGCTTAACATGAAACTGAGGGGAATGAAATATTTTTTCGTGTTAAAGGATATTGCAAAAAAATACACATATCAACAAAACTAAATCTATTAGAGATTGTTTTAATTACATAGATATATATAAATGCATGTATTTAATAAAAATTAAAGAAACAAAAACAATCACAAGAGCTCAAAGAAATTTAATACAAAATGTTCAAGGTTTTTTGAAAAACAAGACATTTATTGAGTTTTTGGAAAATAATTCAATACTTTTCTTTGCATTGTCTTTTTAGCATCAAATTGCTTGATGCCGTCCATTTTGTTATTCATTTCACCATTGAAATGTGCGTTTAAATAACTGCGCATACTTTTCATTATGTTTCTCATTTCGGATGACATGGAAACAGGAGTTGTATTATTAATTTCATTTTCGTCATCGGAATCTCCATCAATGATATTTTTTGAGTTTTGGGCAAACTCCAAAATATCTGTGTCTGTCTTAATTGGTTCTATACACACATTATCATACTGCAACGAATTCTTCCAATGATACAATACGACAGTCCAATCCGGCTGGTGTTTTCCGTATTGTGTTCATTCCCACAAGATAAATTGTTTGTATTAAGCGATTTTTATTTCATATTAAGAGAAAAAATGCTTTAAAATACATTTTAGTCTGCGAGACCATTGTATTATTTCGTGTTAACCGATATCTCCTCTTAATTGTTTTCACGTTAAATGTATACTTCACTGTACTTTCAATTAAGTAAACATTCCATATGAACAACTCAGTGCCTTAACTATGTTTTGAACGGGTTTTTACAATCATTCGAAATGTTTCGGAAGAAATAATTTTAAGGAGAATTTTTAATTTGTCGTGTGTGGGTGCTTGCGTGTATGCTTGTGTGTGTGTGCGAAATATTTTTCATTATTTTACTGCTTTTTTTATACGACTTATATGATTTTTTTTACTGCTAAAGGTGATTGACATATATTTTACATTTTATAAGTTGGGTCTAAAAATAACATTTTTTTTTTAAAAAATTGGTATAATTTTTTTTTGTATTAAGATATTATATCAAGAGGTAAAAGAGAAAGATTACTCTCTAATATGTAGATATAATTACTTATAAACTTAAGAAGTAAATTTATTTACTTAAAGAATGTTTACATAAAGCAGAAAATTTGCAAGAACTTTAAATTCTTTAGTTTTGCATGCGCAAATAAAATTTTATTTTAAATAATAATTTTTAATAAAATTTTATATTTACTGTTAAAACCAATCTGTCTCAAATATCGATTGAACGATACATCTTTAAGACGCTGGATTAATTTGCATTCAAAAACCATGCATGATATAATTCTCCTCATTAGTAAGACTTAATACCAAAACGTACTTGCATTTCATCATCCAACGTGAGAACAATTATCATTTGAATATTTTTTTACTTAAACTTAAGTTTTGTAATACATTATCAGGTCATCGATTTATCTTGACCTGATAACGAGAAGTAACTTATAGATTTTTTAAAAAATATCCATTTCTTTGAAGAAGCAAGAAAATACAGTCGGACCTATATTTAACGAAGTCACTAAATCCCAAAAAAATTTTCGTTATATGGAAAATTCGCTATACAGTGGTTCATATTTCAATATATTTTATAAACTACAATTTTAAATTCATAAACACTACAGATTAAAAGAAGTAAATATCCCCACCTTTTAGTAAGTTACTACCTATTTATTTTATATATCTTACCCAACAAAAAAAAAATTTTAAGGAAAACAAGAAAAAAGAATGTCCAGGAATACACTGCATATTCAACGTTAAGAAAATAATTTTATATTAAAATTAATGAATTTTAACGATATTTTTTATTTTAAAGCATACAGGTAATTTTAAGCATGCCTTATTTTATGACTAAGAATTATAAACGGACATTATCACATGCGTCCTTAAAGTTAATTACTCATAAAATCTATTAATTCTGTTTGAGTTATTTTGTTCGAAAAAATACTTGTTTCACATAATACGACATCTGCATAGACACGTGTTTTTAAACGGTTTGAACAAGAACGAAAAGAGAAAAAAACAGACCCGTCCGACGGGACAAAGACGTGGAAGAAACTTCGAAAAACTGTATTTTAATGACATTAATATAGAAATCACACACGCACTGAGAGGGGAAAGGGGAATCTTCCAAGGCATAAAGTTGTACACTTGAAGAAGCCCGTTTAACGCCGGGCCATCCAGCTGTTTTTTTATAATAGTTGATAAAATGTTTGGAAGAATACCAAATTTTAAAGCAATATCCTTTTTCTTAACGCATTTATCCACTTCCTGGAGAATTAAACTTGTTTGTTTGATGCTGAAGCACTTACGTTTTGACATTTTCTAACTAAAAGAAATGAAGTTACCAGTACGATAGTTAAACACTACAAATAAACGGAGACTAGTTCAAGGACTATGGGGAAAAACAACTCCACTGAGGGTAAAAAGGGATATCGAAGATGTTCCTAGTGAACTATTCTTGGATGAAACGCCCAGAATTCTATTGCTCTCGGCAAGTTTGGCACCTATTAAAACCAGTTCAAGATTTATGACCACCATAAAATGTGTTAAAAGAAAGAATAACTTGAAATGTCCAGAAATACTTTAAAAACAGGGGAGGGGGATTGAATCACAAGAAAAAAGTTCGTTGTATAGAATTTATTGGCTTATTATTTGCTATTGGGAGGTTATTTTACGAAGAAAATCGTGTAATATCCTTAGTCCCAGGGAAAAATTTCACTATATGGAAAAATTCGCAATATAGAGGTTCGTAATATGGACTGTACATTACAAAAAAGTGTCATACTTATCTTCAAACTTAAGAAAATATTTTTCGAATATCAAATTTGTTCTTGTTGTTTTACTCACAGGTTTACAAAATTTGATGAACAACCACTTATTTTTTATTCTTATCCTTAAAAAATGAAAATAAAAGCAAAAAAAGAGGAATATGAATGACCAAATCTCATGAAATAATTTCACCCCCAAGAATTTCTTAAAGAATTTGGTTCTTATATGGAAATCGAAGAAAAATGTGAATATCTAAATCTGTGTGAGGATTTTTAATGTCTATTACTAGGGCTGTGGAGTCGGAGTTGAAGAAATGTTGGGGTAAATGTAGTCGGAGTTGGAGTCGTAGGAGCTACACTTTTTTCCAGAAATTACTAATGTCAGTTTTTCCATTTCATAATAAATTCTAATTAATATAAATAATCTGGTTATATCATCATTTTTTTCTGTAGCACATCTATTACTTCTTTTATATTTCAAACAAATAAGCTGTAACACATGTATATGTGTTTACAAATATATAAAGGAGTCGGAGTCGTTAAGTTTAAAATCCAGGAGTCAGAGTCCCTAACGACTCCGCAACCCTACTTGTTATGGATCCTGGAAATTTTCAGTACTAAGATGTTGTATTCCATGTCTAAAAAAAGTCGTTTACACAATTCATTAAGATGACGGGCAAGTGAATGAATAGAAATGGGTATCGCAAGCTGATCTTAAAGTAATCTTAAATGCATCTCGTAAAATGATCTCATTTCATCTATCTGTAAGCACACATTTGGATTCATCCCTAGTTAGTAGATGGAAAACCCACAATTAGATCAAACAATTTACATACCAACTTCATCAATTAGCAATGAGTCTAAACTGGGAAGATCTGTGCTGTCAGCAACCCCTATATTAATTGAATGGTAAATTAATTAGTTAAGTCAAACAAAAATAATCAATATTGATCTGTAATACTACAATGAGGGCAACTAAATAAGAAATTAACGAACATTCTGGAATTTAAATTAAACGAAATCGCGTAAATAAGCTTTAAATATATGTTACAGCCAAAGCTTAAGTCCGGCCATTTTTTTTGTATTGGCTGAGAGATGTGGACAAAGTCCAATTATATTAAAAAGACCACCATTCTGTCTACTTTTTTTATTGAAAACATTTATAAATCACCGTGCTCCACAAAATATCACGCAGAGCTTACAGAAGTATGTAACACATTACAAAGGAAAGGGGGGGATTCAGGGATGAAAAAAGATTACAAATATTTACAATAAATTTACAGAACTTGTCAAAAGCCCTTCTGGTGAAAATAAGTTGGTGAATTTAAGAATTTATATTTATGCCTTTGAGAGCCAGTCTTAGGATCTTTCTTTCTCGGACAAACATGGAATGAAGAAGAAAAGCATATATGTTCTACATTTTATTGGCCACTAATAAAGAGTGTTTTTTTTTAGGTATAGAAGTTTAAGTTGGCATTACTTTCCAAGATGGTGACCGATTTAACAGCTGTCAAGTGATTTATTCTCAGTTTGGTTTGGCAATTCATCAAAACGATCATCAAGCAAGGCGTAGATTCGTCGAATGGGCCCAAAACGAGATTGCCGTTGTTCCCGATTTTCATAAGCGAATTTTGTTTAGCGATGAAGCGCACTTCTGGTTGAATGGCTACGTCAACAAACAAAACTGCCGCATTTGGAGTGAAGCTAATCCACAAGTGTATGTCGAAACACCGTTACATCCAGAAAAACTGACTGTTTGGTGAGCTTTATAGGCTGGTGGAATCATTGGTCCGTACTTCTTCAAAAACGATGAAGGCCACAACGTTACAGTCAATGGTGATCGGTATAGAGCCATGATTACTAACTTTTTCATTCCTGAATTGAACAATCATGATGTCCAGGAGCTGTGGTTCCAACAAGACGGAGCAACATGTCACACAGCTCGTGCCACAATCGATTTATTGAAAGACACGTTTGGTGACCGCCTAATTTCACGTTTTGGACCTGTGAATTGGCCTCCAAGATCTTGTGATTTAACACCGGTAGACTATTTTTTGTGGGGCTATGTAAAGTCATTGGTCTATGCGGATAAGCCACAAACGCTTGACCATTTGGAAGACAACATTTGCCGTGTTATTGCCGATATACGGCCACAAATGTTGGAAAAAGTCATCGAAAATTGGACGTCCAGATTCGACTACATCCGAGACAGCCGTGGCAGTCCTATGCCAGAAATCATATTTAAAATGTAATGCCACAAGATTATCTTTCGAATAAAAAAAAATTCATGTCAATCGAATAATACATCGTTATTTTATTGCAATTTAAATTTCTATACCCCTGAAAAAAACACCCTTTATAACAATCACAAGAAGATGACGGAGCCAAATTAAATTTGTTCAAATAGCTTCTAAAGTTACCATGACCAGTAAAAAATTGAGTTATTTTGTAATCAATATAAAAATAATGGTATGAGAGTCTCTTATTAATTGTTGGAAGAGACTTCTTTGTTAAGCTTCCTTTATATGAAATGAGGTATTCTTGGTTCCAAGACTTCACCATTCTTTCTTCCATAATCTTCTTGTTAAAGGATTTAGGAATATTAACGGCAATGTCAATTTCCCGTTCATTTCCTAAAACGCCCGAGTGTCCGCGAACAAATATAAAAACTATCTAGATGTTTTTATCTTTCAGGCGTTTAAATCGCTTTTGGATATCGACGATTATGTGGTTAGACGAAGAAGTACACTTTAGAGAATCCAAGAATGAATGACAATCAGCACAAATGAGATAATCTGATATGATATTATTTTGTTGAATGATCCATTTAATGGCGAAGTTTAAATATAAAAGTTCAGTTAAAAAACTATACATTCATCACGAATTATGAAATTAAAATACAACTACCGAAGATAACAAAGACGAAACCCCAATTATGTCATCAATTTTACTGCAATCAGTATAACAAATAACAGGGAAATCATCCGAGGTTTTGTCACCAAATTGGATAACATTCTTTCTACATTGATTGGTCATTTCATAAATGGCTGCAGATCCCTTACTAAAAAAAAAGCTTAAAAATTCCCAAGCAAAATTCACAACAGAAAAAAGTTGAAGATGATATATCCATACCTATATCAGATACTGATTGAGGTTAATGTGATTCCCAAGACGTTCTTGTAGTTATCATGAGCTCTAAGAGCTCTTTCTACAAGTTAAGGATAGAACATGAAGCCCCTTCGACCTATTATGTTCTAGAAGCGAATTTTTATTCTGATAGAAGAAATACTAGTAATTGAACCCGTGGAAGCAGAAGAAAAATTACTATAACGCGTTGCATCTTCCTTAGTTACTGATGGGCAGTCTAGGCCATTCTCGTCTTAGTATGACTATTAACTTAAGTACACAACAAATCGATGCAAATATAAAAAAAATTGTACTAATCGAAATGCATAGAAGTTCACTTTATTGAATCAAGTGATGAAAATAAGTAAGTTACCGTAAAATCCGGTGTATAACGCGCACCTTTGACACAAAAAATTAGATCAAAATTTACGGGTAAGCGTTATACACCGGGTATAAAAATAAGAGCTTTAAAAATAAAAAAAAGATGAGCATAGAAAAAAATTGGGCTTCTACATATATCGAAATACTGTTGCTTTAATAGAAATTACATTCCTTGGGAGCTTAAAGGTTTGTAGTTCTAGAAGTATACTATTTTTTCTGAAGCTTAGAATATTACCTCGAATAAATGACTTCAAAACATAAGAGCATTGCGTACATATATTTCAAGCTCCTTCATGGAAAAGGGAGGGGTGCATTATATGACGAATATATCTACAAACTAAAAATTGCAGCTTGAAAGAATGGGTGCGCATTAAACACCAAATTTCGCGGTAATTTAATATTGTGCCTTTTTCTTCAAACTTTGGCCAATCATCTCGTATCATTTTACTAACTCTCAGGTCAAAGTCACAAATTAAAAAAAACATCAAATATCATGTGGTCAATTTGCTGCAAAACAGGCCAATTCGTAAACTAGTGAATTTCAGGCTTTGTCTTTCAAAACACATTTTCGAAGATCAAAACACTTCTTTAATGTAAATAGTTCCAAAACAGTTACTTAGAACAGGTTTAAACTGCAATTGTGACAGATTATATATTAACATTTTTTTAATGATGCTTCACAATTGAAAGCTATTTGAATATAATGCACGAAATTTGAATATGTTATAAAGTATATTCTAAATCGTCCACAAGAAGCAATATACTTCTCGATACAACCCTAGTTATTACTACTATGATTTTTCAGTTAAAAAAAATATAGCTATTACAATGACATAAAATTTATTCAAAAAAAAAACTATGAATGTATTGAAAATAATTTTGCGAATAATTAAATCAATTTATTTTTTTATTTTTTTTGCGAAAAAGAAAACAAAAGGAAAATGCATTTGTTACCAATGAAGTGTACTATCAATTGATTATACTTGGGAAAAAAGTTTTCTCTTCCGTGGACTGGTTTAGAAATCTGAAAGATTTTTGTGAGTGTGTTCGTTTTTCATTTTTTGCTGTGGAGGCTTCAAACGAGCTTTTGTATTGTACTAACCTGTTTGCTCTCCAGTCTTTGATGTCCTTTGAAATTCTTTCTTTTGTTTAGTCCCTTTATCCTTCTAGATGTTTGTCGTTCTTTTGTTCTCTATGAATGCATTCCTCCAGCAGTTTGTTTATTGGTTCAACTTTTTGAATCGTAACAAAACAAATACTTTTTAGCATTAATTTTGAATTTTTTTTTTTTATTTCCGACTAGATTCTACATCTTTCAGTATTGCATCTTATCTTAGTCTAATTCATAGAAGCCTCCAAAAGTTAGGAAGTAACATGTATTTCAGGTGTGTGTTAAACTTTCGGCTTCAAAATAAAGAGTTAGCATGAATGATTCATTCATTTTGAAAAGACAATATTTTCAAAAGTATTACACATATACTCATGAAAGATATATGAAAAGAACCACAAATTCTCACCAGATTTAGCACACACCCTCTATAAATGTTCAATATGTGCTCTTTTGGTAATGCGACACACAGCTAGACGATAATCAAGCTCATTCCATACATTTTGTAGCACAGTCCTATCAATCATCAGCACTGCAGCACTGATGCGTTCTTTAAGCTCGACTTAAGATTGCGGTAGTGGGGGTACGTAAGCAATTCTTTAATGTATCCCCTCAGAAAGAATTGGCAGGGTATTGAATCAAGGGATCAGGGAGGCCACAGGAACAAAACTAGGTCATTCTCACCAATGCGCTCAATCCAGCGATGCGGAAGCTCATCATTTCGGTAGTCATAATCTGAGATGTCCTAATGAGGGGTGCTCCACCTTACTGGAAAACAAAATCACTGAAGTCAGCACTTGATAAGAGGTGGGAGCACACTACTGGAACATAACTAGATAACATTTACCTGTCACAGTTTGTTCAAAGAAGTAAGCCTTTGCTTATAACACTTTCAAAAACATTCACTTTTGCCGAATCTCTTTCAATTGTCACGACTGTGCACATGGATTTTTCTTGCCCCAGAATTGCACTTTAAGACGATTTTGGTACGCCAGGTAGAATACGCTGTTACAAGATTTTTTAAGATGGAAAGCTATCGGATGGATAGAAATCGCCATATCATATACTGATAAAGCTAAACTGCTTAGTCTTGATTGATCACATTTATACATGTTTACATTTGGAGAAAATGGTGGACTCAGTACCATCCCTTTAACATCATGGATGTGGATTACTATGGATATGTTGATGCTATAGTTTGGGTTGTCGTAATGTTGAATAGTCACACTGATAGTTCATAGTTCAGTTGAATAGTTCACTGATCTGAGATATAGAGAAAACGTTTTTGAGCAGAGTGGAATCCAGAAGATGGAGTGATTAGTCAGATTTTTAGACCTGAGTTCCATAGAGCATGTCTGAGATTCTCTTGCCGAAGCAATTGTACTTTGCTAGTTCTTTTCCAGAACACTCCTGGAACCAAGAAGTAGGCAGAGGTGTGGAGTTTACTGACCCAATACTTCAAGCATAGCCTCGCAAACAGCATGAGAGTTATGTTCGTTGTAAGGGTTTCATTGCTGTTAAGGATAATCATACACTATATTAAACCCTCTACAAGTGATCCTCTTTAATCTCTCTCTCTCTCTCTCTATCTTGCTACCGCATGTTTGAATTATCATGCTTTCATGAGCATAGGTCATAAAAATGAGAGAGCATCATTTATTTTTTACTATCCACCTTTTAGTAATACTTTTGTGTTTTCATACCTAGTTTTACTTGAATTTGTCCAGTAATTTTTTTTTAAAATATACTGAGAATATGTGTTTGTTCCTTATCTTCTACATAACAGAGAGTGTAACTTTTTTAAAAAAATTTCTGTTCCAAAAAAGAAAATTCTTGGGAGAATTCTGTTATGTTTATACATAATTGGTCCAAATGGTCTACTATTGGGCACTTTAAACTTAAAACAATCGTCATTGCTTCGTTTCATATCGGGAATTGAACAATTCTATGCATTTTGTTCACGATATAATTTTTTTCCTTAAAATACTTTTTCTTCACCCTAAAATAATTCTTGATTTTAAGGAAGCTTTAAAAGATATGTAACTGGAAAATGGAGGCAACGAAATGTTGCTCTGGTAGGGTAGCTTGCATAAATAAATAGATACCAGATTATTGCAAACAAAAACTTATTTATGAAATATTTTTTTATAAAAAGATAATGCCTCAAAATATATACAGGTATTTTTGCCTGCTACATTTATGAATTGCCACAAAAATAAGAACTACTGACAAATACCAGTTCTACTTCAAAATGCTCGCAGTAATTTTTCTTACTATTTCCATATATATGCCTATTTCTGTAATTGTTCCGGGAGACCTCCAGTCCTTCATTGAAATTTTTGGGGTATAAATATGTCCGCCCCTCTTATAAACGAAGGAACGCAATATTTGTTGTTGATTCGCTATATCTAAACTGATAATTTCAGCTATTGGTCCCTCGATTGAGTCTGAAATAATACCCTCAGTGATCAGAAATCTAAAGCAGGGATGCTTGGGGCCTTTGAATATACGACGTTTATGTCTTGTCTGAACATTTATGGCAAAGTTAATGGTTCGTGAAATATATCAGACATGTTGTCTGGACCTCCAATGGCTTCGGGATATTTTAACCGGTGTCTTTGTCGGAACGGGAAGGGCTCCAAGCGACCAAAGAATAGGATCTCTCCATTTCCATAGACTCATAACAAGTGAAAATTCTGTCAACAGTCATTCTTTGCAACTGCTTTTCAAATGCGAGCAACGCGGTCTAGGCTCCTGATGAACCCCACACGAAAAACTAATTGCCATGTGATTGCCTCAGTGTTCTTGAATAGTATGTATAAATCTTTTTCAATTAAAAGAATAATTTAAACAAAACCGCACATTGTATGTAAATCTTTCTCTTCTGCACACAACCATGTAAGGTTCAATATGCTAAATTCAGTTATGTTTACTTAAAAAATGTCGGAAAATAACAATGGAATCAATTACTTTTTAATTGCTTCCACAGTTATCCCAATTGTTTCAGTTTTCCGTTGCTTGATGTCATTTTTACAAACATCATTCTCAAGACATTCCATTTATTTTATTTTATTGCAGTTTACTCCTTAAGAGTCTATTTTCATAGAAAGCCCCCGGTATGGAAATTTTATGAAGAGTGAAATTTGTACAAGCGTTAACAAAAAAAAAAATTACGCTGTGTTCTGCGCATGCGCCAAGTCGCTGTCGGAAGAAACTAGGAAAGAGTTTCTACTTTTTCGTCGGTTTTTAAAATTACGCGATCCTTCTCTTCTTACCGAAATCAGACAAAAAAGAATTACAGAATCGGAAAAATAATTTATTACGCCACGATACGATATAACTTTTCTTTGTTTGAATCTTTATTTTTTTCATTGTAATTCTATTGCCAATATATTTTCTTTCAAAATAACAAGATTTAAAATTGGCTTTTTTCCGTTTCTAAAAGTTATGGAGACTTAAGTGTTCTTCTCGATGGTTACATTTGCATGTATTTTCAAAATTTAGGTTTATTTACATAAATAAATCTAATTTAGGTTTATTTACCCGCTTCTTAAGTCTAAGGTTTCGGGTTTGACCCCAGCTAAAGCCAATTGATTTTCTGGAAGCAAAAATCGTTGGCATGCATGTCAAACGATTATGTGGCATGTAAAATATCCCTTGAGTATCAATTTGGCTTTGGTACTCTCGACAAAATTAAATCACGGCAATATTTAGCATCCGACGAGAGCTTGAATTAAAAAAATAATAATTCTAGCGTCTAGATTTGGTAACGAGGCTGCCACTAGATGGTGCCAACATGAAATGGCTCTCACGGTAGAGGACTTGCCGTGTCTGTAAAACCTTAGTTGCCAAAAAAATGTAGCCTCATTTGGAAAAAAAGTTTATTTATGTACATTAAATATTATATTTTAATCGGCATCAGTTTCAATCATTACAACATATTTTTGCATATTTTCTTTCTCTTTTTTATCATTTTATTTATACTGCATTAAACATTTACATATTTTAATACAAACTATGCATATATAGAGATAAGAGTCTGGAATTATGGAATACTAAGGTTTTGGCTCTATTTGTTGCTGCTAATGCGTGGAAAAGTCATGAACTGCTGAAAAAAAACTCTTATGATGCATTGCAATGAGAGTTGGCCACTTGTTGCCATATCACTCGTTATAGAACAAAGTGTGTTTTACGATTTTCAAAAGTTTTTGCAGGTAAGTTTTCAAACATTTTAAACTACATGTGACTTGAACATTAAATTTAAGCATAATGTATACTAAGAAAATTGTAGTTTGTAAAACTGGAGTCTTTTTTTAGCTAAGAATGTTTTGTGCTTCAGTTTAAAGATCCATTTTCAAAAATGACGTATCAGATATTATAAAATACTAAGCATTCCATCATACCCGACTTGCAGCAATGAATCCTTCCATTCTGTTTTGATGTAGCATTTGTAATAGACTTCATCCCATTAACTAAATAACCAGGAAATAAAGATGCTAAGTGTATCTATGTAACGGAAAATTCTCCGACAACCAATGAGAAAAAATTTGGATTCAATGTTTCAACATTTTTATGTGGGTTCACCCTTATTGTACTGAAGTAGAGAAAGATTACATTTATGACTTTTGTTCATGAACTCAAAACAGAAATGACTTTAGATACTTTTAAAAATATGGCTTTTATAGCTAAAAATAACTACGTTTTAGAAAGTCTTAATAAGTTTTCCAGTGGTTTAAACTACCTATTCCATATTACAAAAGTATTCCATAATAACCTCCAATTATCATTTTTCTTTAAAATAATTTTTTATAGCAACAAAATAAATATTTCTTTTGAAGAGTCACAATTCCTTACAATCGTTTATTGTATATATACATGATGATTTTGGGAATTATTATCAAAAACCAATTATAGGGTGTTGGAAACCTAAAATCTTTTTAACATGACAATTTTTAGATTTTTACCTTTTCAAATTGTATAGATTTTAACCTTTCTGAAAATATCTTACTTTAACCACTAGGGTAATTAGAAGATCTTAAAACCTATTTTTAAACAATCATTGAAACTGAGCCACGTCCATTTAAATGGCGAAAAATGTAAACAAAGTATTTTGTTTTTAAATGAATGATGGAAATCAAAACATTTAATCCAGATTTGCTAAAAAAGTGTTTACATGGAGGTACACAAAATCCCAATGAAGTGTAAACAACGTAATAGGGTCTCGTGTACCGAAGAAAATATTTGTACAAATAGAAGAATTATCATTGGGTATATACGAGTATGATGCAATTTCATCACTTAATATGGGAAATGTATCAAAACGAGAAATTTTGAGAAAACTTAATATTGAGCCTGATGATTACACAGTACATGCAATGGAGTGCCTCATCAAAAATATTCTGTTAAAGACTAAATACTCAAGTTTACAAAAAACAAAGGAAATTAGAAAAGAAATAAGACATAAAAGGAAGAGAGAGGATGATGAGATTAAAAAAAAATGTAGATCATTTGGAGTATGGGAGGAGGGGAAGTTTTAACAAAAAGTAATTATACCTAAATGTTCATTTATCTCAAAATGCAAAATTTTTTATGTTCTATGTACCTTTTCTGGGAAAATAATGTTCACAGGGATGTAAGTTTCTTATGGCACATTTAAAATGATAGCTAATGCATACTATAAAATGAGCTTTTTGTAAAAAATTCAAAAATTCATTTTTTACAAATTTTTTTAAGGGAAAAATGGGTTAAATTTCACTATGTTTGATAAAATATTTTATAAATTATTAAAAAATTCAAAATTAGCTAAAAGCTCATTTCAATATAATGAAGAAGGGGTGCTTTAATTGTATGAAAACTTTCAAGCATTTACATATGACAGATTTTGAGAAAAGGTACATCGAAAACAGCCAATTTAACATCGTCGTTATAGAGGTTTCATACTATTCTTAAGTCATTTTTTGAAATGTGAGTATGGTATTCCATTAAACACGACTCTCATACATATATATATATATGGTCCAGAGTATGGGCAAATTACAGGTGAAGGATGACTAATCAGAAAACTTTGTTTACATCTGCAATCTTGATTCTTAAGGCCAAGAGTTTGCTATTGTGCTACTGTGGCTAATATTTCCTACTGTCTTGACTGGTTACACTTAGGTTTATAACTATTTGTATATATTTATGGATTATATGTATATACTTTCATAATAGGACACATATATTCATTATAAATGGTCATGAAATAATATTCAACCTATAATTACCAAGATGCATTCTCAGCTAGTTAATATAATTAATTTTTTCCTATTTATTGCTAACATTTTCTCAACATAATAATATTTGTGTTGAGAGAGAGCAAAATAAACACTTTCTTTCAAATAAGGAGAAAAAAATTCAGCAAGCAATGAAGCATTTTTCAAAACAATAAGTTCCCCACAACTATCACTGAAAATTCTTAATGCGTGTAATTAAGTATATATAAAGAGATATAAAGTTCTCATGAGAAATATCTCTTTAAAACAATAAGCGTAGAAAAACGCTTTGAAGAATCAGAACCCAGGTGGCATTTGTTGTTATTGGGCCATCCTTACCTAAGATATTATTAAAAGGAACATTTTTAGGCTTATATGGATTTAACATAAGAAGGCGATTTATCAGTAACATGTAATGGCTAAAAAAAACTTTGAAATAATTCCTTTACTTAAAAATTTATAACATGCATGAAATTGTTACTTATCTAATTTATATGTTGTTTCCTCATGTAAATGTGCATAATTTGCAATATTAAGAAATAAACTTTATTTTTTTGGTTATTTATGAATTTTATTAAAAAACTAATCGTGTCCGATTTTAGACAATCGTAAATTCTTCGCTACATGTACTAAACGTAAAACACCTTGAGAATTTGGATCAAATTGTGTTTTGTAATATGCATGAAAATGTGTAACTTATAACTGATTTTGAAAGTACAATATAAGAATATATTTTTTTATCAATTTTATACCATACCAGGATTGTCTTTAAAAAATTCTGAAAAACATTGTATTTTGTTTCTATACAGTTTAATATTAGCAAAACATGTTTTTTTATATCACTTGATTATATTCCCTTCTATTTATTTATTTTTTTGAAAAGTTGAAACTAGTCTGAAGAAAATATCCAATATCTTTTGGAAAAAGTTAATAGTGATAAAGATTAAAAAAATTTTATGAATCTTATAAAAAGATTTTTATTGACACATAAATATCATAACGTGTGATTATATCATTTAAAAAAACCTCATGCATTCATATATCTGAAGTAATATGTGAAATTTTATTTATTGTTGGTATCTGCTAGAACTCGATACATTTTTACCCAGTTAAAAATTAACATATTTCTCTCCAGTTAAATATCCCAAAGCCTTTTCTTCTCTCACTTAAAAAGTATAAACACATTCTCCTTTCACCATTCCAAGTTTTCCATCCACTTAAAAATCAGTAAATTGTTTTTCTTGTTAAATGTCAATACATTTCTCATCTATTTAAAAATCTTAATACTTCTAGCTAAAAATTAGATAATTTTACATTCCCGTAAACAAATCAAGCTTTTTACTCAAGAAAATAAAACTATTTCCTTTTCAGTTTTAAATAAAAACATGTCCCAATCAGTTAAGAATCAACAAATTAATTCTTAAATAATTCTTATTTGAAGCAAAGAGAAAACTTGTAAATTCAAAATTTCCTCAATATAAAAAGACATGGAAATCGCAAAAGGCTCAAAATTAAGTTATTTATTCGCATTTTCTCAAAGTTTGAGAAATAAATTACATTTACTGAAACAGATCAAAGAACGAAAGTTACATTCAGTAGAATAAATCAGAGATTTTACCTGAAGGTACACAAATATCGGGAAATTTTTTTTAATGTTTCACTCAAACGTATACGCGATTAATTATAATACTTAATGATATCATCATACGATGTCTTATGTTGTTAACAAAATGTATTATAAGATAAAGTTTATACTTAGGTAGAATTTAGTTTACACACACTATTTCATGCAAAAGAGTTTTCTTAAAAAAAAATTTTCTTAGTCTTAAATAAAATTTGATTCAGATATATACAAAAAGTAGCAATTAAACAAGGATATAAAAATTTCACAAAAACACACCTATGCAAAAAAAGGCAACTTGTCTCCGAGAATTGCGTATGTCAACCTTTAATTGAGTTCTGGTCCGGTGCATTGTTTTTGCATATTCCACATTGTTTTTGCAGATTCAGACAGACATTGTTTTTGCATATTCCACAGCACAAAAGGCCTTCTGTGGTTTTCAAATATTCGCCTTTCCTGTGTGCACAAAATTGTAAACATGGCGCCCACCAAAATACAGAAGGCATTTTGTGCTGTGGAATATGCAAAAACAATGTCTGTTATCACAGTTCAACTCAACTTTCGGCAGCAATTCGGGGTAGAGGCACTAGACAAGAACTCAATTAAACGTTGGCATACATAACTAATGGAGACAGGTCGCCTTTGCAAAGGCAAAAGCACCGGGCGACCGCGTCCGGAGGAAACAGTTGATAAGAGTTTGGCAATCCTTCTTTGGAGTATCTAGTAGCTTTCATGTCAATTTTCACCACTCTCTACACACTGGGGACCTAGAAAAAATTAAAGAAAAAGGGTACATTATTTTTCTGCTGTTACAAGAGACATGCTGGTGCGAGAATGGACGGAAATAGAGTTCCGCCTAGATATCTGCCGTGTTATGAAGGGCCCCCATATTAAATCTTTGTAAGGTACAATTTTGGTACAAAAAAAAACTTTGATATCTTACCTAACTTCTACTATAATAAAACATTCCAATACTACCTCAGAGAAACTAGAGAAAAATTTTAAGAAAGGTACAATCTTTTTCGGACACCTTGTAATTACAATTAATATAAATATGTATATACATATGAGACAGAATCCCAATATTAAGTGGCAATTAATTTTTTTAATTATCATTTAAGTATCGTATTGTCATTCAAAACAATCGTGTGTATAAAATTTCAGTTGAACTGAATGCTTTAAAACGTGAGAAAAAAAATATTTTTAAGTTTTGACCCAAGTCGCTAAAAATGAAGCCAACATAACTGTACCTATAATTCTTTAAATAATTAATTTCAGTCAATTAATTTTAATTAATTATAACTAAATTATCGTATTGTCATCCCAAACAATCGGGTATAGAAATTTTCAGCTCAAAGGAGCGCTTTAAAATGTGAGGGGGAAAAAACCTTTTCAAGTTTTGACACAAGTCGCCAAAAATGATGCCAACATGGTTGTATTTGTAATTATTTGAATAATTAGTTTTAATCAATTAATTTTTATTAAATTACTGTATTGTCATCCAAAATAATCATGTATATAAAATTTCAGCTCAATTGAGCGCTTTAAAATTTATTTTATTAACGATTAAAAATTTGAACAAGATATAGGGAGATTGTGAACTAATAGTAAGAATTGAAAAACGGGACTAATTGGAAAAATATGAATTTAAAATTTATTACAAATAGCTATCCAACAAATTCCATATCAAAATATTCCAATTCTCTACCTGTACACTGCTGCACACCTGGATTTCATTCTTCAATTTAGTGCTGCATATCATCAAGTGTCACTTTCTTCAGCAAGTCTGCCGTTTTATTTTAACCTCTATTGAAAATCGAAACGTGTTTCCTTTATCACACTTAACTCTTTTAAGAACATATAGAAGTCACTTGGAGTGAGATTCAGAAAACGCGATGGATGGTCAAATAAATAAATGCACATGTTTGCTAAAATTGTCTAAACGAGAAAACATTGTGCACTTATAGATTCAGATCCTCATGCAAAAAATGTTTTCATGTTACACGTCGATCGGAACGTTTATCTTCTGCAACATCTTCCGACCATTAAGAAACCATTTAATAGGCATGCAATTCTCGCGAAGCATCAGTAATTAAAAACATTTCTTTCAACATCACGAAGAATTTCGGACTGATAGATTGTTCTTTATCATGATCTCGGCACTCCAACAAAAGGACAGTACACTGAATCAAAGGTTAAAAACAAATTAAGCTATATACACTCATGTCTATAAATTATGGATAATGCCACCGGCGGAAAATAAAGGTTCAGAAACAAAATAAACGGTGTTTATTCATAAAGCTCATTGATTAGACAAAAAGTAAGGAACAAAAAAATTGCGTATGTGTGATACCATTCATATAAACATTGGTTTTGCTCCCTGGAGCAATAGCAAAAAATTCTCTCTTTACAAAACTTAATATTACACGGTTTGTATGATAATTAATACATTATATATCTCCCATGCTATGAAACACAGTCCGCACAACACCTAGGCATGCTGAATATCAAAATATCGAGCTGATCTTGAGGAAGATTACCCCCCTCACAACAAAGAATGCGCTTCGACATTCTGGTACACATGTAGGACGTAGTTGAATGGCTGAAACTTGTAGGCCAAGTATGTGCCACACATACTGTGTCAAATTCAAGCCAGGTGAGAATGCTAACCATTCTATTGGGGTAATAAATTCAGATTGAAGGCATTCGTTTACGATGTTTGATTGGTGAAGACGGGCGTTGTCATCCATAAACACTAATTCTATGCTCATAGTACCCCTAAACAAACGTAAATATTGTTTCAGAATCATATCCGTATTAATTTGGACTGTCATGGTTCCGATTTAAACTGGCAGATCTATTATGGGAACCCAGTAAAATGTCCCCTAAACGAGCTATCTTACACCATCGTAACCGTGCAGTTCAATGATGTTACCATGAAGGTGACAGTACCTGACATTCTACGTATGAAAGTCCGACGTGAATCAAACTTTAAGCTAAACATAGACTCGTCAGAAAATATCACACGTTCACATTGTGACGATGTCTACATACACATAAATTGCATGTTCTCTACTCCAGGTGGTGACAGTGAACTGTAATGAGTGGCACACTGCTGAGAAGCCTGCAAGCATATAGACCAATATGTCCCAAACGTCTGTTAACGGTTTGCTTTTAAACTGGCGTACCTGTGGCTACAGATAGCTGACGAACAGGTTGGATGTTCTACTCCGTCTGCTTTTTATGGAGTTATTGCCAAACAGCGGTCTTCATTCTGCGTCGCAATTCAGGGGCGATTTGTACTGTAACGTCTACTGATATTTCCGTCATCTTTGGAATCGTTGCCAAAGCCTAGAGATGACACTTGGCATAATTCCAAGTTCTCCTCTTATACTTCCATCTGAGTACACTATATTTTATGCTGCAGATAATTTTTCTTCGTAATAAAACATCATCATGATTCCTCTGTGTCATAACTATTCGGTTATGTCACTGAGTGGCTTACAAAACGCTTGTGAACAATTTTACTTCCTTGCTACCATTCCTTATATTACACTCTCGTCATTGTGATGTTCTATTGGTGTCATCTGGTGTCTTCCTGTAATTTACAAATTATTGTTGAAGATATGTGTGAAAATTCTACAAATGAAAAGTTCTAACCCCTCATCAACAAGTCTAATGGTTAATGTTCCATGGAACTTGGATCTGGAGATCTGATTAACAACTCCTTTCCTCTAAATATTATGTGTTGACGTATTCGTTGATCAGCCAAGTCCTATATGGACGACTGTTGTCGTCCATTATGCCGGAGCGAAATGGAACATTCCGACCTCCATAACGGTCATTTCAATAAGGTTGAAATAATTACAGGGGAGTTCCTTGTTCTCTTCACATGTAAACACATCGACAATAAATGCTCAAACTGAATCGCGACTCATCAGTGTAGAGAACATAGACAGAACTTCCAAAGATGATATCATTTGTGCCATCTGCTCTCATACGACTTAGAACAAGGGAGATATAGACTAATGATCTCTTGGCATAATGCCCTGCACATTAAGTTTTTGGTAAACAGTATATTTTAAAATTGAAGTACCAAAAGCACACACAGAACTTATTTGCAAGTTCAGTAGTTTTCTCCTTTTGCCGAACCTTGCAATTTGTCAGGTAGCAGACATTATGGTTTGTGATGGCTCTTGCATACCCTGTGAACTTCTAGATTTTGTTCTGGTCTTTTGGATTCCACAAACTGGATGGCACATTTTGGAATCATTGAGCCATCTTGCTACCTCCACTAGGGATTGGCAAGCCTCTAATCTCCTAAATGCTCTCCATCATAATCCATCATTTAAACTTTATTCCTTACCTTTGTTTACGAATGTCAAAAATAATCGTAGGTCTTTGGAAAACAGAGCAAAAATAAAATTGCAGAGTGTAGTATTTAATGTGTATTTGTCTTATGGGTTTTCTTAATTTGTATAAAATAAAAGAGAGAAGTTTGAATAATTAAGAAAAGCATCTCTTTTTCTTATGTTTATCAAATTTCAGTAAAATAGTTCAGTAGTTTTTGGAAAATTCAAGATTGAGCAAGATCTTACCACGCAGCTATACTACATTTAATAAAAGAGTAAAAGCTATACTATATTTATACTATGTTTAGATGCGCTGAAAATCGAAAAGCATAATTACAAAAAAAAATCATCAGCTTTTCTCATTGGGCATAACGTTGAAGTAAGTAGAGTGAGTCAGCATAGGTGTAATTCATGTCAATTATCAAAAAATCAAACTTATGATATCAGCCACTTTTCATCTGTTGGTTCGACTATAATGCACTTAATAGCAACTGTTGTATGATGTTCAAATTCCAGAGATAATTACATTTTTAAAAAAACTATCTTCTTCGATACATAATTTGATATTATAGTATGTATAACTAATGCATTTAAATAAACTTTAATTATTATGGTACAGACTTCTTGTTTTGTTTTTTGACCATGCATTTCTTTATACTAATTTCCATCTTTTGTCTTTTACAGCAACTCTAGTGATCATGATCAGCGCCATGCCAGCGGTGGCCGTCCGTCGGGAGCGGAAGAAACAGCGAGCAGCAGCAGCAGCGGCTGCAGCAGCTGCAGCCCACTCCAACGGCTACACTACAACAGCAGCGGGAAGTCGCCGGGGCAGCCTCTCGTCCCTCCCGTCGCCCTCCACGCGCTCCTCCAGCCTCCTCTCGTCGCCGCTCTCCATGCCGGGCAATTACTACAACTACTTCCCGAGCAACCAGCGGCCCCAACAGCGCCCCTCTTCCTCCGCCTCTTCTACGGGCGCCCCGGCACCCTCGAGACGGCCCAGCGCCAGCGTCTCCACCATCTCGAGCGCAGCCAGCAACTACGTGAGTGCCCTACACAAGGTCCGCGAGCGGCAACTCGAGACGCAGCGAGAGAGGGCGCGATTTCTGGTCTACACAGGATCGGTGCTGCTGGCCAGCGGTGCCGCCCTGGTCGTCATCGGACTGGTGGCGAGGACGGGTGCCGCGCAGACGGTAGGTCTGCTTTTCATGTGCCTGGGATCGGCTTTTTGCCTAGCGCGCGTCTTCTGCCTTGTCCCGCGAGAGGAGCTGCCGTTGGTGAAGAGGGCCAGAACTGTGTCCGGCCAGTCCATCTATGTGCCGTCGTCGTCTGCGCACCCCAGTGCGGCCACCACCCCGGGGACGGACGATTCCTCCACCACTTCTTCCTACTATTTCTCTGCGGTGCCGCTGCACCGCATCCAGCAGCAACCGCAGCAGCTCCCTCTATCGCCGGAGACGCCCACGAGCGCTACTGCCCCTCCGCCGCTGCAACCACCCCCACCGGTGGTGCCTGGGGTGCACGGGGCGGTGGGCAGCCACAGAAGCAATCCCTCGAGCCTCTTGACTCCGATGAGTCTTAACAGCATTCCCGAAATGCAGGTTTTGATCACCGATGACAGTCAAAGGTACTAAATCACAAATGTGTATTGGCGAAGCTACCTTCTTCCAATCGCCTGTTTCCTCAAGTTGGGCGTTTTAAAAGAGTCACTTCTTCCCTTCTTTTCCTTCATCTTAAACATAGTATCGTTTAAGAAAGAAAACAGGTTTTTAGCTACTGTTGTTGAGGCTGAACATATATATCACATGTCTATTTTCAGAAATGTATGAACTTATGAGGGGAAAATTAACGCATCCTTTTGAAGTATCTTAATGATTAACATGACCATGGTTAAGTGAAGGAAGAGAAGTTGAACTATGGCCTTGAAACGCCATTCTTTAAGGAAACAGACTGTAGATGGCCACACGTCCCATTCTCTTTCAAGTGCCAACTGGTGCAGCCCAAACTGCCAAAAATGTTCTTTGCCTTAACCAGAACGCAGTGCCAGATGTACGATAAATTTTACAATGCTATCTTATTATTAAGAGAGCCAGAGTCTAATTTGAAGTTGCACCAGAAATATTTCGACTAACCTTTGATTCTGAACTTAAAAGATGTGAAGTTGATTGTAAGTCATAAACTTTGCAGGATACTTTAAGAACAGTTAGGAATTTTTAAGGTATATGGAGACCTCTTTAGTTTTTTTCTTTGTGTTTTTTTATAAATACTAATTCTTACTTCTCGTAAGAGAGAACTCGTCATATAATAACACTTATTTCCTCCTTTAATTTAATATTCAGTTATTTTAACAGAAATTGTTAACATTCAATTTTGTTTCTTTAGTTTGTCTTTGTAAACTGCTTTTGATAAATTAAATTGTTAATTTAATTTGTACAAATTAGTTTTTTGAGTACCTGAAGTTGTCATTAGTTATTTTTACATTAAATGTCAGCATGTACCTTAAAATTTTAAAAATGCTGGTCAAAAATGATATAATTTGACCAGCTATTAAGCTTTTGTTCATCGATAGGAATCTTGTACGCGTACAAACATGCATGAATACGTGAAGTAGGTTCTATTTATTACACGTGAAAACATGCATGGATACGTGAAGTTAGTGTCGTTGTCTTAAAGTCGCGAGTTGTAGACGCGTGTGCGATGCATTCACAAATGTTCGGAAAATCGAACAATGCAGTTGCAGTAGCAAATAAAATACTCTAACAACGCTGTATCGCAGTAAGAATGTCTAGGTAAGTTTTATACTGTAATTTACTTGACTAAAATCAACTTTTCACATCTTAATACAAATTTTTTTTAAATAATAAAAAAGATAAAATGTTATATTTATTAATGTTATACATCATTAAATTTTTTTAAAAAATATAATTCTTGAAATAAAAAAATTGAAAAAAATAATTAATTGTTTTATTTAACTTCCCCTACGTTGAGAGAGACAACTATTTGTTCATATTCAATTTAATAATTCAAAAAATTTCATTGTTGTTTTCCGTCTTTCATTATCATAATTTTGTACAGATCTCCGGTTGCAGTCAATGAAATGGCTTCAACGGGACGCTACTCCAAACAAATTTGGACATTCGGTAATTTTCCTCGATTAACTTACCTTGCATACATTTTGTGTTTGACAATCTATAATATTTAATTATGTTTTCCATCAGAAAAACATGTGTAACTTTCTTAAAAAAAAGAATACCAAATATTTATCACAATTGGCACTCTAGTTCGTTACTTGGGCGTGTGGCCTTAACAATCAGTTTGTGTTTGAAAGCAATTAATGCGCTTTTGAGTTGATAGGTAACGCCACCTGGTATCAATCATAGTTAACCACCGAAGTTGAAGTTTCAGCAGTTGCATAATATTGAAATGTTCTCTTAAGACGCGATAATCGAACACTTTTTAAGAATTTTTTTAATTCAAGAATATCAGGATAGGCGTTAGTAACTAGATGAGATGACACTAGTTATGTTCTACCGTATTCTAAATTTGGCACTTGCTTGCTGCTCTTAAATTAAGCTTTTTTTTCTTAATTATATTTTTGGCATTTTTTTTATTTACTATTCTTTCGCAAACATTTTTAAAACATTGTTACTGTAAGAAAACTTTCTTCTAAAAATTCCATTTTTTTTTTTTTTTTTTTAAAATTTAACCTAATTTGAACATGGAAGCGGACACTGGTCAAAATTACCCGTGCGTCAACTAAATTCTTGAATTGGATATTCTGTTGAGGAGCTGAAACCTAAACTTACACACCATTTTCCGAAATAGATATCAGAAGCGAAGCACAAAAAATTCAGAGGGAGTATTTATTTATTTTTCTGAGTCAAATAATTTTGCACCATAATTACATCGGGAAAAATTTAATAGTTCAACGAAACTTCTAAAGCACAGTGCATATGTGCTTTAGGAAAGAGGCTTTAGGAAAGAGTCTTTAGAAAGGAAGAAATCAAAAGCCTTATTTTTTACTCAGAGAGGAAATCCATGTAATAAAATGCTAAGAGAAAATGATCTAAACCAGGGATGTCCAACACGCGGCCCGCGGGTCGCATGTGGCCCGCCAGCACTAAATTGCGGCCCGCCGACTCTTTTTTAAAAAATTTTAAATATCAGGTTTTTAAAGTTTTTTCATTTTGAAATTTATTTAAGGGGAAATTTATAAATATATATAAATCTCAAATATATTTTTCTCTTTTGATTGTTCTTGTTTTAAAATAAATCCTTTTTGATAATAGAAACGTCCTTCAGATTAAAATATATTTTTATTTTATCAAACAGTTACGCTGGATTTTACTATAATAAATTACTTTTTTAATAAATTCCGAATTGCATTATGCATATACTTTACTATGGATGGTACATGATTCTCTGTGTGTGCGACTTTCATTTTTCCTCCTCCTTTTCTGTTTGGAGTGCCCAAAAAGCAAGAGGCAGTTAGAGATGTTTTTTAAAGTTGAAAAAAATTATTCATGACGGTTAAGATAAAACGCAATGTATACTTAATCGTTTGAGAATGACAGCACAATCAAATTTCAACAATGAGTTACAAAAGATCAATTTTAAAGTAACTCCATAATTTTCAAGAAAATGGCAACTGTAATATTTTAAACATTATTTGATCATTGCATTATTATATTATATAAACATTATTATATTATTTATGTCTGTAAACATGAAAAATAATGAAAAGAATAATAATAATTCATTTCGTTTTAAATTTTCACTCCAATAAATGTTTTTTTGTTTCAAAATCTGATATAAAGGTATATATTTTTATGTGCGGTCCGCGAGATTAAAATGTTTTTCCGAAGCGGCCCTCAAGGTCATTTAGATTGGACAGCCCTGATCTAGACAAAGACATTCACATTATTTCAGTATCAGCATGTAGATATAGAGATTTAATTTTTTTAAAAAAAAATTGGTTTGTAAACCTTTAAGATATCATTATTAAAATATTTTCTTTCCATAGTCATACTTACCAAACAGATGGAAATCCCTCAACGAGCAAAACTTCTCTTTTTTTTTCTAGATTTTGTTTCTTTTTTCTAATAGTTTCACATTTCAGTTCGGTTTCCGCGAAAAACTGCTTCCATGGTCTGATTAGGATTTTTAATTCTACCTCATACTAATATGTTTTTGCAAAAGATTTTTACGAAAATTATTATATTTACTGACTCTAATTGCAATTTTTTTAAATAAAAATAAATTCGAAAATAGTATCTTTTGTTGAATCTAATATTGAGAAAAATGTTTCACATTTCCCTTAAGAAATAAAGGTGTACCATATTTATTATACAGCTTACGATTTAATTAAGCTATGATTGTTTGTACACATTTTTGCACACTATGTAATATTTATATTGGGACCAAAAAATATAGTGCTTCATTTTTGTATCAAAGTATTTGTTGTGCTATGTATTAATGACATATATGTGGCTTCATCTTGTTTCATGTTCATTTCATGTACAATCCAGCAAAATTAATAATTTTCATTCATTTATTCTGAGTGTCAATCATTTTAAATTTTATCTTTATAACTGTATGTAATGTTATTTATGTTTTTGTAATACTGGATTGTGTATTTCTGGAATTTAAATGCTCTATTATAATGTAATTGCGATGATATTACCCAGTATTTTTTCATTCATTTCATAGTCATTACTTTTTAATGCAATCCTTTCGATTTGTTTTTGTTCTTAATGTCTAAATGTAAAAATATATTTATCAAGTGTATTCTTACTCTGTATAACACATATTTTTTTCTAATAATTTACAAACATTGAATTGTCAAAATTCTTATGATGAATTTTACTGTATTACGAGTCTGCTTTTGTTTATTTTTACACATATTACTTGACAAATATTGTATCACTTTGCTAGTTCTTTCATTTTATATATATATGACTTCGTTTAAAGAAATTTCTAGTATTTATTTGAATAATGAGAAAAGAATTATTTAGTTTGCACTAATTAGAATAGGACCACTTTGCTTATTACCTTCTTTAAAAATCGCGAAAAAAGATTTTTTCTAGCAAGAAGAACAACAACGAAGCTCATTGCTGCAAAATAAATTAAATTATGCTTTCATCCCATTGAATAAGGGACAGTGGAATGCAAAATAAAATGGAAAAATTATTACTGTAAAAAATTGTTACACAAGAGTTTATCTGAAAATCGTAGACAAATTTATCAAAATCTATTCTAAAAAAAAAGAAATTAAACAAATGTTTCTAATTTTTACCGTGTATAGAATAAACTGTATCAAATTTGCAATTGCTATCCGTCAATAATTTAAAACAAAAATTGAATCTTGATTTAAGAGTAAAATAGAAATTCTCCTTCAACCTATAACAAATTTGTAACCGAAATTTAAAATTTGAATATATCTTTTTACTGAGTAAATTACTTTAAAATATTAAGTTTATTATTTCATAAGATTATTATTCGAAATAAATGTTCTATTTTTTTTTCAATTTGTTGTGATTCTTTAATAATAAATGTTTTGTTGTTTTCGAAAAATTTAATTTTGTTCAAGGCGTGTATACTTAAAAACCATTCAAAATACGGATAGGTCCTTGAACATATTAACATGCGTGAAAATATTACTTTAAAATGTAACCATATTTCATTTTAAATTTCGATTTTTTCCGTATTTAAAAAAAAATTACCCGTATTCAAATAAAGGAACAGGGATGTCATTTTCAATTTAAAAATGTTTTTCTACAACTTTTATTCATATCACGGTAAAAAGATATTCTAACCAAATTTATACAACAAATAGTTAGACTAATTTAAATTTGCTGAGGTTCTATTTTTGACCTCACCTTTATTTATCGCCAAATTGGAGAACTATTATCCTCATTGGATAGAAATCCAATACAGAAAAGAAGCTGTATGGAGCAATTCGTTTTCCTTTGGCAAAGGTATGGGCTATAAAATAGGGTTTTATCTAAAATTGTTATTAATAATTATTTATAGAACACAATTTTTCACTCAAATGCTATTTAGACTATTAATCTCAATTCACCAAAAATTACTGGTTCCGTCGCCAATAGCCCTCGCTTAGCTTCAAAATGCGGCTTAAATAAACAATCGATCTATCTCATTGCAGCAATGAGTAAAACTGAAAATGGGTACTGACCCAACTTTAAGTGAGAGAGAGCTTGCTTTGCTTCGCTTTGGTCCTATCGTTTCTTTTTCCGTTAGAATTGCTGCGTATTTGCATTTTACGAATAATTCTATGCTCGCCAAAATATCTATGGCTGGCGCCAGTCCTGATCCTTTCGAAAAGCAACAATGAATTACGTCGAACTCTTTCAAGTTTTCCATCAAGTAACCACTTGAACAATACGCGAGAGTACGCGAGAATCTGATTAAAAGTTGATAATTGTGTACATAGTAATAAAGGAATCGTCTCACAATGTATACAAAGAAAAGATGAAACTTTCTCTAGTTTTTTAGGGAGAAATTTTTGATTCAGTAGCTAGGATAGAAAGTAGTTGAAAATTGTCAACAAACTGCTGATGTTTTAGAAAACTAAGCGAAAGTCAGATTCTTGGTTTCTACCAAAATCAAAAAATAAATAACTTAAAAGTGAAAATAATATCTAATTAACAGTAGTAATATTTGTTGCCATCAACAAAATCAAAATCTAATTGGTTTAATATTTAAATCAAAACTTCATCTGATTTTACCCTTAGTCATTCGGGAAAATATTTCGTCAAAAGTACATTTAATTTAAAATTTAATATCTGCTGAGAAAATTATATTATTCGTATTATTCAATTAATTTTTTTTATTGAAAGTGTTTATTAACCATAGACTTTTTTTTTACTCTTTAATTATTTTAAAAGAAATTTATTGAAATAAATACTAAAATCTTCGTTCGAGAACAATTCTAAGTTTTTCAAACGACGTAGAACTATTCTAGGCAAATTAAAATTATGGACTGAACTACAAATTCATCACATCAGTATATGACAAGGAATAATTAATTTTATAGTTTTACAATCTCTCCCGATGCTCAAAAATATATATAAAAACCAAGTTTATCGTTAAAAATAAAAATATTTAGGGGAAAAAATGTGTTAAAATGACTCACTTTTGTAACTTTTATATATCTTCTTAGCACTTTGGAAGAAAAATATCACGGAATACGGTATAAAGCAATAAGTCGAGAATGGTCTCTTCGTAACTCTACGAGTGAATATTATTTTATGTAAATATAGAAGAAGAACTTACTAATATAATTCACGACAACGTTATTTTTACTAGCAACTGCAACGTTTACCCTCTCGTGGCTTCAAGTTGCTTGGCGCTTTGTATTTTGAATATCACCTCATGGACGTGCAACCAAAAAAAGATAAATTCATCTCAATAATTCCACACAATATTTTATCTACAAAGATGAATAGCTCAACAACTTAGTAAAGAACTCCAAAATATGTCTCTCTCTTAGAGATATTATTATGCTACAATCTTATTAATTTTGACGTTTCGAGTTCATAGTACTTAGAACAATATAATTTATTGCTGGCCTAAATTTCAAAATATCTTATCTCATTACTACTCAATAATAAGCCTATAATTTTTTAATTAAAATTTTTATTCATTTTTCATTTTATAATCCTAAATAGTTACTCAAAACTCAGAAGGAAAATTAAGATAAAAAATCATTAAATAACGCTTACGAGCTATTTAACTCCTTTCGAATACTTTAGAAATATTTTACTCGTATATTCATCTATATAATAATATGAATTTTAATTTTTTGTGCAAGAAAAATTATATGTAACTTTAAATGCCATTTTTCAGAACTACTACTATTACGCCATCAAATATAAATATAGTTTTCAAATACTGAAAATAAAGTCTTCCAAACGGGGCATTCAATATACATTTTAATTTATTCCATAATGTAAAATAAGAAAAGGAAAAAAAATTGTCTGCGCTCATCTCGTAACAGCTTATGCAAAAAAAGTTGCAAAACAATAAAGATATTTATAAGTTTGAAAAAATCGCACAACTGAACTAAATGAAAAATATTTCGCAACAACTGGTAATTGAGAAATCGAGTGAGAAGTAAGTCAATAGACGAAAACATTATTTTCTTTCAGGAAGTTCTTTTTTAAGTTGTCGAGCGATATATATATATATATATATATAGAAGTAATAAGCCTCTAGTAAAATGTTAGAATACATATCATGACGTATGTAGAAGCGAAACCATTTTTAGATAATTTTAATTGGTTGCATCCAGTGGCAACGCTGTTGAATAATAAAATAAGAAAATAATGACTCAGAGAAAGCAATTTTTATTGCAGTGCAGGTGTCTTTTTCCTCCTGTCTTGTTTTTCTTTTCTTTTTTTCTTTTTTGAAAAAAAAAAGTTCTGTTTGATGCTTGCTTTTGTCTCATTTGACTCAAAATATGTTTTGAATTAAATCAAAATTCTGTGAAAGTATACTCAATGGTTATTCCAAAATCATTTGAGTCACTGAGTACTTTATACGTATTTTTAAGATAATATATGTGTCTTCGAATGACGATTAAATGTAACATATTTAAGAAATATACTAAATTGAAAAATTATGTTTGTTTGTTATGTTAGCGTTCTAAAGAAGTGGTTCCTCGTATTTAATATGAAGCTTTAATTTGTTAGAAATTCATTTTTTACATTATTACAAGAATATGGATAAATACATATCTTACGGAGTCTAGCTGCAAATGCATGTTGAACTAATTTAATGAAAAATCAAAGACAGTCGTTTGATAGATTTTAATTAAGCCTTATTCTGAAAAAAAAATGTGGTTAGTTGTATGAAGTGTTGCGGTATCTAAATAAACTAGTACTTAGACATCACGCGAAGGCGATCATTTTGGCGTGATCGATCAAGTACTGGAGTTCGAAACGGAAGGTGCCCGGTTCGAACCTTCCTATGGAAGTATAAAAGCATATTTCCTTGATATTTTGAATTTTTTGTATTGTTTTATATGAATGTAATTCAGTAATATTCTGTATAGCTATAAGATTATATAATTAACTACATCAAACACATTTAACTGCATTTAAACATCAAATGAGGAAATAATTCAATTTCGATATTAAAATCTTAATGAGATGAACTTTCATTAAAATGTTTAAAAACTAAAAACAGTAATGTGTGTTTTTTGCATTCAGTTTGAGAATTGGGATTGCCATTTTCAAAGTATAAAAGGAACCATAGCTTTTGAACAGACATAAGAAAACTAAAATTTCCATGGGATTTTTTAGAATGTACTCTGAGTAGAGCCAACATATGTGTGATCATTAATTTCAAGAACTCAATCCATTTTTGTAGGTATATCTGTAATACATTATTCCCAAGAACTTAGTGAAAACTGAGCATTATACTACAGTGATAACGAAATATCTAGAATCAAAGTACAATTGTTTTTTAAAAGTAGTCTATTACTTTATTAGTTATTTTAATCCTACATAAATATTCTTATAATCAATGCAGATCGTTTAGTTTCCAAATCCCTTGTTTTTTAGGAAATACCCAAAATCGCTTAACTCGTTTGATGCGTATTAATTCTTCTGCAAATATTGTACAAAGAAAAAAATAAATACTCAGTTTCTGTATAATAAAATTTGCTATAAACTGTTGATAGCATTGTTATGTTTCAAATATCTATTGTTTGTAGTTGCCTAAATATAGCTGCTATTGCTGTAAGCTATGCTCTGTTTGTTGACAAGATGAATATATAAATGTATATATGTACCGTTCATTAGAGAATATTTAGTTTTGAATTTTGAATTGAATCGCTAATACTAACTGTGCTTCTTGAAAGGGACCTAAACTGTTACATTTACTTAAGTTGAAATGAAATTTTAATTAGTGCTTGAATATGTGATTGTGAAAATGGTAGCGATCTGAAGCTTAACAGTTGTGCATGCAATTTTTTATAATGTTAATTTTCTTCTTTATAAGCGTTTTTTTTTATCAAAAGAGGCATAAATTAAACCATATTTCAGTTGATCTTTTTAGATTGTTTAATTTGAACTGGTATAATTTTTCATCAAGTATAGAAATACTTTTTCTGCTCATTTTACATATTTTTATTCACTTCATTATTATCATCATATATATGTTTGTACATTTATGTAAAGCTATATCTAAGCTATTTTCATTCAATCCATGATGAGCAATCAATTTTCACTTCTTAAACTATTTGTGATAAAAGCAATAACGTTCAGCGAATGTGGAAGAACTGTTGTAAAGACTAAACATTTAAACTTTTCTCATCAAAATAAATAAACATAAACACTAATATTAAGCAATGTCAACTGATATTTGCCATTTCCATACACCATAAACTGTACTGCTAGCTAACAAAAATTTTGTTGCAAAGAATTGTTTCATCAGAACGGCAAAACTTTTGCTATGAGATTACTATTTTCATTCCTGAATTAGATTCTCACTACATAAAAAATGTAAGTTCACAACTATATTAATTTCTTAATGGATATTCGAATTCAATAAATATCGGTATATTATAAATAAACATCGAAATATAAAATAATTTTCAAAAAAATGTTTATTTCAACGCATCCCGACAGAATTATAAACATAATAAGATCAAGACTTCATTGTAGTAATCTAGATTTTATTTGTATCATTGAAAAAGAGTTAGCCATGAAGCGCATTTTCAAATTGTTCACACTATTCGAGTCACAAACGTAAACTGCAGTTTGTGAACTTCATTTTAAACATTTGCAATAAAAATGTGAGGCTTAACATAGTATCAAAGTTTCAAAGTGCTTTGCAATTATATTCATATCTACAAAATCATTTCCAGAACATAACATGAGACAATTCTTCACAGTCTTTCTGCTTATATAGTCACGAAAACACATAAATAGAACTAAATATATTAAAATTAATTAATTTTTTGGCTATATTTTTCTCAATTGTTTCACACTATTATATACAGGAATTATAAAAGTATTGCTTCCTTTCATAAATTACATCTTTGCTGTGTTATCCTTTTTATATACAATGGACTGAATCGTATAGTTCGTGTTTGCCTTAGTGAAGATTGCGTAGTTTTGTAAAAGATTTACTTTTATCAACATATTTCTTCTGTATAATTCTAGAGGCCAAAGACATACGAGCACATAAATGCTCGTTCATAGTTTCCCTTTCAATGAAATTGAATGTGCAAGAAAAGTTGTTCGTTGAAATAAAAAAATAAAAAAAGAACAACTTAAATCATTAACTGGTCGATTGATGTCTGTAAGAACATCTTTAAGGTAAAGATGAATCGAAGACAGTCGGATCACTCCGACGCTGTTAGATCATGTTCACATGTGAACAATGTTAGAGTTTATTTCTTTATTGACATGTCCACGGTATTCATTATTGTTGCATAGAAATAAATTTACTGTTTTTATATTAAAATGAAGTGTTGATCTCTCTTCTTTCTGTGTTATTTGTACCTTCAATCTTGTCAGTGTTTCTAGCATGCAACAAATAAAATTACAACAAGATACACAGACCACTAAAATAATTTGAAACGAAGTGATCGAACCACAAAAACAAGTAATATATAAAAAAAATTTTAGTCAATTCATATTTAGGTCAACAAAGAAACATTTTATTTTAGTTACTTTTTATCAAATAATTATAATTAGTATAAATATGTATATACATATGACAGAATCACAATATTGAGTGGCAATTAATTTTTATTAATTATCATTAAAGTATCGTATTGTCGTCCAAAACAATCGTGTATATAAAATTTCAGTTCAACTGATTGCTTTAAAATGTGAGGAAAAAAATCTTTTAAAGCTTGACCCAAGTTGCTAAAAATAAAGTCAACGTTACTGTATCTATAATTCTTTGAATAATTAGCTTTAATCAATTAATTTTTAGTAGTTATAATTAAAGTACCGTATCGTCATCCAAAGTAATCGTGTATATAAATTTCACTAAATCGAGTGCTTTGAAATGTTTTTTATGAACGATTGAAAATTTGAACAAGATATAGGGAGATTGCGAACTAATAGTAGAAACTGAATAATATATGAGAGCTTTGTATCATTTTATCTTTACTTGTTAAAAAAAACGTACCAAAAAAGTAAATGAAAAGCAAATCTCTTAAGACTATAATTGTATTCATTACACTGCATTGAAATCTATCCATTTTGGTTCCTTTTCAGTGGTTATCAATGCCAATGATTTTTCAAATTCATTTAACAAACCATCTACTTGTAATGCGTATCATTAAAGACAACTTGTTCATGATTTAATGCTGACTCAAAGTGGTTTTCGTTGAGTTATTTAGCGATGATTTATAGTTTCTTACCAGTATACAAGAAAAACAGAACAATAAATTGTCCTAAATCACATTATTCTATTAAATTTTTTTCGAGATTTCGTATATTAATAAATTTACCATCTATGTATAGTAAAATAGCAAAAAAAACTGTTCAAAAAATCTGGCAATGATTTATTTTTTTTAAAGCAGAACAAATTAGTTTTGAAAGAACATATGAACACAAATATGAACCTTCCAGATCATTTAGCGCAATTCCTTCTTGAAGTTCGCATTTAACTCTTTCAAAATTTTCTTACATTGACGGTGAGTTGATAAATACAATCACGTGTTCTTCTTTTCTACTCGTAAAATTAAAGTCTCTGCAAGAAACAAAAGTTGGCAACAGTGAAGCGCATAAGCTGATTGGCTGGAACACGTGATTACATTGATCATGTGTCTATGAAGTCACATAAAATTATGAACCGATTAGCTGGAAGCACGGGATTGTAACTGTCGTGTGACTATGAAGTCACATGAATTTAGCTCATTAGAGAAATTATTATTTCACACAAAAAGGTGAGGCGGATAGCTAGAAAACTGTCTATTCATACCTGATGTAAGATATGAAAACCATTTCAAATTATAATAACCCCGGCATACCTTTTTCCTTATCTTTTAGCATGATCTTGTACAATTTTCAAATAATAATCGGACATCTTTTAATAACTCACAATTATCACAGCTGAATAAAATAACAGTATTGTTAATAGCACTAAAATAAATAAATTGGAATAGCACTTGGTTAATTAACTGGTTGGTTAATTCTCATAGTAAATTAACTTGTTAAAAGACTTTTCTCTTTGCATAATTCGATGTTTTACAAAACTAAAAGTAGCCTAAATAATTATGTATCAAATTTCATTCAGATCCAATCATTATTGCCAGAGATATTCGAGAAAAGCTGAAAGAGAGAGCCATGCATATTTGTCATAAAACATAGGACTTAAATACTTCAGCAATTCTCATCACAATTGAAAAAAATTATGGTTGTGAGAAAATCGAAAATGAATTTAATCGAATTAAAAGATTTTATGCTGGAAATCGAAATATAATTTTAATCTAAGGAATTTAAGAGTTGGACCTGTAAACAAAAGATTTCGAAAGCAAATGTCAACATTTCATCCGAATATTGCATAAAATACTACTAAGCAAATACAATGCACTGAAACCTACTTACTGTCATTGCAGTTGAATCATAATAAGAATAGCAAAAAATAGAGCAGCATTCGAACAGATTCAAAGTGCCACAAACACAAAAACTGAATTTCAACCTATCTATATTCATTTCGAGATTCGAATAACATATCTAGCGAATACTGTATAAAACTGTTGCCAGCGCTCTATTCAAGTAAGCAGATAAAATAAATGCAAATAAAACAAGTTCTCAGATAAAATAATGGCAAATTAAGCCACGTGACAATTAATTGTTTAAATTACATACATAACATAATGAACTAAATTCATTTGACGTCATAGTCACATGATAACTCAGTCACGTATGTGTTTTCAGACAATCAGTTCATAAATTATTTCGACGTCATAATTATATCATAAATGTAATCACACGTTTCCAGCCAATTAGTTTATGTGTTTCACTGTTGCCAACTTTTGCTTTTTGCAGAAATTTTCTTTTAAAAAGTACATATTTGTCAACTATATAATAATGCGCATAGTTAAACAAAATGCACTTAATTTAAAAGTATTCGTATAATGTAAGTTTTTTTTTAATTTTGAAAACTTTTTGAAGAATTTTAACACGTGAACTCTTTACCCAATCATCAAATTTTAAATGTTATTTAAACTTCACAAGTTGAACAACTAGTACGTCAATTTTTAATCAATGGGAAACACGTGGTTCCCTTTATCATGTAATCATCATGAATTTAGTCCATTACAACAATTACATACATAAATTACTAAAAGGTACTGAAAAATATTGAATTAAATTCAGTTCCACAATAATTTAATTTAAATTGATATCATCATAGAGAAATCTTTATTTGAAGAGAAAAACGGTATCTTTAACAAGAACATTTTTTAAGTTAACTTGGAATTTTTATTAATTTAATTAATTAACCCACTAAACACATATGATTATTTAATTCTCTGGAATCTATATTAATAGTAAAATTAGTTTTATTCAGCTGTGATGAGAAGTGCAAAAGTTATGTCATTTTTGATGATTGTACAACACCATTTGACAAAAATTCGTTGTCTTAATTACAGGTCTCAGTTCACACAAAATTCATTTTAAAACTAAGTACAAAGTAGGAATTTCTGCGAAACTAATTGCTAATTCTAACTTGATTTTTCTGTGGAGAAATCTGATACCATATGCACGTTCAAATGAAAAACTTCCAATGAGATATCTTGTGCTCTTAGTCTTTCATTCGTTCTATGTTGAACGAGAATATCTTTAACTTTGAATTTTACTTTTGAAAACGCTAAGCATTGAGCGAGAATTTATCGAATTCTCAAACTGTGTTTAAGTAAAACCGAGCTCTAGAATGTCATATTGCATGCAAGATCGTGCAGGAATACATGTTCAACATAGGGGATGCAATCCTGAACCGACTGGCACACATTTCGACGTCTTGTACATTCCATACGACCATAAGATGTTAATTGATGCAATATCGTACGTTGCATCTGGAAACTCTCTCTCTTACCAGTAGAACTACTTCTCGTATGATTTAGATGCCTTTTGAATTTGTATATTCAGAAGAATAAATGATTTCGATCTCGCAATACACCAGATAAGATTTAGTTAAACGTAATTAGATTTCTGTTAATACTATGGTCCGTGTTTATATACTCTAGTGTGCCGGATAATTAAAACAGGAAAAATATAAATATAAACGTCTCTACTTATTATAAAACTCTTTCCAGGTCAACGAAGTTTACCAAACAACTTACCTTCCCAAATTTCAAAGAATTCTTGTAACGGTTTCCCAACAGTCTGGTTATAAAACTCCGGGAGCTCCGCACACGAGATTATGCGACCCAAATCCAACCTTAAAACAGGAGTAGGTGCCATGACACAAACACTAGTAATAATCACAAACACAAATGATCAATTTACTTATTAATCTATCCTACTTAAGAGTTATGAAGAAAAGATCAACTATAATGTAAATAATCGAAATTTGTTTTATCTGAAAGAATGCAGACCAGTGGCGCACACAAGGGGGGGGTCCTGGGGGTCTGGACCCCTTCCCCGCAAAGCCCTTGAATTTTTTTCCGATTGATTATAATTCTAAGTACATAGTACGTAACATTCAATTAAGCATTTGTTATTAATGATTCATTTTATTAATGCTAATTATTTATTAAATAATTAATTTTATTATTGTGTTTTGTTTCCGAAAATCAACAAAATCAAAAGGAACATGATACAAGAATGGTGAACTTTCGACTTCGTCCCCCCCCCTCTTGAAAAATTCCTGTGTGCGCCACTGATGCAGACACATAGACACTTCCTGAAAACCTGCTTCTCAAAGTGACAGACGCTCCCGAGAATACGTTGAGCTTAGGTAACCACTTTATCGCTAGTAGATAAATCTAATTTTCTAATGGTAAATATCCTCACTTCTAATTGTTAACCTTTCAATTAAATAAGAGCTATCCACTTCCCTACCGCTGCCTCATTTATTTTTATATCATAAAACTTAATCTGCATTCTACGTTTTCTCTGTAAGGCGGTGGCAGTCAAACTTTACGTGAAACATTAAAGAATATTATCCAGTACTATTTTAAGAGGGAATCCTACACGCTCCATAAATAAGGAAAGAAAAGATAATTGCATCTTTTATCTAATAATCTAAAATAAGAATTTGTGGAGTGTTTTGATAAGTAAGAACCCCCTTTCATTAAGTAATCGATTGGCTTTTTGCAACAATGTGTACAAAAGAGGAATAATGCCCGCGGTGATGATGGTTTAATCATTTGCCAGATTTCAATAGTCTCATCAATGGGAAGAAAAACACAGGATAGTCGTCATGTTGTACAGTCCGTTATCAGAATCGTTCCGATAATATCATCAGACATAAACGGGAAACAATTGGCAATAGGGAACTCGCTAAGAAAGAAACACACAGAGGATCAATCTTTCGTTTCAAGTCGAACCAGACAAATCATTAATAGATAAGACCGAACAATCTCTCGTCAGGCACGGGCAAATACGATGGCGACCCAATCCTCTATTCGGGAAAGTTGCTGAGTCTCAAATGGATATGAAAATCATTTAAGAGAACGCTTCCCCTAAACGAATTTGAGTTAGCAATGATCTTTAAAAGTTCAGCCTTTAATTCCGGAATGCATGTGGATCCGTTTGTACACATGTAATAGTTACTGGCCGAAGCCACTGGGAGCCATGGAATGGCTTTTGTGACATTCAGATGTATGTCACGTTTTTTTAGTTCCAGATTACCATTGTATCTGGGTATGGAGTGTCTCTGGACGGCAATTCTAATCTGACTTTTTTTTATCATGGCAAAACTCCCAAGCAATAGATATTATGGCCTGGAGAAAAGTATCTTTTGATAGTGGGTGTTCTCTCAAGCAGTTAAACTAATTTCGAGGCAGAATGATATCTCAACAGTATATTGAGGATATTCTTCAGCCTAATGTGTTACCATTCCTTGTTAGGAATTCTAAGAAAGAGAAAATACCCGGCACTTAGGGCATAAGTTTTCCAGGGATATCTGTATCCTATGCAAACGCTTTGGGGGCCTTCCTACTCTCTGGATCTGTCCCTTGTAGGAAATGTCTGGGAATAGATGAAATGTAAAGTGCTAAGCATTCGAGATTTAGAAAGCCCTTTAAAACAGGCGTGGCCCATTCTTCCCATTGACAGTATCAAACTTATGTTTGACTCAATATCGTGGCCGCGGTAGCCGAGTGGTATAGGCATCGGATCGTGGCTGGCTTTGTCACGAGTTCGAGCCCAGTACCACTAAAGACCCGCCGTGTAGGGCAGCGATGCACGCTAAATCTGTCGAGAGCTGAAACGTCCTCCCGTTGGTGTGGTGTGGTAGTTAGGAGAGGGGGTGCCAGCTCAGGTGTCGTCCACGTCACTTGACCATGGTTCAAAATTACGTGGTCCGTCGCCAAAAGCCCTCGTGTAGCTGAACAGTGCGACGTTAATCTTCACTCACTCACTTGACTCAATATCGTCTCGAATTGCGCTCTGTACTAAAACACACGTTGGTGTAACCCCCATTTAAAAGGACTGATATATAGCTCGTAGCTTTCTCATTGGTTTCACTTCTATTCTGTTTTTCAAATTACTTGTGGCTTTCATTAGGTATTGCAATACCGGTATACTGGGATACCGAATACTGGTATTTTGAGCGATTTGCACAATTTAGAAATACCGGTATTCACAAGTTTAAATACCGGTTTTTCGGTATTTACTAGATATTTCTTAAAATTGTCTCCCCTATATGTTCAGGGATCACCAACATCTCAAAATAATATACGTTTTTACTTTATGTCTCCCTAACGGGCGAAATTAATTAAACTGTGAATACAAAGTTGTATCGTACAGTTAAGAGAAGTGATAAAATATGTGAATCATCCAAAGAGGCGGGCCAAAAATATCCTGTTACAGCTCAGAGCAATACTGCACACGCTCAGGATTCGTAGATCAGGATATTCATATCTGTGAAAACACAAGGTCGTAATTGTGAAGTAATATTTTGATATTTTTTAAATTGGTGAGTTTGTTATTCATACTGCATTCTCATATCGTACTTTAGGGTTCAAAATATTTTTTATATTAATTATATATATATATATATATATATATATATATATATATATATATATATATATATATATATATATATATATGTTATATAAATAATAACAGATAATAATGAATGAGAATAACTTTTAAGAACATAAAAAATCAGTTGATAATACTTTGATTTGGTTTCATTATTTTTATGATGAAAAGAATATAGTAGCACAATGTAAGAAATGCTCTAGTGTTATTAAAATGAATGGAGGAAGTACAAACGGGGACTTCATACAAATTTAAAAACGAAACATGATACAAAATTGTTTTAGAGGAAAGAACCTAATTGCGATGAAGATAAAAATGTTAGCACACTTTCTAAGCCCAAGCCATCAGGAACTTTAGATTATTTCGAAAAAAAGATAATTCGGATGAAATTATTGCACAAAATTACGTTCCAGGTTTAATGACAATGCAATTGATGCATTGTTTTTTTTCAGATCACGTTTCAAAAATTTGTATTAGTATCACAGACTGAATAGCGATATTTACACTTTTTGTGATTTAAATAAGTAAGATGTTCCTTTACTTTGTGTGTGTGTGTGTTCTTTTATAACTGTTATAATTTATAAGTTACAAATTATTTTTTGTGATATTTACACTCTATAATAAAACTGGTAAATATAAAACAAAGAAACACCTGCGTTTTCATGATTTTTCTAAAATTTCTAATACCGGTATTAAAACCGGTATCCCGGGATTAAGGTATAAAAAATACCGAATATACCAGTATTGAACTTTTGGTCCGATATTGCAATCCCTAGCTTTCATATACATCTTTGCACATATTAAATTGTATAAATGGAGGGTGAATGAATATTTAAGACTATTTCATTTTCGCTCTTAATATTGTTCATTTAGATTCCTATCTCATTTGCAATCGTTTCCTCTAAAAAAATTCTGGTTTTTAGAAAGATTTTTAATTTTCCACGAAATTATGGAAGCCTTTGAATTTTTTAAAACAATTAATGAATGTTATCAATCAAAGCGAAAGAATGCCAACAAATCGTAATAGTATGATTTTTTTACATACTTATTTCATCTGCTCATAATTACTAAGTAATTATTTGCAGGAATGACTTTAAAGTATTTAGGAATAGACAACTTAAGCTGAATCGGAATATAAGTATCTAACTCATAAGTTTTACAATCAACGGAGAATTTCTTGCTATGCAATAATTCATCTTATAAGCGTAGTAATTTATATTTATAGCATCAGCGTTAAACATACTATTTAGTTGAATATTTTTTCCTCCATGGAGCACATTTTATTGTATTTTACATTAATTTATATGAGAAAGATTGTTTTACAAATGAATATTTCACATTACAAGTAAGGTACTGGAAAGAATTCTGCTCGCGTTAACCGAAGTTAAGTACACTTTAATTCCACAGAGGTAAACGAAATCTCTTTATAACGTTATTTACAGAAAAAAAAACATATCTTTTCCATAACTTCAGCAACGAGTAAGCGAAATCCAGATTTGAGTTATTTGAGTCTCAGAAGGCACTTTGTCAAAAGTATGTCTTTGCGTGGAACTTACTGATGGCTTCGAATTATCGGTGAATTATTGCAGGAAATCCGCGAAAAGAAAAACAAGGTAATGGAAGATTTACCAATCGATTGCTGATTTGTGATGACGGAGAAAATTAATATGTTTCACTAGCAGACGTAGGTATTACGCAGTAAATTTATTGCAACTCCGAATATATTTACTCGAATATCTAATTTTTACATATAGTACTAAAACCCACAAAACACAGAGATTGGTTTGTACAATTTTACTACATTTTTAGTAGTATATATATATATATATATATATATATATATATATATATATATATATATATATATATATATATATATATATATATATATATATATATGTCATGATTTTTAAGACAGAATCAGATTAAAGTTAGAAAAGTGAAAAGACGACCTTTATTCTTTCATTTGTACATCTGTTCTGACACCAAGCAGGGAGGAAAAAGCACGCCATGGTGGTGGTTTCAAGTGGATAACACTTGAAAAACATATGGTAAGTATCGCTGCTTTGAAGAGGTTGCTTGCAAGTTAATGCTGACATATGTTGACTATTAAATCTAACGATCTGGAATTAGACATGTTTATTGGCTAGGCCATATGTTCGGAAGAAATAAATGGGTGATTAGTTTGATACTTGAAGATGGGAACTGAGAAAGATGAGTCAAGTGCTAGATAGGGAATTTAATTTTTAATCTAATTTAATTATCCTTACATTTGCCCCCAAATTTTAAAAGGGAGTCATGGCGTGGTTTTTTTCTCTCTTTACAAACTTAATTAATTTTCAATAAACACAAAACAATACATAACATTATTTAGAAAGACATATTAAACACGGTAGAAATACTTAAGCAATAGTAATACTAAAATCAAAAAGCAATACAATAAACGAAACTATAACAACAAACACAGTAAGGACACTTCCAACATATTAATTGATAAAAATGAATTTCCATACATATAAATGAAGATTAGCTAGTTCAAATATATTCGACATCCAGAAAAAGAGCTCGCGTTTCCTCCTATTCCTTCATAATAATATATTCGTATTATAGCTGGTAGGTATTTTCAAAAAAATTATGTTGGAAAATAATATATCAAACAATAAGATAATAAATATAAAAATACATGAAATCATACAAATGTTAAAATAATAATTTGGTATAAAAATCTACTCTGGCGCCATCGTAGTAATACCTTATATTGTTACAAACATTTTGCATATATGAAATACATTTTTTAAAAAGATAAAAAATATATATATATAGACACTAATAAAATGAAATTATTAATAATATGAAAACGGTGTATAACACACAACTTCTATGCACTATCCAACACAATAAACAATGTTTTATTTCATATGCGTTATAAAATATAAAAATTATAAGAATATAAGAATATAAGAGCTCTTTTGTATTATTTTGAGTCGGAAAAGTGGATTCACTTCAATAATAACTTTTAGTATTTCTGAAAAATTTTCACAATATTCATTGTAACTTAATATCGCATGCAATATTTTGAATCTTTCCATAACCTTCTAAAAATACGTTTCATAGACAAAAATTCTTGAGTTTCTCTTGCATCACACATTCACTAATAAAACTGTATCACCTTACTTAATTTTGAACACATCTCTCTGAGAAATCTGCGTCATCAACTCACAGATGTTCAGGGATGCTGATAAGAAACAATGAGAGGTGTACATATCAAACTAAACAATTTGTCCTCTTAATATTTCGAGACATATACAAAATTATAATGATTGTATTCTCCCTTATCCACTGTATTATATCCAAAATTAGACTTCAAGTTATTAAGTTAATTTTAATTTTAGATAAGGAAAATTTTAAGAAATAGTGAATCCTGATATATGGCCGGTATATCAAAACACACAATTTCAAAATAAAAAAAAATTAAATGCCATGCAATAAGATTACTGCTGAATAAAATAATTAACAAAACAATTGAATTCAATGGAGAAAAAAGAATACAACTTGACTTTACTTTTGTTTCTTATAAAAATCAATATCTCTAGTATTAGTTCTCTCATTAGTCATTTTTCTAAAAACTTAATTTATATCTTTCACTTTAAAACACCAATTTCTATCATAACTCTTAACTCATTCGACATCTTAAGATAAAATTATGAGAAGTATATTAAAATTTCTCAAAATTTTGTATGATTAAACCTATATACTTTGTTTTCTCAATTAAAATATAAAGAAAATATCTCATTTATAACACAACTATATTATAAAAATTAAATACCATATCATATCATACATTATTCTTTTTCGTAAAGTTCTGTTCAACAAAACTCAGTTACTTCAATGTTACTACAATTGGAAATATATAATATAACTGACCTCCACTTCGCAGCGGCAGAAACCCTTGGTGAACGGTAATCCAGAGGTTGATGTCACTTTATTTTCACTAGTAAAATTTTATTTATTTCGATATTGGTATTTCACTATGGCATGCGATGTTGGTCATTTCACGGTATTACCGTGCAGATTTTCCGGCGAAGAAGATTTTTTCCTTTTATTTTTCTTTCAATATTGGTCATTCCATCATTGTATCACTGGAACTAGATCATAATACTATTCGGAGAAGAACATTTTTTTTATTATTATTCTGGTGGAAGGGATTGACGTCTTTCATCACTGAGTTGGGGAATTCACGCTTCTCTTTTCGTTTTGTTTCTTTTTTCGCCATTCGAAAGTTGGTTCTTTCATAGCAAACTTGCTGGTCTCTTTAGCAACGGTAGAAATAACGTTCGGCGGTAAACACTGCATTCTTCTCGGTGTTAAGAGCGATGTTCTTCCGGGGATTACTAGCGCGTTTTTTTTTCCGTACCAGAGATTAATTCTGGTAACCCAACGTCCTCAGCTAACAAATGTAGAGTGCCGTCAGTCTTCCATAAAATCCTTCATATCAGTTATTACTGCAGTTGGCTTTCGTTTTTATATTAAAATATTTTATAAAAAAGATTAGTTTTTTACATTAAGATCGCAGACAAAGATCCTGCCGGCTTTAATTCTGTCATGATTTTTAAGACAGAATCAGATTAAAGTTAGAAAAGTGAAAAGACGACCTTTATTCTTTCATTTGTACATCTGTTCTGACACCAAGCAGGGAGGAAAAAGCACGCCATGGTGGTGGTTTCAAGTGGATAACACTTGAAAAACATATGGTAAGTATCGCTGCTTTGAAGAGGTTGCTTGCAAGTTAATGCTGACATATGTTGACTATTAAATCGAACGATCTGGAATTAGACATGTTTATTGGCTAGGCCATATGTTCGGAAGAAATAAATGGGTGATTAGTTTGATACTTGAAGATGGGAACTGAGAAAGATGAGTCAAGTGCTAGATAGGGAATTTAATTTTTAATCTAATTTAATTATCCTTACATATATATATACATATAACACGTATTTCCAAGTAATACAATCCAAAGCTAGCTATTGTTATTATTCAATTTCTACTATTAGCTCACACTCTATATATTTATTTATCTTCGTGGGATTTTCAATCGTTAATAAAATACAGTTTAAAGCGCTCAATTGAGCTGAAGTTTTTGTACATGATTATTTGGGATGACAATACAGTAATTTAATAATAATTAATAAAAATTAATTGATTAAAACTAATTATTCAAAGAATTACAAATACAGCCACGTTGGCATCATTTTGGTGACTTTGCGACCATTTTGGCGGCTTGTGTCAAAACATGAAAAGGTTTTTTTCTTCTCACATTTTAAAGCGCTTGTCTGAGCTGCATTTTTTATACACTATTGTTTTGGGTAAAAATACGATAATTTAATTATAATTAATTAAAATTAATTAACTAAAACTAATTATTTAAAGAATAACAGATATAGCCACGTTGGTTTCATTTTTAGCGACTAGGGTCAAACTTTAAAAGATTTTTTTCTCGCGTTTTAAAGCATCCAGTCGACCTGAAATTTTATATACACGATTGTTTTGGATGACAATACGATATTTTAATGATAACTAATAAAAATTAATTACAAAACTTAATGTTGTGATTCTATGATATGTATATACAGTGGGTGATCGGTTAACGAACACTTTCACGGAAGATTTTTGTGTTCGGATAACGAACACTTTCAAGAAAGATTTTTTGTGTTTGGACAACGAACATATATTCGGAGGTGATCAGGGAGACACCCCTGAAATTATGGATGAAATTTTGACAACTGCTGGAGATCTGGAATTGGAGGTGAACGAGGATGACATAGAAGAGCTCATAATGGGACATGAAGATGAACTGACGAAAAAAGAACTCCAAGAAATTTTGAATGAAGAACACCAAGAAACACAACGAAATGTGTCTCTTGAACAAGAGGATGACGAAAGAGGACCAATGTCGACATCTTCCATTAAAGATCTTTTGAAAAAGTGGGAGGATGTCAGAGCTATGGTCTTAGAATGGCACGCAAACCAAGCTGATGTCAGTAGGGTTGGGGATCTTTACAACCACAATATGCTATTAATTACTTCCTGAAAATCCTGAAAAAGATAGAAATGCAATCGACATTGGACATGTTCTTCAATGCCTCATAAGCAGAAAATGAAAAGGACTGATTAATATGCAAGACTATATCTATGTATTATTTTTTAAAAAACTTACTAAGAAATTATACATTTTTTAAAATTTAATTTCTAGGGTCTCCAGAACGAATTAATCAATTTCACATAGAAGTCTGGTGAATCGATGATCGGTTAACGAACAATTCGGATAGCAAAAATAGTCTTGGAACGGATTATGTTCGTTAATCGATCACCCACTGTACATATTTATATTAATTGTAACTATTTAATAAAAAGTAGCTAAAATAAAATTCTTCTCTGTTGATCTAAGTAGGAATTGACTTAAAAAATTTTTTATTTTACTTGTTACTATTATTATACACAGTTGATTTACTCTATTGCAATTTAAGACCTCTGAGTTCTCTAAAAAAAGATAAGGATAAAAGTCATAACGATAATTAATTTTGATAGTCTTAAACAGAGCAAGATCGGAAAATAACTTTTAAATATTGATCCTAACGTGGAAAGCACCCTAAAATTCGAACAAATTCTGAAAATTTACTTAAATGGATATCAAGAATTACATAAAGAACTTTCGATATCAAAAGAGCGAAAACAAAGTAGAAAGGACTCCGAAATTTCTGATTAAAAAAAATTTCATAAGATTTAAGCATAGCGCTTAAGGTAAATCTTTTCAGAGAGGATATCAATTTCGATTCACTTTACCGTAATCAAATACACAATTAATGAAAAGCAATCAATTTATATCATTTCTAATATTTTAACTCAAAGTTTTTGTTCTTTCTTAAAGCAATATTCATTCATTCCTAGCTTTATTTTAGTTTTTAATGGAAATATAGTTGTGTGTGTGATCATATACTAATGCTAAATGCATGAATGTGCGTCGGAATGTAAAATTAAAATGTTATCGAAATGCTAAATGTTACGGGTTAATTAATGAATACCGCAGTAAAGGTTTAAATACATAATACATGAAATTTATTCGGCATGGCCCTTTTATCACAAGGACAAGCAAATGATATCGATTTCCAACAAACAAATTCAAATATAAATTTAAATTAATTGTCAAAATTCAAAACAGTGGCGTAACGTACACCCCATCATCCCGCATTGAGGGGGGGGCAAACCCTGAATGATGCCAAGTATGTATTATGATTTGAGGCCCAAAACCTGAATTTTCAGGGGTACCCTAATATTCTCCTTTACGCCACTGATCCAAAGTGTAACACATATAAATATATAGCCAATGAGCTGCTGATAATCCTGTAAAGGTAATAATGTGTATAAACATTTTGCATTCCTACATTTGGCCACCTCACGTTATTCCGGTCCCATAATCAACGAAGATGTCTTTAAATCAGCTAATGTAGTTGTGATGTACGGTTGATTCATGTTCCTTTCTAGTTTTTTGTTTGTTTGTTTTTCTTTTCGTAATATTAGGTTTATATTTTGAAGCTTTGGGCTCCACCTCTTTTTAAACTTGAGATAAATTTTAATCATTGATTCGCTGCAGTGGCGCACACAGGAATTTTTCAAGGGGGGGCGGGGTCGAAAGTTCACCATTCTTGTATCATGCTCCTTTTGATTTTGTTGATTTTCGGGAACAAAACACAGTAAAAAACTAATTATTGAATAAATAATTAGCATTAATTAATAAAATGAATCATTAATAACAAATACTGAATTCAGTTTTATGTACTATGTACTTAGAATTATAATCAATTGAAAAAAAAATCAAGGGCTTTGTGGGGGTCCGGACCCCAGGATCCCCCTTGTGTGCGCCACTGATTCGCTGCCTTTGGGAAGAACTCAAATTCATACTCATCAGGAAATCTTCATCAGAATTTCACAACAGATTTAAATATGAATCAAAAGCATGTAAGAAAGGTAAAGGCAGCTTTTTTTGTCGTATTTGACCGATATCAGAATGAGATCTGATCGTATTGAAAAATTAACGATAAAATAGATTCCTATACAGAAACAGATCGAGCCCTCCTAAAAGTTTTTCACTTTACTTTTTTAATAAAATGCAAGAAAATAAATACAATAAGGAATCAAATTGCTATTCGACATTATTGAAAGCATATTTCACAACATATAGAATGTTTCACATAGCATGCATATCAAACGAGTATCGCTCTCAAAAAATCTGCATTTCCACTCAACAGAACACACGCAGACTGTTGCCACAAGCTTCTTTTTTATGGAAGTCGCTCGCAACAACAGCACCCCCATTGAGCTATAAAGATACATCGATAAATCCCTTTTATAGCAAAGATACTAAATGATTAAATCATTTAAAAAATCTCACACAAATCAAATCTACGGAGATATCACAGAATTAATTCAAAAGGACTTAACTTTACAGGAAGTTATATATGCCATACCTCAATCGAACCAGAAATTGTTGGAACGCGAATTCAAAATGCAAGGATAGGGACCTCTAAAGCTTACAGACCTACTAATGGATTAATTCGGCTCCACCTATTACTATTTTATTGCACTCAACTGAACTTTCTTTCAAGCAAGAGTAATCAATTTATTCAAATCCCAGTCGTCAAGCGTGAGAAGGATTTAGTCAGGATGTCTTTAATATGTGCAGGAGGAATACATACCGTGTTATATCTTTTGTTTTGCTTTCTTCTAACCACCGAGACGATTATTGTTTTAGCTACCAACAAATTAGTCCGTGAACCACTTTTAATTTAACTTAAGAGGGTTCGGCACATGAATTTTTGAAAAATTATCGATTTTGACCTTTTTACATTTTTTAAAAGTTCAAACATTTCTGCTTAAAATGATACATGATACATAGAAATACGATAATTAGAAGTATTTTTATTTATTTTTTAAAAGGCAGCCACTCTCATTGACAAATTACAACTTTGAGTCTGTGTATTTTACATCTACATTGACATACTTATTGACTTTAAAGCCTGTTTTCTCAAAATGCAATATTTTTCCATTTATATGTAACTTTTTCTCAAAAACTAATTAATGTAGGATCCTCAAATTTTCAGTGAGCATTCTTTCAACATGTTTACATATTTTAATGGAAGTAATAAGATATATCTAGCGAACTGTTTTAGATAATGTATTTTTAAACTAAATTTTAAGAAAAAAAATTAGCATTTTTTTTAAATTTATAATTATTTTAATTTTTAACAAAAGACAAAACCCTCCATTAAAGTTTTATTGATAGTACATATAACCTACTGTACAAATATCATCTATTAGTAGCTAGAAGTTTCTGAGAAAAATGTACATAAATTTACGCAATTTAACATGAGCTCCTATGGAAATGCTGGACCCCCTTAAGCTGCAGTTCACGCCTGCTTTCACCAATAATGATCTTTATTTTAAAAGTTCATTATACTTAGGAAAAAATTTTCTTTAATGTTCGACTGAAGCTCTTTTTTATTTCCTACTATTAGTTCACGCTCTCCCAAAATATATCTTGTTCAAATTTTCAATCGTTAATAAATTACTTTCTATTCTCATCCACTCAAGTTCAAATAGATTTTTTAAAACTTGTAGTGGATGACACTTGATGTTAATACAGTTTTTTCAAATATTAATTAATTAAATTTTATTTTTTTTAATTTTAAATTTATTCAGCATTATTTTTGTCGAAGTCACAATTAGCTGCAATTGATGGCACCACTACGTTTTTCTAATGAAGTAGGAATTGACTTTAAAATATTTTTTTCTATATTACTTGTTTTTAATAACATAGTCTTTTACTGGCCCAACTACTCTTACCAGGTACTAACTACAACTCTCTTTCTCTTCTCTCTCATATGATTTTCCCCCCTAATTCCTTAAAACACTAAATCATGTTTTAGCAATCTCCACTTTAAAATTGAAGAGTATAATTTTGAAGTCGTTGACAGTTTCTCTTTTTCAGGTTCGGAAATTAACAATAGAAACGATTGTTCTGCTGAAATCCAAATGAGAATTACTATGGCTAATAGATGTCTTAAAGAAATACGAAATTGTATGAAATTGAATTTAATCAAAAGAAAAACAAAGGTTCTATTGTATAAAAGTCTTTTAACATGTGTATTAACTTATGAATGTGAAACTTGGTCCATGTCTCGTACAGATGGGAACATAAGTATCTAAGAAAGGAAGATTTTAAGATTTATTTTTGGAGGAATTCAGAAAAATTAAACGTGGCGAAGATCAAATTTCGATCTCTATCACTCATATAAAGAACCTGACATCGTTAACTTCATCAAAATTCTGTGAATTAAATGGGCAGGTAACGTTGTCAGAGAACGCATCACTAAAAAAGTCTTCAATTGCCAACCAATTGGCACACGAAGAAAGGGCAAGCAAAATAGATGGATTGATGGCCTACAAAAAGATCTAGTTTTGAGCACTAAGAATTGGAGAACACTAGCAGGGAGAAGGCTTCTTGAGAAGGCCAAGGCCCACCCTGGGCTGTCGAGCCACTGAGGAAGGAAGGAATTCTGTCGCATACGAAACAAAAGATTTGTATTGAATCTAGAGTGGCGCTGTAAGCGCATTCATTTTGTGTTTTTTTTTTTTTTTTTTTTTTTTTCCTTTCTGTAATAGTAGTAGTTGAGTCCGTATTTCGAGCGTGAAATGTGTATCAACTTTCTATTTTCATTATCCATTAAAACTTTTTAACATCACAAAAGACTCATTCTCTTGAGTAAGTGTATATTAGAAATAACATAATATTGAATTTTTAAATCAAACTGATCCGGGCATTAGAAACGGAAGAATAAGCTAAGTGTGATACCTTTATTCTTACCATAGAATTTGTGAAGACAAAAATTATTTTTTTCATTCCTTAAAAGATTTCCATTTGTATGTAGTATTCCCGTATTTATTCGACCCTAAACCACCATCGATTCTAAGCCACACCCAAAATTTTCAACACATTTTTGTGAAAAAATAAACAATAATACAAAAAAAATTTATCTATATCTGATATTTACGAAATTAAAAAGAAATTTTAGTGAAGTAAATAAGAAGCGAAAAATTAATTTATTTTAATACACTGCAGGCCACCGTAAGTGCAACACCAAGAAATACAAGAGATAGCACAACAAAATTTATTTTGTAGATAATATGCTGACCAAGTATCAAATGATTAAATTTATAGACTTCTGTGAAGTGTGGTTCCTGCCTGAATCAGTAGCCACCATTGTTGGAGATCACTGCCACACGCCTCGGCATTGATTCAAAGAGACTTTGGATGTATTCTTGGGGTACAGCAGACCAAGCAGCTTCCACACGTTGCCAAAGTTGATCTGGTGTGGCCGCTAGGGGTGTAATCTGGGGCAATCGTTGAGCAACCATGGACCACATGTTTTCTATCGGTGAAAGATCCGGAGAGCGAGCCGGCTAGGGAAGTAATTCAATCTGGTGATTGACGAAGAACCTTTGGACAATGCGTGTCACGTGTGGTCGCGCATTATCCTGTTAAAATATGGCTATGGCCAAGCCTTGAAGGTAAGGAAGGACAACTGGCTCCAACACCTCGGAGATGTAGCGCTGGCTGTTTAAAGTACCGGCAAAGCGTACTAGAGGAGTGCGAGAGTGATATCCAATACCGCCCCATACTATAATACCCGGTGCAGGACCAGTGTGGCGGTGCATAACGCAGCTGTTCAGCATCCTCTCTCCACGGTGTCTCCAGACTCGAATCCAACCATCGTGATGTAGCAGATAGATGCGTGACTCGTCAGTAAGGACAACTTCCTTCCATTCTGCCGCCCACATTCTTCTTTCATCGCACCATTCGTGGCGGAGACGTCTGTGTTTCTGCGTCAAGGGTAGACCAAGCAATGGACGTCTTGCGGACAGACCATTCTGCTGTAAACGGCGTCGAATGGTACGTGCAGACACTGAATGATGCGTTACAGACTCAATGTGCTGTGCTACGGTTCGGGATATGACTGAGCGATCCGTCACTACCATGCGCACAATTTGCCTGTAATCCCGAGAAGGGGTGCACTGAGGTGGATGCGATCGACCACGTCGGTCCGTCGTACCCTCATGCATCCAACAGTCACATATCCGCATTACAGTTGTTTATTTTCGTCCAGCACGACTACCGATTTTCCTGAAAGTTAATCCACAATCTCTGTAGGCTACTATCCTTCCTCTGTCGAACTCGGATACTTGATCAAAAGCTGTTCGCGGTTTTCTACGAAACATAACTGATCGTTTTTTGAAAAAACACAAGAAAAACACAATTGCCGAACTTGAAATCGTCGAAATCTCCAAGCCTTAAATAGCGCTTTGAGGTGGCGCCACAGGCGCGCGTGATGTGTGTCTGCGCTGAAATTCTAATTATTTGCATATCTTACCTTCGCTAATACATGTTGTAAATTTCATGTTATTTGCATGCTTCCTTCAAGGTGTTGAATTTACGGTGGCCAGCAGTGTAGTATTATAAGAACTTTTACATACATACGTGAACCTATAATTTCTCTAACCGTTAGTATCTTGTTCGATTTCTCCCATCGAACGAATTTTTACTCCCTCGGTTCTAAGCCTCACCCAATTTTCAGTAGCATTAGCGTTGGGAAAATAAGTGCTGTTAGGTTCGATTTTGCTATTTTTTCTATTTTTTGTCTACACATTTTCTTCAGATTAAGAGAATGGAAGTAAATTTAATTTTACTACAGAAAGTTTCTATTTAAATTTCAGAACTAATTTTTTATCGGTAAGCTAACCTCCGAAAGCTTGTTTGATGCGATTAAAAAAAAATTACTGAAACTTAATCTAGAAAATGTGAACAGAGGAATTGAAACCATTTAAAAAAGAGAAAAAACAAGAAATGTATTTATATTTTGCATGTTAACCGTTTTTAAAAGTACCAGAACAAAAAAGTGGAATGAGAAATATCTCAATGCAGGAAAGGGAAAATTAATAAACAAAGAATGCAATAAAAAAGTTTTAAAAAAATAATTTAAACCCAAATGAGTAATTAAGTATTTAGAAAGTAGCGACGATTTATTATAAAAAATTAGGAAATCATTTTTTAAAAATAAAATAGTATGACAATCCCCCATGTCGTGTATTCATTGTGTTTAAATGAAGAGGCCTTTTCATTACTGGAACAAATACTATTTTAATGTTCTTACGTTCCACAACACAAGGGGTCACTTAAATAAAACAACACACATCCATTATCGTTACAGAAAATGGCTTAAGGACTAAAGGAGGGAAACAGGCTTTCCCTGACTCCACGTGTACACATCTTTCCCCGGTAGCGATCCAGCGCAGAAGCGTGAGGGGAACGAGTTCCCGCTTCTCTAAAGAACAGGTGGTGCCCCCTGGCTGCCACTAATCATCAAGGGAAGGCAGGGTTTAAATGTAGTTGTTACATTCTCCCCTACACCGCCGAAGACCGTCTCGGCGAGGGGGTGTACTAGCAGACCTTATGGCATTCTCTCCGGCAGTACCTCTAGGAACCAATGGCTGTTTGCGTGGCCTTCCTCTTTTCTTGAGAGGCACTACAGGAGACTGGGTCTCTGTGCCATTCAGAAAGGGTGTTAAAGCTGATGTATGGTAGACACCTAAAGGTTCGTCAGGTTTGTCACAACTGGCTACTACAAAGGTAGTGGGAGATCTCTGGGATAGCACAATGTACGGCCCGTCTCTCCTAGGCATGAGTTTTGCACTCCTGTTCTGACTCGCTTTACTTAATGGGTGAAGTTTTACCCATACCAGATCATTAACTTTTATAGTTAGGACTTGGTCTGCGTGATTTATATGCATATGTTTTTTGACGATCTTGACTCATCTCAATGTTTTCTTTAATTTGTGACATGTATCTTTCAAAACGTTTTAAATAGGGTGTAAATTCAGGCACAAAATTATCGTTATGGATGACGGACCGTAGATCAGTATTTACTTGGTCCAAAGTTCGTAGTTCTCTGGCGAAGGTTAGGTATGCTGCCGTGTGATCTGTTGACTCGCATTTTGAAGTATTCATTGCAAATCTAATAGCTGGTAGCTTTTCAGTCCATAATGTATGGTTGTTACCTACCATCATTGCCAAACGAGGTTTCAAATCCCTATTTTTCCTTTCGACTGGATTTGCCTGTGGGTGATATACGGGAATGAGACTTTGATTGATATCCAAGACAAAACATAACTGTTGCATCACCGCACTCACAAATTGAGTCCCATTGTCACTTATTAGTCTACGGGGCACTCCGTATCTTAGGAAGACTTCATTTAGAAGTGTCATGGCACATTCTTTAGCAGTAGCTTGCTTTAATGGGAATAACTCTACCCATTTTGTTGTGTAATCCTCCACTATGAAAATCCACTTCATACCTTCGGTCGTTTCTGGTAAGGGACCAAAAAGATCAATAGCTATGCTCTCAAATCGTTGAGTTGGAACAGGGGTCTGCAGAAGACCTGCAGGTTTCTGATTCGTGGCTTTGTATCTAATGCATTCTGAACAGCTCTTCACATAATCAGCAATAAATTTCCTCATACCAGTCCAGTATATTTCCATCAGCACCGTAATGTGCAGTGGTGGGAGCATCATGGTGCAATTTTAATATCTTCTCTTTTATGAGTAGGGACAACTAGTTGAGCTTCTTCAACTTCAGCATGAGGTGAGTACCATTACAGTACTCCCTGATTCATCACGTACCCTCTCCCAGTCCAATTGGCAAATTCAACTCCCTTGTTGGGATTTTCAAAACAATCAACTATCTTTTTTAGCTCAAGGTCCTTCAATTGTTCTGTTCTTAGCTCATTAGCAGTTCTCGTCGGGAAATCAATAATTATAGTTTTTAATTCGCAAATTTCTTCATCTCTATACTCTGGAAAGCATATCTGCAATAAAAATGCATTTCCCTGGAAAATAGTCAATCTTCAGATTGTAAGATTGTATTTGAAGTGCCCATAGCGTGGGCTAATCTTCCGGTTGGTGATGTTAAATTCATCAGCCACTTTAACGGTTGATGGTCAGATGCCACTGTAATTTCTGCCCCTTCAATATATCCTCTAAATTTGTTTAAGGCCCAGACTACAGCCAAGGCTTCTCGCTCTGTTGTCGAGTAATTTTTTTCAGCAGAACTCAAGAGTCTACTGGCATATTCTACTGGTTGTTCATCGGTGGGGCTTTCTCCTTGTAGCAGAACTGCACCGAGGGCGTAACTGCTTGCATCCGTTCGGATGATAAAAGGCTTTTTAGGATCAACTTGTCTCAATATTGGCGGGGTTATTAAACATTGTTTGAGGGTTTGGAAAGCTTGTTGCTCAATTTCACTCCATTTCCAAGCAGTACTTTTCTTTGACAAGTTGCTAAGGGGTCTAGCAATATCTGAAAAATTCGGGATGAATTTTCTATACCATGAGCAGGTCTGTAAAAATGACTGTAGCTGCTTTAGGTTTCTCGGGGAAGGAATGTTTTGTATCGCTGCAATTTTATCTTGATCCACCTCTATTCCCTTAGGAGTTATCCAAAGTCCAAGGTATTTCACGCGAGAGCAAACAAACTTGCATTTTTCTCTGTTAGCACATAATTTAAATTTTTTAAGTCTGTCAAAGACCATTCTTAAGTCCTCAATGTGTTGTTCAAACGTTTCAGACAACACAACGATATCGTCTAAATACACCAGGATATTTACATTTGGCAATCCATTACGAAACTGGTCCATAAGACGCTGAAAGGTTGCTGGGGCATTGCGAAGTCCAAATGGCATTCTTTTTTTGTACCTAAATGTACCAAAAGGGCAAACGAATGCAGTCTTGTCCTGGTCCGCTGGATTGGCCTCTACCTGATGATAACCGGATTTTAAGTCAAGGGTAGACATAAAAGCAGTAGATTTAGCATCATGTAAAAGAACCTCCATGAGGGGCAGTGGATATTTGTCAGGTACAGTAATCGCATTTAGTTTACGATAATCTATGCACAACCTAACAGTTCCATTAGACTTGGGTACTAAAACTACTGGGGCTGCGTATGGGGACTCGCATTCTTCTATAATATTGAGCCAAAAGATTATCAATTTCTTTCCTTAAGTGTTCTTTCCTGTTTGGAGATAGTCTATAAGGTGCAGTTGAAACTGGTGGGTGGTCACCTGTGTTTATAAAGTGTTTTACGAATGGAGTTGGTTCTCCCCACTAGTCTGAAAACATCTTTACTTTCATTAAGCAGGACCATCAAATCATTTCTTTTTCTACATTTAGGGCCTGTCCTTCTTCTTCTCGCAAATGGAGATCATTTGTCTCAGTTTCATCAACAGTGTTGCTATGTAATGGAATTTCACTGGGAATCGAATTCGTGGGACAAGAACTACTATTTATTTCGACAGGACTGTCGTCTACAGGCAAAGGAACATCTTTTGAAAAAGGTATCCTGAAGCTTGGTTTGTCACCAAAATACCAAAAATTGTTACGCATGTCCATTACGATTCCTGATGTCCTTAAAAAGTCAACACCTAGAAGAGTGCGGTTACCTTTGCATGTGGCAAAAACATTAAATCGATTTGAAAGATCGTCCACCTACGGTGATTGGTACTGTAGCTTTTTGAACAAGGGATGTGGATTGTTGACCATCAGCTAGGCACATAGCAAGATGAAATTCTGAGAATTTTTGTCCACGATTTCTCAAGAATTTAAACATTAATTCTCCCCGAGTGACTGGCTGGCTCCTGTATCAGCACAAACTGTGCCTGTAGCCTCATAGACTTCGATGTCAAGTAGAGCTACTGGGGAGGTAAGACAAGTAAACATGTGTATGGCGTTGACAGAGGCACTCTCTTTTTTTTTTTTGTGAGCATTTTGGACATTTCGATTTTATAATTCCAGGGTTGCCACAACCATAGCAAGAAATAGGTGGATGAATACCGGTGTTGGTATTCCGAGCTGGTATGTAGCTAGGGTTAGCAAAAGCACTATTGTGGTTACCCGAAACATTCTTTTCAACTTTGAATGAGTGAGACTTCCTAAACTCCGGATTGCCTGTGTTCCTAGAAAACGAGAGTTGCTTAGTTTTGTTAATTTTTGCGAAGAGGGTTTAACATTTTCGTATGAGTCCAGCTTTTCAGCTAACACAACGGGATCATTCAGTATTTCCCAAGTGTCTAGGAAATGATTCTTGTAATCTGGTGGACACCTTTTTTTTTTATTTGATCTGCTATGATAAGATCTTTCAAGGTTTCAAATGAATCTATATCTAATTCTTTTAGCCAACCTTCGAAAAGGTTCTTAGCTCAAAAACGAAATCTTTCCACGTGGAATGATCCTGTTTCTGGTGTCGGCAAAAAAGGACTCTGAAACGGTCAGCTGTCAGTTTGAACCTTTGCAATAAAATATTGTGAATGTGAGCATAATTCCTAAACATCTCTTCCGGTTCTCTTGCAATTAACCTGCCAATATCACTTGGCAGGACTTCAATTAAGTGTGATACCCAAAAATCGGCAGGTACATTTAGGAGCTTCATTTGTCTTTCGAACATTGTTAAAAACAGTGATATGTCATCTTTATCAGGGATCAATGTGGGCAAGACTGTTTTTAAATCCAGCCTCATGGGGTTAGAATCCATTTGAGAAGAATTACCTACGGAAGCTGGAGGATTTTGCGCTTGTAATTTAAGCTTTTCAAGCTCAAATGCTCTCTGATCAGCAAGGAACTTATCCTCCCGTTCTATTTTCTTTACGGCTTCGATTTCAAGCGATTTACGTTCATCAACAATGTTATCGAGCATCTCTTTCACAAACTGCTCATTATTCTGAAAGAATGTACATGAAGTGATTTTTCGCGTAAGTCAATTATTTTATCCTCTAAAGTCACAGAGACTCGTAGCTCACTTGCTAAATTATAGAGGTCTATTTTCTTGCCTTTTGAGAGAAAAGCCATATTTGTCTTTAAAACTAAAACTAGATTCAGGTTTTAAAGTTTACAGGAAGTTATAAATTAAACTGGTTTTCCTAATATCAATGGATACGTATTAACTAATCATTAAACAACTACCTTCCCTGCAGAGAAAACATATAAAGAAAAAAATTCAATATAAAGGGAATAAACAAAACATTATTTTACAAAAAGATCTTCAGAAAATCTAAATAAAATACCATAAATTCAACTGTATATGAAATATAAAATTAATCATGAGTCACAATAGCATATTGAAAAAAACGTGATTACATGTTATGTTGTGAAATATATGATAATATATATATATATATATATATATATATATATATATATATATATATATATATATATATATATATATACTTAATAAGTACAAAACATTTAAAAGCTAAATGTATCACACTGTGATTCAATTAGGAATATAAAATTATTTAATATTCATTTTTTTTAAAAAAAAAAAAAAGAAATATTTCTTGTGAAATACTTATATATTTTATGAAACCTTCCTTACTTAATTCAAAAAAAACACACCGGAAATGCAATGAATAAAATACACAAACTAAACAAGTACTCCGCTATCACAGGATGTGACTCATGCAAATTAAACAAATCTATTCTCAAGAAACATAAAATTTAAAATCACCAAATATAACTTTTTTGAAAGCTATAAATATATCGATTCATGAAATATATTAAACAATAAAAATATCTAAATCTGAAAACATTACATATATCAAAGTTTGATAATTAAATGAGGTTTCTCCCCCTCAGCTTGATAGCAGAAATTACCTTTTATTTCAATATTTAACTTTAAGAAAGAATAAATATATATATATTCAACAGATCCTTATAATAATAATAACCAAGAATTTCACCATTTACTCAATATAGCAATTATTTACAGCAAATTATTATATAGCAATTATTTACAGCAAATTATTATATAGCAATTATTTTAAAATGCACCAATACATATTTATCAACAATGTTATATCAGTTACTTCTTCCTGAAAGCAGAAATGATCTTTCACTATTTGAATTTCACAATTATTTTCAACAGTAGATTGAAATAATTATAATTAAAAAAAATTGCATTATAGAAGCAAAATATACAAATACTAATATCTCAAAAAAGATAAATGATCATATTCCTCAATATTATTGTACAAAAGATTTGTTACATCTACTCACAGATTTAATTTCCGTTTTCTTGTTCAAATACAGGTAAAGATTTCAGTAACACATAATCTCGGGAAGAGATTGTTTTCTTCAAAATAGCAGATATCTTGTAAACACCACTCGCGCACTTCAAAACATAACACATAAAGCAACACAATTTCACTTCGGATTATTTCCTCACTTTTCGAGCCTTTCACCTTAGTATCCGGATGATAGTAAACCGATTATTTTCCAACTAAAAGAGGAGCACACTTTCACCTTAGTATCGGGATGATACTAAACCGATAATTTTCCAACTAAAAGACGAGCACTTTCACCTTAGTATCAGGATGATACTAAAACTGACAGTTTTCTGAAAGACGAGCACTTTCACCTTAGCATCGGGATGATACTAAAACTGACAATTTTCTGAAAGACGAGCACTTTAACTTTGACTGTCGGGGCGACACACACTAAAATTTCCATACACGTGGTCAGTTGGTCGAAGAAAAACAAAATGTACACTCAAGGAAGCGTTGATCAGCATCTCGGTTTCCTGGTCCGGTTAGAACGTTGGGCGCCACTATGACAATCCCCCATGTCGTGTATTCATTGTGTTTAAATGAAGAGGCCTTTTCATTACTGGAACAAATACTATTTTAATGTTCTTACGTTCCACAACACAAGGGGTCAATTAAATAAAACAACACACATCCATTATCGTTACAGAAAATGGCTTAAGGACTAAAGGAGGGAAACAGGCTTTCCCTGACTCCACGTGTACACATCTTTCCCCGGTAGCGATCCAGCGCAGAAGCGCGAGGGGAACGAGTTCCCGCTTCTCTAAAGAACAGGTGGTGCCCCCTGGCTGCCACTAATCATCAAGGGAAGGCAGGGTTTAAATGTAGTTGTTACAATAGTAGAATTCACAATTTATTATCATTAAAAAGATTCTGCCTGACAAATTTTATTATCATGGCAGTGCGAAATCCCAACATAAGATCCACAATAAAAAAACAACTGTCTAATTTATTACTTCCTTCAGAATCAATTGCTATGTCTCTTATCACATTAATCACATTTCATAATGGCCGAAATCAGTGAAATGTTAACTAATGTTGAAAAAAACAAGTAATATAAAAAATTTTCCTTAACTTCAATCCTACTCCGTTAGTAAAACGTACGTGTGCCATCTGTTGCAGCTAGTTGTAACTACGACAGAAATAACGCAGAATGAATTTAAAATTAAAAAATAAAATTTAATTAATGAATTAATAATTGAAAAAAAAGAAACGACACTTACAGTAGTCGCATATAATATGTAACATCTGACATGTTATCGTGGTAACTACGCAATATTAACTTTTTTCATGAAAAAAATATGAATCGGGTACGATTGGAAATAATTTTCTATCGAATAATATCTTTAATGAAAATCGTATTTAATTAACAAAAGGAGCAAAATGCAATATTTTATCAAAAATAATTATTCTTGTTCAATTTGGGGAAGAGCGGAGACAATAGACTTATGATAACTAAAATATGACACATATACTTGTGATTTCAAAGTATTTCATCGTTGGTTGGATGACCTGAGTACACAGCTCTTTCGAGCTACAACCTCATATCAGTAGGTATTTGAGTGACTGTACATGATTGACTTTTGCCATTTGTTAAGTTTAAATGATTTAAAAATAAAATAAAAATACTGGAGATTTTTTGGGAAAATAAAATTTTAAAATATTAAAATGCATTAAAATTGAGAAAAGAAGCTTCAAAGTCAGCACAAATCACCGAAATTAAAGTTAAAATTTCGATCTTGGGTGGGCGGGGCTAAACCGACCAATGGGAACGCAGCTAAGATCATGAAAAAGCAGTTGAAAATAAAACAGAAAACAGCTTTGTTAAAAGCTATTAAAAATATACTATCAAAAATAAAAAGAGATCAGTCGGAATAATTTTCTGAGGAAAATTAAAGAGTAAAAGTTGAAAAATGTAAGAGTCTGGGGATGGAACCCGATGCAAAGAATTGAGAGCGAATGACGTGAACCACTAGACCACGGGGGACTCGTGGAAAGAGGTAAAATAAGCATTTAACATGGAGGAAACGAGATTTGAGAGGAGAAAAATAATTACATGAAGAGGGGGCCTGAGAGAATATTTCTAAGTTTGTTGAAATTTGGATCAGGGATATATTTTTCAATATCCAAGATCGAGAGAATACTAGAATTATCAATATTTTGAAAGAAGTTTGTTGCAATATTTTAATGAACTGTCTAATTGACAGCATTTTACTTGCGGTCCTGAGGTCAATTTCAAAGTATGTAAAACCCGTTGAAAAACAGCGTCGATAACAGTACCACTGATAGCAGTCGAAACATTCTAATTTGTGTTCATTTCGAGCTTGAGTTCATCATTCATAAAAGCTATGAGCGGCTCAGATTTTGGCAAACTGAAGTTAAAGTTAAAATCACCACTCAAAATCAGGGGAAGCGAGTGATAATTTTTTTAAAAGAGCAGAACCAGCTTCGTTATATGGTAAAAGTACAATATGCAGGAAATCTTTAACTTTTTTAACCATTTGATTCGAAGAAATGTATACGCCCACCGAAATCACTGTTTGTCCATTTTCAAATAAGCATTCTGTCGCACTTATGTCCCCCAATATCATGACTAACGGATTTAGAGTCAAGCGCTCGAGTGCTTGATGGCTACTAGAGTTGGCGAGGTAGCGAAACAGCACAGCCACGCACTCTCATTGGTCAAATCAAGTAAGCGCGCTTACGTCACATCCTTTTACACACATCCGTCCCTTTTCCCGAAATCACTCCCAACAAATATCCAGCAACCGAAAGGAAAGATGTAACACATCAAAAACTGTATCAACATCAAGTGTCATCCACTACAAGTTTTAAAAAAATACTTGAACTTGAATGGACGAATAAAAAGTGTTTTATTAACGACTGAAAATTTGAACAAGATATATATATAGATAGATAGGGAGAGAGTGAACTATAGTAGGAATTCAAAAAATATACCGTGTGCTTTAGATGCTTGAATGTTGTAAAAATTTCTACAAAATTCAATTAATAATTTCCTCTTGAATTTCCTTTTTCGCCATTTACTCAGGTCATTTGGTTCAAAAATCCATTCTTCTAGAAGTATTTGTGTGCGATTCCAGAAAAAAAAAGCTGAAGATTCGTAAAGTTAATGATAAATAAGCTAACATTCATAGAAATCGTCTATGTTGTATACCAGTGAAAGCAAATTTTTACATTTTTTATTTTGGTAAGCTTATAATAGAAAGAAGGGGGTGAATGAGAAACTAAATCATAACAACTTATTTGAGAAATAGTGAATTACAGTAATAAAACGAACAATGAGTGAGTGAGTGAATATTAACGTCGCACTGATCGGCTACTCGATGGCTTTTGGTGACGAACCTCGTAATTTTGAACCATGGTCAAGTGAGGAGGATGACACCTGAGCCGGCACCCCCTCTTCTAACTACCACACCACACCAACGGGAAAATGTTTGAGCTCTCGACAGATTTAACGTGCATCGCTCCCCTACCCGGCGGATCTTTAGTGGTACTGGGCTCGAACTCATGACAAGCCAGCCATGATCCCATACCTTGATTACTGGGCTACCGCGGCCCAAATAAAATGAATAAAGAATGCATTAAAGAACGTTTTAAATGATGCAGTGAAAATGATAAATTTATAAAAGCAAGAAAATTAAATTCGAGATTACTTGCTTTATTACTTGCAGAAAAATAACGAGCAACCGAATGTAGCAAAAAACAACACCGCAAAAGTCACAGAAGTTCGCTAAAATTAACAAGTGTGCTTACAAAGCATTTTCCTTTACATACACAGCTTAAGCATAATTTCGCGTATTCTTACGTAATCGACAGCAAGAATTGGCATTTTTACTTGGAAGTACTTGTTTAACCTTTTGTTAAACCCTTTTCGTAAGATTCGCGACCGCTTATACACAAATTCTCTAAATTTTGAAATATTAACGTAAAAGTAATGAGCCATGTAATGTTGAAACGTCACCTAATTTTATTTTTCACATTTCAATATTAAAACTCCTGCACAAAGTCCAGACCTTAATCCCATTGAACATGTGTGAGATTATTTGCAGCAAAAACTATATGAGCACCAAATTTCTAACAAGCAGGATTTGAGAAAATATTTGGTCGAAGAGTGGACCAAAATCGATAGATCATTTTGCAAAAAATTGATCCAATCCATGCCAAATAGACTTCAAGAGGTCATAAAAAGAAAGGAGGGCTCAACAAGATATTAATTTCTAAGTTTGAATTTTTTTTTCCTTAATTTTTTTAGAAGTGTCCCAATACTTTTTTGAGCCTTTTCTTAACTCGATTTCTTTTATTTTCAATTTTAACCATAATTGCATTAATGTATGAGTTTTGTTCAAATTATTATTATTTGTATTTAACAAAATAACGTTTACTTTTTTTTGTTTCATTTATATGTTTAAGTAAAATATTACGATAAAAATCTATGAACTGGGAGTGTGGCCCAATACTTTTTTGGCTGAGTGTATGTAGAGGACATTTAACACTATTACCTTTCTTCTTGGCCACTGATTCAATTTAAAATGGAAAACATTTTTACATACTTAAAAATGATTAAAATGAGCATAATTATGTGTTTATTAATTATTTATTCATTGTTTGTTAATTAAATAATTTATGTATCAATATTTTAATAATAATATAGTTCTTATTTGTTAAATATTACTTTTTTTAGCAAACGATTTATTTTATTATTTATTTCTTGGCTAATGTAAAATGTTTTCTGGCAATAGAATAAAATTTCAGTGAGATAATGTGTTGTAAATAAATCTACTCTGGTGATTCCGGATGCGATGAAATGGAGATTTCCAATTAAAAATTCGAATTTTTAATGGACAAAAAAAGCTACTGATTCCATTACAAGAGTTATTGTGCTGTAAATAAAAGGTTGGTTTGGAAGATATTCTGAATTAATATTTGTCTCATATATTTACCACTAATTCCACCTAACTGACTCACATTCTCGACTAATAAATCTACCTTACATACAGTGGGCCACAAAAGTGTTCGTGCACTTGCAAATTCTCATAAAAATTAATGTTTTCGACCAATAAAAATTAATATATTGTAATTGTAATTTTTTTATGTCTGTAACTTGTTCTTAATGGAATGACATAATTAATTTTTTAAAAATAGAGTGTAACTATTTTTTTAAAAAATTAATAATCAAAAAGCTACTAAAAATTACGCCACAAAAGTCTTCGTACACTTAACAAAAATCTCAACTTAGCTTTAAATATTGTATTTCTTTCTTAATTTAGTACTTAGTAGGATAGGTTTTAGTGTCTACAACCACTTATAAGCATCTTGGTATAGATTTAATCAGTTTTTTGTAATTTCTGCATCGATTTTCCTCCATTCTTCTGTGATTATTGTTTTTACTTAACATTTTGTGTTTATTTGTCACGTTTTCTTTTTTTTTACATCAAAATCTCACCAAATATGTTCTACTGGGCTAAATAAAGTGGTTGAGGAGGTGTTTTCATAATTTGGGGACAGTTACAGAAACACCAGTGGCGTACATCGAGATCAGTGCACTTGGAGTCATTATCCTGTTAAAAAAATGAAGTCGTCTCCTATATCCAAATTTTGGGCGGATAATTTAAAATTTATCTTTAAAATATTTAAATAGAGCTCATGATTCACAATATCAACAAAAATTACCAGATTACCTCATTCTGTGGCCGATTTATACCCCCTCACAAGAACACTTCCACCTCCATGTTTTATTGATTCAACTAGATTCTAGGGATTAAGCTTCAGAAAATTCAAAATTGATGGCAAATTGATTGGGATGGCAGATAATTCAACATTTTTGGTTCCGATGGGCCTATAATAGCTTGTTAATGAAAAATTTAGGTGTATAATCCCGTGCGTGCGTGCGTGTGTGTGTGTAACAAGAACTCCACCTCCATGCTTCATCATTTAAGTGAAAGTGTTCTGGCTAGAAGGTGTACATTGGCCTCAGAATTAGATAACTTGGTATTTTTTTTATGCTATTGTTAATCATGAGTTCTGTTTAAATATTTTAAAGAGAAATTTTAGATTATCCGCCCGAAATTTGGATATAGGAGACGACTTCATTTTTTAACAGGGTAAGGACGCCAAGTACACTGCTCTCGATGTACGCCACTGGTGTCGCTATAACTGTCGCCAAATTATGAAAACACCTCCTCAATCACTTTATTTTGCCCAGTAGAGCATATTTAGTGAGGTTTTGATGTAAAAAAAAAAGAAAACATGACAAATAAACACAAAATGTGAAGTAAAAACAATAATCACAGAAGAATCGATGCAGAAATAATAAAAAAACTGATTAAATCTATACCAAGATGCTTAAAAGTGGTTGTAGACACTAAAACCTATCCTACTAAGTACTAAATTTAGAAAGAAATACAATATTTAAAGCTAAGTTGAGATTTTTGTTAAGTGTACGAAGACTTTTGTGGCGTAATTTTTTAGTAGCTTTTTGATTATTAATTTTTAAAAAAATAGTTATACTATTTTTAAAAAATTAATTGTCATTCCATTAAGAACAAGTTGCAGATATGATAAAAAAATTACAATTACAATACATTAATTTTTATTGGTTGAAAACATTAAATTTTATAAGAAATTGCAAATGTACGAACACTTTTGTGGCCCACTGTATGTAATATTGACATTTCAAATTTCAATATGGTAGTCGATGAAGTTCATTGTGTTACTTAAGAGATATTTTCGAATTTCCTACAAAGGAGTGATCTATCAAATTGAAAAAAAAATTAATTCCCATGTGTTGTCAGGAAGGCTATCCATGATTGATGTTGTATTTGAAAAAAAATTTGAATATATGGCAAATTTTCGGGAAACACAGTATGTTGCCAAGTCTACATACAACTTTTTCAAAATAAATATTATTCCGTGGAATGTTTTAAATTTATTTTCTATGCAACCTAAGGCTACATTCCTGTAAAAAAAATTTTTTTATTCAAAACAAAATATCACGCATTTAAGGGTTAAGCCCCAGGGTTTGGAAAGAAAATTCTTTAATGGCAGTTTTTTCATCAAGCATTCATCATTTATTGTGAGTGACGAAGAGGCGCGGGTTTTAGCATTATCGTATTAAATAACAATACATTGCTGACTGACAATGCTCGGCCTCTTTGCAATCAATAAGAATAGCAAACCGGCTAATCGAAGATAGTAGAAGAAAAAATATCCCAAATGATTATATAAATATAAAATACTTACCATTTAGCAACACAGATTTATATAATTTGTATAATATTTGAGAGATAAAATAAAATTAGCTTCCATTAAATTTATTTTGCAAGTTCCTTAAATTTTGTACATCAACAAGTAAAGATATTTTCGGTTCGTTCTAAGCACAAAATGATAAATTTGAATTAATCGAGCTATGGTTTGAAATTTAAATACACCATGTCACAAAAGAAGTAAAATAAAAAAAAATTTTAATCAATTCCGACTTAGATCAACAAAGAAAAATTTTATTTTAGCTACTTTTTATTAAATAGTTATAATATAAATGTGTATAAACATATGACAGAATCACAACATTAAGTGGTAATTAATTTTTATTAATTATCATTAAAGTCTCGTATTGTCATGCAAAACAATCGAGTATATAAAATTTCAGTTCAACTGAATGCTTTAAAACGTGAGAAAAAAAAAACCTTTTCAAGTTTTGACACAAGTCGCCAAAAGGGTCGCTAAGTTGCCAATAATGATGCCAACGTGGCTGTATTTGTAATTCTTTAAATAATTAGTTTTAATCAATTAATTTTTATTAATTATAAAAAAAATGATTTCATTGTCATCCAAAATAGCCATGAAAAAATTCGACTCAATTGAGCGCTGTAACGTTTGAAAGAATAACGGTAGCGTATTCTTGGTTAATTAAAATATGGAATTTATTTACGTAACAACTATTGAAAATTATTTACTAAATGATACATTACAGTTATTAAAGTTAATTATAGATTGTTAGAGTCCACTATTTTGTGAGAGGAGGATTCGTTGGTTACCGCTCCCGTGCAAGTTCAAAAGCATCTCTCTTTTCATCTTCCGGTCGACGAGCTAGATTCCTCGGGGGGTCAAACAGGGGTTGCGTTGCACCTGCAGATGCACGTGTGGGTGTCGGGTCCACAAAGAAAGCCGACTAGATGTTGATGTTTTCGAGAAGTGACGTTACACACAGCTCTCTCCCTCTCTTATAGAACTTTTCCGTTGAGAAAAGTTTAATGGAATGACGATGAGACAACTGACAGATTACCGACACATCCCTTCATCAAGCACCACTATATTTCTGAGCTGCAATTTTAACTACTAAAGAAAACACTAAACTAAATTTGGAATTACTTATTTCTAGTGAGTGAGTGTTCTTGCTAGGGTACTTACACAAATCCATATTACGAAATAGCAATGTAAGCAATGTAAGAAAACATACTATAACATTAAATAAAAAATACAAACACTCCTATCACAATGCCTAGTAACAATTATACTAACAACATGTTATATCAAATGCTAGTGTAAGACCTTAAACATAAAATATTCTTCGCCACGATACTTAATAAAAATTATACTAACGACATGTTGATATGATATGCGAAGTGTACAACCTTACACACACAATATTTTTCACAATATGCCTCTTGCGTAACTAAATACTCATGTATATTTTAAAACCCTATACACAAAATTAATCATATTAATACATTTGCTTTTCATGACTTTATCTTTTGACATGCATCTCCATTCGATATGATATACAGTACTAATAAATAAATAAAATTAATACAATTATTAATCTTTAACTAAAAAAAACATTATAAGCAACAATTATTATTCATGAGCAAGAGAACATTGTTAACAATTCCTAATTATCTATCACCGATCTGCTGAGACTATCTGCATTTTTGTGACTTTTACCCGACCGATGTACAATTCTAAAATTATATGGTTGAAAAAGCTAAAGCCCATCGCATCAATCTAGGGTTAGAACTAACGTTTCTATTCAACCACACCAACGGGTTGTGATCGGTCATAACTAAAAATGAATTTCCATCTAAGTAATAATGTAACCTTTTAATTGCGAAAACAATACTAGCACATTCCTTCTCTGTCGTACAATAACGCTTCTCTACCTCTAAAAATTTCTTACTCAGGTAAAGGATTGGATGCTCCTCACCTTGTTCAGTTAATTGGGTTAAAACTGCTCCCATACCTGCGTTTGAAGCGTCCGTTTGAACAATGAACTCTCGTTCAAAATTTGGCGCGTACAAGACGGGCTTATCAATTAGTTTCCCTTTTAGTTCTCGAAATGCGTTTTCACACTCCGTCGTCCACGTAATTTCTCCCTTCTTTGCTCTTCCCTTAAACGCGTCCGTCAACGGAGCAGCGATTACCGAGAATAGATCTATATATTTTTGGTAATAACCCGCTAGACCTAAGAAAGCACGTATTTGGGTTTTCGTGTGAGGGGTAGGGAACTCTAGAACAGCCTGAACTTTGATCTCGGAAGGGGTGCGAAAACCCTGACCCACAATGTGACCCAAAAATTTGACATTTTGTTGCGCAAACTTACACTTTGAAGGTTTTATCGTTAATTTAGCTCTCTTTATTCTCTGCAGAACAGTTTCCATGTTTAATGTGCGACTCCCAAGTATCTGATAAAATTGTGATATCGTCTAGATACATAGTCCGTTCCTCTAGTCCGTTAAGTAATTCAGCCATGAGTTCACTAAAGAAATATGGAGCATTCTTTAATCCGAAACTCATCCTTAGGGGTCTGTATGTATCAAAGCTAGTACAGAAGGCTGCATCTCGCTGTGCAGTTTTACTCAACTGGATTAGCCAATATCCCTTAGATACAATTAAGACGGTAATAAATTTAGCCGCCAATACTTTTTCTACACGTTCTTCGATATTCAAAAGAGGAAAATATTCCGTTCTAATGATCCCGTTTAATTTCCTGTTATCTATACATGGACGAGGTTCTTTCCCAGCTTCCTCAACTAAAATCATAGGGGACATGTAATCCGATTCTCCTACCTCAATGATTCCTAATTTTAACATTCGGTTAATTTCGTTTTTTAAGATTTCATTTTGTCGGTGCGACATTCGATAGGGCTTGGTCCTAACTGGTTGATCGCTAACTAACTGGATTTCGTGTTCAACCAGGTTAGTTAAACCGGGATTGTTTGAAAAACATTTAGTATTTATTTAATAATTCGCGCAGTCGATCCATTTGTTTGTCGTGAAGGTGTTTGTTCAACTCGCTAGTCTGGATTACGTCCTCGAAATCATAAACGAGAGAATTGTTTTCTAAGTATGGGATTTCTAATTCCTGGTCTGCGAGAGAGTTTTTTGTTTCATCATTAATAATTACGTTAACGTGTTCTGGCCTTTTGTAATATGGTTTTAGCATATTTATATGATAGATTTGAGATGTTTCACGTCTGCCGGGGATTTCGACTAAATAGTTCGTTTCCGAAATTTTATTTAAAATTGTCCCAGGACCTATCCACTGCACTGCTAATTTATTTGTTCTGGATGTAGCTAACACTAGGACTAAATCCCCATCCTTAAATTCACGTTTTACTGCGTTTTTATCATACCAAGTTTTCCGCTTAACTTGCATTTCCTCCATTTTATTTATAGCTACTTCTTGACATCTTTTTAATCTATTTATTAACTTAAACATATATTCAGTGACGAGATCACCTTCTTCCGGTTCCATCCAATGTTCCATTACTAACGTCTCTGGGGTTCGCAAATTTTCCCATACACCAACTCTGACGGTGTATACCCTGTACTTTCGTGAGATACAGTTCGTAACGCTAAAATAATTGACGGAAGATGTTTGTCCCATTCGGAGCCTGCATCTAAACATAAGACTCGTAAGAGTCGTTTCAACGTTCGATGAAATCGCTCAACAGGGTTACCTGTGGATGATACACAGAACTATGCCTGACAAGTATTCCGAATCTTTCAAAAAAACTCGGTAGTCAGAGCACTAGTAAAAGAAGTACCCTGGTCACATTGTATTTCACGGGGAAACCCCATCCGACTAAAGATGTTTAACAGCGCATCTGTGACACTAACGGAACTAATATCAGACACCGGAATAGCTTCAGGAAATTTTGATGAGATGCAAATGGCCGTGATAAGATATCGATTCCCTTTAGATGTGATCGGGAGAGGCCCACATGCATCAATATTTAGCTTAGTAAAAACCTCCTGAATAACAGGGATCAATTTTAGTGGAGCTTTCTTTTTATCATTGGGCTTCCCAGCCCTCTGACACTGATCGCACAAGTTTTTACAAACCATTCCATATCTCTATAGCAATTCGGCCAGTAAAAATATCGGTTTAATTTGTCTTTGGATTTCGTAATTCCCAGGTGTGCAGATGTTCCCTCATGACACAAGGATTTAATGGGGTCGCGCAACTCTTCCGGCACTTCTATTAACTTCACCGCGTTACCTAACTTATCTTCACGATTTTTGACCAATAATTCCTTCTCTAGCGAATAAACCTGATTGGTAACCTGCACTTGACTGGCTGCCTGTTCGTATAAGGATTTAATCTCCTCGCTATTTTTTTGAGCATTGATTAAATTTTCTCGCGTAACCCTTAGCAGCGCTAATTTCGGAACATATTCCTGGAGTGCAGGTATTAAAATTTCGTCCTCTGCATCCGAAGAAACAATTATAACCTCATCTTCCCCTTTTTTAGCATCACCACTATCTATTCCCCTTTCTTCTCTAGCCGCTTTGACTTGAGACCTTGTTTGGACAGCATTCAATATTTCGACTGGCAGGAAATTATAGCCTAAATTTCCTTTTATTATCTCGGCCGTTTTATTTCCAAGCAAGTATCGACCGTGTTGATTTAAGTGATTTCCACAAACCGCTGCCTTAGTTTGCACCGTTCCAAAATTTCCGGAAATTTCCACGACCGCCAAAGGTAAAACAAACTAATTCTGGGCTTAACGGTTTGTTTTTACCCAAACATTTTCACCAGAGAAAGAAGGATTTATGTATTTTGCAACATACTAAATCTATTGTCGCTCCCGTATCTCTAAGAATGTCTATCTCGTGACTATTCACAGAGCCCTTTGTTGTATATGAATTGAAAATCCGGGTTTTCATTCCTTCAATATTGAGAGTTTCCGTCGTTTTGTTTTTTATTAATTTAGGGCAAACGGCTTTTTATATGTCCGGGCATATTGCAATGATAACATCTTTGTATCAGCGCGTTTTTCAAAAGTTCTCTCTAGTACTCTCCGGAACAGAAGCTCTAATCTGAAGGAAGTTTTTGAAAATCTATTTTCTTTTTCCTTGACCCCCTAGTATGTCAAATTTTATCATTTTCTGCCCCACCTATCCATGGGTTTCAATTTACCTTTCGGACGTCCTCATAATTATCAAAAAAGAGTTCTGCTATTTGAGTAGCTGATTTAAGGTTTGCCCAATTATCTAAAAATGATCTTTCATACTAGCATTGGCGCGTTTTTTTAATTGATCTACCACCATTAGATCTTTAAGATCTTGAAAGGTATTTATTTCTAAGCCAATCTCAGCCACTCATCTAGATAATTCGTAATTTCAAAAGTGAAATCTTTCCAGGTGCTATCGGATTTTTTCTGGTGTTGGACAAATTTTTGCCGAAAAAGACCTCCGGACTTAACTTGAATCTTTTAAGTAATAATTTCTTTACATAATCGTTTTTCGGCTTGTTCTCCGGTTCGCGAGCAATAAATTGCACGATCTCTAGGGGTAACAAACCCAATAATTGCCCCACCCACTCTTTCTTTTCTATTGACGCCCTTTTAACCTGGCGTTCAAAGATCACTAGATATAAACTAATATCTGACTGCTTAGGATCGAAATCTGGGATCAATTTTTTAAAGTTTAAATTAGAGGTTACAGAACATGTATTTGTAGAATCGTTTGATTCATCGTTTACCCTAAATCCGGATTCTATTTTAAACCTTTCTAAATCAAATTTCAGCTGTAATTCTTTCTCTTTTAATGCCTGCTCCTTTACTAACTCCTCCAATCTTATTTTTTCAGCCCTTTCTAACTCTTCCAATCTCATTTTTTCAGCCCTTTCTAACTCTTCCAACCTCATTTTTTCAGCCCTTTCTAACTCCTCCATTCTTTTTCCGTTTGCAATGATAGTCTCATACAGATTTTTAACAAATTCCTCTTCATAACCTTCACTGTTAGTGATTGCAATTTTTATGCTAGGGACAGTCATATTTAAATTGGCATTTATTCCTAATTCCTCAGCAAGTTGCAACATGTCTTGCTTTTTCCCTTTACCAAGGAAAGCCATTTTTTAAACAATATCAAATAAATGTCACGCTAAATTTTACACTATTGTTACTATTCTCTATTAATACAATAACACTGGTCCCATGCATACACAGAAATACACAAAGAAAAACTTAACACTAAAAATAATCAAAATCATTCAAGAGACTTAAAACACAATAAATCTTAAGCTAAAATTGCACACAATGCCTGAAATACAATTACAATTCTCTAGAAACAAAATAACACCGTTCCCATGCAAGAAAAAACACTAAGTATTTCAAAATTTGTAAAGAACATTTTAACCAAAATTCCTAATACAAAATGCAGTTTGCAACTCAAAAATATAACAGTACTCACCCATTTGAAGTACTCAGCTTGCTGTCAGAAGCAAATTATGTGCACTAGTGGTTTTGAACTCTTCCGTGTGAACAATGGTCCTTTTGACCAATCTTGAATCTTTCACCCTTAACAAAAGTGTGGTCAGTTTGACCAGCCTTGAATTCACTCGTGGCACGGCTTCAAAGATGAATTCGATCGCAGCAAGGCTTCCGAAGATCGCTTTCCCTACGGACACTCTCGCCGTTAACACTATAGATCAGTTTGATCTTCTTTGAGCAGGACGCTCTTTTCCTCCGAAGCTGAATTCAATTGCAGCACGGCTTCCGAAAATCGCTTTCCCTTCGGACACTGGCCGTTAACACTATAGATCAGTTTGATCTTCTTTGAGCAGGACGCTCTCCTTCTCCTAAGCTGAATTCAATTGCAGCACGGCTTCCGAAAATTGCTTTCCCTTCGGACACTGGCCGTTAACACTATAGATCAGTTTGATCTTCTTTGAGCAGGACGCTCTCCTTCTCCTAAGCTGAATTCAATTGCAGCATGGCTTCCGAAGATGTCTTTTTCTCCCTGCGTTGCGGTCCGTCCATAAAACCCCCAAATTTTCTCCTCTCACGGGTCCTGAATGCTAACTTTTTATCCCAAAGCGCTGCCACCAAACTCTAAGCTGTAACGTTTGAAAGAATAACGGTAGCGTATTCTTGGTTAATTAAAATATGGAATTTATTTACGTCACAACTATTGAAAATTATTTACTAAATGATACATTACAGTTATTAAAGTTAATTATAGATTGTTAGAGTCCACTATTTTGTGAGAGGAGGATTCGTTGGTTACCGCTCCCGTGCAAGTTCAAAAGCATCTCTCTTTTCATCTTCCGGTCGACGAGCTAGATTCCTCGGGGTGTCAAACAGGGGTTGCGTTGCACCTGCAGATGCACGTGTGGGTGTCGGGTCCACAAAGAAAGCCGACTAGATGTTGATGTTTTCGAGAAGTGACGTTACAGCGCTTTAAAATATATTTTATTAACGATTGAAAATTCCACCAAGATAAATAAATAAATACATAGAGAGTGTGAGCTAATAGTAGGAATTGAAAAATGTATGTACCCAGAAGGAAACGACTTAATACCACGAAACTCAACATGCATGTAGAGCAGGGGAGGCCAACCTTTTTAGGAAGAGTGCCACTTTCAAATAAAAAATAATTAAGCGTTCCCCTTCCAGTTTTTCCAACAAATGAAATAGTGAAAAAATGTTACTTATAGTCTTATTATGTAACTTTCACACAAATGGCACATTTTTAAAGCACAAGTACAAGTAAACAATATAATAAATAAGATTAAAGCATAAACTTTTAAATTTTATTTTTAATCAGTTTAGTTAATTTTGAACGATAATCTGATTTTGTCATGTTCGTAATAGAAAACACTTCCTCGCAAACGTATGTTGATTCAAATATACATCAATATCTGACAGTAAAATCGTGTAAATTTGAAAAATTGCTTGTTGGTACAAATTTCTAAAATTCAACAGAATTCCTTACGTTTGCTTTTCAGTGTAATATGATGCTGTATAAAATAATTTCGATTTTGATTTCAGGTGAATAACAATTGACATTTTACAGAGAAATTAAAAAAGGATTTTCTAAAACATCTGCATTTTTTTATCATCATGAAAATCATCAAACCTAGCAATGAAAGAAGCGTTTAAAAATAGATATTAAAATTTTAAAACTGTCACAGATTGGAGCACTGTTAACTTTGGTAGATAGTTCCTGCATTAATGGGTTAATTTTTTACCTCCAAAATCAAAAAAAAAAAGCAAACGTTCATCCACTAAAGAAGATATTTGACCAACTAGGGTAGAAGAAAAATGCAATCTTTTCTCTGTAATCTTAAATTTAAATTATTTTAATGTCCTTCAATATCGGTGAGAAAAGCTAAAACACATGACCTGTTTTCATTCTAGAATAATAAGTACACTCTGGTCAGTCCAGTATTTTCTTCCAGATATTTTAAAATACGCTCCCTCAAATCTCGCGAGGGGAAAAAGCTTTGGAAAACTAACTCCCCTGACACAATGCAGGTGCATTCTCTATACGATAAATTTCTACTGAATCTCAATAAAATTTACTTAAAATTAATTTTGATGGGTTTTTTTTTTCTTTTTGTCCGAGACAATAGCATTTCAATAAAATTGTAAAAATAAAAATTGTTATTTACTATTTTTACAAATTTTTAAAAATATTTATTAAGCCTTCGCGTTACAAAGTTATAGTTACGCGTTATAGTTATAGTGTTATAGTTACAAATCCACCGTGCCACACGTGCCGCGGGTTGAGCATCCCTGATGTAGTGCATGAGGAAATAAGCAAATTATTACAAATTCGGAACATATTGTTTTATTAAGGAGATATAGCATGAGAAAAATAGCATGCAAATCAGTAGGTAGTCAATCCACTTCTAGCAGTAATACAAGCCAAAACATGGCGTAACATCGAATCAATGAAGTCAGGTATGACCTCCTGTGGAAGATCATGCCATCTTTTCATCCGGGCAGTTAATTCATTAGTAATCCGGGACGGCTGCATTTGCCTTTCAAGCACGTCCCAAACTAGCTCAATAGGTGAGAGATCTGCTGACCTGGCAGATTAAGTAACGTTGGAAGGGGGGTCATGCAGTATGTGAATGAGCGTTGTCTTGTTAATAAATGGCACCTGGGGATTGATTGATTGTTGTTGATTTTTTTTTGGGCGCAAGAGCCAAGTTTGGCCATACTGCGCCACACATTCATTAGTATATTAAAATTTTAAAAATATATACACACTATATATACATATATACATACATTTATCTTTTTATTTTAAAATGTCAGAAGAAAAATATAAAATTGAGCAAAGTATTTAAAAGTGCAGAAATGTAAAATTTTATAGTCAAATGGTACAATAAAATACTTATGAAAATTATATTTCATGTAAAACATTCATAGAATATAAAAATGCAAAAAAGTTTGGATGGGGAGTTTCCCCAACCAAATTAGTCAAAGTTAAAAGATTAGTTTTAAAAAAGGTGTTTCTTTTAGATGAATATTTTGTGGACATTCTATTAAAATGTGTAAAATGGAAAGGTCACATTGACAAAAGTCGCAAACTGGGAGACTCTCTCCTAGCAGCAAATGTCTATGAGTTAGACGGGTGTGTCCGATACGAAGTCGAGTCAAGCGGACATCTTGTCTTCGTACTGGTAGTGCTGCCCAATGAGCAGTGGAAGGATGAATGCTATGTAGTTTGTTGAGGATCTGTTGATCCCAAGTCTCTTGCCATATATGATGGATATAGTTCTGTATAGAAGTTTTTAAATCCTGGTAACAGGCAGGTTGCTGCATGTGGTCAGACATGGATTGTGCAGCGTTATCAGCCTGTTCATTACCAAGTATACCCACGTGTCCAGGTACCCAGGAAAAAATTATATCAAAACCCTTTCTTTCTAATTTTCGCAGAAGAATAAGTATTTCCATCACAGTGGGGTGTCTACGTTCTGTTAAAAAGTGTAAAGATTCTAGAGCACTCATGCTGTCAGTGTACACACAAAAATGACGGTGGTTGGAAACTAATATATGTATAAGTGCGACAAGAATGGCAGTTAATTCAGCACTAAAGACAGACATGGAATTATGTAAGGTAAAACCTAGAATGGTATTGTTAAGAACAACACCACACCCAACATGTCCTGCAGTCTTCGATCCATCCGTGTAGACTGGTATGTACTTAGAATACTTACTGCGATGGAAAGAAAAGAGCTGCTGATAAATAATATCAGCAGTGCCTGCTTTGTCACAGCCTGAAAAAGGGTTACTATAATTAAAAATTTGGATGTCCCAGGGTGGAAAAGCAAGGATATTATTTTCCTGGATATTTGTGTTACTTAAGTGGGCGTCACTTGCTTGATGTTAAATGAACGGGCGTCATAGAGTTGGGTGAGACCAGTGGCAAGAGAAAAGGATTTTAATGGATGAGAAGGAATAGACATGGCACGAATAAAGTAATTGGCACTTAACTGCCTCCGCCTTAGTTCTAATGGTGGTTGATGGCACACCACATACAAGCTGGTAGCAGGCGAAGTTCTGAAGGCACCAGAGATGATTCTCAGAGCAGAATGATGTATCGTGTCCAGTCGTCTTAACACAGATGCACGAGCAGAACCATACACTACACAACCATAGTCCAAACGTGAAAGGATTAGTGCTTGATATATTCGGAGTAAAGGGACTCTATCGGCTCCACATAAGGTGTTTGACAGCACTTTTAAGATGTTGAGGGATCGTTCACACTTCTTCCGCAAGTAAAGGACAGGCGGAAGGAAAGTAAATTTACAGTCAAAGATTACTCCGAGGAAGCGCACCTCACTGACTACAGGTATTTGTACATTTCCTATATGAATAAGAGGATCTAGATGTAGGTTTAGCTTTCTGCAAAAATGGACACAGCTGCTCTTGGAAGAGATCGTGTGACCATTCTGATCGCACCACTTATCTAATCGATTGACAGTTGTTTGCAGCTGTCTCTCAATCAGTCGCATATCTGAACCTTGACAAGAGACCTGTAGATCATCAACGTAAAGCATTCCACGCACTGATGGTGGGAGGTGATGAAGTATGCTACACATGAATATTAAAAAGGGTAACGCTCAAAACGCTACCCTGAGGAACACCTTGATCTTGCATGAATTTATGAGAAGATGAGTGACCAATGCGTACATGAAAATAACTAACAGCTAAAAAGTTAAAAAAAAATGGGAAGATTTCCCCTTAAGGCAAAATGATACATATTACGGAGAATTGCATAGCGCCATGTTCGGTCGTATGCTTTTTCTATATCAAAGAAAAGAGAAACACACCAAATGGTTTCTCCTAACGAAGGCATCCCATATTTGGGATTCTAAGTATAAACACTGTTATCTCAAGAGTGGATCGGCCCTTACGGAATCCACTCTGCAGAGAAGAAATAAGTTTTTCTTTCTCCAATACAAACACCAAACGAGTATTTACCATGCGTTCAAAGGTCTTGCAGAAACAGCTCGTCAGAGCAATGGGACGGTAACTCAGAGGATCTGTTGCCACCTTTCCCGGCTTAAGGATTGGAATCATAATGGCTTCTTTCCAGCTGGAGGGATAGTAATGCTCCTTCCAAACTCTGTTGAACAAATAGAGGATGTTGGTTAGAGAGTCAGGATTTAAATGACGCAGCATCGCGTAAGTGATTCTATCTAGTCCAGAGTTGTATTGTGCGCTTGTAAGAGTGCCTTTTTTAAGGGAAGTCACAATTATCGTGAAGTCACAACTATATGGAAAAAAGGAACGAGTGGAAAAATTCATTGGGGTACGTTCTGCACGCCTCTTAATCTCGAGAAAACGAGAATTATAAGAGGCTGTACTAGATACACTCTGAATTGATTGATTGATTGAATATTAACGTCGCACTGTTCAGCTACACGAGGGCTTTTGGCGACGGACCACGTAATTTTGAACCATGGTCAAGTGACGTGGACGACACCTGAGCTGGCACCCCCCTCTCCTAACTCCCACAACACACCAACGGGAGGACGTTTCAGCTCTCGACAGATTTAACGTGCATCGCTGCCCTACACGGCGGGTCTTTAGTGGTACTGGGCTCGAACCCGTGACAAAGCAAGCCACGGTCCGATACCTATACCACTCGGCTACCGCGGCCACGATACACTCTGAAAAGTTTCACCCAGAATATTAGCAATTTCGATTGGGGAAGAAAAGACAGAGTCTGAGGTTTGTAAAATAGGGAAGGAAAATTCTCGATATATACCATTTGCTGCCTTAACTTTTCTCCATAATTGTTTACTGGACGTTGACGAGGTGAGTGAAGACACATATCGAATCCAGGATTTCCTCTGACTCTGACGCCTTACTCTGCGAGCATTTGCTTTTGCCTTTTTAAAAATACATACGCCTCCAGACACAGAGGATCCCTCCGTGTCTTTCCGCACACAACCATACCGACGTATCTTTGTTGTGTGAGAAGACTTCAAGAAAGTCTCTTGAAGTGCTACGCATACTGGATGATACTGACGTATGATGTCTTTTACGTCATCTGTATGCGATCTATAGCCACGACAGTTCCAAGAAATCAGGGAAGTTATTTTTTGGGCGAACTTGGCGAAGGGGGCCCTGTCAAGGGATTATCTGTCACTTTTTTAAAATCAGCCTCTAAAAGGCTCTCATCTTCTTCGGATTCCAGACCTATGACGTAATCTGTGTCAGAAGGATCAGTGTCTGTGTCCCTGACATCCGAAGTTTTAAAAGTTTTCCGTCTCCGAGATCTTTTGGAGACGGGTGTTGTTGATTCATAGAGGGAATCTTCTTCCCTCGCAATCTTTAAAGATGTTTTTTTCAGGGTTTTCCTTAAACTTGTCGTAGGTTTTACATTCTTTAAGTCTGTTTTTTTATGATTTTTTCGGGGGCCTTGTGCCTGAGATGGTTGTTTTTTAATTTTCTCTTACCTAACAGCATAGGCAGTACAAATGACGTTAAAATCTCGTTCCGTAACTGTGTGCCGTCAAAGCACGTTGAAGAACAACTACAGGTGATCGTGTGTCCCGACAAATCACTCCCCGCAGTGTCGCACCTTGTGTAGTCATCGCATGCCTCTCGACAACAAGTGCCGGATTGGACCGGTGGCCTGGCTACACACACGTATATGCACTGGTCATCAGCATTGAGACTGAATCTTGATTCATCGCTGAAGATCGCCTCCAGTCCGTCACACTTCAGCTTGCCCGGGGTCGGTAAACATGCAATCTACACTGCCTATGACAGGGGTGGCGAACCTTTATGCATCAACGTGCCATTTTTTCTAAAGAAATGTTTAATGAGATAAAGACTTGCCGTAAAATAATTTTGACTTGTGATTATTGGGAAAATAAAACTAAGTACTAACAACTAAAACTATTTATTTCGAAAAAATACATTTTGCACCTTATTGTAGTAAATATTTTAATTATATTTAGTTATTCGTGTAATTCAAATTAAAGTAACAGTGTGCTGCTGATTAGATGAAAAATAACATACACTAGGATTGTAATATGTTACTGGAGCAAAATGCATGCTGAATTGGTCATCTGTCAAACAGTTTCTAAGTAAGTTAATGCTATTCATCTCTGAAAATAATGATTCGCAGGCGTGGGTAGATGAAAATATGATTAAAATGGCATGACCCAGCTTCTTCAAACTGTAAAATGTATCTGGAATCGAATTCCGTGCTTCAAAAATTTCATTACTAGCATTTTTACTTATATTGCCTGTTAATCTTTCTGTTACAATAAAAATTCCAACTTTCCCCTTTTTTCAACAAATTTTTGAATCCATATTAAACTAGACAGGAAATTAATCAGTTCCATTTAAAAATTTTCAATTTCCAACCAATCGAATTGGGACAAGTTCAGTTTATAAAAAGAAATCACATCAGGGCACATAAAAAAACTTGAACGTTTCCGATAATTCTTTGAACTGAGAAAATCTCGCTGAAAACTGCAACCGATTACTCGTGTTTGTTCATACTGAACTTTGTTATTTTGAATTAAAATGCAAACCGTAGATCAGTGGCGTGCCCAAAATATTGTGTCGCATGCCATCAATGGCACGCCAGTTGTTCGCCATCCATGGCCTATGAAGTGGCGTCAGTGGAAGGTGTCTTAATGGTCGTCTGTTCCTTATACCTGCGTTGGCCAATCGTCTCCGAATGGTTTCCCTCGATACCACGGAATGTTTAATAGGTGGTACACGACGTCGAACTGATTCTAGTGATGTTGTTGATGAGGTCGTGGCCGCTCTTGTGATTGTGTGATCACCCACACGCATCTGTGTTCCTGTGTCGTCTTCCTGACCCTCCGCGACTCTAGGCGATCCCTTCCATGATCGATTGATGGCAACACCGAGCAACTATCACATCGCTCAGACTGAGGTGGCGGCCGATACACCCTACTCTGATGCCTACTATAAACCTCCCTCTCAAAGGCTAGAAACCAGTTATGTCTCCGTGGTTTCTCTAGTCACAATACCGTTCATGCAAGTCAACAGATTTGTTTGAATAACCCTATGGCGCGACCAATCATGCTTTTAAACTCTCCCAGATGCGCATAGAGCATTTACCCTTTGAAAATAGAGTTCAGTGGGCCTAAATGCGGCAGGACACCTTCAAAAAAATTAGCGTCAATAGCACTCAAAAGACAGAAACAAGACTTTAATCCAAAACAAACAAAGATTTATTATGATTAATATAGGTAAATAGCAATAACAATTTATCAATGAATTTTAGAATTAAAGTTAGACAAAGAGGTTCTTAATATTCTTAGAAACACTTTCTAACGACTGGGATGGTACGTCCACTCGGTATGAGCAAAGTCGTAAAACTGATAAGTTGTAGGGGACGCAACAATAGTGAAAGTGTACAAGGTCGACACCCTCGTCTCATTGGCGTTGAAATTTAGTCATTTGTATACCTCTTACGAGACAGCATTTCAGCCATGTTTCGTGATAATATAGCCCGATTTCTTCTGAGAGCATATACTTTTTTGTAAGAGTGTTTATTAAGTTATTAATCTTTTCCATATCTAATCTTTCCATATGTTTTCAAAAACTTTCTTTGCAATTATAATTATGTTGCAGGTCTGATTTTTATGTGTGAAAATAAATTAACTAATAACAGACATAAATATACTGATACAAGCTAAGTAATACATGATGAAATGGGCCTCCAGAAGACAAATGGATTGACCCTGGGTTGTGCATCTCTGCTTTAAAACTGTGTGAAATCTATTGGAGGCAAATTTTAGACTATGGTCGAATGAAGACGATACATTAAATGAACGTGTAACTTTCCTAATTTCCATAACACATGCTATGAGAATTTCAAGACGTATCTCAAATTAATAACAGAACAATGAGACAGAAAACAATGAATATTAATTGATGAAAATTTATAATTTTCAGATTAAATTGCCCCTATAAAATGATTAAATAATGATATTCTAAACAATTTTTAAGACTCCTGCAAAATTTGTAATAAATTGAAACCTTCCAATATATTAAGAACTCTAAGAAAACTACGCATCTAATTATTAACACAGTAAAAATTTAAAAAGGAGTTAGTAAAAAATATTTAAGGGTAAAAACTACATATAAAGATTGAATAATGTGTAAGCTCAACAAGTGAAAAGAGAGAACAAAATTATACGTTTCATAAAATTTTATTTCAGATAATTAATAGGATCAAAAAACAATTTATAACATGTGTTGGTTATACAAATATAAACTATGCATGTGTGTATATATATATACTCACTAACATATTCATACATATAAACACGCAGGCACATTCCTATGTGAGGTTCGTAAAATAAAAATAGTTTTCTATCCCATTTCTATTTCAAATTTCAATTTTATTTTTTTGCCCCTTTAATTACAGAAATGATCTACAGTTTCAAGAATTTTTCTTCTACTGGAGTGCCTTAATCAGTATACTTTTTCCCATCTTTTATTCATTAAAAATTTATCTTTTAAGGAAGTGTCCAATGTATAACAAGGTGGAAAAAATTAATTATAAGTCCCACATATAATACCAAATACAATTTAAAGAAGATGCTTTAAAATTAAAGATCAAATAATTCTTGATTAAAGGCAACTTCTTTTTCATCTATAAAATTCTCAAAAAGAAATTGAAAACTAATTTAAGAAAATTTAAAGTAAAACAAAAAATTTTAAATATAAAAACCTACCAAATATCTTAATTTTTCTTTTTTTTACTTTAAATTTTGGTTAAAATAAGATATTTTAAGTAATTACTTTTACCTTTATAAAGTTTTCTGATTTTTTAAATTTTCATTTAACTTTAAATAATAAGGGGTGGGGGGGATGAAAACCAAAATATTTGGAATAATACAAAAATTTTAACAGTTAACAAACTGTAAGTGTTTATATAAGGTTTCATAATACAATGAAAATTTATAATTTAAGTATGCTTTAAGAAATGTCAAAAAATACATAAACTAAGTTATTATATTTCAATAAAAATATAAAAGAACAATTTTAGAATTTTTATAAATCAATATATATTTTACACAGTCCCATCAATATCTCTATTAACTTCCCCCCACAATATGTTTCACCATTAGTATACACCTCAATTTAGAATAACACTTTCAAAAGAATCGGTATTCAAAGGATAGAAAAAACAATACTACCAAAAATATTTAATAAGCAGCACATGTGTACATGCTAATGAAATTAAAATTAGTAACTTTCAAAATAAGATGCTTCACACACAGTAATTCTTAATATTAAATGTATATTTTAAATATTTGTAATATTTACGTTGAGAAATTGTTGAATGTATAACTTTACGTACAATTTTATGCAATTCAACACTAAATTTTATAAAAATCAACAGTTTTGCATTTCTATACAAACAAAGAAAATTAAACAATTTTCTTACACAATTTTATCACAAATGTAGATAAAGGAAGCCCTCACATGTAATTTCACTGTTATATTACAGACATAATTTATTATCAAACAAACAAAAAATGTTAACAATAAAGCCATGTTTTCTTCAAAATAAAACATAATTCTAATAAAATATTAGTTGAATTAAATACTTGGCTAACTAAATGCAGAGACAAAATTCACACAGTATCTCATTTACCTTAGTGGAAAATGTTTTACAAAACTAACACATAAAATAGCATTTAAATATAGTGAAAGTTTTTACATCACTAAAATTATCACAAAAAATATAAAAAGGATTTTTCTACAACCTTCAACAACATAAAAAAAATATACAAGAAAATAAAGTTCACTTAAGAATAAATTAATCTCAATTTAAAAAAACTGTATGAAGATTTGCAAATCTTGAATGAAATGATCTTATTAAATATATTTTAACAACATACTAAATTACAGTACTAACAGAGATTCCACTAAAAAAATCATAAATGTTGAATATGAAATGAAAAAAAAAAAATGTATATCCACATTATTTATTACAAGATCATTTCACCTGTATAATATAAACAATCATGGGGGAATCCTACAAAATTAAAATCTGAATAGATTAATCAATAATAAATATTTCATATAAAGAAATTTAGCATTTCCTTATCAGAATATATAAAGATATCACATTAAATATCTTTATTATTAATTAAAATGCATCAGTTTTAAGACTACTACAACATGAAACTGAACTTACATGATAATTTTTTATTCTCAGTTCATAAAATAAATTTTCGTGAAATTCAAAGTTATAAGTAGGTTATGCTAGTTTAATTTCCCCATTTGCCTCAATATAGAAACCAAAACAAGCTCTTACTGCCCATAAAAACAATGGTTTGCTTGTTTTAAGATGAAATCCAAAATATATAATTACATATTTTCTTTCCTCTCATTTATATGTCTAATACAAATTTACTTTGCACTCCATTTCTTATACATGCAAATCCCATAGTTATTATAAAATGTAAAAATTTAGTACTGTGTATGGAAAAAATCATGAATTATAGTGTAAATTAAATATTTCATTAAGCTTTAGCCTAAATTTACATTTAATTTTAAGAGATAATGATATCCATTGATAACACAATTTACTCTTTCTACATTCAACAAAAAATTTTTTTAAAAAAGTATTTGTTAAGAGAATAAAATTGATTAATCAACTACGAATTAATAAAATTTGATGATATTTTCACAAGTATGTTACCATGAAAAAGAATAATGAAATGAAACTTCTAAAAAGGCTTGTGGATTTCATTTCTTGTATTAAAGATATCTATCCCATGTGTTGCTATTAATTAGAAGTCATCTACTAATACTAACAGAATATTTCTTTAAAAACCATACAGAAAAATTTGCTCAATTATAAAATAAACATTTATTGAAAGGCATAATTAGTATTCAATTGTATATTAGAGATGAAATGAGGATATAAATAACATACAATGTGTACCATCACTTTCCTTATTCTTTTTTAGAGAGAAGTTTAAATAATAAATCTAGATCTCAAGCAGTTTTTTAAAGAGAAGTATACTAATTTTATGCAACGAAAAAAATTATAAATCTCCACATAGTAAATTTAAATCTTAATTAATTATAATTCTCAAATTTGTCTTTAATATTTGTTTTTAAAAAACTTATTACTATATATACATTAAAAATACTGTAAATATAGCTCAGGAAAACTGTACTTGATACTGCAAAACATAATTCTCTGACTTTTTTTTTTTTATTTCAGACCAAAAATACAATAAAATGTATACAAAATAGTTCAAGCATCTTTTCAAAGCACATACAGTGTTATTCGCATAAGAATAAACTTACAAAAGTGCATTTTCTTCTGTGTTTATGAAAAATAGATTTCAATTTAAAGACCCAAAATAAATTTTCCTAATATTAGAGAAGGAAAAAGTGGATTGATCAAAACATGCTAAGAGATCAACAACTGTACTGTCACGAATTAGTTACAAAGGGAAGAAAACACAATCTTCTAAATACATAAGTAAAAGTGCTTAATTTCAAGAACTTAAAAGTTTTTATGGAGGAAAATTACTCCAGCAGACATACTTCCAGTCCTTTTAACTATGTGAACTGCAATAAAACAAACAGAAGAAAAAAAAACAATACCAATAAAATTAATTGGACATTGATATTCCCGTCATGCACATGTATCATTGGTTGCATCAAAACATGAGCTTGATATACACAATATCTACAGCTTAACCTAATGGAAGTTATTTTTAAATGGTCTATGGCCATATATTTCTTTTGTATGTTTTCCCCCAAAAAAAGCTAGATCTAGATTTCTTTTTTTGTTTGCTAGTCATCTGGTTTAAGCTCTTTGATTTGTTTGATTAGATAGGCTTTCTCATCATTGAACTGTTCATCATCAGAACGGTCGGTGTGAAAATTTGATAAAAAGTCCACTAACTTATCCTTGTTTCTCAATAAAATATCTAACACTGGTTTAGGCTTGTTAGGATTGGCTACGAACACCTAAATTACAGCAATAAAAAAAGTTGTTAGTAAAAAAGAATGGCAAAAATATTAATATGAACAAATAACAAATATAATTAAAATTTGAACAAAAAGTGCATGCTAGTCTTTAATTTCAATGAGCTAACATTAAAAATAATTTATTATTCAATAAAGAATATTAACCCTCTCACTGCAAAGTTATTTTATCAAAGTACATTCAAAAATTGTGCATGGTTTTATTATGTATTTCAAATCGACATTGAAATATACATTTTAGAGTTAAAATATACAAACAATTTTAGTAAACGAGTTTTTATTTTAAAATATAGAATTAGATCATCAAAATATGAACATAAAAACATAAATAAAAACATAGACAAGAGCAGCACGAGTTACACAGCTAAGTAGTTGGAAAAATGCATACCTGAGGAAATAGCAGGTTGTGAAAATTTTGCTAAATCTATGTTGCCCATGGAAATCACGAGATGCGAAACGAGAGGGTTAATATTTACAAATCATTTTAACTTTTTACAGGGTACTCATATATCAGTGAATAAACAGTATGAATGGTCAGAGGTCAAACACTTTATTCATACATTCAGAGATAAAATTTTTCATCATCAAGACAGATAACAGGGCAATTTTCCTGATGTAACACAACCAATCACACTAGAATGGAGATCATGAAAATAATATCCAGAGGTAATGAGGTGTCAAAAAAAATATCTCTATAGCCTGAACACACTATAACTGAGTTTACTGCTTTAAATAAAGAGAAATTAAAAAACTAAATTACATAATAAATGTGCATTAAGCAAAAGCTAATTTTGTTTCTTCTTTGTAAGTAAAAACATAACATATTTAAGATAACTAATCAGTGGTGTAACGTACACCCCCGCATCCTGGGTAGCCCAAAGCCAATGTTATGTTATGATTTCAGAATCCTTTGCGAGATCCAGCTTGGGCCCAAAACTTGACTTTGCAGCAGGGCCCTAACATTCTCCATTATGCCAATTTTGTTTATGTCACTAATAACAATTTTGAGAGTTTTATATAAATTGAAAACAAGTTATTTTTCCCCTTATAATTTTCTTTATTTTTTGCTCTCTATATTGGTAGACTAAATTGTGAAAAGAATTTGGATTTTTTTTAAGTTTTTATTTTACATGCTTATAGCAAATAAATTGTTAAATTGCAAATATTTGAATAAAAAATTTAAAAGTAAATATATTTTTAATTTGTATTTTTTTAAGTAAATTCCAAGCCAAATTGTAATACACAAAAAATACATTTCAAACATTTTTAATACTTTAAAACTTTTGATTTTTATAAAAGTTACGTTATATATGCAATATCACATAGTATTACTTTATTCATGATTACATCGTTGTGATATTTCAATAAGCTGATAAGATCTTGAAATTTTTGTTTTGCCATTGCAAAATTCCAACATGCATTTATATAGCCTTTCAATTTTCATTTACACTGATGAAAACAATCAAAGGAAGGACTTTTTAAAAAAGAAAGAACAAAATAATTAACACTACATACAAATAAGGTATCAGATGATAGCTGAGCTCTTCACAGACAACTCTGCCATACAGTGACTTGTGAAATCATAATTCAGTGGTGCTGTGTTTAACTTAGTGGAGAAGAACCTTAATTGCTCTGAAGCTTGTAAAGTTAGAATAATTTGAAACATCGTAGTTTAGCTCTATCATTGTTTTTAAAATTTCTTTGTTTATTTGCCACTAATATGGTCAGTTCTTATCGTCTAGATGATTCAAAAGATGGTGGATAGTTGGAAGACTAAAGGTGGGCCAATCACATGCTACCTGCTGTTGGGACCTTGAAGTTTTGAGAAATGTGCTGTACACTCTGTGGAAACAATTCATAGAGATAGGAACAGTGGTCCACCGACCAAGCCAAGGCAACAATGCCAGCTCAAGACCATTATTTGAGACTTCTGGCTAAAAGGGGTAGGTCTGTAACAGTATCACAACCTGCATAATGCAACAGGAACATCCTTTTTACAGATAACAGTCACCCAAAGACAATGCTGGTGGCCTGTATGCATTCCTTTGACTGTAGGAGACAAAAGGTTAGCATGCATGTGGCAAAAAACCTGTCTTGGATAGAGGCTGATTGCAGGGGATTCTCTTCAGTGATGAATCGCATTTCAGTCAGGACAGTGACTTGAGATGCGTCCTCATCTGGAGAGAAACCAGGAGTTAAAATTGGCCCTCTAACAAAGTCGAAAAGGACAACATGGTCTGGGCAGGCATCATTGCAGACGAGTATGCCAACCTTAATGTGTTTGATAGAGGTACTTTGACAAGTCAGTGGTACAGGGAAGAGATCCGAGTACTCCATAACCCCATCTCAGACTTTTCCATGGAGCATATGGACCAAATTTCATCTCTATGGACAATATGCATGCCCACACAAGGCTCAATTGGTGGATGAATACCTTCAATTGGAGGATGTTCAACGATTGAAGTGGCCTGCAACATCCCCTGGCCTTAATCCCATCGAACATGTACGGGAGTCCTGGGACACTCAATTACAGCTCTAAGACCAACAACCATCAATGAGTTCAGACGGTCTTCAAGAGGGGTGTGATTGACATAAGTGTTGATAAGGACCCTGGTAAACAGTATGAAACACCGATGTGAGAGTTGCATAGCTGTTAGAGGTGATCATGTACTCTAGAAGACATGTTTTTCTCTGATTTACTGGGTGTTGGTCAGCTGCTGTGCTGGACAAGTGACTAGTTACCTAATTAAGGGTTTATGTTGAGCCATGTTTTGTTTTCCCATATACTGGTCTTATATCAGACAATATCTTGGCCAAGCTTCGCTTTATTTGCTTTGTTAGTTTTCTTTCTAGTGAAAAAAAAATTGTCCCTTTAATTGTTTTTACCAGTGTATTTGATGGACAATGCATTCATACGAAATTTTTTAAACAGCAGCAAATTCTTTCAACAGAGTTTTTATCACAGCTGTTTTTTCTGGAGAGCTCAATAATTTAATTATTTAAATATTAAGCCATTGTTTATTTTTTTGCTGGATGGCAAACTAATTTTGATAAAAAATGTATGCAAAGATATTTTGAAGTAACTAATAGAAAGTAATGGTTTGGGGGTTTCAGGATGGTATCTATATATTTTTTGCCTTCAGCTTGCTTTTAGCCAGCTTACGCCACTTATTGACAAATGCTCATATCAAAAAGCTAGCAAAATGCTTAACATTTAACTCAATACAATCTTCATAATTTTTCCCCTGTTCCATATCATATTTTTGACGATCACTTTCAGATAAAAAATATATTACTTTCATCAGCCCTAATAACTCGCTTCTATTGATTCATTAGTTATCTGTCCAATCAATACTTTCTTCAACCCACCACTTTTTCCTGAGATAGTTACAGATTAAGAAACTGTCCCCTCAGAATTCTAGCTCTTTAGTCAAAATTTTATAACCTTTTTACTGATGCTGAGAACTCACACAAAACACCAAATACATTCAAGTTACTTCTGGTGGCTATATATGGCATCTTTGAAGCAGATAATTTTTATCCTTCCATTACCAATATGTTTAGTATATTTTTTACAAAATTTACTCTTAATACCTCCTCCCTTATAACACAAACAAAATTCATATATTCCAGATGTAGTCACATCTCTACCTAATCACTTTGCAATCTTCAAAATATGAAATTCTACTTTCATACAATCACAATGCTAGTTTTTTAGTATTCAATCATTTTTGTTTGTTTTCATTCTCCAATCATCCTTTAAAATTTATGCAATTGCAATTTTCATGCAAATATTCTAAAAAAACTGCCTAAACCATCAATTTATCATTTACTGCATACAAACCACATTTCTTTAGGGGGAATGGAATTAAACTTAATATCAGAGAAAAAAGTTCAAACTGTACATAAGAGCTCAATCAACTATCTCAATAAGCTCAATAATTTATAAGCTCTCAAAACTATGACTGTGATTGGCTAATCAATTATAATCTACTCATTTAAAATTTTGTTTCTTCAAAAAACATTAATTTGAAGTATCTTTTTAAATATTATTAATATTTATTTAATGTTTCAGGATTAAATTTATTTTTTAAAGGTACATAAGTATTTGTATAACATGAAACAATTCATCTTCTATTAACATCTAAAGTTGAGCAAGTTAAATAAAAGAGAGGGGTAAGATAACCAAAATACATAGATTCTTAAAATAACATTCTCTTAAGAATTTAGGTAAAACGTTCTTCGAATGCCTTCCTTTAATTTTATCACAAGTTTTTAACATTAAAATATTTACAGGAAATAACAGTTTAAAACAAAGAGTATTTTATTACATAATAAGAGCTATACTGATCACATAAATTAAACACTATGTGATCAATAGCGTTCATATAATGCTCAATATAATAATATGCTTAAAATATCTTTTAACTTATTATAGAAATTTTAAAAAATGGCATAACTATACTTGCCATTTCAGAACACTCCCATAATACAAATTTTAAATAAAACTTTTTATTTTTTCTTGTGAAAAATTTCTGAGGTGCAAACACAAGAAAAAGAAACAAATTGATTTCTTATAACAGATTAATGACAAGCACTTTACACAAGTAATGCTTATAATTGCTCGTTTTATGTCCACAAACAGTAATGTATGTTTAGCAATGTCAATAGGATGCTTGGTAATAAGTTTCAAAGACACTAAATATTTCTTGCACATATGCAACAGTGATGAATATTCAAACATAAAGCTTTCAAAGGGAGCCAACTAATTCCTTATCAATGAGTCTACATGTTTCTGAATGCAACTTTAAGTATTGTAAAGTAATTATTGCAACTTTAAGTATTAGCAAAAAATGCTTATAAAAAAAAATGGCAAAAATGAATCATTTGTTTTATATTAAGTCTATCTTACATGCCTGTGCTTCAATGCATCACTTTTGTACATATAAACTTACACACAGAAAAAAAATGTTAAATGTTTATTATAGTAGGCCCTACCCCTCCATAAAAATAGTACTATAAGAGTATTATGAAACACTCTGTATAAAGTTGAAATATGTGAAAATATTTTTATACAAACCTTGAAAACATGAAAAGCTTCAAATTGTATATTTCTACTTCTTTCCTTTAACATATTCATCATCAACTTCAAATTATCAGGGGAACTGATATATCTAGTCATGATTGTAAAATTGTGGCGATCTAATAGCAATTCACCTAGCAACTGAAATACAAAATTTTATTAATATAATTTTTAAAAAAATTCACTTACATATCAATTGTAATTAAATTTTTTAAAATTATAACTGAAAATAAGTGTGTATACAGTAGAACCTGTTTTTGTGCAGTCTTTTTTCATGCGATTTGTTTTGCGTGATTTTTTATGCGCGATCTTTTTTTATGCAGTGTATGAATTTCAATGGCTTTGGTGTCACTGTAATGTTTTATATCTATTTACCAGTGGCATAACGGAGAATGCGGGGACTCCCCCCTGAAAGTCAGGTTTCACCTTTAATATTTTATAAATTGGGTAAATACGTATTTAGCATCAGTCGAATCTTGCAATTTTCAAACAACAAGATTTTGACAAGTCAGGGGCTAAAAACAAACTAAATTTGACACTTCACTTGCATTAAGCCATACAAGAAAAAGTATTTAATGAATATATCATAGTGATCAACTGAAATCATGATCTAAAGGCATTAAATGACCAGCAGGTGGAAATACTGGCTTCACACAAATCAAATTTATTCAGAAAATCAAATTCAAAATATGTTAGTTGTCAAAGTTTTATGGAAAACCCTACATAGAAGAGTTCTAGGTTAAAGGCTTTGAAAAACAAAAATGTTCCACACAAGTCATATTTACAATCCCATCATAAAACAAGATTGATTTGGAACTGACAGCACTGCACACTATTAATGGTTACTGAAGGTCTTATAGTGACAAAAAAAAAACTGAGCTCAGAAGGTGAAGATGTTTTTTCTTGCTAATAGCATGACCTTCATAAATGTTCTCCAAATCAATTTAGCTGATGTTAAAATGGAGGAAAGGTCCCAGCATGAGGAAGATATGGATTCAACAGGCAAACTTCCTTGGCTTTTTTTTAACAGAAGACAAAATCACAAGCTTCCCTGCAACTATCCAAAGTCATTTATTTCTAATTGACAAACTTTTAAGTAGATGTAACAGGAAATTCTAGGAAGATAATGCATCTATATACACATTCAGGTCAATCACATAACGGTTGAGGGCAAAAAAATGAATACAGTTCTCGCGCGCGCGATTTGCCAGCTCTTAGTGCTGGCAGTAAAGTTACTGTATTTTTCCCATTTCCAAATTAAAAAACAATAGGAAGACAAAATATTAACAGTAAAGAAGTTATGTTTCAATTAGATTTCAAAACTAAAAGTAAGGAAACAATTCACAAGCCTATATAGAATTTTTTTGTATATTTAGAAATAAAATATATAACCATAGGTCAATTTCTTCCAAAGACCATTTTCCTTGCATGTAACCTGGTGGTATTCATTCTACCAGTAGTTGAAAATGCTAGTCAAATATACCGTAGTGAAAACTATCTGTGATAACAATCGTCTGAAAAAATGTGTTTCAAAAATAAACTGTAACAAAAACATAAAATTTTTCACTATCTAAAATGCACAAGTACTTTTAAGGATAAAATATATGTAATATAAAGTCACAATCTTCATTCTAAGAAAGGATTATTACTAATATGGTTCATAATATTCAAGTTCTGGATAATCCTTCAAATAACAGTAAGGCTATTTAAATATTTCCAGGGCTATTTGCAGCAATTTTTAGACAGAAAGGATGGTTCACTGGATACTTCTGATACATTTGCACAGTATAAGATTATACAGGAACTTAAACCTGTACATCTCACTATTTTGCTCTACTTCTGAATTTAATAGGAACATATTACAAAATAGAACAACTCAATGCAATAGAGAAAAAAAACCAATGCTTACTTTCAGAGACTGCCTTTTAGTTACATAGTTTTCTGAATTCAATAAATGCTGATAGTGACTGAAAACTCGGTCATAATTCATTTCAAGAAATTCAGAACACAGAACTTTGTGCCTGGTTAATAATTCCTGAAAAAATAAATATTTTCATTTACATTTATTTTAAGAAAAATATTACTTTGAGAAATTAAATATATTAAACTGCTTAACTATGGACAATCACAATAAAAGTGAACGGTTCATTAAACCCAAATGTGACACTACATATATTGCTTTCCTATTTCTTAATAAAACATCTTACTCTTATCTTAAATCTTATATTGAAAATTTTACATTATAAATATTGTATTTTCACATAAAATTTACATTACTTAAGATTACTTAAATAAGTCAGCATTTACTGAATATCTTTTATATATAAATGATAAAAATCCTTGCATTGTTTATCATATTGCACAGAAATGATATCAAAAGTAATAACACATAACAATAATACCCTTAAAAGTCTTACTAGTATGACTGTAAAATTTTAAGAGACAGTGCAATAATTTAGAAGTTTTATATATTAGTATCTCCAACACACATTTACAAATATTTATCCACATAAAAATAAAATGTTCATTTCTTTGACTTTAATACTTAGTAAAAAAGTAATTAAACAATTCCATGTCACTTTTTGCAAGTATGGATCCCTTGTAAAAAATTGCTAGTCATATCACTCATAGACATCGTAACAATATAATTCATAATATGAAATTCAAATTAATCTTTTGTTTGGATAACACAATGACTTCTGGTTAAGAGCAGACACTGTTCATATACATGAATCAATATTTCAGAAACAGAAATGTTCCACTTAGGATTTTTTTAAATCAGTGATAGCTGTACATTCAACCTTATTGTTTAAATTTTAAAAGTTAATCTCAAAAGTGTGTAAACTTAAGCAAAGAGCTTACATGTATGAGGAAAACCCAACATGTAATGAATTTGAAAAAAGGTAAGAAAAATGAAAATTAGAAAAAAATTAAACTCAAGGGGAGAGTTGAAAAAGGATAAACTCAATTTGTTGATAACATTAATAATGATAAAGGAATAGCCAAACACTTTGAAGCATATAAAATCCAATTTAAATTAATACTGTAACTCATGGTTCATTTAATTGCAATTTAGCAACCATGGATCCCAACTACCATATGTGAATGGAGTCAGATGGTATTTTATTTTTAAAAAACTCATTCTTGTGTTTTTGTTAAGGAAAAGAATTTTTTCTTCACAAAAACACAAGAATTTGTTGTTTTTTTAAGTATATCTAAGAAAGAAAAAAAAAGAGGAAAATGTATGCAGGAAAATAACAAATAGTGTAAAAACACTCATTTTCAAAAAATAAAAATTGTTCAGTTATTATTTACAGGAAAATTTTCATCAGCAAAAAAAAATCTAATTTAGAACCAATTCTTGAAATATTATTTAAAGTAAAAACTGACTATATGCACACAGTCCGACTTAAATAAATTTCTTGGTGTGTATATATATATTTTTATATATACTTACAGAAAGAGATAGTGCATTATACAAATTTAAGAAACTTTTATTACAAATAGAAAAATATTTGTACACTTGCCTTAAATGTGGAGAAGGCATCGGACGCAATATCAAATGTAGATACCTCAACATATCTAAAGAAATTATAAAACTCATCTGAATATAGGATAATTTTTGCTAATGCTTCATAATGAATACATTCTCGAAGCATTGTACCACAATTCAAGGCAATATCTTGCTTCTCATAGCTAAAAGAAAACAATATTTATATGTATAAAACAAATAATTTACAATTATATAGTAGCATTCTAATAAAAATAGCAATAAGAGGCATCAGATAAAAATAGCAAATTTAAAATTAGAATAATTATCTTTTCTCTTTCAGCAAAATAATTTTAAAATGTCTTGCCAAGAGTATTTTCCAAAAACAATATTACATCCAAATTTACATTATGGGATATGCATTCTTGCTTTCTCATAAGACAATATACTTGCTAAAAATCTTAGCTATACATATTTAAAATAGATTTCTACTAATAAGGATTAACACTGTTAAGAAAGGTAAAGAACTATAAAATTTTGATTTCTGATTTCTGTAAAATACAAAATTATTATTAAATGTTTTATTACTCTTTTTCATGAAAATGAAACTTTTAATAATGTTACATTTAAAACTGATACATGAATTATACAAGATTATTCCATCGATTAGATTAACAATTATTTTCAATATTTCACTATACCTAAATTATAAACGTGAATTCAATAATCACACAATTTGTAAAATTTAACTAATTCTCCATACACAAGACTTGCACATTATCTTTTATTTTCTTTTACACACTTACGTTCCTTCCTCAAGTTCAATTAAAATGAAATCATGCCTCAACACAATATAGTCCTATTTTAAAAATACATGAGAGAGCGAATGGAAAAAAAAATGCTGCAATTCTTCAAATGTTTACTTTCCATTTTTTAAAACTTACCCCTTCATTAAGGTAAACAATATTTCAGGCTTTGTACAAATGTACTCAACCGTAGGTAGTCGTGTTCCTATTTGTCTCCTAAGAATGTTGCTGAAGATTTGAACAACATCTTTCTTACCCTAATGCAAAAAAGAAAAATAAGAAAAACACTCTACATTTTGATTAATAATAACATGCTCCTTTTCATAACAATAAATAAAGTTATTCTTAAGTAGGTGCATTTTAGTAAATCAATTTTGCAACCACATGCTAGCTAGAAATGAAAAAGCATCCACAAGACCCAAAAAAGCACTCTTGTCAGAATCAAAATTCAAGGTAATGTTGCCTTCTTTGACATTAATGTGATTGTAATAATTTAGTGGGTTCTTAGGGGTCAGACTGTTAACACAACTACATTGAACTACTAAAACGACTTCGTAAAAAAATTAGGGGGAAAAAGCCACAGTTGTGGAGCTATGGGTGGCTGTTTGCACTAGGACAATGCACCTGCTCACACAGTCTTACCTGTCAAGCAGTTTCTGACCGACAAAAACATTACTGAGATGGTGCATTCTCCTTATTCACCTGATTTGGCTCCATGTGACTTTTTTTTTATTTTCTGCACTTAAACCTTGCTTAAAGGGAACCCATTTTACCTCAGTTAAAGAGGTTCTTGCAAAACCGGAAGATCTACTGAAGGGCCTTCCAAAAACCTCAATCCAGGACTGTTACCAGCAATGGCAGCACTGCATACAGAAATGTGTGAATGCTTAACCCTTTATCGACTACATTATGATTTACAATAGTTTTTTCATGCAATATTTTTTTTTATCACTACATTGAAAATTGAGGGATATACATAAACAAAATACTCAACTTTGGGAAATTTAATCCATTACAGCTAATTAATTAATTAAAGATATTCAACTGTAAAATTAATTATATACAATGTTCACTTAAAACAAACAGTCAAATCATTTTCCAAGGTCTTCATTAATAAAAATAAAAAATAAGACACTCAAATTTTGGCATTAACTATTTTTTCGGGAAAAAGTGATAATCTTCGCAATCCGGTGAAAACGCCTTTAGCTGAAAATGCACTTTCTCCCATAAAACTATTCGCCTTCCCCACTAAAATACTCATCATAGAACCCACGCTGCCATTTATCTTGGAAGAGTGGATTTCAAAGAATACTCCTGCTAAATATCGTCACAATATTTGTAAAAATGGTTATTCTATGTAATTTTAAAGTGAGTGGTACTTATAAGTACTGTCGGTCTATAAAGGGTTAAAAGGACTAATCTGAAGGTGATGGCACTAAGGATTGATTCTGTAAGTACAATGATTTATTGGACCAGTTTCATTTCTTTTGTGTCACAACTAGTGGCGTAACATGCACTGCGGGGAGAACATTGTCGCTAGGAGGCCCAAAGTTTTACAGATGCTAAGTACATATTTGTTCTTGGGACCTAAAACCTGAATTTGCAAAGGGGTTCTCCATTACGCCCCTGGTCATACCTCATATATACCTTTCAACTAGATGTACGTACAAATATTACTTTTTTTTATGGTGTATATGTATTTCTATTTCCTTGTAATGGAATAAATATTCAGTGAAAATCAAGTTCTCAATAAATTTATTGATTAGTAATGTCACCCTTCAAAATTACAAGAGGGTCAAGTGATGAGAACTAGGGTTTATTTACGAGGAAATCATAAAATTTCTATACTTTTTTATTCCCGGGAATCGCATGGAGCTTAGAAATGTAGTAAAATTATTCAGAAAATCACCTCTCATGAATCCTATTTTACTAAAATATGTTAAAGAAGAGTTTGGCTGTGAAATATGGTGTGTTTGGATACCAAAACACGCCAGAATAGTTTGTTTGCAATGCTTGAACGATTTTCAGAAAAAAGTCAGCAATTTTAAAAGCATTGACATTCAAGAACAAATGATGGCCAATGTAGAGTTTGAAACTGTGGCATCGATTATAGCAGGCTCAAAGCCAGTAAAAATTCGAAAAATTATGCAGTCAAAATGCAACTTTGCTAACTGCAGAAGGTGTATTTTCTTTCGTTATTGGAGAATTGAATGAACAAATATCAGAATTTGTGGAAAATTCGAAATATTCTCCAATCCAAAGAATTAATGAGAGACAACGTTAATTCAACAGGATTAATGCAATACTTGAATTTTGGGAGAAAATATGAAGCAGTTGCAGTTAATGTTGATATTTCGCGATTGCCTAGTAAAAATTGTTTGGTTAGACAAGCCCAAATGATAGGAACAAGGCTTTTCTGCAAAGAAGAGGAATCAATATCCAACTCTTCACGCTCAGAAGAAAAGAGCATGGAGATTTTGAAAGAAAGACCTCTGACATTGGACGAAAAATTAGAGAAAGCAATTTACTCCAAATCAAAAGTTTTATACTGTTCAACCAAAAAAAAGTACTAGTTTCAACCAAATCATGGAACAAGAGATGTAGTTGTTTGACTTGACTGAAAATTCATCACCAAACATTATAGAATTATGTGAGGCTTTAAACACAATTATCCATCAGTTGAAGCCAAGAGAGCATTTTCTGCTGCTGAATTGTTCATCACAAAGCTTAAAACTAAGCTGAGTGATAAAAGTATGTTGTTGTTTCCAATCCCCTTGGAGCAGGAAAGCCTACACCAAGTCCATTTGACTATTCCGCATAATAGTCTCCCACACCAGGCCTTGTTCTTCATACAACTGTCGCAGGGAAATGCCCCAGCAGTCCAGAAGATGAGCAGGAGAAGCAAGGAGAGATCAGGGACAGGTAAAGAAAGACTTTACTCCCTGCACAAAAATCATACTACGCAGGCGACCGCTTCTAAGGCGCGTCAAGGCCGTCTGATGAGCCCTGGAACTCCTACACTGTATAGATAGGCCAGGACTCTTAGCTGCGTACCAGTGGTGAGCAGGAGGGTTTCTCCAAGTCAAATTCATTTTATTTCTTTGGAAGGAAGGAATTTCCATATGGGTTAAGACAGTGGAGTTGGGGTTAGGGAGATCACATCCCCTACCAGCCAGCTCATCAGCAGCTTCGTTCCCAGGCACACCCACATGTGATGGAATCCACTGGAGACATACTTGTTTCCTCCGATCAAGCCTAACTAATTTAGATAAGTGATAAAAGTATAAATTGTGTATGCTTTCTGAAATCCTATCTTAAAAATGAAAAAGCAATTTATTATATATTTTTTGTACTTTTAGCTCAAGTATTAATTATGGAATTTATATGCATCTTTATTTTAAATAACTATTATTGAATTTATTTAAAAATAACTTGTTTTTAAATTTTTAAAAATTTTGATGTATTCCCGGAAATGACAATTATATTCCCTGGAATGCAAAAACCCAGGAAATCAGAAACCCTAATGAGAACAGCATCTAAGAGAGAGAGAGCATTGGGCTTCTCCTTTTCAAACTTCCACATTACACCAACTTTAGGAATTGGGCATCTACAGATTTAACATGCTTCACAGCCTCTCTATAAGAGAGAGGCGAGTCTTTAGTCACATAGGACCAGCACCAGCTACAAGTTCATGACCATGATCCCTCAGTTATTCAACTTCTCAAAATAGCTATGTTCTTTTAAACATAACGTCAATTTTCAACTATAAAAAGTTTTCGTTTAAAAATAGCTGAATAAGGCTATTTTTAACTTATTTCTGGTAAGTTGCATATATAATTAATATGATAGTGACATACATGCATCAAAAAAGTTTTTATTCAAGGCAATAGACACTGCATGAAAAAGAAAGAAAGGAGCCAACTTTAAAAAAAAGTGAAAACATGCAGGCCTAGTATAACATGATTCTCTTAATGCAAAGTTTTTCTTAAACCAATTAACTTAAACCAATTATCCAACCTAATGTGTACATAAATTCCAAATCAAGGAATTTATATATATGCTCAAATTAAAAATTATTTTGATAAATGTTTAAAATTCATATTACAATCTTTCATAATCAGAAAAAAATTCCAACAAATAACAAACACTATGATGAATTAAAACATAAAACTATAAATTTTTAAAAGCATAAATAACATTTTACATCACACTTTCAAAATACCATAAATATGATTTAAACTTAGAATTGACAAATTTTACTTTCACAATACATCCTTTATAAAATAAAGTGATGATTTTGGTAAACTCCTAGGAGAGCCCCCACCCTTGGCGCCAAACCGGAAAAAGCGCCAAGCGAAAACGAAATGGCGCCAAGCAAACCCGACAACGGTGACAAGTAAATATAGCAGTATAAGATGGATGCGCAATGAAAATACATGTAAACAATACAGAAATTTAACATTTAAGATAAAAATATAACACAACAGCACTTACTTTCTTATTGTTGATCCTTCCCAAGTGGAGGGTAAAGTGTAACAACTGCTTTTAAAAAATTCTGGAAAGTCTCGTCGCTGAGTGAGTGATCGCGAGATGCCATAAATACTCAGCGAGGTAATGGTCGAACATGCCTTCTGCGTGGCTGGTGTGATGACAGAGAAAACGTTTTATTGCCGATTAACTTACTATTGGAAAACCACGCATTCTTTCTTATACTTCTGCAAACATGCGTATTCACACCTTTTTTTTTACATCTCCATTCAAATCCATCCAAAACAACACTCTTTCGTTCATTTAATCCCATTTGCACATTACATTTAGGACATTCATAACTTGAAGCAATTAATCCTTCTTTCATACACCATTCAATCAATTCTTTCTTGCATTCAATAACGTAAAAAATTCTAACGTGTATTCACTTACAAGCGCAGCCATACTTTCAACCCGGTGCCCAACAACAAAATGAAATTTGAAATGCGCGCCCACAAATGACGAAAATTCTAGAAAAAGTTAGGGTTGCCATATGTTGTATTTAAAAGCAAGGTTACCATGACGGCGCAATTATCGCCAACCAAAGTAATTCGCACCAAGGGTGGGGGCTCTCCTAGGAGTGAACCATGATTTCAATATAACTTATTTAAAATTTTTAAATATTTTAACAATATTACTTAATTTAGAGGATTTCTTCAGATATTTCTTACATGCTACTTTAGAAACACTATTTTTATACATTACAGTGAAAACTTAATAAAAAGAAAACAACAAGATGCATTCACAAAATAAAACAGCACTCAAAAGCACTTTAGAGATTACAAATTATCAAATAATATGAATTTTAAGTTAAGTCTCTTGCTGCTTTTCAAGCACACACAACGAAGCTTTCAATAGCTATGAAGCTTTTTCTTTCACCCCCCTTCCTCATTTACAGTTTATTTCAAGGTACCCAAGATGTGGTTACAGAATACATCAAAATTTGTTTTGTAAGGGAATGTTAGAAATCACATATAAGCTTCAAATTTAAGTATAGATACTGTGTGGTATTTAAAAAAAAAAGAGAGATTCAAAACAAATAGCTTCACTTAAAAACAGGGATAAAAGTTTTTAACTTAAAATTCATATTGTTAAAATCCATTTTTTTTTATTAGAGGTGTAACTACATGTGTGTGCTTTATATCAAAAATATTCTAACACTTTTAATACTGAAATATACCTCAAAATCTATTCTTGGCAGGTTCTGAACAAGAAGTAGTAACATATTACAGTTGTACAGCTCTTGCGCTAACTGTGCCACAGCAATATCGGAATTAGGTTCTTGATCACTGCTGCCATACAGCATAGTTTTCATTAACGCCAGATGTTTAGACACATCTTCTTGGGCCTAAAAATCAATTCATTTTAAAACATTGGATAGCAATGCACTATAAAAAGTTAGGAATTGTAAGCAAATACAAGAAAACATATTTGGAAAAAATCCATTACATACTGAGAGAGAAAGCAATTCAAATTTGTTAAAGTATTTTAAAATATTCTGAATTAGCACAGTAAATTTAACACATTAAATGAAAAACAATAAAATACAACAAATAGTAAAAAATGTGAATAAAAAGGTAATGTAATACATTTTGTACATAGTCCAGAATTTTTATAACCCAAGTATGTATACTATTTATTTCAATAGATATGACCTAATATTTCTTCTTAGTTAGATGATTAAACATTTTCGATTATGTTAACCAATTCTCAAGCTGTTTTGTAACTAAAGTTATTATTGTTCCTTCATTTTTTTTCTTTACTTAAAAGCAAAATTAGATTGAAACAAGTATTAATACCAGCATATCAATTATAAGAAAATTTTTCTATTTTTTAAACACTTAACATTAATACTGCATTTATTCAAATCTAAGTTACCTTGAATTCTAAGCCACATTCCAAATTCTAAACACATTTTTTGTGAAAAAAAATAACAAAGTTTACAAAATTGTTCATTGATATCCAATATTCATGAAATTCCAAAAGATTTAAATGAGAACTAATAAAAGAATAATTCATTCTACCAGTATTTAAATCTTTTAAATACATACATGAATCGTGTAATTGATCTAACCGTCAGCATTATGGTCAATATACCCCATCCAATTCTAAGCCACACGCGATTTTTAGTAGCTTTGATATTAGAAAAAAAGTGCAGCTTGGATTCCAATAAATATGGTATTAATTTGAACAAAAGGGAGAAAAAAGTTTTAATACAAAAAGATTCATTTCATTTGCATTAATTTTATTCTTCAAAGCAGTTTTTATACTGAATGATTTTTTTAATAGACTTATTTATTTTGTAGAGTTTTATTAATAAAATATTTTATATTGTAACATTAAAAAAACTAACATTTCAAAAGCTACTGCTTCCATTTTTCCCTTCACCCTTCCATTAAAGTTTAATGAAGTGGAAAAAAATTGCATGGAATCAGCAAATCAGTCAAATGTCTGCAAATGAGTAAAAGGAAAGTAACCTTTATATCATATCAGTAGTTCACACAAGGGGGGGGTCCGGACCCCCCCACACAACAAAAGCCCTTGATTTTTTTTCCCGATTGATTATAATTCTAAGTATATAGTACATAAAATTTAATTAATTACTTGCTATTAATGATTAATTTTATTAATTAATGCTAATTATTTATTCAAAACTAGTTTTTTACTGTGTTTTGTTCCCGAAAATCGACAAAATCAAACGGAGCATGATACAAGAATGGTGGTGAACTTTCGATCCCGGACCCCCTTGAAAAATTCCTGTGTGCGCCACTGTATCATATAGATGTGAACTGAAAATTATTTAGTTCATCTTCATGATATTTAAAAAAATTATATCCATCAAAATGGTTAATAACCAATAAAATATCAATTTAATAAATAGACACATTATGCATTCAATTTTCTAAAGAACTTATGCATGGGGGGGGGATTGTATTTTCAAATATTGTGTTTAATACTGCTACATACTTTTTAAGCATATGTTGAAAAACTCCTAAATGTTCTAAAGAAATCTATAACAAAACTGATTGTGGAATTTCAAATACAAAAATTTCCAAGAAAGGCATTTATATTACTTTTGCAATAGTTACAACAAATATGGAGAAATCAATTTAATTTTTGGTTACAATGAAAAGCATGTAAAAGCCCCATTCTATTATAGTGAATGAAAAATTTTATTTATTATAGTTAATTACTATTTAACATGTTCTCATCTTTTTCAAACAGCATCTAAAAATATTTCATTACATTTTAAGCTCATAACTTTTCTCATAACTTAATACTTCAACAAGCTTCAGATATTAAATTTTATTTTCATTATTAAGTCAATGTATTTTTTCTTATCAACAGAATGAAATGTTAAGAACAAAACATTTTAAATCTTACGAAGGAAACCAAATTGCATTATATGTTAAGATTTCCATATCATAATCCTAAAGGAATTATTAATCTGGTATTTATCAGTTATAGGGACCATGTGTGGATTAACTTTTTTTCCAAATGATCTATCCAAGTGATTTTTCCACTAGTTTTCCAAGATTCTAAAATCTAAGTATTGTTGACACCATTAACTAAATTTAATTTTAAACCTTTCAAGCACATAAATTTTATTAGTACAATGAACTAAATTTAGCACCCTAATATAGATGTTTGTTGGTTCAAAAGTAAATAAAGCAAAGACTTCTGTAGATAACATTTTAAATGTTGAAAACAAATTCATTACACAAAAGACCAACAGTATGTCTAGAAACAATGACCTTACACACCTCCATTGGTACTTCTCTACTTCCATCTTCATGGCATAATCATTTGGTCAAAAAAGCTGTTATAGTTTAATTACCTTCGTTTGAAAATGCTTATTTCATCTTCATCGTTCATTGGCAAATTTCAAATTAAAGAAAAGAAAAAAATAGAGAACATTAACAAAAGAAAAAACTGCTAAAATTAACAATATGTTGTGGAAATATGTTCCTAATCCCTGACAACAACTGGTATAAGCCATGATATTTAAAAACAGTACCACCTTATAATATTAGCAGGTACAAGCAAGAATTTTGCACTTTTCTCTTTGATACTACATTTGGTTTTATGGTCCTTATAACTGATAAGTGGCTCTTTCAATCTTTTAGGATAACACAAACAAATGAATTCAAAATTGTGCTAAAGTTTTACTTGCATATTTTCTAGTTATTCTTTTTAAATAAAGCCTTATCACTGCCACGACTCTTTTGGAAAATATAACATTAACAGATAATTATATATATATATATATATATATTTAAATCTTGCTGTTTATTAACCAAGAACATCTTTCATATATATAAATCCATAAACATCATGCATATTTTTTTTTTAACAAAAAACATTTCCTTCATCTGAAAAAAAATTTCCAACATCTATGCAAATTTTTATTTAAAAGTAAAGAATCATTTCTCTACATAAAAAACAATTAAATTTTATTAAAGAAACACATTTTTACATTTAAGCTTTAATACAATAGTTCATAAAAAAGAGAATAAAGTTCAGCCTTAAATATAGATAACAGAAAGAAAAAAGTTAACCTTTTCAGCCTTTTTATCTCCTTTTTCCAAAGCAACAATTGCTTCTCGCAAAACTTTGACTAACTCACTAGGACTCTTTTGAGACTTTCCAAATAATGGCATAATTGCTACAAATAAATAATTCTTTGCATTAATATAACAATTCAACAGTATAAAATTTAAATGGCAAAGTTAATTATTTGTGTAAAATTCAAGAATAGTACTTTTTGTTCATAACATCAAAAAATATTTTTAATACACATATGAATAAAAACTTACACCTAATGTACAAAAACACCAATATCATACTTTAATATTTCAAATCAGACAAGTAACATTAAATAGTTAATATCTAAATATCTTAACTCAAAGGACTCTTTATGAGTACAATTTTTAGAAATAATTCATTATATGTCAGTAATCATTCAAAAAGCACCGACACAAAACATATGAAAAAGGATTTTTTTTTAGTATGAATCATTTATTTTCAACATTATACTTTTCTAAACCAAAATTGTATTGATATATACAACTTATATTTTTTATCACAAAAGTATTAAAAAATATTTTATTTCAATTTTTTTAAGACAATGACTATTTTTAGTTTTTTTTATACCTTGAACTAAATTAAATTTAAATTTCTTAAGCATTATCAACAGACAAATAATAAATTGAATTAACAGTTCAAGAAGCAACAAATTGATCTACTGCATTTTAATAAAAATGTGTAAATAATTTAACAGTAAGTTGAACAAGTTGTTTTAATTAACAGTAAATTGAGTTCAATAAATTAAAAATCAACTAAAATATTTCATAAGGAAAAAAATCAAATTATAAACATTAATGTTTAACAGCCAATGAAAAAACTCATTCATTTACTAACTTATTAAGTAGGAATACTCCCAATTAAAATTTATTTTAAAATTAAATCTCTATTCTGTTACGTAAAAATTACAGTTTTTTAAAAAAACTAAAAAACACCCTTTCATAGTGATAAATTAAAGAGTAAAAAAATAATTCTTTATATAAGAATAAAATCATTAACAAGAAAATTAATGTCATTGGGATAAAAGCGTGGAGTGCTCTATATTAATCCTTATAATTTCTTACTAGTTCTATTCAGAAATGCTGAGTTAGTGTAAAAATACTATACAAAGCACCCAACGCTTTTACCACAATGACATTTTCTCCTTAATCATTTTATTCTTATATTAAGAATTAGTTTTTAAGTTTTTAGTTTGATTCACTATAAAAGCGTGTTTTTTAATTTTTTTATAAACTATAATTTATTTTTCATTTTTTTAGTTCAATCTACAATAAAAGCCTGTTTTTTTAGTTTTTAAAACTATCATTTATACTTTGTAGAATTTATTCTTGAGTTTGATATTTGGAGCTGGAATTAGTCTTGCTCTTCAATGGATATTATTTAATGGGTCTGAAGGGTATTTATTCTCACTGTTTACAGGGCTTCAGATGAGTCCCATATCATTATATTTCAAAGGTTCCATCTTTATAGATACAGGTTTAACTAATAAAAGTGAGTTAAGAAGAAAAATTAAATGTCAATCGTATTATCACCTTTTAAACGCATTGCTTAATGTTAATTCATATCTTCCCTTTTAAACATATTGCTTTATCAAAATAAAAAGATATTTAACAGTTAAAACAAATTTATCACCTTTTAAATGTATTGCTATAATGTTAATTTGCATCATCACATCTAAACATATTGCTTTATAAAAATAAATATTTAGGAGTAAGAATGAATTATTTTTATTCACCTGCATGAGTCTTTTTTTATTTCAATTTTCAGACAAACTACACACTCACCCTACCCTCTTTCACATAAAGAACCCTTTTTTTGTTTTATTTGTATTAACCATAAGCCTATTAGCGGTTTTAGGGTTGCTCCTTAATCTTTTAGTCACCAAATCTGAAAATGGCATATGGAATTAGTTGCCAAATCTAAAAATGGTTTACGCAATTAGTCGCCAAATTTGGAAACGATATAATGAATTAGTTGCCATGTCTTGAAATCCTTAAAATCCTTATTTATGAGGATCCTACTCAGGACAATGAAACAAAATTATGAAATTATTGTATTGTCATTGGTCCTTGACAAGTGTGCAAAATTTCGAATTAATCTGACCTTTTAAAGTAGGTAAAAATTGAGTTCATTAGATACAAGTAAAACTTATAAAAGTGTGTGAAAAATGGAAAAAATTTCTTCTTGTTTGAAACATTAAATGTTTTAATATTGATAGGACATTTATAAATTATACCACTAAGTTAAGCATCTGTAACATTTTAAATAAGTAAACTTTTCACACTGTAAAAGTAATTGATACAAATAAAACACATCACATAAAAAATTTTAAGCAACCAAGCTGTATTGATTCTACAATTTACATTTAAAAAACCCATCAAATTCTTTCATATTTTCATATTAAATAATAAATACAGAAATAATGCAGAAATATAATCTATAACTAAATTTAATGTGATTAAAAGATTTTAACTTTTTTATTTGAATATTATCCATATCCAGTAAAATTATATTTCAACATAGCTGGCCAATATACATCTCATAGTTACATTTACCTAAAAACACAGCATTCTTCAAAATTTAAAAAATATGTAATTCATAACATCATTTAAAGTAAAAAATATTATAGATTCCACAGTTTTTCTTTAAAACTTATAAAATATTTACACAACTTGTTATGATCTTGCCTTTTCTGTCTTATTAAAAAACTCAACATTTAATTCTTGCCATAAATGAACTCTACAAATCGCATTGGCAACTTTAGTCAATGACAAAGCTACTAATTTATATATATACAAATTTTATTTTACTTTTGATATTCATTAGTTATCTATTGTCATATTTTCTTAGGATAATTCTTTTAATATTATGAAATCCAACAGATGCTATTAAAATTCACTCCCCCAAGCTTCTGATGTGATAAAAATTGATTTTTTAATGAACAACAACAACAGTTTTGCAGGCTAGATATTTTTTTACATGTGAATTAAAGAATGTTCCATGGAAATATTTTATAAGCTTTAGTTGCATTTTAGAAATTTAGCATTTTTCCAAGCAAAGATTAACTAAAATGACCACAGAATAAAGTGCAAATTAGTATTAAAAAATATATAACATTATAAGATATAAAAGCTCTGCTTAAAAATGATTAATGAATATCACAGTTAATGTATATAAATTATCCCATTTTCTCTATGTCTACTTCAATAACCGTTTGAATTTAAAGTAGCCTCACTGCTTTCATTCTGATACATAAAAAACCCATAAATCAGTAATGAATATATATTTTTCTCTTTTCATATAAAAGTAAAAATTTACTTGAATTTCCTACCTCTTGAAACAATATTTTACTTGCTATAAAAAAAAATATATGGACTATTATAAGTTGTATACAGTAGTTTTATTTAATATAAAATTATCCTTGCAGTACTAAATTACAACTTAAATAATGTTAAAGTAAAAAAAATTTAACTCTTGATATGAAAGATCAATTAAGAAATAAATATTAAAATGTATTTATTACCTAAAAGATATAAAACTTGATGAATCACAAAATACCATATTTACTCGAATCTAAGCCGCATTTTTTTTCCCAATATTAAAGCTACTGAAAATCAGGTATATTGGCAGTCCAATCTTTGAACATGCTGCATGAAGAACATTTGCAATGGTATGTAGTTCAAATAGTCCAGATTGAGTTTTCTAACATCTTTGAGGTTTATTTACAGTTGGAGCAAAGAGATGACATCAGTTAAATGGAGTGAAAAAGAACTGGATATAAATCATATTACAGTTGTAGATTGGAACAACTACTCAAGAGAAGTTTATGTAGAAGTATTAGCAGAACGTGAGCAAAAAAAATCAGTGGTCCTGAAAAAATAGTTGAGATAGACGAGAGCATATTTACAAAACGAAAGAAAATAAAATGGCATTTGGTGGCATTTGTTGCAAAATGGACGAATACTTTCTACTTAAAATTCCAAACCGTTCTTTACTAGTACTGTTAGACACGATAACAAATCAAAGAAGGATTAATAGTCCATTCTTATGCTTGGAAGGGCTACTGCACAACTAAAATGGATGAAGCTGGTCTCTACAGCATTTCAAAGTCAATCACAGGTACAATTTCATTGATCCCAACACTGGTGTAAATACTCAGAAAATTGAGCAACTTGGAGGCAGTGCCAAATGGAGAAATAAAAAACATAGGGGAATTTCTCGCATTCATTTAGTCATACCTCACTGAATTTATGTGGAGATGAGAAGTAAACGATCCATTTGAGCAAATTCTCAAGGACATCACCGTATTCTGGAAAACCAATACTTATAAGCACTCTTTTGGGTAAAACTGTTTTGTTTACAATTCATTAATAATTGTTTATAGTTGAACTCGTTTTGCTTTCTATTAATAAATATTTGTTTACAGATGAATGTTTTCGACTTTCATTCTGTTGACTGTTTTGTCATTCACTTCGCAAGTTGGCTCGCGTTTGGTTCACAATTGGCAACATTTGCGCCCAGCTAATGGAAAAGTACCAAATTGATTTATGAATACTCTATGACAAACAGTTATGAAAAAGAATTTTCAAATCTGACAACATAAAAATCTCAATGGATGTAAGATATTACACATACAACTAACTACGTTAAGAGCTGCATTTCTAATAAAAACCATTAAATTATAATGTATGGATAGAGGGTACTTTACTTAACTAAAATATGTATGTATATGGAAACATAAATACAATACCAAAAAAAATATATTGTTCATACAGTTAAAAGAACTGTTTCATATAGATTGCATACAAAATAAAATTTTTTAAATAAATTCATATAGCCATTTATATAAAATGTATCATATTCATGGCCCCAGTCCCTTCCACAGAAAAATGCATAACATTACCCTATTAGGTTTACATTGTTCCAATAACTGCAAAATTTGATTAAAATATTACAAAAAATAATGTAAATTTGGAACAAGTTCGATATACGGACTTTTTTTGAAAAATCGCCCAATTTTCTTTTTGACGACATTAGTTGACAAGGAAAGCATAGGGTTGTAAAATCCTCCTTTCCCTTTCTGAAACGACATGAAATGCGGTACTTTGCCCCTATCAATGACAGAATTAAGTCAACTAATCAATAATTAAGTAATTTATCAGTAATTAAAAAGAAATATTAATAAATAATATGGAATAAGAAATAAGGTAATAATAATAAAAGAACTGAAGTACAACCTAATAATGAAAGAACATTCAACCTAATCAATAACTAAATATAAACTTTAATAAACATAATTAATAAATAATATCATAATTATAATATTAAATAAATACTATTAATAAATAATAAATATTATTACTAAATAAATCATATATATAAATATTAAGAAATAATAGGAACTATAGGGCAGTGAATTTTGTCCGGAAATATCTATATCAAACAGTTGGGAATCCAAAAGGAAATGATGAATGTTAGGGAGAATCCCATAGAAATTAAAATTGTTCTAGAAAGTTTTTTTTTTAATAACTGTTGCTCTGATTAGAAAATCCGCTATAAAACTAAAAGACGGTGGAACCTGACTGGAAAACAAGGGGAATCAATGTAGCCAGAATCTGGCACAGAATCACCTGATCAAGGCGCAAAAAAAATTGCCAAAAAAAGTCTGTATATCGAACTTATGCAGTAAATTCAATAAAAATCAAATAATTATATCTAAATGTTTTTGTTTTTTTTGCAGCATACCAAAAGAAGAATGTGTGTCTCAAAATCAAATACTCTGATAATATTTTTCATCCTTTCCAGAATAAATATTTCAATTTCCTTTCCATTGAAATATAAATGCAAAAAAAAAGAGAGAGAGAGGGAGGAAGCTGAATATCACCTAATATATTTAAAATGAAAAATAACTATTTTTGTCTTTGATACAAGCAAAAGCTGTTTCACAGGACCTAAAACAACTATTATAGCTTCAATGTCTAAAACAATTCATAAATATAATTTAAAAATTCCTGTATTACAAAATAATTCATTTTTAAGACCTACCTTTGATCAAACTATGTGAAGAAGTAAGATGGTGGGTAGACATTTTTTTGATTTTTAAATATAGTAATCTCTACTCTTGACTATAAATTACTATTGAATGTTATCAATTGTATATATTCATACCACTAATAACTTCTTTAACCGATCACTAAAAAGAGTAATAAAATTTATAACATACATACAAAGCATCCAAGTCATTAATTTTAATTTTATAATTATTAAAAGTCAAATTAGAAAAAGTTTAAAAATTTATTTGTCCTTCTATTATAGATTAAAACATATAACATGTAACTAAACTTTTATTGACTAATAAAAGTACTATTTCACACTCAAATTTATCTTAAATATTTCAATATCAAATTCATGCAAATCTAAATATAACTTTAACTGTAAAATTGCATTAGTTAAATCACACTAACTCTTTGAATGAATATTTATATTTCACACAATAAAAATTCTAGTATGGTTAGCATGTTACAGAATAATCTAGAATATACTGCAGAAAATCATAAATTAGGATTTTATAGTACTAATCAATAAATATATCCTTAAAAAGCTGGAATAAAGTATATAGTACAGATATTTATCGAGGTGCAACTTTAGGAAATCACCTAGAATTACAACAACAATTGCAATTCTGATGCAAATTAGTTGCATATATTACAAGTGATAAATATACAAGCATATAACCTAAATTTTATTGATATAAATTTAATTTAAACAATAATTCAAAATAATTCACAATTATGTTCAAGAAATAGACAATAGTTAATTTACAATTATGCTCAAGAAATAGACAATAGTTAATTTACAATTATGCTCACTTAATCATTAATAGAATTACATATTAAATATGATCAAAACCCCAAATCATCAAATGCTTTAAGTTCAACAAGGCAAAAACGATCAATATTAATAATTTCATATGTGAATTACACTATACAAGTTTAAAGGGGTAGAACTTTTAATAAAAACGACCAGCAGGAAATATTTTAAAATATATCCTTTATACAGAAGAAACTAAAAATTTAGCATTCAATAGTACAGTTATTGACTTTATTTTAACTCTTCTCAGTGGTTTCTCTCAACAAAAATAAACGAAGAGACTAGTAACTTTTGAAGATGAAAAATATATCTCACATAAATATAAAGAATCCCTATGGAAAAGATATTGAAATGACAGACCAAGAAATTCTGGAAACCTAAACACTTGCAATATTGAATAGCGTGGTTAGTATGTTAACGGTTAAAAGAAAATAATAACACTCAAGAAAAACTAAGCACATAAGAAAGTGATTTGATTAGTTAGCATTTAATACTGAAAATTTTTTTAAAAAAACAACCTGTAATTAAATGCGCAATATATATGGACAAATTATAACTTAAATTTTGAATTGATAGTTTTAAATATTCTCGTATATTTAAGAAATATGAAAACAAAGAATCTTGTTTGCTAAGAAAATTATTTCACTTTAGAATTTACTCATAACAAATAAATACAAATGATATACATTAAAACAGATTGGATAGAAAGGTCCGCTGACAACTTTACCTGTACTTTTTACGATAAAAGTTAAATTACAGATTATATCCAAAGCATTTACTTTCACAATGAAAAGAAAACTCTTTAAAAACAGCACTAACGTACCCAATGAGTTTATTTATTCAACTTGATATCAATCTACAAATATTTACAACTTTCCAAATTCACTCAAAACGAAATTTAACCAAAATCTACTAAAGTTGTGTAGTTGCCAGCCCTTTTAAAAATAAAACAGATTTTTGTCGCTAGTGTACAGGCGACGAGAGGCTTTTCATTAGTACTGTTAAACAAGTAAAAAAAAACATAACGTAAATAATAATTTTAAAATAAACTTAATAAAAGATAAAAATTTACGACCAAAATTTTTGAAAGCTTTAAAAAAGAAGTCAAATTCAAAGGTTTAAAGGAAAAATCAAAAAAGAACAACATTAAAAAAAAATTTTTTTTTGAGACTTTTGAATATCGAATGATTGATTTCTACACAAATATTATGTGTGTGAATAGTTTGCTCTATCTCGAGGTTGAAAAATACAAGATAAAAAAATTAATCTAAAACGGAAAACTGTAGAAACCGAGTTTGAAGATTTTTCCTGGCCAAGTCCTTTTTTGATTGCTGCGGATTAGCGCTTGAAATTAACCAGTTTGTAATAACCATTTACGAGACGATGCACCTAAATTCTTATCGCATAAAGGAATATGACCGTTGCATTGACTGATTGAGTAACTTTTTTCGAAGAAGCAACAGGTGCTTCATTAGATAGATGCTGTAACTTAAGCCACGATCAAGTGACAAACACAATACCTCAGCTATCACCCCTCTATCCACACTTCCGTACCCCTCAAATGTGAGCACTATAAGCCTCAACAATTTTATCCCCCATCAACCCCTCTATCTGGAAGATTAAACTATATTCAGAGAAGTAAATTGGAGTTAAGAAACTGTTAGCTTCTGTTTAATTTTGAGAACGCGAATATTTTTTTTCTGAAGAGTTCGAGATTATAAATCATTTTCACAGTTCAATATCACTTATTATCTGGCATCTATGATTTTTTTTATCTCTACTATTATCATCTTGATAGTGAATCTTTTCTCTACCATGATTAGCATTTAATTACCAAAAGACATAACTAATTGTGTTCTTTGAAACAAATATTTTTCTTAATTTTGATCAACTGTATTTTGTATTTATTCACAGCTGATTCAATATCTTTATAATTCGAATCTTTTAAACTCCTTATATAAAAAAATACTAGAACTAATTTTTAAATTTTAATTCTGAAGTAAATATAACTAAGGTACAACATCTTAAGACTATATTTTTTTGTTCTCACTCTTTGTAACTGTTATGGGTTTTCAGTTTTAAAAAATATAAGGAAATAGCTATTTAAAATACAGAAAAAAAATATTAATCAGAAAATTTCATCAGTGATTAGCATTTTAAAATTTATATTCCGTTCCTTGAATAACAAAAATATTCCAAAAATAAGTGTTATAAAAGCCAAGACATGCTCAATCAATGTAACAAAAATTTTCAATACAAAATATTTTTAATAAAAAATGCAGTAATTAATATTCATGTCTTATCCAGGAAGATTAACCCCTTGCCAGTGTCGCCCGAATCCTGTTTGGGCAACTACTGCGAGCAGTATTTGTGATGCCCGAACTAACTTCGGGCAGGAGAAAAATTAACGTTTCTTTTTGTGAAGCTCGAGCTGGGTTCTTTTCTGCTTTAGGATACTTAATTCACTATTTTCCTAATACATGGCATTAGTAATTCTAGTTTTTCATCGATTACAACTTCAGTCGAGGGAAAAGTTCTAGTCTGAGCTTGCTGTGCCTCAAAGGTCGACACTTTCCAGAACACATTCCACCAACGGACAATATTTTATATACTGAAGTAAAATCGATGAAAAAGGGATGAGGATAAGACGTGAGACACGAGTTTATTGCAAAGTGTGGTATGGGCTTGCATGCATTACCGTGTTTTGGGATATACTATACTGTAAAAGATTTATAAAATTTATGTATTGAAAATGATATTGTGTGTTATGTTTTTATATTATATTATACGAGCTATATCATATTTAGCTTCAAAATTTTGTTTAATTTGCTCTAATTGAATAATATGTGTGTGTAATCGATTATTTTTATGTGTTTGTAAAAATTATAAATATAGTAGTTATTATACATTTAAAATTTTATTTTTATAATAATAAACCATTTTCTAACGTTTATAATAATATAAAGAACAAAATTAACCATTCGAAAAAAAAATTCCATTTTTGGTCAATTTTTCTGAAACATAAGGGGGGTAAAACAGTTAAGGGGTTAAAAAGAAAACTTTAAAATGAGGAGATGCAGAAAATGTGGTTTTCGATTAACGGTGGAATAGGAAATCCATGGCTGTTTCACATCGGTGATAAATAATTGATTAATTCTAAATAAAATTCTGCTACTGAGTATAGTGTCGTTATGAGGAATGAAGATTGTCCTCCCCTTCCTCATTCATTCTCCTTGTCTATGGAAGGGGGATTTGAGCGTTGAATCAAAATATTAGATAGGAGTTTAACACACACACACATTGCTTGGTTTTCTTAGCGAATATAAATTGTCCAGCCAGGGTGAAACCAAAGAGGTATTTTCAAATTGAGCCTGGTTTGATTGTTTTATTAAACTCTTTTTGATTGTTTTATTAACCCCGTGGAATTTAATTCTATGAAACTATATTTTATCTTATTCAAAAACAATATTTAACCGTAAGAACTGAAACAGAATCAATGTTTTTATTTCAATGGCAAAAAAATGTAAAAACATTTCCTTCTTTTCTAAATCTAATATATAAATTCTCGTGTCACAGTATTTGTTGCCAAACTCCTCCAAAACGGCTAGACCGATTCCTATGAAATTTTGCGCGTAAATTCAGTAGGTCTGAGAAGAGGACGTAAACTGTTTTTCATACCTCTAAGTGATAAGGGTGGTCAACCATAAAAAAAACGGTTTCTAGTGCCAACTTTGATTTGTTTGCATTGTTGTAACACTGTTATTTTGTTACACCAATGACAAAAGTTGGCGTCGAAAATCAGTTTCATTCAAACTGGAATTTCATGATGTTGTTCTATTCACTGTATTGATGAATTTTCTTTAAAAAATAAATGCTTTTAACATGTGATTAACTTGAAATATATTACTAAAATCTCAATTTCTACAATGTTTTACATTTTTTATAAATTTCTATGAACTTTTTCTAATATAATTTCTTAAAAGAAGATAAAAATATTTTTCAAGCAGTTTGGTACATTTTTTATAACCTTTTCCAACGCTGCCAAGTTAATTTAAAACAAAACATTGCAAAACTTCAACAAATCTTTGGAATTTTGTAATTAAAAAAAAATTCTGCTGTTTTTATACATAAAATATTTTTAAAGATATATTTTTTCCGTCATGGGGAGTCGCAAAAATACAACGAAAAAAATTGGAAAAATTGCCAAATGTCATTAATAGTTAATTATGGGAAAGTTAACTCAGAACTCACGAGTTTGAGTACTTACAGCGCATGTGCGGAAAAACAACTTACGGAGAGTACGTAAGCAGATAAAAGATTTTTCTGTCAGATAAAAATGTTTTCTTCTTGAATATATTTTCTTTTATAATGAGTGTAAATAATGAATTTTCCAGTAATTTTCCAAATTCAACTTATTAGTTTGAATTTTAAGAAAGTATTCATTGTGTGCTTCATGTATGAAATAATTTATACAATCTTAGTTTTTTTATAATACATTGCAACTGATAGCTTTCTTTTAGAGGAATAATTTACTGAAGAACCTTAAGATATAAGAAAATGCTGCCATGTTTTTATTAAATAGTAAAGGGTGTTTTTTTTAGAGGTATAGAACTTTAAATTGTGCAATAAAACAACGATGTATTATTCGATTGACATGAATTTTTTTATTCGAAAGATAACCTTGTGGCATTACATTTTAAATATGATTTCTGGCCACGGCTGGCTCGGATATAGTCCAATCTGCACGTCCAATTTTCGATGACTTTTTCCAACATTTGTGGCCGTATATCGGCAATAACACGGCGAATGTTGTCTTCCAAATGGTCAAGCGTTTGTGGCTTATCCGCATAGACCAATGACTTTACATAGCTCTACAGAAAATAGTCTAGCGGTGTTAAATCACAAGATCTTGGAGGCCAATTCACAGGTCCAAAACGTGAAATTAGGCGGTCACCAAACGTGTCTTTCAATAAATCGATGATTGTGGCACGAGCTGTGTGACATGTTGCGCCGTCTTGTTGGAACCAAAGCTCCTGGACATCATGATTGTTCAATTCAGGAATGAAAAAGTTAGTAATCATGGCTCTATACCAATCACCATTGACTGTAACGTTGTGGCCTTCATCGTTTTTGAAGAAGGATTCCACCAGCCCATAAAGCGCACCAAACAGTCAGTTTTTTCTGGATGTAACGGTGTTTCGACATACACTTGTGGATTAGCTTCACTCCAAATGCGGCAGTTTTGCTTGTTGACGTAGCCATTCAACCAGAAGTGCGCTTCATCGCTAAACAAAATTTGCTTATGAAAATCGGGAACAACGGCAATCTCGTTTTGGGCCCATTCGACGAATCTACGCCTTGATTGATGATCGTTTTGATGAATTGCCAAACCAAACTGAGAATAAATCACTTGACAGCTGTTAAATCGGTCGCCATCTTAAACTTCTATACCTGGAAAAAAAATCTTTACTATTTCCTTTTAAATCTTTTTTTGTACAAGGAATATTAACAAATTTTTAGGCTTTCCCCTCATACTTCTTTTTTCATAGTTACATATATTTAATCGAAAAATCAAATATCCCGTTAAAAGCAGTCGCATCATAGCTAACGGTAGACATTTTAAGATTCATTATTTAACGAAAATTGATATAAATTAATATTTTTTTCAGAATTAAAGTTATATTACGCTTCATTATTTATTACTAAATTATTTATTTAATAATAAATTCGTACATTGTGTGTTTTCTTGAGAACAAAACTGGATTAGTTTTGTAAATTTTTAATCGAAAATAGAAATTTGAAAAAAAAAGATCTTATCCCCCCACGGGAAAAAAAAACGGTTTTTATGCTAAAAAAAACCCATACAACAATGGGCTGAACGGAGGGAAAAGAAACTTGTCCGACAAAGAAAAGTGGAAGAAATTTCAGAAAAGGGGATTTAAATGACTTAAATATAGAAATAACTCACATCGCTCAGACACACATACAGAAGTGCTGGCATCCAGAGATAAAGGGAAAATTTCTATGGTGTAAAGTTGTACTCACGGAAAAAGCCCGTGCAACGCCGGGGTAAGTGGAAAGAAAATAGACCTGCCCTACGGGACGAAGACGTGGAAGAAACTTCAAAAAGAGTATTTTTTTAATGACATTAATATAGAAATCACACAGACACACACACCAGGAAGTTCTGACACTGAGAGGGGAAGGGGAATCTTCCAAGTCATAAAGCTGTACATTTGAAGAAGCCCGTGCATCTCCGGGCCATCCAGCTAGTAGTAATATAAAATTTTCCGTAGTATTGATGATCTTAAGGATGTATTTGTCAGTTTTGCTAGAGATCAGAACTCAAAACTAGAATATTTTTTACGCTGAAAAACACTTAAATGTGAATATTGTTTTTTGACTTCGTTTCCCTTACAAAGAAATATTTTATACTACTACTCACTTTTGTACGAGTGAAACAATTCGTTCTGGCTATGAAATGTGCTCCATCTTCTATACTGAAATGATAAATAGGTTTTAAACTTAATGTATATATATATATATATATATATATATATATATATATATATATATATATATATATATAAGTGACAAGATGCATGTTTTTTGCAATGTTTCTACATTTTGAGAATACCTTATAAATTCAATTTGAATTTATTATGTAGAAATTTATAAGAAACTGGAACAATTTTTAGTCTGTAAGTGTTCCAAATTTGAGAATTAGGCTCTTCACCATTTGGTGAAGACAACCTTAAGTATCCGACTACGTTCGGAATCATGATTTTAAAAAAGCGCATAAATGGATTATTTTCATGATATTTAAGTGTCACTTAGATTATAATAAATGTATAAAATTGTTTTAAAGACATTTTGACAAAAAAATTTATTTAAATACACTATTTCGGCAAAAAATTAACTTAGAACAATCTTCTTTCAAAATGTTCTCCTTTTATGAAAAATGCTTCTATTATAATAATATTTTGCTTGTACACTGCTGGACAATTGCTAAGGACGGATCACAAATTGCTATGTAGCATAACATTAAGCGAGACATGAGGCCTAGTAGGATAAAATATAGTTGTCACACTGTTCAGACATTAAAATAAAGAATATTTATTGTTCTGGAAAGTACAAAAGCTATGAAACATCTGAAAGAAAAAAAAATGTTCATTTGATCTGCGTTCGGAGAAATGGAACAATGCATCTAAAAGTCAGCAGGCACCTTAAATAAAGGTATCAGTACGGGATATGTCCACCGTGGAGTGTGATGCAACATTCTACACGTCGTACCATACTTTGCACAACATTATCCAGCAGCTGTTGAGGCAATTTATCCCATTCCTCTGTGAGTGCACGGATGAGGGTGTTCCTGTTGGTCGGAGGATAGTTTCGACCAGCAACTTGCCTCCCCAAAGCATCCCACACATTTTCAATGGGGTTTAGATCTGGAGAACGCGCTGGCCATACGAGACGTTGAATACCCTCGCTATCTAGATAATCCTGAACAGCGAGTGTTCTATGACATGTTGCGTTGTCGTCCATAAAAACAAATTATCACCGACAGCACCACGGAAAAGACGAACATGAGGAAGTAGAACTTCATCAATGTATCGTTGGCCCGTCATAGTCCCATTCGCAACCACATGTAGGCGCGTGCGGTCATTGATCATGATGCCGGCCTACACCATGATACTGCATGTCGGATATCGGTCCTTTTCCTGGATATTTTCTGGACGATAAGCAGTACCACTCTCGCGCCAGATCAGTTGGCGTCTACAATCCGATGACAGATTGAACCTACTCTCATCTGAGAATAGTACGCATGCCCAGTCGTGTTCAGTCCAATTGTGATGCTCACGACACCATTTCTAACGGACAGTACGGTGCTGTCTGGTCAATGGGACACACACGACAGGTTTGCGTGCGTATAGTCCTCCTCCCCTCAAACGTCTGTCAACAGTTTTTCGGGAGATCTGCTTACCTGAGGCAGCAAGAAACTGATTTGCCTCCTGCTGAGCTGTGGTGCGCCTGTTCCTTTTTGCTGATAGGACGATATATCTGTCTTCTGCAGGCGTCGTACTTCTAACACGACCTCCCCCGTGCCGTCTGCTACACATTCCAGTAGTTTTAAATGACTCCCACAGCCGTGAAACAACGCTGTGAGCGATGTCGAACTCCCTGGCAACATGTGTTATTTTTCGCCATTCTTCGATCTTTCCAATAATTCGGTCACGCGTAAAATCATCTATGTGATGTCGGGAAGACATGCCAAAAATTTTAAGTTCGTCTATTAAATCTTTCCTGTAAAACTTTGACTTGAAACAACAACTGTCCACACGCGTCAAAACCTTTAAAGCTCTTATGAACACTATCACGTGGTGAACAGACGTGGAAAAAAAATTTGCATACTCATACTTCTTCTTACTAATATCCCGCACTTATTCTAATTTTCCACATTTTGCTTCCTTTCATTTTGTGGTTGCTATGGAAGATAGTGTTATCCGTCCTTAGCAATTGTCCAGCAGTGTATATAGCTCAGACCTCTCTACAGAGGCTCAACTAGTTTTGAAAAATTAACATTATTTTTAGAGTTACAACCAATTGAAATAATTATCGGCGTTTTTTTTTTTCTCAAAATTTCTCTCCTCTGTTGTCGTACACTCATGTCCATAAATTAAGGGTAATTCAAAATCACACAGAAATTGAACTCTAAAATAAAAATTTCACCCGTAGAATTATCACACACATCTTGAAGAAGAATATGCAAATTACGGGAAACCACCAGATGGCGCGGATAGTACGTCACAATGACGAGAGTGTAAGAGAGGGGTATATAAGGAATGGTGGCAAAGAAGTAAAATTGTTCACAAGCGCTTTAAAAGCCTTTCAGTGCAATAACCGCATAGTTATGGCACAAAGGAAGCATTTGGATGATTTTTTACGTGGTAGAATTATTGGAAGACTGGAATGTGGACGTACCTAGCTGGAAGTATCCGAGGAACTTGGAATCGCCCAGAGTGTCATTTCCAGGCATTGGCAACGATTCCAAGATCATGGTAATGTGAGTAGATGTTACAGCATAGGTCACCCCCGAGTTACAACGCCGAATGAGGACCGGTATATATTTGGCAGTTACTGCCAAAAGAAACAGACGGAGCACAGCATCAGACCTGTTTCGTCAGCTCTCTTCAGCTGCCAGTACGAAAGTTTCAGGGCAGACCGTGTACAGACGCTTAGGGCACATTGGTCTATATGCTCGTAGGCCTGTCAGATGTGTTCCACTTACCGCAACTCACTGTCGCCTGCGATTAACCTGGAGTAGAGAGAATGCATTGTGGACACCACAACAGTGGTCTTGTGTGACATTTTCCCACGAGTCTAGGTTTAGTTTGCAGTCTGATTCTCGCCGGACTTTAATATGGAGAGTGCCAGGTACCCTTTACCACCAAGACAACACCACTGAACGGCACCGTTACGGTGGTGCAGGATGGCTCGTTAGGGCAGGAGTTATTCTTGGTTCCAGAACTGACCTGCATGTTCAAAGTGTAACGATGACAGGCCACATCTATCGAGATGTCATTCTGGAACAACATGTACGTTTGTTTCGCGGCGCCATGGGTGCTGAATTTCTGTTTATGGATGACAACACCCGTCCTCACCGTGCAAACATTGTAGACGAATGCCTTCAATCGGAGGATATCACCCGTATGGATTGGCCAGCATACTCACCGGACTTGAATCCAATAGAGCATGTGTGGGATATGCTTGGTCGACGAATTGCAGCCCGTCAACCCCCTCCCACTTGTCTACTAGAACTTCGGAGGGCATTGCTTGATAAGTGGTGTAATATTCCCCAAGATCAGATTGATAATTTGATACTCAGCATGCCTAGGCATTGTAAGGCCTGTATTGCATCGTCCGGGAGACATACCCCGTATTAACCATCATACTAACCATGTTATACTGTTTTTTTGTAAATAGTTTCTTTTTTTAAATTTGCTCCAGGGAGTAAAAATCGCAATTTTTATTAACTATGTCAAACATATAGCACCTTTTTTGCTCTTTACCTTTTGTTTAATAAATAGACTTTACAAATAAGTCAAATTTGTTTTGCTTCTGTCTCTTTCTTTGCCTGAACTTCATTATCCTTAATTTATGGATATGAGTGTAAAACATGGATAAAAACCCACTTCTCAGTTATATATTTCAAAAATTCTAGTTCAGCATCTGTACAGAGGTCTGAGCTATATACAGGCAAAATATTATTATAATAGAAGCATTTTTCACAAAAGGAGAATATTTTAAAAATTGGTCATTTTAGGCTCATTTTTTGTCAAAATATTGTACTTAAATAATTTTTTATTGTAATACTATTCTTAAAACAATTTTATATACGTCTTCTAATCTAAGTGACACTAAATATCATAAATATTATCCATTTATGCACTTTTGCAAAATCACAGTTACGAACATAGTCGAATACCTTGATGAAATATAAAAAATTTCTAAAAACTCAATGTGAATTTTAGAAATAGGTATGATTCTATCTTTAAGATGTCGGGAGTTCACAAACATCTTTACTGTCTTCTCTCTCTCTCCTATTGTAAAGATGTTAAAGTAAACAAAAAAAATCACTAACTCAATTTTGTTACTAAATTTCTATAAAGAAAACTTTCAAATGTTGCACATCTTCCCACCACATTTGTAATTATTATTTTAATAGAATCAGTAACGCCGCCTCCATTATTGTTACTTACAAATTTAGCAAAGCACTTGTATTTCTCTTACATATATTTAAAATAAACGTTATGAATTAATTGTATAAAACTTTTGAGTATAAAGTTGTAAATAATCAAAATTCGCGCTTTGTTGTAAAAATCTGATAATTTTGATTTACATAATTTGTATTTCAGTTAATGAAAGAATGTAATGTATTACACAGTACGTCTTTTTTTTAAAAAAAAATATTAACAACGAACATAAAAGTAATATTTATTCTAAAAACTGTGGGCCGATGATTAAAATATTTTATTGTTGTGTGTTTTTATTTAAATTTCTGAATCAAAATTTTTTTCATAATCAATATTCTATACTTATGTTGGAGAAAAGCGACTCACTTACTCATCACGAGATCTTAGAAAACTAGAAGACTTACAAACTTAAAATTTGAAGAACAAGTTTCTTTTGTTGAGTAGAGACCTGCTAAGAAAGGGTTTTGTAAAAATTGACTCTAAAGGAGGAGGGGGTTAAAGACGTAAATTCCCGTTTTTGAATTACAGTCTCACATACTTGAAGTTCGACACGAACGTTTCTTTTGTAGAGTAGAGTCCCGCAATGAACGGGTTTTAAGCAAATGGACCTCCAAAGAAGGAAGGTAGCCTAACACAGTGTTTCTCAAACTGTGGGGCGCGCCCCCCTGGGGGGCGCGATAACCTTACGAGGGGGGAGCGAGCATATCGAAAATAAAAGATTTAAAAAATAATTAATTTACTGGAATGAATTAAAACAAAATACTTTCAGTCATAATAAAAAATGCACTTTTACTCTGATATAAGTTATAGGCGATGTTAAATCATCAACAAAAAAAAAACTTCTTCAATACTTAGTTAGCTGTCTTTGATCCTATAACCAAAAAAAATATATTTTATTTAATTTGCTGTAATCCCATGATGAGAGAGTTTTTGTTACGTTTTCTTTTTTAAAAGTAACATTCTACTCTTTCAGAGAAAAAACAGATCCCAGATCCAGAATCGAAAAAATTTAGGAGCATAAAAAATTCATCACTGTCATTATTTTTGAAATACTGCACATTATAGCTGTAATTTGTTTGACCTTCTAAGTTATTGGTACAGTTAGTTATGACCCCTCTCTTATGTGCTTATTTCTCATTTAAGGAAGTTGTAAGTAATGAATTTCTATGTTGCGCTTTTTTCCGTGCAAAACAGTTTTATGATATTTGGAAAACCACGGAGAGCACACACACACACTTTGATGGATTACTTGGCCAAGACTTAGACGAAGATGAGTATTTTCAAACATATAAAGCATAACAATTGTTTTTAGCAGTAACATACATATTATTATAATGAATACACTTTTTACCCGGAAGTGGTCGCGCGGGACACACAGATCACGAAATTGTTAATTCTGGCAAAACTGTTTATTTATTTCCAAAGAAAAATTGAAAAATCCTTGAAAGTAGGTAAGTAAACTTTCTCTTAATTAAATTATTCACTGGAATAATGATTTGTATCGTGTACAATAAAATAATTATAAAAAAAAGGATTTGGATGACTCAATAACCCCGCTCGTCAGTATCGAGTGAGCGCCTGCTCCCAGGTTAAAACATGTTGAAGTCTTTTTGCTTTAAATATTAAAAATAATACAATTATTCTTCATCGGAATTTTATATTATTGTTCATTATTTAACATCAATTATAAATGCTAATTCTGTGAGGCTTAAAATTAAAATTCCCTTAAAATTAATTATAATTTGAGCAATCACTTAAAGAAAACATTTTACATTTTTGTAAACATTGTCGCGCACTTGTCTTTACTCTCCTTACAATACAGCTATTATATCAAGAATGTTTTATTTTTTTTTTAAATGAACTCCTGCAAAGAGCGAGTACTTCGGCCGGTATACTTTTAATGCATCAGTGCTGCACAGAGTATTTTGTAACTAATTAATTAATACCAAATTAAGAACAAGTTTAATAAGTATTAACGACTTCCATGGGCTTGTCTTGCAAAGCAAAGTTTTTATAAGGAATGCTTATGATTATAAATTGACCCTCTGAGTTATTTTTCTATATTTAGCAGATATCCATATTTTGTCTTCTAAGCAGTCACCGCATTTTGCAATATGTTCAATTTAAAAATTAGAGAAAGGAAAAATCACATAATAATTATCCGATTACTTAATTAATTTATTTTTTTGCTTAAAAGTAGTATTCAAAATTTAGTACTTAAGTTATTAATTTGTATGGTTTATAATTAAGATCTCGTATTGTAGCTTTAGCGTCAAAGTGCATTTTAGTGCATTATTAATGTATAAGGGGGGCGCGATAAAAATTGTGATTGAAAAGGGGGGGTGCCAGTATTGAAAGTTTGAGAAGCACTGGCCTAACAGATTAAAAATTCTCAAATTTGAAGATATTAGAGGTGTAAATTTGAAATTTAGGAAGCATTATTGTTTTTCTGAGAAGTTTGGGAAGAATGGGTTTTGCGATAATCAACACCCAAAAAGAATTGCAAAGCACTACGGAGGCATTATAGTCGAAAATTACCGCTTTTGAATTTAGACCTATGGACTTTAAATTTTGTAAACACGTTTATTTATTTATTTATTTTATTTTAAGTAGAAACCTTTAAGAACGGATTGATAGAAATCCATTCCTAATGGAAAAGTTAGGGAGTGTATAGATGAAACAAAATACCCATCATTTGAAGTATTAAAATCTACAACATTGAAATTTAGTAAGCATCAATATTTATTTCAGTAGAGATTTATGAAGAATGGATCTTTGATAAATCATTTCTCAAGGATGTTTCAGGGCTATGGAGGAGTTATAGATAAAAAAATAATAGTCCCGTTTTTTAACCATTAGACCAACAGGTTTGAAATTTGACAAGCATGCTTGTTTTGTTCATAATAGATTAATTGAAATGCCTGGTAAATGGCGACAACTTAACCTGTGAAAACGCATCAGTAAGTGCCGTGCCGATAACCATGCGTATTATCTACTATCACTTCTCCATAGCAAACGTAATCTGCTAGTTTCAAAACATATGTGTAGATTGGCGAATAAGCACTATACTGACTGCGATGATAAACGAAGATGCTATCAAAAGCGATGGGTGTTAGTTTGAATTTATTATACGTAGCGAAAGGGTTGATATAGAGCAGTGATGGCGAACCTATGACCCGTAGGTCAGACACTGGCCCACGCAAGCTTTTTAATTGATCCACGATTGCTAGGCAACCACTTATTTGCTTACGCGGGTTTATTTAGATTTTCTAATTTGTGTGGATTATTTATATTCTATTTGCATTTTTCTAAGCACTGCATTGGCACAAAAAGCAATTTAAACGTGGCCTATGACCTTCATTACAGTTCCAAAGTTACGCACAAGACAGCAAATGTATGTGAAAGTATGTACAAGGCTGAGTCGGAAAATAAGTTTTCCCCTGTCGACTGTTGTCAGATTTGTGTATGAAAGTCAAAAATAAAATAAGATATTAAAGGTAAGACATAATTTTATTATTTCACATAAGTACCAAATACATTGAGACATTTCTCATACCGCTTGATAAGTTTCAAAAAGCCTTCCAAGAATAATTTAGGGCTTTGCATACGGAAGAAGCATTTACTTTTGCGTAGACATTTTGGAGGCTGTAACCATCAATGCTACGCAGTACTGTAACACCTAGTCGAAATTGAAGTAGACGATTCGGAAAAAGCGACCTGGGCTTCTCAAATCTGGCATTCTGTCGTTGGATGACAATGCGAATCTACACTCGCAAAACCATATTGCAACTCTTTGCTTGGAGTGCTTATAACACAGTCCTGATTTCGCACCAAATGACTTTCATCTGTTTCTGGCTTTGAAGAAGAATCTCGCCTGAAAAGTCGCTTTGTAAACAATGCTGAAGTCAAACAAGCCGTTAAACGCTTCTTTCGTACGAAAAGCCCTGAATTTTTCCTGGGGGGATTTTTGAAGCTTATCAAGCAGTATGACAAATGTCTGAATGTACTTGGTATTTATGTAGAAAAGTAAAGTTATGTCGTATCTTTAATGTCTCATTCTATTTTTTTTTTTTTTTTTGACTCCCATACACAACTCTGACCACAGTCAACAGGGCAAACTTACTTCCCTACTTGCCCTCGTAGTATTTGAAATAAAGCAAAGGTATTTACAGAATACCAAATAAAATGTACAAGTTTACTCACATTTTGTTCCTTAAAAAAAAAGCAACAAACCAGAGCAAATAAACATATTTACGGTATCCGACTACGTTCGGAACCGACTACGTTCGGAACCGACTACCTTCGGAATCGACTACCTTCGGAATCGACTACCTTCGGTTTTAAAAACGCGCATAAATGGATAATTTTCATGATATTTAGTGTCACTGAGATTAGAATACATGTATGCAATTGTTTTAAGGACATTTTGACAAAAAAAATTATTTAAATACAATATTTCGGCAAAAAGTTAACTTAGAATAACCTTTTTTCAAAATGTTCTCCTTTTGTGAAAAATGCTTCTGTTATAATAATATTTTGCCTGAATATAGCTAAGACCTCTATACAGAGGTTCAACTATGATTTTTGAAAAAAATCCTATTATTTTCAGAGTTACAACCAATTGAAATAATTATCGGCGTTTTTTTCTTAAAATTTCTCCCCTCTGTCGTCGTAAAACTTGGATAAACCCTCTTCTAAGTTATATATTTCAAAAATTCTAGTTGAGCCTCTGTACAGAGGTCAGAGCTATATACAGGCAAAATATTATTATAATATAAGCATTTTTCACAAAAGGAGAATATTTTGAAAATTGGTCATTTTAGGCTCATTTTTTGTCAAAATATTGTACTTAAATAATTTGTTATTGTAATAATATTCTTAAAACAATTTTATATACCTTTTCTAATCTAAGTGACTCTAAATATCATAAATATTATCCATTTATACGCTTTTGCAAAATCACGGTTCCAAACGTAGTTGGATACCTTTTTCGGACAAAATGCACTTTGGTAAGGCTATGTTCAGTTATGCTTGTAGAAAAAGACTTCTGTTTCACCTTGTGAGGCGCCATGCGTATGTCTGTTATTCTCGATACCAGCAATTTTTGGCTCGCAATTTAAGGCGTGCCTGTGCCAGTGATGGCATCCATTTCGAACGCATTTAAAAGTAATATGTATTAATGTGTATGTATATTAGGTATGTTAATACAAAATTTCTTCTCAAAACTTCTTGTATTCTAAATACAAATATTTTTAATTGTAGCCCTGTACTATGTCGGCTGTTAAAAAACTAAAAACAAGCAATACTAGGTCCAGGCCATATCAAGTTGAATGATTTGATAAATGTGGTGTGAATGAAAGTTATAAAATGGTTATATGTGTAATTTGTAATGAATAAGTGACTTCATGTACATATAATATTAAAAGACATTTTGACATCTCGGTATGTCAACAGATGAAGAAAGAGAAATGTATTTTTTTCAAAGCAGTGTTTTAAAAAGTTTTTTAGTTCCGAAAAATAGCATTACAGTTTCTAGTTTCCAAATGTTGCCTATTGCATTGCTCGCCACGAGAAACCTCTTTCAGGAGAATTTGTAAAAAAAAAAAGCGTTTTTAGAATGTCGTCTTACATTGTTTGCTCATTTTAAAGGAAAATACTTGATTATAAAGCGTATAAATGAGTTACCTATAAGTCGCAACATAGTTAAAGATCGAGTAATAGATTCAGAAGAAAAAAAAATTTCTCGAATACATAACTACTTAAATTATTCAGAAATGTATTCATTTGCTTTAGATGAGAATAAAGATGCAAATGGTTACGCACAATAAACAGTTTTTGCTCGGTATTAGTGTGGAAATATAATGAAAGAAGAGTTAATAAAACTAATAACGTTGAAAGGAAGTATACTGGGGTCTTAATATTTTTTATAGAATTTGATACTGCATTTAAAAAAATGGATATTGACCTTCAGAAAATAGTTTCTGTAACAACAGATGGTATGATGCACGGTTTGAAAACATTTTCCTGTGTATAATATCAGTTGTAATAAAAATAATCAACTTTATAAACGCAAAAGTTCTTTATAAACGGCAATATGCACAATTCTTAGAGGAAATTGAATGCCAATATTCAAGGATTCTGACATACAACAACGTGCGATGGCTTAGTTTCGGTCAAGTCCTTAATCTCTTTGTAGCGTTATTAGAAGAATTTAAGTTCTTTTTAATTTAAAAAGACAACAGTTTCGATGAATTACCCAATATACATTGGTTGCATAATTTGATATTTTTATGCGACATTACTCAGCATTTTAATGAACTGAATAAAAAACTTCAAGAGCATCTACTAATTGTTTTATCGATGTTTGGAAATATTAAAATATTTATGACGAAACTTGACACCTTAACTAAGAATTTTGAAATGAAAATCAGGAAATATTACAAAATGATGAAATATTAATTGTAATTTCCCCAATTACAAAAACATTTTCCTAACACAATAATTTTTGAAAACTCTGTTGACATTCAAGAAAATGCAATTAAAAATATTTAATGATTATGAAGGAAATAAGCTTTTTTTGGGAGGGGGGAGATTCAATCAATTTAAAAGTTTGAAAAATACATTTCATTTTATTTTATATCCATATAAAACAGAATTTTAAACAATGAAGTTAACCGAATTTATGTGACAAGGTATCGATAATTTAGAAATGGAATTAGTTGAATTACGAAGCAGCGTAGTGTGGAAAACTAAATTTGAAGACTTGATTTCCGAAGTAGAAGGAAAACTGTATGAAGTTAATGCAGATAATATTGACTCCACAGTAAAATTTGAAAATATTATTTTAAACGTACGGGATTCTTTACCAAATAATTTTATATCAATGAGAAAAAACTAGTTAATGCTCTTTTAACGATTTTTGGGTCCACATATTCGGGTGAAAAATTGTTTTCTTCAATGAACTTTGTAAAGTTTTCTAATATAAATAGAGTTGACAGGGAATTAACTGCAAAATGCGGTAAACTAATGAATATGAAATGTTAGCCTAATATTAAAAACGATCTGAAAATAAACACAGCAACAGATTTCTCATTAAATACTTATATAATAAATTTTGTTATACATATATATATACTAATAAATAATATTTCATAATATATATTGTATGTAATATTCGTTACTCCTTGTTCCTTCAAACACTTATTGTCATTTGTACCAAACATTTAAGAATTTTTAACCCCAATAAACATTTTTAAATCGTCAAACCAGGCCCATTTTTACCCATTAAGCCAGCTGAATTTTAAAGATGCTTAGTTTTAAAAATACTCAGTTAAAAATTTCTAAACATAACCCTGGTACAAATGGGCAATAGTGACCCACGAGCTGGTATTAAAAAAAAATATAAACAAAATTTGACCCACGTCTCAAAAAGGTTCGCCATCCCTGATATAGAGGAAACGTTGCGTACTCCAAGATTGGAATTGCAAAACGTTTCTTTGCTGGATATCCACGTCAAACAGATCAAATTCAGTTACCAGAAGCTTCATTCTATCCATAAATGGCTGGGTGTTAGGTGACCGGGTATCATAAGGCCTCTTCATGCTAGTGGTCAGGTTTACATTTTTTTCAAAGGATGCGCAGTCACAGGCAAGGTCTTAAAATAATTAGCAAGAGCCAGCTTCCTTCGTCATGGATCCATATAAAGCTGGTTGCAGTCGACACAGAGACCCTGCACCGGTGATGTATGAAACGTTCCAGGGCAGATTCTTAATGCGATATGGTGAACAGGGTCAAATTTTTCAGAGCAGAGTTGCATGCTGTATGATCCGTAAACAACACAACCATAATTCACGTGAGACAATATGATTGATTGATTGATAAATTCGGAGAAGTGACGTTATATCCGCTCCACAACAGGTGTTAGACAACATCTTTAAGTGGCTGAGGGACTTTTCACACTTCTGCGAATGTAAAATGTGCGAAAGAGGAAAGTGAGATGATGGTCTAATAATACTTCAAGAAATCATGCTTCGGGAACTGTATGAATTTGTGTATCGCGAATCGGTATTTCAGGGTCAGAATGAAGACCCCGATTCCGGCAGAAGTGTATGCAACAAATATTGTTGGCAGAATTTCTCTGACCATTCATGTCCCACCATTGGATTAGTTTATTGATGTCAGTTTGCAATTTCTACTCAATCAAATGCATATTTTAAACTACACAACTGATATGTAGATCGTCCACGTATAATGAAGTGGGTAAATGAGAGAAAGAGGAGAAATAAAATGGTGACACTCAAAATACTCCCCTGAGATACTCTGTCAACTTGGATAAAGGTAGTAGATAGAGGGCCACATTAAAAGAACTTTATAAATACGAAGGGCTGAGAATTTTTGTACAAAGCGAGACAAAATGCGTCTAAGCCCATAATCCTGTAGAGTACAAAGAATCCCATAGTGCCAAGTACAATCGTATGCTTTCTCGATATCAAAGAAAATAAAAACATGTAGGATTCTGCGGTCATTCTAATTTTGCTTTCCAGCATGATTTTGTTATCGAGAGTTGACTTTCCCTTACGAAGACTACTCTGCAACAGAGGAATGCATCGATTCTTCTCCATCTGATAAACGAGACGTGCATTGAACATACGTTCCAGCTCGTGAGGGCTATCGGTCGATAGCTGAGAGGGTTTATTGGATCTTTTCCAGGTCTTAGGATGGGGATCAATATGGCTTCTTGTTATCGATGTGGATACACCTTCTCCCCCCCATATTCGATTGAATAGGTAAAGAAGACTTAGTAGGGAATCCTCGTTCATACCTCGAGGCGAAGCAATTCGTGGAATATTCCATCATGACCTGAACTAGAATTGTGGGCTGATGACGCCCTTTTCAATTCCCGCGTGTCAAAGTCACAGTTGTATGGTAGAAATTATCTGCAGCTGAAGTTGATAGGTGTCCGCTCAGAACAATTCTTAGTCCCTAGAAAAGTAGCGCTGTAAGAATCCGAGCTGGGCACACTAGAAAATGTTTGGTCAATCAAGTTAGCTAAATCAACACAGGTGATGAATAAACAGCAGTCGCAGTATCCAATATCTGAATAATAAAGTTCCTTTGGTCTTTCTTTATAACTGTTCACTTGTAGTAGACGAAGTGATTGAAGAGAATACTGGGGATTCAACATTCTCTCTAACTACGATGTCGATTTTTACGAGCTAACCCTTTTGCGTGTTTGAACGCTATGAGATTTTCAGTTGCGGGGAACCTTCGAAAATTAACCAAGATTCTTCTTTTCTCCTTTTTGGCTTAATGACAGACACTATTCCACCATGGAATGCACAGCTTCCGATGGGAGTTTGAAGTCTTTGGAATTGATGCATCGGTAGCACTGATAGCATCAATGATATCGAAAGCAGCAGCATCAACTGCCCTGTCCGGAACCATTGCGCAGGTTATAACCGCTATTAGTGTGAATTTATCTCAGTCTGCATGATGAAAATGATGAGTTGGAGGACGAAATCATGCTTCCACGCCATTAACATGCGATACTATGCTAGAGAATTAATCACTATTGTGTAGATCATTATCTGTCTCAAAATTCAACAACGGTAGTAGAAGTGACGAACAAACGGCTAGATCGAGGGAGGGAAATGTCCCCGTGAGTGCATGGAAAAAAGTTTTCTCGTTATTAATGAGCTGACAAAGACAGTGATCAGGGATCAATTGTTCTATCGGTCATCCATAAGAGTTTGTATGAAAATGCCCCCCTCCAGAGAGCTGTGTCTATTAAAGTCATCGAGCAAAATAAAAGGAGATGGCAATTGATTGATTAACTAATTCAAATCCACTTGTAGTACAGCATCATTGGGTGCCTTTCTTACACAATTGTAACTGTGCCATGGCATTGACCATTGACCTCTTCAGAAAAGTCTCTTGAAGAGCGACGCATATGGGCTGGTACGTGGATATGATGAATTTGAAATAATCAAGTTGTGTCCTTAAGCCCCTGCAGTTCCAAGAAACAAAGGAGGCCATTAAGGTTTCGTAGTCGCTCCTTTTAAGGAACCAGACCAGAAGTAGATGAACAGGAGCATAGATTGTCCATAAAAATCTCATATGCATCCGATGGATGGAGATCCACCATTTCGAATTCTGAAATTTCATGAATTTTTCCTCGGATATTCGGTCTTTTTTTTTATTTATTAAGACTTTAGAGTCTCTTATTCGGATTTTCCTATTTTTTATAGTCGGTTTTGTTGATGATGCTACAGATATAGCTTTACTTGTACCAACAGTAATAACAACGTTGTTTGACTTTTTGGGTGTTGTAGATTCTGATATATTTTAAGATTTGTTTTGAACGGATTTGACTACTTTCTTCGCAGCATATGCGTAACAGATTCCGAAGACTGGTATGTGTGACGATACAACACACCAAACCACTGGATAGGAATGTTTACTTTTAATTTTTACAGCAGTTATTTCCTTTTCGTAACCCATGCTAGAGATGATTGAGAATATGGCAGGTTGTCTCCTTTACAGTTTACACATAGTTCCTTTGATTTACACTCAGTAAAGTCATAGCCTACCTCTGCACATACAGAGAATTGGTTCGCTGGCAGTGGGGAACTGTATCTGAATGTCTGTATGAAGCAGCTTAGCGTACAGTAGAACATCGTTTATCCGAATCAATTGGGACCGGACACCGTTCGGATAACCAAAAACCGAATGTGATCCATGCAGTTTATGAAACCAGACATTATACGAATATTGAAAACCATCCCAAGTGGGAAACGTGCTTGAAGAAAAAGCAAAATATGGACAAAATGTCGCAATTTTGCCTTTATTGTGGAAAATAATCACTGTATACCTTCGATTTTTCGCTGCAAGGTCTCTGATTCTCTTGAGAAGCAGTAGATGAGCAGGTTGCACTCTGAATGCTGTTCATACCGCTCCATGGTTGTCTCTAGCGCAGAAAACGCGTCAGCATTTGATGGACCCTTGCTACTTTCTTTGCTGTTGTTGTCCTCGTCTTCATCCGTTTCATCGTCAACAGGGTCGGATTCTTCTTGCTCCGAAGTCACAATCTCGTTATTATTTAGCATTTGAAATCCTCAGTCTTCTGCATCACATGCCATCCAGATGTTTACCAAATCACACAACTCAAATCCCCCAAATATCCCTGACCTTTGGTTTTCCGGTCATTTTTGTCCTCACGCGAAACAATTATTGAGCATTTCACTGTTCAAAAACGTATTCATATACGGTACATGTAGTTGACAAAGAAAAATCTAGTCCGGATATTTGACGCTTTTGATTGTAAAAGTTCGGATAAACGACGTTCTACTGTATTTGAAATACAAGGTCTAACAAGACAATGAAGATATGCGGCCTTTACGGACTGTAAGTGGCTAGACATCGAAAAGGTCAGGATAAGGGGTATTGTGTTAAGGGCCTGTCCATTCCACCGAAGAGGGATACGTCTGACTCCACAGACCTTTTGATCTCGCATATTCTCCAGGATTTCCTCTGCTGACACATTCAACAAATCCGACTCAGAGATGACTCCCCGCATGTGATTAATGACCGGGAAATCAAAGTGAGCCAATTTACGTAGATTTATAACCACGGCCGACTGTTTTTCTGTTGTCTCTTTCAGGAACAAATTCCCGGAGTGCGTCTTATGGGTCGTCTTAGCCGTCCCTATACTATTCGTAATCGCTTTCTCGATTAAAAAAGGTTAGACATTAGAAAAAGTATTTGTTGTTTTTTAAAGATTCTAGCAGTATCACTAATTTCTAGTTGCTGCAATGTGGTAGAAGGGTTTATTTTTGATAAAATTCATTTGTTGTTCCACAATGGGAGAATATGACGAAATTTGGCCTCCTTCGCGACATAAAGAAGTCACTGAGTGCAATGACAGGGTCGAATTCTTGACCAGGTCAGTCCAAGAAAAAGATGTTGCTGGAGGCAAAGGAGCATGTTATTTGTCTCCATTTTGGCAAATACACAGATTACTTCTAGTTTCATCACAGGTCATGGATTGCCACACTTTTTTAACTGGCCCGTGGATTCTTTGAAGCTAAACAATGGGGAGACATCCATCACCGGCTACCGGGCACGGTCTAAGGCCGAAGTCAAGGAGAACTTCTCTATATGAACGAGTCCTTGTTATCTAGCTATCCACTACTAAGGCCCTCAACCTCTAGGACGTTTTTGGCAGAACGTACCTCATAACTTTTACCGACTGTGCATGCAACTCATCCGCCGCGAACCCTTCCCCGCAAGGCTCCTTTCTCTGCCCAAATAGTATCCATCACGTTAGAGAATGGCAGGGTGGTACTCGATTAGAGCAAAGTGCTAGACACGCAGCAAATTAGTCTTGATACGGCACCGGACTGTTAATAAGTTATACGAAAAAAAGAAACACTTTTTTTAAGCTTTAAATATATCTTACAATTTTGGAGGGGGGGATTTTTATAATTTTATTCAATAAGTGGTTAATTTAAAATAAAAAAAGAACAATAATTGTGGTTTAATTAAAACAAATTGTGGAATTTTACACAAAACAATGAATGAAAAAATTCCTCAGATGAAACAAATGACAAATGAAAAACAAAAGTAGGGAGAGAAAGGGGAAGGAATCAATGGGTTACCTAGCGGGAGGAAACCCCATCATCATCTAAAGTAAATTAGCCCCCAGAGGGGTTTTAAATAAGATAAGATCCACCTAAACATTGTATAGCTACAAATTTCATTCCAAAGACACTGGTGGACATTCTGAAACAAATCATTATGCACGAATTTTAAGCAATGGATTAAGAAAACTGATCAATGCTCGCTTTTTTACAAAAATTGCGTTACTGCTTCAGTCGTCTAATTAATTCTCTTTCTGGGGAAGTTCCTAAAAATTGAAAACACTTCATCGGTGTTTAAAAATATCATGAAATTTCCAGAAATTATGGCTAGAAATGAAACAATTGTTGCAGTACTGTAAAAATACGGATGCAGCTAGCTGCTCAAAAAATTATTAATGCCGAAACAAATTTTTGGTGCGAGAGGCTAAGAAGAATAGTAGCAACCATTAAAATGCTTGGTAAAAGTTTTCTGGCTTTTCAATATGTAAGAGATACGCTGTTTAAGAATAATAACGGTAGTTTCTTAAAAATAGTTGAATTGCCGTCTAAATTTGAGCCCATTATGGAAGAGCACGGCCGAAGAGTGCTAAAAAACGAACAGAGTAAGGCTCAGTATCTCAAAACAAATACACAAAATAAAATAATAGACATGCTGCATCAAAGTTTAAATTCTTATATTATGGATGAAATATAAATCCGAATTATTTTTCCAAAATTGTAGATTCCACTTCTAGAGATCATAATGTGGAACAAATTACTCTTGTAATCCGAAGTTTTTCAATCAATACTTATGATATCAAAGAGATCGAAATTAAAAATATTAAAGCAAGCTGACAATCAAAGAGTCCATAGGGAAACAAATATCAGAAATTATAATTGAAAAACTGAATAACTTTTGAACTTAAATTTGCAGAATAGCAAAGGGCAGGGATACGACAACGAGTTCAATATGAGGTGTGATGAAGCAGAAATGACATCTAGAATTAAGTAATATAGTTCGCAAGCATTCAATTTTCTACGTAGTATCCACTCTCTCATACTAATTGTTAATGACATTCCAAAAGAATTTGTGCAAACCGCTAATTTTTTCAACAGTCTAGAAATATAATTTTTTTCCCTTGGTCTTTTCTTTTCGATAGGTAATACTTTTGTGTGTGTGTGAATCTTGTCCCAAGATTAACTTAAAACCATCAAAGGATACTTATTTAAGAGTAGGATAGAGGTCTTAAAGCCTTTAAGATTCTACTACGATATTTCAATTAAATTTTTAATTTATCAGTTTTCTTCTTTATGAGCAATTATAAAGACCTAACTTTTTTAGATGCCAAGAAATCCTGACAGAATAAAATGGTCAAAACCTAATGTGGCAAAAATAATAGATGTTAAAGAAAAACACTATAGTGTTAAATTTCTGGAGAATATTGCACATTCAAATAAGTTTCTTTTTGATAAGGAAGAAACTTATGAAATTGGCAACAGAAATATATTGTTCCAAATTGCCCAAACCACAATCTGTTGATGCTTCAGAGCGACAATGTATGCTGTTCACTTTTGGAACCAGTTTTTTATATTATAATGTTGAATGAAAACATGTTAAATTATTAATTCGCATTAATAATTTGGCACATTGCAATTTAAATGGTTACATGATAAACCAATGTATTTTATAGCTGATATTTTTTTCATTAAATTCATGTGTGCATGTTTATTTTCTATCGATTACAGAGGGAAACCTGACTTTCGGGGAAAGGTCCTAGGTACAATAATATTGTACCCAGGTCTATTTGTGAAATTTTTTAAAAACCTTTTATTTCACAGAATTTGTTATTTTAAGTACTTATTATTATCTACAATTGGATGGTAGTTAGTATAATGATGAATGCATATCAGCTTCACATTTTTAAACAGGCCAGGGACTCTGTTTTCGTGCATTGAAAAAATATGGCTTTAGGTACACAGGTTCCCCTATTTATGTATTATCGCAACATATTGGCAACATTATTTGAAACGAAACACCTGTTTGCCAGTTTAGCGCGTACAACACTTAGGAAATTGGAGGGCACTTATGAAATATCACAACAATTGGCAACCCCTACGTTCCTATGTGTCGTGCATACTGAATTGGCAACCCCTATGTTCCTATGTGTCGTACATACTGAATTGGCAACCAGGTTCTTCGTTTCATGTAATGTCGCCAAGCGGTTGCAATAAGACGTAAGTACTAATCGGGGTTGCTAATTTAGCGAGTTATTAATAGAGTTGGCGATTGTTTTGGTAATACGTAAGTACTGAAATTTGTGCTGACGTACATGAAACACCATAAATTTAATAAATTATATTTTAAAAAAACTAAAACAAAATGCTTTTATAGTTAATCGTACTAAAACTTAAAAAACGTATATTTTAATATAGGAATAAAATGTGTGATTAAAACGAGAAAATTAAGGTCATTGTGGTAAAAGCGTGTAGTCCTTTGTTGCACTGCATTTTTGCACTAACTCTGCACTACGGAATAGAACTAGTAAGAAATTATAACAATTGATATGAAGCACTCCACGCTTTTAAATGCAGTTATTATTTTTCCATTTTCCCACATTCCAATTTCCATGGTTTTTCTGCTTCTTTTCCAAGCATTTCTAAATACCTTGTGTTCTATTTTTTTAAAATCCTGGCACTCATATTTTTCTAATTGGTTTTCTACGATAAAGTACTTATATTTTTACTTCCTAATGTAATTCTTCTTTTGTCAGGAATAAAACATTCTTTTAAATTATTTTCATGTTGAGTTCTTAGTGGGAGACCGTCATCTTAGATTGAAACTATTGGATGCCAAAATCTTATTTGCCGCAATTTCAAAACCATGCCTTAAAAATGTTTGGTGTGTAGTGTACACTGGTGTTATGCTAAATTTTGTTGATAATCATTTAGAAAACTTTATAGTTATGAACACCATTTGCAGAGATTTTACTCTAATGTGAAAAGGCTTTAAGATTCCTCTCAGAACCAGCTACTGTCCAACCTGTTTTTGTGCAGTCTTTTTTAATGCGATTTCTTATGTGCGATATTTTTTATACGGTGTATGAATTTCAATGGCTTTGGCGCCACTGTAATGTTTTCTATCTATTCACTAGTGGCGTAACGGAGAATGTTAGGACCCCTCCCCCCTGAAAGTCAGGTCTCGCCTTTAATATTTTATAAATTGGGTAAATACGTATTTAGCGTTAGTCAAGCCTTAGGCTCCTAGAGTCCTGCCCCGTCCCCCACCCCGTGACAAGACACAATGGCTCTGGCTCCACTGTAATGTTTTCTATCTATTTACCAGTGGTGTAACGGAGAATGTTATGACCCCCCCCCCTGAAAGTCAGGTTTTGCCTTTAATATTTTATAAATTCGGTAAATACGTATTTAGCGTTAGTCAAGCCTTGGGCTCCTAGAGTCCTGCCCCCCCCGTGCTGCGGGGCTGTTCGTTACGCCACTGAAATGTAGACACTTTGTGATGTACCTCCCCTTGGAAGTACCTCCCTCGAAGTATCAGCGTGAGCTAGAGGTGTAGGGTTATCGTAAGAACTAGAATCAAACATTATCTTAATATGACTTTATAAAGATATTCAACTTAAACTTTGAACAAATATAATATTATTAATGAATGAGAGAATCTACGATGACGCAATACGCAACACACAATATAATACAGACCAATCTCAATAATTGAACCACCTAATCTTCAAATATAATAATAAGTAAACAATCCTACCTTATATTATTCTGTAATAAACTTGTCTTTATCTACAATGGTATGTAGCTTTACGTTTAACTTCTAATCGATCACCAATATGTTTATCCACGACACGTAGAACTTGAATCTTTGAACGACGAACTTCAATAATCATCCACTACCACAACGCACGTTAATTGTCTAACATTCCTTTACACTACCATTACATTGCCATCACGCTTACTCTAAGATCCTATATTTATCCTATATTATTTGCATCTCTTCACTTCTGTTTCTTGGATTTGGTTGGAAAAGAGTTGTCATTAATTCTGGCCCAAAGAACCCAAAGGACTTGTTAAAGAAAAGACGCGTAAGACGTCACAACTTCAAGACGCTCTGTTCATTTGTTATAAACAGTCCCCCGACAATGCGCATTCAGTTGCTTTCTCTCAATGCTCTAGCAGCCCGCGCTTGTTGAAGACGAAACTTTCAATGACAGTGACATTATCAATAATTTGATAAACTATGAAGACGGGCAAGAAGCCAGGTTCTTTGAGAGTGAATAAAAATATGCAGAGATCCAGTTTTCCAACAAATTGGAAAAGCATTTTATTAAAATAGATACCAGTTAAGAAAGGAGTATAAAATTCCAAAAAAGACTTCAATCATGTATAGCTGGTTATTGTGACATTTACAAGCAACTGACCACTCGTCCTTTGTCACAAAAACTTATCTCTTACTTTACGTTGCCAAAAAATAAATCAGTTGAAATTACACCTTAAAGTGACGAAAGCGATTTTGAACTTATTCATTACAGGACTTTGGATTATGATGAGTAGCAATGTAGGTTCCGATACAGGTTCAACTGTATTTATTAATTCTTCTGTAAATGATTTAGGTAACTCACATATCCTAATATGTAATTTATTTAAAACACAGTTTGAAAGGCATTTTCACTGACATTTAGTAACTTCAAGACTTTTATCAAAAATCTCACTTATATTCTTGTTTATCTTTTTAATGTATGTGTACAATTTCCAGAAAAAATAGTTCAAAAATATGATTTTGGTTTATTTTATTTTTCTTGTTTACAGTGAATTATTTCAAAAAAAGGTATTAAAAATAAAAGGCTGTACCCTAAGTCAGTGTTTCCTAAACTGTGGGGCGTTCCCTCTAGGGGGCGTGAGGATATCGAAAATAAAAGGTTAAAAAAGTTAATTTACTGGAATTAAGCATATATAACAAAATACATTCTGACATAATAAAAAATACAGATTTATACTGATATGATTTATATATATCATCTGGTAAAAATACGTCATCAAAAATAAAAGATTCTTCTTCAAACGTTCATTAGCTATCATCGATTCTATAACCAAATTTTTAAAAAAAATTTTGTTTGTGCTTTGCTGTAATCCCACGATGAGACATTTTTTATTACGTTTCTTTTAACCTAAAATATTACTTAATCTGATCTTCGAACTTATTGGTATGGTTATCTCCGCCCCCCTTTTTTTAAGGAAGTTGTAAATATATATATATATATATATATATATATATATATATATATATATATATATTATTAATGTAAAAGTTTGCGAAAATCTTTGTTAGTCTCTTTCACGTAAAAAATTCTGAATGGATTTTAATGAAACTTTACAGTAATATAGCTTATACATCAGAATAGCACATAGGCTATAATTTATAGCATAGACTATAATTTATAAAAATTTGGGAAAAGTGTCAAAAATATAACGATATTTGTCAAGTAAGTAGGAAAAAATTCTGTCTTCTGCTAGCAATTCTGGCATGCTCTGCAAAAAAAAAAAAACCACGTCTGCATATATCTATCTTTTGTTTGTGAAAAACCTTTTTTGTTTTGGCTACGCAAGGTGCTCGCTTCTAATTAATTACTCTGGTATAATTCCTATTTTTTTTATTTCAGAATCAAACTAAGTTTTGAAGGGAGAGGTTGTTATAAATCTCTCTTTATTTTAATGTTTTTTTTAACATCTTATTAAGCACATTTGGTAGTAAGAAATTGATCTTTTTTCCAAATAAATGCTTTTATCAGTTCTGATTCTTAAAGTAAATAAGTTTTCTCTTTCACACTGCATCATTTGGACAAATTTTCAAAATTTGTTTGTGGTTAGTAGTTAATTATAACACTATAATTTTAATTGAATAGGCAGATATTGCATTTTTAAGTATAAAAATAATTTAAACTACTGTACTGTATTTTTTGGAACGAGTGAATATTAACGTCGCACTGTTCAGCTACATGAGGGCTTTTGGCAACGGATCACGTAATTTTGAACCATGGTCAAGTGACGTGGACGACACCTGACTGGCACCCTCTTCTCCTAACTACCACACCACACCAATTTAGAAGGAATATTCTACCAATACTTAGCAGGAATATACTTTGAAATCCACTCTTCTAAGATATATAGCAGCACAGGTTCCATGATGAGTATTTTAGCGGAAAAAATAGTTTGTCAAAATTTAAGTGTCTTATGTTTTTGTATGTTGATGAAGACCTTGGAAAATTATTTGACTACTTATTTTAAGTGAACGGTATATATAATTAATTTTACAGTGGAATATCTTTAATTAATTTATTAGCTCTAACGGATTAAATTTTCCGAAGTGGAGTATTTTGTTTATGTATATCCCTTAATTTCAAATGTAGTGATCCAAAAAAACATTGTATGAAAAAAACTGCAGTAAATCATAATGCGGTTGGATAAAGTATTATCGTGCATCGCTCCCGTACACGGCGGGTCTTACAAAGCTCTAATAAAGCTCGAGTTATGAAAGTAGCTAGGCATTTGCCAACTTTACTCTATCGTTAACATTTCGCTATGTTTTTTTATTGAATCGTCATTATAATTTAAAAAACGGCGTTGCTTGCGAATATTACAATTTTAACATAAAATAAATACTACAGAAAGTAATATTAATGTATTATACTTTCAGATAAAAATTATTTACACTATTTTAAGCGTTCATTACACAAAACTTTTAACAATGTGTTACTTTTGCTGAGCAGAGATCAGCTTAGGAAGGTATTTTCAAAAATCAACCCTCAAGAGTGTTACGGGGAGTTATAAATTAAAAAAATCCTTTTTATCAGCTATTAGACCTACATACTTAAAATTTATTAAAAGTGTTTTATTTCTCTCTTTTTTTTTTGTTACCTGAGTTACGCCAAAAGCTTTTTTTTTTTTTGTTTAATTTGCAATTCACGTAAAATTAACTCATTAAAAACTTCTTTATCCTTCAATCTGTGTTGTTTAATTTTTCAGTTCACCCGCGCGAAAAACGGGTATACCAGCTAGTATATATATATATATATATATATATATATATATATATATATATATATGTTTCGCCTTTTTTGCCTTTCCCATGAGAAAGAGTTTTATGATATATGGATAAGCATATTGAGCACTTTGAAAAATTATTTATTTGGCCAAGATTTATTTTTATGAGTATTCTGAAGCATATAATGCATAGTGAAAAACGTTGAACATAATTCTTTTTTAGAACTAATATCCATATTTTTATATTGAATACACTGAATTGAATGTTAGCGAAAAATGTCATTGAATTGTGTCCTTTATTAAAGTCACGCACATTTGAATCAATTTAGTTCAGTTTTACTGGATTTCTTCTCAAATTTTCGAAGACAAATTGAAAAGACCTTGAAATAGGTAAGTATATTTTCTCTTTGTTAAATTATTCACTGAAATTGGGATTTTTATTGTATATAGTAAAAATAATTTTAAAAAAAAAGGATTAGGATGAGCCACTTCACGGGAACATTAACGTTAGTATCGAGTGCACACTTGATCCTGGGCTAAAACATTTTGAAGTTTTCTCGCTTTAAATATTAAAAATAACACAGTTATTCTTTTTATTGGGAATTTTACTTTCTTTTTCATTATTTAACATTCATTCTAAATGCTAATTCTGTGAGGCTTAAAATTACAGTTCGTTCAAAACTATTTATAATATGAGCATTCATTTTAGAAAATCATTTTACATTTTTGTATACATTGTCATGCACTTGGTTTTACTCTCCTTACAATTAAGCTATTATATCCAGATTAATGTATTACTTTTTTTAAAAAAAATAAACTCGTGTGAAGAGTGGGTACTTCACCAGTATAAGAACAAGTTTAATAATTATTAGTGACCTCCATAGGCTTGTCTTGCAGAGTAAAGTTTTTCAAAGGAAGGCTTATTATTAGAAATTGAGACTCTGAGTTCTTTTTCTATATTTAGCTGAGATTTATACTTTGTCTTCAAAACAGCCACAACAGAAAATCCGGTTTCACAAAGGTTGAATGTTCAAAATGGTAACAGAATACGAAATGCTTTTGTTTTCAGTGCAGAAAGTTCATCACCCACCTCTGTCCAAAATTCAAAGGGCTATTTATTTCAAAATTGCCTTTTAACTATGCCACTGGATGTGAAATCTATGAAGATTTCTTCTTCGGAAGTTGAGAGCTCTTCTGAAGTATTGTGAAATGGATTCCTAACCCACTCGTAACTTGCTATCAAGTTGTCCTCAGCAAGAAAATACTTTTTAAAATTCCATGGCAAAATGACTAAATGATTTTCTATGGTTTTAAAAACAACTTCCGCATGTCGTTCTTCAGATTTGTAAGCTTAAACACTTAGTAAGTACACATGTAAGTTTTACCCACGGTTTTTCAGTAATAGTAATAGTAAATCCAAAATTTAAGTATTCTTTAGAATATATCCTTGATTTAATTTTCGGAACCATTCTCTTCTGTGTACTTGTTGATACTTTATTATCATCGAATGTTCTCTACAACTTAAAAATATATCTATGATTAAGTTTTAATCTACATCCGTAAATACTTAATACCGCGGTTTAGAACTAACGCGTAAATTATAAAATGTACATTCAAGACAGATTCGGCAGCTATAGAAGTATCGACTCGACCAAAACTGAATGGAATTGTACCAGGTCAGCTTTTTTACATGTTTTGCGCAGACGTTCGATAGATTGCCCAAACTCACGCAAACGTTCGCCAGAATTTTTGCCAGATGTGATGAATATGATAGAGAGCATCATAGACTAGACTATTTTTCTAATGATATTTGTATCTATAGAAATGGATGATGAAGGGAATAAATCTTTAATTGTCATTTTGCAATCTGTTCTAATTTAAAAATTAGAGAAAGAAAAATAGCATAATAATTATCCTATTATATACTTAAAAGTAATTTACTTAAAATATATATTACTTAAAAGACTTACTTAACATATACAAAATTTAACACTAATCTTGTGAAGATGTTCGGTTTATAATTATGATCGTATTGTAGTTTCAGAGTCAAAGTGCATTAGTATTGCATTCAATACATTATTAATGTATAGGGGGGAACGATAAAAGTTATGATTGAAAATTGGGATACCAGTACTGAAAGTTTGAGAAGCACTGCTCTAATTAATGCTGTACACTGGATTAGTACTTAGGATGTTATTTTTTCTTCTAAATGGGTGCTGAAAACTTCTCTAAGAACTCTTTCAAGTTGGTTAAAAATTTGTGAATTTTAAATGTTTTGAAAACGCAAAAATCTACTGTTTTAGTTGTTTTTACATTCTTCTAAGGACTGAAATTTTTTATTCGAAAAATATTAACTTAAAAACTATAATATTTGTTTGCTTGGTTTTTTTTTTTTTTTTTTTTGATTGGAGAGTGTAAAATCAGTTGATATGAATAAAAAACGAGCTTAATTTATAATATGTATTGCAATGCATTTTGCTGTATTTCCATCAGGATGGATGTGTTTCTATTAAAACAAAACAACTGATAAGAAAGTACTCACACACCTGGTCCTAATAAGTGTTATTTTCGTCAAAAGGGTTTTTTTTTCATGTTACATAATATGTAAAAAACTATTCCTTTCTTAATTTGTTTTAAAATTTTTACCAAATAAAATCTGTTATTCATCCTAATGTTTCCAAGATATTTCTAATAACTTATTATTGAAAGACTGAATTTAAATAAAAGTTAATTTTCTGCTTGTATAGGATTTTAAAGAAACAATATAATCTTCTAGAAACATAAATATAACTTTTAATGATCCAAATTGCTTCCGGAACTAGTTCAAATGCTTTCACATTTGTTTAACTATTTTATCGAATCTATTTTTGTTATTTTGAAAGATTTAAATCTGAGATATAAGTTCGAAGACATACAGTTTATGATCACATAATAGTTGCATTTTTTTTTCTTAAAGTAAAATTTTTGTTGGTACTTTTTTGTAACATCGTAACCGTGTTGGCGATAAACGTTAGCACTTTTGCGATAATACGCGATTATCTTTATGTAACACACAGTGAATGTAAAAAAGAATTTTGATTTCGAAGTTAAGTGGCAACAATATTTCATAAAATGTATATTAAATAATATGTAAGATGAAAAAAGTGAAATTTACAACTTAGGGATCACATATTTAGATTCCATAAAATTTGAGTTGAAACATCTTTTTCTGTTAAAAATTCATATTAAATACAACAGTATCGAAAATGAATACTATACATACTCATATTTGAAAGCAAAAAACTCAATAATGAGTGCATTACATACTCATTTTGTTGTTGCATTCTTAAATTTGATCCAGTAACAGGCTCAAAAATGGGTATGTGATGTTTCAATTTTGAGTACGAACTCGTTGCCAAAGATGAGAATACGCGATTCTCAAATTTGAGTATGTTTGCATCGGAGCTATTTTGAGTATGTGACGTATTCAAAAGGGGATATTTTGTACTCAGTTCTGAAGATCGGTTTTTCGCAGAGTATAACACAATATTCTGAGCAAACTCTGACCTTTCCGAATGATAAATCCGCTACAAAACGTTCCTTTTATGAAGTGCTTCAGATAACATTTCTCCCTCCTGCGTCATGTAAATGCACTGAAATACTAACCTTTTTTTTTTTTTGCATATATCTCAACCTCTTCTTCCTTTCATGTGATTTTGAAGTTTAGATCATTCCTTCCTGCTGATGCAATTTTGTTGGCCAACAGTGTAGATACGGCAAAAATAATTGATAATTTGCCAAAGAGAATTCATTTATGGCAAAGTTGTAAGTTTTTTAGAAGGTTCTTAAATTTTTAAAGTACAGTTAAGATTTTTTTTGAGCCGTTGAATATTAGCTGTATATTTTATTTTGAGAATTTTTAAGGTCAGCAAATCTTTTCACTATTCTAGTGTTTTGACTGTTGAGCTCACGGGTATTAAGCCTTTAACCGTCAGTGGCATCCAAATAGCTTAATTCGCCTCTGATTACAAGGTCTGTTCGAACTCAGCCCATTCCCCCTGGCTCCACATGGATAAGCCATAAATCTATGTATCATTCCGACGTATTGTATACAATTCCAGGCACTTTCCCCTCAGAAAGTGAACCATTCTTTCCACAAATGAGTAGCAAGGCTACGTGTTAAACAAAACAAATGAGTTGACTTTGCAGCTGACACAGGTCTGACTATCTATCTCCCCGCTTAGAAGGAAAATACCAATACTGTACACATAATATTTTCAGTACACACAAGATTTTCTTTCTGAAATTTTAGACGTAGGTCCTCTTAGAATTTTCATCCTTTTAAAAAATAAATGCTCATCTTTTTTTTTTAATTTTATTTCATTGAAAACATGTTTCCAGAAGTCTTGCGGTTATTTAAATAATTCGTAGTAAAAGTTATGAGTTTGAGTTAATTTCTCCATTCAAAATGTAGAGTATGTAACGAAAAATTCTGGTATGATCATTAAGAAGATTCACTCTCCAATAAAATTTCTACAATATCTTTTTTAAAAATATTTCTTGTTATTTTTTTTATTCAAACACTTCTCGCTAATTTATTTTCAAAGAACATGTATGTATATTTACACTCTCCATTCATCCCCTGACACACACAAGAAACACACATCGCATTTGGAAGTGTAATTTTGTAAAATTCCAGAAGTTTTAAAGTGCAGTGAAAATGAAAGGATAAAAAAGAATTAGGTTTGTTCGATCATTTTTTTTCAAATTGTGAGATTGAAATTATCGAAATATGTGTTACACACACATACACACACAAAGCTATTTCGCCTTCTTTTTTTCAATTTTCCATTGCTATTTTTCCCCCCATTTCTTAAAAAAAAAATTCAGCAATTATAATAGATCATTTGTTAGAATTCTTTTATTTTTATTAGTATCACTTTTTGAGTCATTTTATTAATAGTTGAGAGGTTTTTCATTCTTTTGTTCTTATTTCAAAGAACGAATTATTCTCGTTGTGCGTTTATTAATACGAATTCCAATTTCATGAAATATTAATTTAATTTTCACTTTAAAATTGATTTTATTTTTTTATCCTGGGAAATTCTGCTGATTATTTCACCTCCTTTTACATATCTACATAAAAACATTAAAAAAAAAAGATGAATCATCTGCACGTACATTTTTAATGTTTTGATTTTTCGCTTACAAGCGACAAACATTTAAGGCTGTTTTAGCCAAATGTTAGAGAGCCTGATACAAACTTAAAACACATTTTCAAACTGAAAAATATCTCAGATTTCACGCAAATCCAGGATATTGTAACACATGTATCCCTTTATTATGACGTGTTTGTAAATTATAAAGAAAATGAACACATTTATATACCAGAAAAAATTTTGACACAGACAGAAATGAGTAGTACATAGACATATGCTTTTTTTTTCTTCACAATTCTTACTATTAGTTCCCTCTCCTATATATATCTTATTCAAATTTTTAATCATTGATAAAATACTTTTTATTCATCCATTCAAGTTCAAATACATTTTTTAACTTGTCGTGGATGACACTTGATGTTTATAAACTTTTTTTTAGAATATTAATTGATTAATTAAATTTAATTAATGAATAAATAGTAACAAACAAAAATAATAGTCCAACAGCATATATAGAAAGGAAACTTTTTCGTTGTGTCCCTGTAGTGCAATGGATAGCGCGTTGGACTTCTAATCCAAAGGTCGTGGTTTTCGAATCCCAATTGGAATGGCCTAATTTCTGAGAATGGGATTGCTTTTTACTATAGTAATACTTCCATTTTATTACAATAATTAAATTTAATTAATGAATAAATAGTAACAAATAAACAAAAAATAGTCCAACATCATATATAGAAAGAAAAATGTAAAATTGCAAGCAAAATCGCTTTCTATTTTCTATTGAGATTCCGCCATATGTATATTAATAGTAATTATTTAATGAAAAGTAACTAAAAAATTTTCTTTATTGACCTAAGTAAGAATTGACGTAAATTTTTTTATATTACTTGTTTTAAAAAATAACGAAGCAAGAATACAATAGGCTAATTTTGGAACATTTTTTTATGCAGTAGAATTTTCTGAATTAGGATTAATAATACATAAGAAATCAGACTGAATCTCATCCTGACAAACAAAATGTTCTTATTTAACTGTTACTTATCAGTAACTTATCAGTTTTGTTGATCAAAGACAATATAGATAATGCTCTCGATTAATAGTCAATAGTCGAGAAGTAATTGTCAAATATTTAATCCGATTACAGAGCATGCGATAACAATATTCGTATGATAGGGAAATATATGAGAGAGCTAGACTCACCAGGAACAAGAAGTTTTTATTTTCCACACTTCTAAATTGAATTATAGTTTACCAATGAATCCATGATTATTAATGTAATATGATAAAACTATTTAAGATTACTGTTTAAGGGTACATAAAAAAAATGTTATAGTTAAAGCAGGCGAGGGAGGAGTGGGGCAGAGGACCAACGTGAACATTCAGAAAACACAAAATCGAGAACGGGAAACAGATAAAGGAAATTTTCATACTAAAAATCGTTTTAGTATTTGATTAAGCACATTTGCAGCATTTCTAATTCTCTTTTCTTAATTTTTTGAGATTTAGTTCGTATTAAAAGGGTACTTTTTCAATTCCTACTATTAGCTCACTCTCTCTATATTTATATTTTATATACTTACCTTGCTCAAATTTTCAATCGTTAATAAAATACTTCCTATTCATCCAATCAAGTTCAAACAAATTTTTTTAAACCTGTAGTGGATGACACTTGATGTTAATACAGTTTTTTCAAATATTAATTAATTAATCTAATTTAATTAATTACCGGTTTTTGACGCCAACTTAGATTTGTCTCCATCGTTGTAACAATGTAACTGTTAAAACAAAGACTAAAGTTGGGGTCGAAAACCAGTTTTTCAGCCAAACTAGCCAAACCAAGTGCGCATTGTTACAACAATGCAGACAAATCATATGCTCTTTTTTCAATCCCTACTATGCGTACACTCTCACCCTATTTAGTATATATATATTTGTACACAAATATTTTATTCACATTTTCAATCGTAATAAAGTACTTTCTATTCATCCATTCAAAGTAGGAATTGACTTAAAAAAAATTTTATATATTACTTGTTCGATTAAATATCTAATACAGACTTCACATCTCAGAGAAGAAAAGAAATATATTATGACTTCAGACATTTCAATCGAAAAAAAATTAAATTGCAAATATAAATAATACATTTAGATTTTAAAAAAATTTTTATTTTATTTCATTTCATTTTTCCATGCAAAATATTAAATCACTTTCAATTATTGATGAATCTGTACTGGAACTTTGGCAGAAATGTTAAATTTTAAGCCATAATGTTTAAAAAATATTTTAAAATTGTTAATCCTTTCTAGACCAAAGGAAATCCCCCCCCCCCATTTTAAAATTGTACCGAATCGTATTTAAGTATAACCTTATCTGCAATATTTATACAATATGCCAAAATAGAATTTTCGCCAATCACAATTACATGCACGGGAACGTTTAGAAAAGAAATGAGCTGCAAAACCGATTGGCATCAATGATAAGACATTTTCCTGGGCTGTATTCTTATTTTATTACTCGTCTAAGCTTATTGTGTCGTGTAATCAGTGGCGTACACAAAGAGGAAGTTGAGGGTTCACCAGGGCCGTTTTTAACCTACCCGACGCCCTAGGAACTTCAAATTGTTGCCCCCCCCCCACTATTTCCCGATCACCCCCTTCCCTTCTATCAGTTCTTACCTTGCCAGTTTTGGTTCGGGAGGGATTTTCCCTCAACTCTCTAACTCTTTTCCTTTTCTTTGTGTTCTTAGTGGGGTGTTCTTCTATTATTCATCACCTATGGATCCGCCGTGATCTAGACTGGCATCCGGCAGCCTGGAAAGAGAGTGACATGGTTCGATGACTCTTGTTCGTTTCTTACCTTACGGCATCACGGCCGCTGAGTTTGAGTTAAAGTTGTACAAAACAAAAATGAAATTTTCAACAAAGAGTAATTCTACAAAATTAAGGCAAAAAATTACATATTAACCATCTTTTCTATCATTTACACATGTTATAAACATTAATTTACAATCAATTTTTGTTTCCTTATTTATTATGCAAGTTAATCTTTCTGTTCCTGAAACCTATTTTTTCTGTAGCATCATTTGAATCAAGAATATTTTATTGCATTTTTTGTTATTTTTTTATTTTAAAAAAATTCAGAGAGAATTTATAAAGAAAAGTGAATGCGATTCTAGAACGGGAATCGGTAGGCTTTCAAGAAAGAACCAGTTGTTAGTGAAACAAGACATGGAAAGTATCAGACGCCTACTTGATATGCGTTTCAAGGGGAAAGGTCCCCCATCAACACAGTCACATCCCAGCAACACAGTCACGTTCAAGACTGTCAAGCTCCAATTAATATATTTTTTTATTATATTTAAATAAAGTTTTACAGGCATTAACATTTTCCCTTCCATCAAAAATGAAAAAAATATTATAGTTATTTTTTTTATTTCTATAGCTCAATGCAAATGCGATTAGTGTCTAGGAATTAAACTTTGAAGTTTCGTAAAAAAAAACTTTCATACCATTACTACCTAGAGTACTATTTTTCGGAATTTCGTACTTACACGAATAATTAAACTGTATACAACTGTTCTTGCATAGAAAAGTGTATGTTTGGAAGATGTATTCAAGCAAAGGAAAGAAATATTGATGCATATTAATCAACATAAAAGTATTATGAAAGTCCATTGAAATCTATACATATAAATAAAAATGAAGTGTCTGTTTGTAATTTGAAATTAACAGCTTTTTACTAAATGCATTTAAAAGTATATACGGTACTTACATGAAAAAATCAATTTTTAAAATTTTTGTCTGTCTATCTATCTGTCTTTCTGTATCTCTGTTTGTTCCGGCTAATCTCTGAAACGGCTGGACCAATTTTGACGAAACTCTCACTGCAGATAGCTAATGTTATAAGGAATAACTTAGGCTGCTTTTATTTTAGAAAAAAAAATTAAGCTTCCGAGAAAATAAAATTAAAACCAATGAAATAGTGAGCAATATCCGATTCAAATAGGGATTATTTATTTCAATAGGGACTATTTTTACTCAATAGGGATTATTTTTATTTAATAGGGATTATTTTATTTCGCAAGCCTTCTGTCTCAACGATTGCTAGCAGTTATATCAAACTTTTTTCTTTGATTAGGTTGCTGCCATTTGCGACATTTCCCGTTCATGTCTTGATCCTAATGATTTTACAGTTCTTAACTGCACTGTCAAAGGTCATGCGTCCCTTTCACCCCCTTCCTTGCGGCTTCGTTTGTGTTCGCGTTTCACCCTACTTGCTACTTAGATCTATTTTGATCCTAAAGACTTTAGTCCTCACCCTACCGACAGTGTCAAAGGTCATGCGTCCCTTTCACCCCTTGCTCAACAAAAAGCAAAGAAAAAAATAAAACAAAAAAGAAACATATATTCACAAAGTAGAAGAAAAGTTTTCGTAAACTCTGCGAAGTGAATAAACACTTTTTTGTTAAACTCCACGTCGACGAAGTCGCGGGTAACAGCTATTTAACATAAAATAAATGCGCATCAGAAGGTAATATTAACGTATTAAACATCCAGATAAAAATTATTTACACTATTTTTAGCATTTATTACACAAAATTTGTAACAATGTGTTACTTTTGCTGAGCAGGTAGGTGTTTTCAAAAATCGACCCACAAGAAAGTTACGGGGCGTCATAAATAATAACAATAATAAAAAAATCAGCAATTATATCTAAAGACTTAAAATTTAGCAAACATAGTTTTTTTGTTCAGCTGAGTTATGTAAAAAGCTTTTTTTTTTGTTTAATTTATGCAATTCACGTAAAATTAACTCATTAAAAACTTCTTTATCCTTCAGTCTGTATTTTTTAATTTTTAAATTCACCTGTGCGAAGAACGGGTATACCAGCTAGTGTATATATAAATATAGAGGAAAGTTTTAAAATTAGCTGAGATAACACAAAAAATTTACAAAAAAAAAAAATAATAAATAGATTTGAATAAACTGCATATGAAAGCAAATAATAAACGTATGTTTTAATTTTTATCTTAATATGATAAAAATATTTGTACATTTTCTTAAGTTTCAAGGGGAAATACAAAATAAATCAAAAGTAAAATCATAATCATCGTTTGCAGTTTTAAAGGAATGAGGTACAAATGAAAGAATTGTGTGTGTGCTGATTTAAAATTGCGTCAACTCTCTCTCTCTCTCTCTCTCTCTCTCTCTTTCAAAAAGACTGACTTTCTGAAGGGTCATTTCAATACTCTTTTTATTAGCCCTTAAGCAGGTCATAAAATAAGGAATGTGTTTCTATCGGTTCTGTTGGGGGACATTGTGCAGGAACCACTCCAAGAAACGTTGTTTCACGGCGGTATTTTTACCAATAAAAGGAACTTTGCCTGCTTAAGGAATAATCCGAATTTTTTCACTGATTTTCTAAACATTGTTTACGGGAAACAATTTACTATACGAGTGTCTTAAAAGAAAAAAGAAAGCCAAAATTTTTTTTATGTAAATATATTTAATTTTTAATAACACTAAGAGGGAGAAGTTTGAAGAGCTGCAAACCTCTCAAGCTCAGAGTAAAAAAGCAAACCTGCAAGAAATATTTAGCAGCTTGGATAATGAATCTTATTGACACGATAAATTAATAATAAAACTAGTAAACTGAAGCAGGAGCGTACACATAATTTTTTATAATGGGTATAAATTTTAAAAATATATATAAAAAGTGCTGAGGCGTAATCTTTGTGCCAAACATTAAAAATCTGCTGGTCTATGAGGAGGAGGGAGGCGGAATTGAACCCTCCGTCGTTGTGTATAGATGTCCTGCTTAGAATCTAAAGCAGTGTTTCTCAAACTGGGGGGCGCGCCCCCTAGGAGTGCGATAACCCAATGAGGGGGCGAGAGCATATCGGAAATAAAAGGTTAAAAAATTAATTTACTGGAATTAAGCATATACAGGGTGGGCAAAAAGTCCGTAAAAATTTTAAAAATTCATAAAAACCGGAGAAATGAACGAAAAAAAAACTGTTTGCAGGATCAGCATTAGTATGTCACGGGATATTTTTTAAGCTAGAAAAAAAAATAATTTTAAAATCATCCGGCAGGTGGCGCTGAAGTACGCAAATCAAAGAAACAATGTATAAATAATGAAAAAAAAAACTTTCACAACTTTATTACACCAGAATATGTTCCACATGACCACCACCACAGGGGAGAAGACATTCCAGACGAGTGACAAATCCAGCAACGGCAGAGTGCAATATGTCCGGATGTATGGAGGATACTTCTCTGCGGATCGCATCTTTCAGTTCCGACAGACTTGATGGACCGGACAAATACACGCGAGATTTCAAATATCCCCACAACCAGAAGTCTGCCGGTGTTAAATCCGGAGACCGAGGAGCCATGGGTACCTGCAGCACCTGCTAACGATTCTCTCTTCCCCGAACATCTGTATCAGGAATGCCTTAACCGGGTTATCAGTGTGACTGGTTGCTCCATCCTGCATGAACGTGACATTCGAAATCTGACCTCGTTGAATTAAACATGGCACGACAGTCTCCCGCAGAAGCGTTAGATAACGCTGAGCATTTACCGTCATCGTTATCCATCCATTTACTGGGCACTGCGTTTCAAAGAAGAAGGGTCCTATGATAAATGAACCCGTGAAACCACACCATGCTGTCACTTTTGGGGAAGGCAATGACTTCTGTGTGTACTCACGTGAATTAGAGGTCGCCCAAAAACGACAGTTATGGTTGTTAACGTCACCATGAAGCGAGAAATGAGCTTCATCTGTCCACAAGATGTTAAAAACCCAGGTGGGATCCTGTTCCATTTTAGAGAAGGCCCACTTCGCAAATGCTTCCCTCTGTGTGGTATCTGCTGGCAAAAGTTCATGGCACGATTGCAATTTGTACGGGTACAGCTGGAGGATTCTACGAAGAATATTGCGGACAGATAATGGTGGTAAGCCCAATCGCGTCTGGCAGCTTCACGAGCACTGCTGGTCCCTGAAGATGCTTCGGACGCAATCGCTTCCATTTCGACAGCAATGCAGGGTGCACGTTCTTCTTTCAAGCATGGTCGTCCGGCTCGTGCTCGATCTTCCAACTTTCCAGTTTCCTCAAAACGTTTAACAAGCTTTAAGAGACCTGCAGGTGTTAAAGGGCCTTTTCCACTCTTCACATTTTTCTGAACTCGGAATTTACGCAAGGCAATGGTCGCTGATTCCTCGTTCATGAAAAATAACTTCACCAACAAAGCTTTATCCGGTGCACCGAGCATCCGTGTTCACATTCACTGTTTGTAATGGTGAAATGAATGTGGATTCATTGACAGCAAAGGTTTTTATAGCCGTCTAAGTTGCATATTTCCACCACAGACGCTTGTAACAGTGCCACCTACCGGATGATTTTCGAATTATTTTTTTCTAGCTTAAAAAAAATCCCGTGACATACTAATGCTGATCCTGCAAACAGTTTTTTTTTCGTTCATTTCTCCGGATTTTATGAATTTTTAAAGTTTTTACGGACTTTTTGACCACCCTGTATATATGCATACCAAAATAATTTCTGACATAATAAAAAAATACAGATTTACACTGATATGATTTATATATATCATTTGGCAAAATTACGTCAGCAAAAATAAAAGATTCTACTTTAAATGCTCATTAGCTATCTTTGATCCTATAACCAAATTAAAAAAAAAATATTTTGTTTGCTTTGCTGTAATCCCACGATGAGAGATTTTTTTATTACGTTTCTTTTAACCTAAAATATTACTTTAGCTGACCTTCGAACTTACAGGTATGGTTATCTCCGCCCTTTTTTTAGGGAAATTGTAAATAATATATATATTTCGCCTTTTTCCATGTGAAAGACTTTTATGATATATGGATAAGCATATTGAGTATTTTGAAGAATTATTTGGCCAATATTTATTTTTATGGGTATTCTGAAACATATAATGCATAATGAAAAACGTTCAACACAATTCTTTTTTAGAACTAATATCCATATTTTTATATTGAATACACTGAATTGAATGTTAGCGAAAAGTGTCTGTGATTTATGTCCTTTATTAAAGTCACACACATTTGAAACAATTTAATTCAGTTTTATTGGATTTCTTCTCAAATTTTCGAAGACAAATTGAAAAGTCCTTGAAATAGGTAAGTATATTATTTTCTCTTAGTTAAATTATTCACTGAAATTGTGATTTTTATTGCATATAGTAAAAACAATTATTAAAAAAAAGGATTAGGGCGAGTCACTCCACAGGAACATTAACATTAGTATCGAGTGCACACTTGATCCCGGGCTAAAACATTTTGAAGTTTTCTCGCTTTAAATATTAAAAATAACACAATTATTCTTTGTCGGAATTTTACATTCTTTTTCATTATTTAGCATTAATTCTAAATGCTAATTCTGTGAGGCTTAAAATTACAGTTCGTTCAAAACTATTTATAATATGAGCATTCATTTCAAAAAATCATTTTACATTTTTGAATACATTGTCATGCACTTGGTTTTACTCTCTTTACAGTTAAGCTATTATATCCAGAATAATGCATTATTTTTTTTAAAAAAATGAATTCGCGTGAAGAGTGGATACTTCAGCCAGTATAAGAACAAGTTTAATAAATATTAGTGACTTCCATGGGCTTCTCTTGCAGAACAAAGTTTTTCAAAGGAAGGCTAAAAATTAGAAATTGACACTCTGAGTTATTTTTTTATCTTTAACTGAAATCTGTATTACGTTTTCAAAGTAGCTATCGCAGAAAATCCGGATTCACAAAGGTATGATGTTGAAAATGGTAATAGTATTCGAAATGCTTTTGTTTTCAGTGCAGAAAATTTAGCATCCACCTCTATCCAGAATTCAAAGAGGGATTATTACAAAATTGCCCCTTAATTTCGTCACTGGATGTGGAATCTATGAAGATCTCTTTTTCGGCAATGAGAGCTCTTCTAAAGTATTTGAAATGGATCCCTAACCCATTTGTAGCTTGCTATCAATTTGCCCTTGTCTGTGTACTTGTTGATGCTTAATTATTGTCGAATGCTCGCTGCGATTTAAAAGTATATCTATGATTTTGTTAATACCGTGAATTACAATTAACTCGTGAATTATGAAATGTACATTTAAGACAGATTCGGTAGCTAATCGACTCGAGCAAGACTGCCTGGAATTGTACGAGGTACAGCATTTTTTTACATGTTTTGTGCAGTCGTCCGTTAGGTGGCCAGACTCATGTAGCGTTTCGCTTATTTTATTCCTTTACCCAAAAGTGCTCTGTGTGATGTGCTCATCTTAACCAATCGGTGAAGGCGAGCCTATGACGTCACAAGTTTCGGAAGAGCGCCGGAGCTAAGCGACGCGAGGTAATTCTCTTCTCCCGGCGGCCGAAGTACGATGACGTTGATGGTTAATAAATAGTTTATTTTTGATATAAATGGAGTCGATGTATCATTAAACCTTCTGAATGACTTTTCCTACTTAATTGTTTGAAGTAGAGCGCCCTCAACCAATCGAACCTCCACATTGGTGACCTAGGATTTCACGCTAAAAGTTCTATTCGTCGACTTTCGTTTTGACTTCAGTTTCGATTTGAAATGGCTACTCCAGAAACAGCAGCTGTGGTTATTCCGCCGTTTATTCAACGCGATCCTGCTCTTTGGTTCTACATGATTTAATCAACATTCGAACTTGCCTCGCCAAAACCTATTACTGAAAGCAAGACGAAATATAACTATGCAGTCTCTCATTTACCTCCAGATATTGCGACAGTCGTTCGCTATGTTATAATCCAACCGGATATATCTGATCCCTACAGCGAACTGAAAGCTAAAATTATTGAGCGTTGCTCCGAAAATAAAACGCAGGAAATTCGTCGTTTGTTGGCCGGTGAGAGTCTCGGAGATCGAAAACCAAGTGAACTTCTCCGCATTATGAAAAGACGAGCTGAAAATCACAACATTGATGATTCTCTCCTTTTTGAACTTTTCAATCAAGCCATGCCTGTTCCTGTGCAAACCATTTTGGCATCCATATCTCCGATTACTTCGGACAAGGCATCTGAGGTGGCGGATAGAATTCTTGCTATTTCTCCGTACGCAATCAACGCTGTTTCTGCAAGTGGAGCAAGCCCCTCATCAGTGACTGATCGTCGTTCTTCAACCGACATGCTTTTGGATGAAGTGAAAGCTTTGCGCAAGGAAATTGCAGACCTTCGTCGATCTCGTAGTCAATTTCGGCACAACAACAACGTTCGTCGAAAGCGTTCGAATTCCCGTTCAAGTAAGCTCTGCAGGTACCACTTTCGTTTTCAAGCTAACGCCAAGAAATGCATTCCGCCCTGCTCCTTTACGGAAAACCCGACTCTGGGAGAGTAGAGGCGGCGGACTCTTCCTCTGGATTTACTTCTCGTCGTCTATTCATCAGGGACCATAATTCAGGTACTTGTTTTTAGTAGATTCTGGTAGCGACGCCAGCTTAATAGTCGCTAATAAAACAGAACAGAAATTTCCTGTTATTCAAACCTTTCGTGTAGCTAATGGTACTAACATAAATGTGTATGGACGAAAATCCATCACTGTTAATTTTGGTCTACGCAGAAATTTTACTTATTCATTTTATGTTTGTAATGTATCTAGTGCTATTATCGGTGCTGATTTTTTGTACCAATTTAATTTATCACCAGATTTACGACATAAGCGTCTTATTGATTGTGTAACTAATTTAAAAGTGCCTGCTAAATTAGGTATATGTTCCATTTTTCTGTAAAATCTGTATATATGAATAATGTTTATGGCAAATTGTTATTGAAGTATCCTGAACTTACTAAGTTACCTGATATCAATCAACCTGTTAAACACAATACTATGCATTTTATAAATACTAAAGGTCCTCCAGTCGCAGCTAAACCAAGAAGGTTAGCTCCAGACAGGCTTAAAATTGCAAAAGCCGAATTCCAATATATGATTAAACTCAACCATATAAGACCGTCTAAAAGTGCATATGCTTCACCTTTGCACATGGTACCTAAAAAAGATTCTATTGAGTGGAGACCAGTTGGGGATTATCGTGCACTTAATGCACAGACCATAAAAGAAAAATATCCTATACCCTGCATTGCCGACTTCACTTCGGAATTATATGGTAAACAAATATTTAGTCATATTGACTTGATCAAAGCTTATCACCAAATTCCCATAAATCCATCTGACGTACACAAAACAGCAATATGCACCCCATTTGGCCTTTTCGAGAGTTTGCGGATGCAATTTGGCCTCTGCAATGCCTCATCAACATTTCAACGTTTTATTGACGAGGTGACCAGGGACTTACCATTTGTCTATTCATTTGTTGATGATTTACTAGTAGCTTCAGATAATGAACCCCAGCACTTAGAACATTTAGAAATCTTATTCTCCAAACTTAAAGAATATGGCTTATGTATAAACGTTGAGAAATGTCAATTCGGACAATCTACCATTGAATTTCTTGGATTCAAGTTATCAGGGGAAGGAATCGAACCTTTACCTGATCGTGTAAAATGTATCCTAGAATTTCCTCAACCAACAACCTTGACCCAATTACGCCGTTATTTAGGTATTTTCAATTTGTATAGACGTTGCATTCCTAAAGCTGCAGACATACTAGAACCCCTTGTTAAATTTCTTGAAGGTCATAAAAACCGAAAGAAACATCCTCGTTCCAATGCTAACAATCCTTCTGAGCAATTACAATGGAACGATGCAGCAACTCTTTCCTTTAAGGCCTCAAAAGAAACAATCGCTAAAGCAACGCTTTTAAAGCATCCCATTCCAGGTGCTCAGTTAAGCTTATGGGTAGATGCTTCGAATGTAGCAGTTGGCGGCTCTTTAATGCAACTATCTAATGATCAATGGGAACCACTAGCATTTTACTCTTCCAAATTAAATAAATCTCAAAAGAATTGGTCCACTTATGACCGTGAGCTATTTTCTATTTATTCCTCTGTAAAGAAATTTAAACATATGCTAGAAGGAAGAACTTTTGTCATTTATACTGATCAAAAACCCTTAACATATGCATTCCAGCAACACTCTGAAAAATGCAGTCCGCTACAGTTGCGCCATCTGGATTTTATTTCACAGTTTTCAAGTGACATTCGTTATACTAAAGGTTCGGATAATACTGTTGCCGATGCCTTATCTCGAATTGAAATAGATGAAATATCGCCTACTGTAATAAATTTTAAAGAATTTGCTTCTCTGCTCAATCGGATGACGAGGAACTACAAAAAATTTTAAATTCCAATGATTCCTCTTTAGAAATCGAAAAACATTATTTCCCCCTTGAGGATGTTACTTTGTATTGCGATATGTCTCAAAAACAACCCCGACCTTTTGTTCCTAAAAGCATGCGACAGCTAATTTTTAAAGCTCTTCATTTTTTCTCCCACCCAGGAATTTCAGCCACCATCGATTTAATCGCCAAGCGATTTGTATGGCCAGGCATGCGCAAAGATATAAAAATTATGGTTCGCAGCTGTGTTAAATTCCAACGAGCCAAAGTGACACGGCATACAAAATCTCCCATTGGCACATTTGCTCTTCCCGATGCACGCTTTGCACACATACACTTAGATTTTATAGGCCCTCTACCGCCCTCCAACGGCAATCAATTTTGCATGACCATCATTGATAGATTTACTAGATGGCCTGAGGTGATACCAACGCCTGATATGACTGCGGAAACTACTGCTCGTGCTTTGATGCACGGATGGATTTCCAGGTTTGAATGTCCAACCACAATAACAACTAACCGTGGTACAAACTTCGAATCTAATCTTTTCAGAGAACTGACCTGTATGTTAGGTTGTAATAGGATTCACAGTACCTCTTACCATCCGCAAGCAAATGGCATCATTGAACGCCTTCATAGACACCTCAAAGGTGCACTAAAAGCTCACAATCATATTCAATGGACTGAACTGCTTCCAATAGTTCTATTAGGTATGCGTTCAGCGCTTAAGGACGATATTAACGCTACCTGTGCACAACTTGTTTATGGCACTACGTTACGATTACCTTCCGATCTTGTAACAAGTGATTCCATCAACCAAACGGCTAACTCCACTTATGTAACTAGTTTAATACAAACAATGAGATCCTTAAATCCTGTTTCTACAGCTCAACATGGCACAGAAAATATTTATATCAACCCCTCATTGAAAACTTGTTCACATATATTCTTAAGATCTGATAAGGTTAATCCTCCATTAACACCACCTTATACTGGACCCCATTTGGTAATTAGCAGAAATGACAAAAACTTTATTATCGACTTAAACGGTAAGCAAAGTACTGTATCTATTGATCGCATTAAACCTGCTTATCTTCTGGCAGACGTTACTGATCATTCCGATCTCGTACAAACTCAAACAATTATTGAGAAACCTGTAACTGCTGCACCCAATCCTTCTATACCGTACACCACTAGATACGGCCGTAAGGTCAGATTTCCCAAGAATTTAGTTACCGAATATATTATATAAACGCAAACTGTACTCTTGTAATTCATATTTTTTTTACATTTATATATATTATTTTTGTACCTTGCATATGTTATTCTCTATCATTTTGCATATATTGTTATTCTCTATAATTTTGCATATATTGTTATTCTCTATAATTTTGCATGTATTATTATTCTGTATACACTTGTATATAGTATTTTGTATACCACTGCATATCTATTACCGTCAGTAATACTGCATACATATGCACCATTCTCCATATATTTCAAATATGTCAATTGAGTATGCTGTCAATATTTTCATGTATTTCTTGGTATGTATCCTAACTTGTATATATGTAATCGTGACTTAGGTCACTGGGAGCATACTCTGTAGCGTTTCGCTTATTTTATTCCTTTACCCAAAAGTGCTATGTGTGACGCGCTCATCTTAACCAATCGGTGAAGGCGAGCCTATGACGTCACAAGTTTCGGAAGAGCGCCGGAGCTAAGCGACGCGAGGTAATTCTCTTCTCCCGGCGGCCGAAGTACGATGACGTTGATGGTTAATAAATAGTTTATTTTTGATATAAATGGAGTCGATGTATCATTAAACCTTCTGAATGACTTTTCCTACTTAATTGTTTGAAGTAGAGCGCCCTCAACCGCTCACACCTCTACACTCACGTGAACGTTCACGAAAATGCCAGATGTAATGGATATGATAGAGAGCAACATAGACTGGACTATTTTTCTAATGACATTTGTACTTAGAGAAATGGAAGCTGTAAGAAATAAATCTTTAATTAATTGTCATTTATGAATCTGTTTCAATTTAAAAATTAGAGAAAGAAAAATAACATAATTAACCTATCACTTAAAAGTAATTTACTTAAAATAAATATTACTTAAGAGTAACATATATAAAAAAAATTAATACTTATCTTATTTATTTGTACGGTTTATAATTAAGATCATACTATAGCTTTAACGTCAAGTACATTATTATTGCATTCAATATATTATTATTATTATATAAGGGGGGGACGCGATAAAAATTATGGTTGAAAATTGGGTCGCCAGTACTGAAAGTTTGAGAAGTACTGATCTAAAGGAATTCATGACACCCAAAAGAATGTTGTAGATTACGATAAAGCAGTGCTTCTCAAACTTTCAATATTGCGTCATAGTTTTCATCACGCCCTTCTTCTTACATTAAAAATGTATTGAATGCAATTATAATGTACTTTGATGGTAAAACCACAATACAATAGATTTTAATTATAAACCGTACTAATTATCAAGAGTATATGACAAGCCCAGGGAAGTCACTAGTAATTACTAAACTTGTTTTAATTGAATATCGATAAATTAATTATGGAATACTTTGTGCAGTTTTGATACATTTATAAGTAGTGTGTATTATATCAGTGTGAATGTGTACTTCATTTTCTCTTATATAAGATTGAATTTTACTTTATAATTATTATAAATCGTAAATTATTTTATTAAATGTGATAATTATTTTAAATCTTTTATTTTCGATTTTTCGCGATATGCTCGCCCCCCCCCAAGTAAGGTTATCACACCTTCCTAGGGGGCGCACCCTAGAGTTTGAGAAACGCTGCGATGAAGCTTTTATTTTACCAGATAAGAAATTTAAACATTTCTATGTTCATTTAAAAGTAATTTTGATTTTCTAATGCAAAAAGTCTGAAAGAAATTTGGTTTTAATTATATGTTGCAGGTGTGCAACATTAGTCTTTGGTTACCATTTTAACATGGCCAAAAAGCGTATACTAACCCACAATGAAATTGATAGACAAATGAATAATTCTGACGAATTAAGTGAATTAAGTGTGGATGGTCTTGAATATTCTGATGATTATGTTGATTTTTTACCTGATTGTGTGTCATCTAATGAAGATTCGGATAGTGACTGTGAAAATACTTAGCATACTTATCTAAAGAAGGGATATATTCTTCAGGAACCATAAATAGGAACATAATTCCTAATTCCAAAATTCCTACTGCAAAAGTTTTCAATAAAATGGAACGAGGAGGTTCAATGGAATTTGTTGGGAATTATAAGGATGTAGAAATCTCTGTGACAGCATGGAAAGACAATAAAACTGTAATAATGGCCTCAACATTTTCTGGTGTAAAGCCACTTGGAAAAGTAATGAGATAAGACAAAACTAAAAATCGTGTAGAAATTATTAGACCTCATGTCATCGAAGAATATAACAAACATATGGGAGATGTTGACTTACTCGATAGCATAATAGCTCGACACAAAATATTAATGAGAAGCAAGAAATGGTGTATGATAATTTTTTCATTTGTTATATCTAGTAACCGTAAATGCATGATTACTGTACAAGAGAGGGGAAACTGATAAGGAATCTGAAAATAAAAAAAAATCTAATGAATTTACAAAAATTCAAATCTTAAGTTGCATCATTCTTATGTAAAATGGGGTACAGTCAAAATGCTAAAAGAGGAAAACCTAGTAATACTTCAATAGAACAAATGTTCCAGACTAAAAGATGCAAAAGGACTGCCCAATCCGTTCCATGTAAGGACATTTGTAGAGATGGTATAAATCATTGGCCAAAATGGTCAGAAAAGAGAATACGGTGCAAGTTTCCAAACTGCAAGAGTTACAACACAAACTGAGTGCGAAAAGTATTCAGTAGGACTTTGTTACAACAAAATCAATAACTGCTTTAAAAATATTCATTTTATGTAAGGCTAAAGCAATTTATAACAATGAATAATAAAATCCTCTTATAAAAAAAGTTTTGTAATTTACAGCACTACTGCTCAATGTTGCACTTCTGCAACAAACAAACAAAAATGAAATTCAATTTAAAACTGCTTAATATTTTTTTAAATATTTTTCCCTTTTATTATCACTTGAGAACTAGCTGATATAATTTTTTCATAGAAATTTAAAAAATTGGGAAGCTAAGAGTTAATTTTTTCTCTTTTTTTCACCCTTTAATTTTTTGCGCCGCCAAATCTCTTACATGTGCCTAGCGTGCCTAAGCGAAAAAGCGGGCCTGGGATTCACCATCCCCATACAGGGCCGTTTTTAACCCCACCGGCACCGTAGGCACTTTAAATTGTTACGCCCTCTCCACGCACACAATTTCCAGAGCCCCTCTTTCTCCTTCAGTTTTTACATTGCCAGTTTTGGTTCGTGCGGTATGGATTTCCCCTAGACTCAAACTCTTTTTATTTGTTTTTGCTCCATGGAAAGTCTTTCCATTATCCACTACCTATGGACCTGCCGTGTCCTGGACTGACATCCGCAGCCGTAAGGAAAGGGTAGTGGCATGTTTTTACCATTCCTGTTCATTTCTTACCTTACGGCACCACAAAATTTCCCCCTTTGTAAATTATCACATTTAATTAATGAAATTGTTATCAATTACAATATAGAGTACACGCAATTGTACTAATTGTATCTTTAACTTGTTTATTCTCATTCTTTTAGTATATTTTACTTTTATACATTCTTATTCTTTGTTGAGTCACTCTGTCATTGTACTTGCACAAAGGTTTTCTCCGAGTTTTGATCATTGCAAAATCGTTAATAACATCATTGTAATCAATATCGATTGTAATATCATTTTGAGTACATTGCAACATCAAACTGTTAAGCCTTTTCTTTTCATAGTAGATCTCCTTTCAGTCTTTACTCTCTTGATGGCAGAAATGGTTCTCTCATGATTCATTAGGTGGTACTACGTTCGCTGTAATTTCAATTTTTTTCTGTGTTTCGCCCTCCAATTTTTTGCGCCCTAGGCATGTGTCTAGCGTTCTTAAGCGGAAAAGCGGGTCTACTCCCCATAAACCAACAGATTTTTAATTTTTACCATTAAGATTAATACTCGGTGCTTTCGTCTACGTGATTTTTAGAACGTAATACCCCACCATAAGAGTTCTGTGAACACCACTGCACGTAATTATATATTACTGTGTTTTTTAACATGTTTTAAGGTTATTCGGTAAGTATAATTTTGGACAATAATGTGTTTGAACAAATGAAAACGAACGCCTGATAAAACTGCACTATACACTGTTATTTATTTTTCTTATTGTTGTCCTGAAGGATTAAGACTCTAGAATTAACAGAAAAATAAGAATTTTCTCAATGTATTTTCAATGATTTCACCCTTTTGAACTTTTTAATCACCAGTTATCGATTGGATACATACTGGTTAATAGAGCAATTTTAAATACGTGTACAAGGTGAGAAAGAAAACATCAAAGACATCAGAATCACGTAGAAAAGCAGGACCCCAAATTCCACCTGTTTCGTCAATATTTGTGTGGACTGTAAAACTGGTTAAAGAATAAAAAATCAGTCTTTTTCGCAACGCTAAGCCTACTTTATTCGTGCACCCGCTTTTGTTCGGGTACAGCTAGACAATGTGTCTACCTTTACAAATTTTTTTACAGATGGCGCTACAGTGCGCTGATGACGTAACATTCCGCCCGGCGTTGAAATATACAATATTTCAAAAAATATATTTAAAAAATGCAATTTGCTATGTACAGTTTACAAATGCCTAAATGAATTAAATACAAATAAACACAGCATTCTGAATTAAAAAAAAATACAATATTCAAAAATAGAAAAATACAATATTCTAAGAATATAATATACTTCACATTACAATTTAATTTATATTATTATTTTCTATTGGTAAGATACATATTTTTGAGATAGAACGTGTGAGAACCCCCGTGGCAGTTTTTAGTTTAACGACTCTGACCTTACCGTCAGTTCCATAAATAACCTCCAAGATTCTTGCACTAAATACCCTACGGCAACATTATTTTTCTCGAACTGCCACTTGTTTCTCTGCTGTAAATGATTAAGATAATCATTTTTCCAGCGTTTCCAAAGAGTTTGTACACACTTTGTTGTATACTGCCACCTAGATAGTCTATTATCTGAAATATCTAAAATTGCGGGCTCAGGTATTGCACTGATAGGTCGACCAATTATAAAGTGTCCAGGAGTTAAAACTTTATATTCATTGATATTATCTGACAATGGTACTAATGGACGTGAATTAAGTATACCTTCAATTTGAATTATTATTGTCTCGAATTCTTCGAAAGTTATTTTACTATTAACTAAAGTTCTATAGAGATGGTGTTTGAATGATTTTACCCCTGCCTCCCACAAACCCCCGAAATTAGGAGAACGAGGTGGGATAAATTTCCACTGGATAGCTTCTGAAGTAAAATAATTTGCTAATGTCTCGTTTTTGTTACAAATTAATTTTATGAAACGATTTAATTCTGCAGCTGCGCCTTTAAAATTAGTTGCGTTATCGGACATTAATGTAGAAATGCGGTCTCTACGGGCACATAGCCTCTTCAAAGCTGCAATAAATGCCTCAGTTGTTAAATCAGTCACTGCCTCTAAATGAATAGCCTTTGTAGCCAAGCATACAAAAATCGCAACATAAACTTTTGAAAATATCCCCTTTCTCTGATTTTTAAATTTTATTTGAAAAGGTCCGCAAAAATCCACCCCCAGAGTTTAAAAATGGCGCACTTGGAGTTACTCTCTCTGATGGTAGATTTCCCATTAATTGATCTACCCTAGTAGGCTTCTGTCTAAAGCATGCAATGCAATCATGAACTGTTTTTCGTGCAATACCCTTGCCATTAATGGGCCAAAACTGCATTCTAATTTGATGTACTAAACCCTGAGCACCAATATGAAAAAACTTCTTATGCATATGCTAAAAAAGTAATTTAGTAAATTTATGTTTACTAGGTATAATTATTTGATGTTTTGCTTCAAATGGTAAATCAGCATTACTAAGCCTTCCACCAACTCTGAGTAAAGAATTCTCATCTAAGAAAGGATCTAAAGCCCTTAACTTACTTGTTTTTGAAACACCTTTACCTTTTTTCAAGGCATCGATTTCTGCTTTAAACTCACTTAATTGTGCTATTTTAGCTAAAAATTCCGTACTCCTCTTTATCTCATCTGCAGTTAGATACTTCTCCTTATAACAAGACTCCTTAGCTTTGATGTTATTAATGAACCTAAAAATAAAGCTAAAAATTCTAATTAATTTTATGAAATTATTTGTCACATTAAAGAGTTCATCATAAAAATTTGAAGAACACTCAGTCATTGAAAGAGTCACAGCACATTTTAGTTCATCTCTGTAGGAAGGATCAGGGAAAAAGCTGATTGTCCTCGTATTTATCAGTTTGTAAATCTGGACCCGAGAACCACATTTCGTTCTTTAAAAGTTCATCTACATTGCAGCCTCTAGAAATTAAGTCGGCAGGATTGTCCTTGGAGCTCACATGTTTCCAATGATAGTCCTTTGAAAGTGCTTGGATCATCGCCACCCTGTTGCTGACAAATGTTTTGAGTTTATGAGGTTCAGTCTTTATCCACGCTAAAGCAATCATTGAGTCCGTCCACATCCAAATTTTATGAATAGGTAATTGTAGAATTGGCACAACCTTTTTGACTAATCTCGATAGTAGTAAAGCTGCAGACAGTTCTAACCTCGGTATGGTGAGTGTTTTCAAAGGAGCCACTCTGGACTTGCTGCATAATAATCTAGTTTGAGATTGTCCAGATTCGTTGAAACATTTTATGTAGACAACAGCAGCATAGGCACGTTCTGATGCATCGGAAAAGCCATGTATTTCAATCCGTATTGTTGCAGGAAGTAGAGTGCACCTTGGGATTTTGAAGTTATTTACTTTCGAGATAATTTTTGGTAGAAGTTCATCCACTCTTCCGTTGCATCTGGTGGTAGCTGTTCACTCCAATCTAATTTTATTTTCCAAAGTTCTTGGATGAATATCTTAGCCTTCGTAACAATGGGTCCTATCAGGCCCAAAGGGTCATACAGCCTTGCAATTTCTGAAAGCACGTCTCTTTTTGAGAAGTTGACTTTGTCGCTAATCTTTACTTTGTATGTGAGACAATCCACCTTTGGATCCCATAGCATACCTAATGTTTTCACTGGAGCATCCTGAAATTCCTTATCAAACATATAGGAAGATGCAGATAAATCTTTCAACAGTTCTGGGCTATTTGACACCCATTTGTGTAGCTCAAAACCCCCTCTCTCTAATAGTTGAGATAATCTGGTTTGGAGTTTTTTAGCACCCTCTAATGTAGACTCTCCAGAAAGAATGTCATCCATATAACTATCATTACAAATCACATCTGCTGCGTCAGGAAATTCCGCTTTTCTTCATCTGCTAAGGCAGTGTTTCTCAAACTGTGGGGCGCGCCCCCCTGGGGGGGCGCGATAAACGTACAAGGGGGGCGCGAGCATATCGAAAATAAAAGATTAAAAAAAAATTTATTTACTGGAATGAAGTAAAACAAAATACTTTCTGACATAATAAAAAAAAATTCACATTTACACTAATATAATTTATATATCTGCGATATTACGTCATAAAAAATTAAAGCTACTTCTTTTCAAACCAAAATGAGAAAAAACAAAACCCAGACCCATAATCGAAAAAAAAAAAAAATTTTAGGAAGGTAAAAAAAATTCATCACTGTTATATATTTGTCATCAGATGTAGGCAGCAGAATGTAGCTGCTGCGGTTTGACCTTCGAACTTACTTGTACGGTTAGTTACGTCCCTGCTCTTATGTATTTGTTTTTTCATTTAGGAAAGTTGCAAATAAACTATTTCTGCTGCGATATTTTCCTTGTAAATTATTTTTATGATTTTTGGAAAAGCACAGAGAGCTGAAGGATTACTTGGCCAAGATTTATTTCTATGAGTTATTCCCAAACATATATAAAAAAAAAGCGTAATGAAAAAAACGTTTTACATAATATTTTTTTGAACATCCATATTGTAATAAATACACTTTTATTCCGGAGCTGTCACCCGAGCACAGAGTGCACGAAATCGGTAATTCTGGCAAAACTGTTTAATTGTTACCAATGGCTCTGACTCTATCCTCCTGTTTGACTGTCTTAACGTGTGAACTAAACTATATTTGTCACATATCTCCCTCTTTTTGGGAGTGACAAACGTTTTTTACTATCTTAAGGTACTTGTTTTGACTGAGTTCCCGGTGTGATAACTTTTTTCCGAAATATTTTCTGTGTTCTTGAAAGTAGGTGAGTATATTTTCTCTTAATTAAATTATTCACTGGAATTACGATTTTTATTGTGTACTATAAAAATAATTATAAAAAAAGAGATTGGGGTGGCTCAATAACCCCACTCGACCATTAGTGTCGAGTGCGTGCCTGCTCCAGGTTTAAAACATGTTGAAGTCTTTTCACTTTAAATATTAAAAATAATACAATTATTTCTCATCGGAATTTTATATTATTGTTCATTAAACATCAATTCTAAATGCTAATTCTGTGAGGCTTAAAATTACAGTTCGCTTAAAACTAATTTGAATTTGAGCAATGATTTTAAAAAATCATTTTACATTTTTGTAAACATTGTTGCGCACTTGGCTTTACTCTCCTTAAAATTCAGCGATTATATCAATAATGTTTTATTTTCTTATAAATGAAATCGTGCAAATAGCGGGTATTTCAGCCGGTATACTTTTAATGTATCAGTGCTGCATAGAGTATTTTATAACTAATTAATTAATGCTAAATTAAGAACAAGTTTAATAAGTATTAGCGACTTCCATGGGCTTGTCTTACAGAGCAAATTTTTCAAAGGAATGCTTATGATTAGAAATTGATCCACTGAGTTCTTTCTAAAAAAAAGCTGATATCTATATTTTGCCTTCTAAGCAGCCACCGCATTTTGCAATATGTTCAATTTAAAAATTAGAGAAAGGAAAAAAACATAATAATTATCCTATTAATATTTTTTTGCTTAAAAGCAACATATACAAAATTTAATATTTATGTCATGAATTTGTACTGTATATAATTAAGATTATTGCTTTAGCGTAAAAAAATGCATTATTATTGCATTCAGTACATTATTAATGTATAAGGGGGGCGCGATAAAAATTGTGATTGATAAGGGGGGCGCCAGTTTTGAAAGTTTGAGAAGCACTGTGCTAAGGCCTTTAAGGTCCTGGTAGCTAAAAATGTTGCAGAAACTGTCCCATAGGTTACGGTAGCTAGTTTGTAAGTCTTGACTGGAGCATTTGCACTAGTCTTCCACATAATTCGTTGTAAATCCCTTTGATTAGGATCAACAAGTATCTGCCTGTACATTTTTTTAATATCTGCACTAAACGCGTACTCGTGTTTTCTAAATCTACTGACTATGGAAAAGAGATCTTGTTGAATAATTCCTCCGTTTAGTAAAATGGAGTTTAGAGAAAAACCACTTGTTGTTTTTGCACTTGCATCGAAGACAACTCTCAATGGAGTGGGTGTCTTTTCTGGTTTGCATACGGAATGATGAGGAATGTAATAGTTAATCTTATCTAATGTTTCATTTTTAATCTCCTTCATATGGCCTAAAAGTTCATATTCATTCATAAATTCTTTATACAAAGTTCCCATTGTATTGTTTTTGTTTAATTTTTCCCAAATACCATTTAGTCGTTTGATCGCATTCTCTTTGAAATATCCTAATAATGTTTCTGCATTTTCCTTTATGGGTAACCGAACTATAAATCTTCCCGTTTTATCTCTTTTATAGGTGCTAACAAAATGTTCCTCACAATAAATTTCCTCTTCACTTTTTGTTATTTCCTTAGAATCATCTGGAAGTGATTCCAGTTCAAAGAATTTCTTTACTGTTATATCTAAGCTTGGTTCACTTATTAAACAACAATTGGCTTGTTGTTGTGACTGAGGAAGGGTACCTGTGACTAAGTAGCCAAATTTTGTATTTTGTAAAATTACATTTCCCTCCTGCAAATAATGTTGTTCTGGATTTAAAATTTCAAAAAATAGCTCACTTCCTATCAATATATCTATTTGACCTGGCGTATGGAAATTAGAATCAGCCAGCTCAATTGAAGCTGGAATATTTAAATCCGATATACGTATTTAATTTCGATACAGGAATCGCATCGGTAATTTTAGGTAAAAGTGAAAATTGTACATTGCGTGCAAAAGTATAATCCCGATTTGAAACTTCAATATTAGCTGAATATTTCGAGGCTTGCGTAATTCCGTTAATGCCTGTTATAGATTGGTTTGCAGACCTAAATTTAAATCCCAACTTTCTTGCTATGTCTTCTCTCATAACGCATATCGTAGACGCATTATCTAATAATCCTCTTAACTTAATTCTATATCCATCAGCATTTTAACGAAAATCATGAATGTATTTAATAAAACACATTTATTTCCATAAGTCAAAACCGCCACTTCTGGCTGACCTTCAAACCGAGTAGGATTCGAATTGTTCTCTATCCGCCTTTCCCCTACAGTGTGATTTTTAACTGCAGAGCAAAGTTCAGCAGAATCGTGAAGCAATGAATTATGTAATCCCTTGCAACCACTAACTGTACATTTGTATTTAGACATGCAGGCACCAGAATGAAGTCTGAGGCAATTTATAAAGTTTGTTATTGCTAACAAATTTCTTTCTGCACTCCACAGACATATTTTGAAATGCAATACATTTATAAAGAGGATGAGAATTTCGACATAGAATACAAGGTTTAACAGTTATTTTTTACTATTAACTACCAGCGATTTGGCTTTAGTTGACATTGCAGTATTTTTTATGGATCGTTTTAGTACTAGGAATGCGAGTAATGTTTTCTAACACGGCACTTCTCTCTCTCTCTCTCTCTCTCTCTCTTCTAAAAATTTCATAATAGAATCAAATGTTGGAACTTCTGCTGTTTCCAGAACAACATTATTTGCAGGAGGGAAATGTAATTTTACAAAATACAAAATTTGGCTACTTAGTCACAGGTACCCTTCCTCAGTCACAACAACAAGCCAATTGTTGTTTAATAAGTGAACCAAGCTTAGATATAACAGTAAAGAAATTCTTTGAACTGGAATCACTTCCAGATGATTCTAAGGAAATAACAAAAAGTGAAGAGGAAATTTATTGTGAGGAACATTTTGTTAGCACCTATAAAAGAGATAAAACGGGAAGATTTATAGTTCGGTTACCCATAAAGGAAAATGCAGAAACATTATTAGGATATTTCAAAGAGAATGCGATCAAACGACTAAATGGTATTTGGGAAAAATTAAACAAAAACAATACAATGGGAACTTTGTATAAAGAATTTATGAATGAATATGAACTTTTAGGCCATATGAAGGAGATTAAAAATGAAACATTAGATAAGATTAACTATTACATTCCTCATCATTCCGTATACAAACCAGAAAAGACACCCACTCCATTGAGAGTTGTCTTCGATGCAAGTGCAAAAACAACAAGTGGTTTTTCTCTAAACTCCATTTTACTAAACGGAGGAATTATTCAACAAGATCTCTTTTCCATAGTCAGTAGATTTAGAAAACACGAGTACGCGTTTAGTGCAGATATTAAAAAAATGTACAGGCAGATACTTGTTGATCCTAATCAAAGGGATTTACAACGAATTATGTGGAAGACTAGTGCAAATGCTCCAGTCAAGACTTACAAACTAGCTACCGTAACCTATGGGACAGTTTCTGCAACATTTTTAGCTACCAGGACCTTAAAGGCCTTAGCACAGTGCTTCTCAAACTTTCAAAACTGGCGCCCCCCTTATCAATCACAATTTTTATCGCGCCCCCCTTATACATTAATAATGTACTGAATGCAATAATAATGCACTTTGACGCTAAAGCTACAATAGACGATCTCAATTATAAACCATACAAATTAGTAACATAAGTATTAAGTTTTGTATACTACTTTTAAACAAAAAAAATAAATAAAATAATAGGATAATTATTATGTTATTTTTCCTTTCTCTAATTTTTAAATTGGACATATTGCAAAATGCGGGGGCTGCTTAGAAGACAAAATATAGATATCAGCTAAATATAGAAAAATGACTCAGAGGGTCAATATCTAATCATAAGCATTCCTTATAAAAACTTTGCTTTGCAAGGCAAGCTCATGGAAGTCGTTAATACTTATTAAACTTATTCTTAATTTGGTATTAAATAATTAGTTATAAAATACTCAGTGCCGCACTGATACATTAAAAGTATACCGGCTGAAGTGCCCACTCTATGTACGAGTTCATTTATAAGAAAATAAAACATTATTGATATAATAGCTGAATTGTAAGGAGAGCAAAGCCAAGTGTTCGACAATGTTTACAAAAATGGAAAATGATTTTTTTAAAATGGTTACACAAATTATAATTAGTTTTAAGCGAATTGTAATTTTAAACTTCACAGAATTAGCATTTATAATTGATGTTAAACAGTAGCGCACACAAGAATTTTTCAAGGGGGTGAGGGGGTCCGGGGTCGAAAGTGCACCAATCTTGTATCAGGTTCCTTTTGATTTTGTCGATTTTCAGGAATAAAAAACAGTAAAAAACTACTATTGAATAAATACTGATCATTAATTAATAAAAATAATCATTAATAACAAATACTTAATTAAACTTTGCGTACTATATACTTAGAATTATAATCAATCGGAAAAAAAAATCAAGGGCTTTGGGGGATCTGGACCCTCGGACCCCCCTTGTGTGCGCCACCGATGTTAGATAATGAACAATAATATAAAATTCCGATGAAGAATAATTGTATTATTTTTAATATTTAAAGTGAAAATACTTCAACAAGTTTTAACCCGGGAGCAGGCGCGCACTCGATACGGTTGAGTGGGTTTATTGAGTCACCCCAATCCTTTTTTTTTATAATTATTTTATTGTACACGATACAAATCGTGATTCCAGTGAATAATTTAAGAACGTTTACATACCTACTTTCAAGGACTTTTCAATTTTTCTTTGGTAACAAATAAACAGTTTTGCCAGAATAAACGATTTCGTAATCTGTGTGTCCCACGCAACCACTTCCGGGTAAAAAGTATATTCATTATGATAATATATATGTTACTGCTAAAAAAATTGTGTAAAACCTTTTTCATTATGCTTTATATGTTTGAGAATAGCGCAACAGAGAAATACATTACTTACAACTTCTTTAAATGAGAAACGAACACATAAGAGAGGGGTCATAACTAACTTAGAACATCAAACAGATTACAGCTATAATGTGCAGTATTTCAAAAATAATGACAGTGATGAATTTTTTATGTTCCTAAATTTTTTCGATTCTGGTTCTCGGATCTGTTTTTCTCTGAAAGAGTAGTACCATAAAAAAAAAGCGTAATAAAAAAATCTCTCATCATGGGATTACAGCAATAGAATAAAAGTTTTTTTATTTGGTTATAGGATCAAAGATAGCTAATTATAGGTATTGAAGTTTTTATTTTTGTGGACTTAATATCGCGCGCGCGCTTATAAATTATATCAGAGTAAAAGTGCATTTTTTTTATTATGTCTGAAAGTATTTTGTTTTAATTAATTCCAGTAAATTAATTATTTCTTAAATTTTTTATTTTCGATATGCTCGCGCCCCCCTCGTAAGGTCCTCACGCCCCCCCAGGGGGGCGCGCCCCACAGTTTGAGAAACACTGCCATAAAGGAAAATGCAGAAACATTATTAGGATATTTCAAAGAGAATGCGATCAAACGACTAAATGGTATTTGGGAAAAATTAAACAAAAACAATACAATGGGAACTTTGTATAAAGAATTTATGAATGAATATGAACTTTTAGGCCATATGAAGGAGATTAAAAATGAAACATTAGATAAGATTAACTATTACATTCCTCATCATTCCGTATACAAACCAGAAAAGACACCCACTCCATTGAGAGTTGTCTTCGATGCAAGTGCAAAAACAACAAGTGGTTTTTCTCTAAACTCCATTTTACTAAACGGAGGAATTATTCAACAAGATCAATTTTTTGAAGAATTATATTTATTAAAATTATATCTGATAGATCATTCTGCTCATATTTCAAAACTTTAAGTGTTCTAATGTTTCTATTGATGCAATCCATTAAAGCGCGCAGTTCTTTGGCTGATTCGCTATAAATTTTTTCATAATTAATTATCTCAAGGACATGAGAATCTATCAACTGCCGTTTGTTTTCGTAACGATCTTCTAATGCTGAAAAGAGAGAATCGAAACTATCGCTAGGTGACTCCAATAGCTTTGCTTCTCCTTTTAGAGATGCTCGAAGATAGTATAGTTTTTGCGAATCATTCAATTGCTCATTACTACTTATTAAATTAATAAATTGATTTTTGAAATTAGAAAATTCTGCTATTACACCAGAAAATTCTGGCAATGGAATTTGAGGTAAGCGGATACTATTTTTACCATTGTCATTTAAATTAATGTTTACATTTTCAGAATTTTTCAAAGAATACATTAAAAGTTTGAGACCTACCTCTGTTGTCTCGATCCGTTGATTTATATCTTCAATGTCCAGCTGAATGATTTCCAAGCTTTCGAAAATTTCTATTTCACAATAATCTTCAGCTATTTTATCTAGATTTATCTGTAATTGCTCAATTTTTTTGAGTTTAATTTCGATTTCAGTGACACTAGTATCCTTTGACACTGTCTTCTCCGAGGTAAAAGCCTCTCACGTAGTTAAAGTTCCTTTGATTGAATCTTTTAAACGATTCAATTTCTCTTCAGTAGTTACGTTGGAGTTATTTTTATTTTTCGATTTTTTATCCATTTTCTTTGGCTTCGTAGGACCAATGTTTCGTCAATATTTGTGTGGACTGTAAAACTGGTTGAAGAATAAAAAATCAGTCTTTTTCGCAACGCTAAGCCTACTTTATTCGTGCACCCGCTTTTGTTCGGGTACAGCTAGACAATGTCTACCTTTACAAATTTTTTTACAGATGGCGCTACAGTGCGCTGATGACGTAACACCACCCTCAAGTGATAAAGAGATATAAAAATAAAGCAAAGATACAAAACAAAATGCAACATTAAGTATTTTATTACACAAAAAAGTAGGACAATAGGCCTTCGAAATACTCCCCATCGGTATTCATAAGCGATTGGTTCCTGTGTTGCATAGATTGGTGAACATTTTGAAAAATACTGAATGTTTCTATTATAATAGCAGCAGCGATGGAAATTCCAGATTCATTTCAAAATCTATTGACGTTTCGCAGATAATGACTATTGTGGCGCCCCACAAATAAAAATCAATTGATCTTGGGGGCATGTGACGGGACCACCCAATCCATCTATATCCGAATTTCCTGTCCAAATAATCCCGTACAGAAAATCCATGAGATGGAGCCCATCGTGTTGAAACCACATTTGGCGTCGAACAAGTGCTATAACAACGGTCAGCAATTTCAGAACTTCTTCGAGAAAAATGAGGTACTTGTGAGTGTTCAATCGAGGTAGTAAGATGTATTGGCCGACTAGTTACCATGATTCCCGCTCACACATTAACAGCAAAGCGATGTTGTGCAACAGCTGGTCTGATTCCTTTTGGATTGCATATGACCCACATATTCAAGTAGTGAGTATTGAACATTCCCCTCCCCCAGATGTAAAGGACACTTCATCAATGAACAAAACTGAATATAAGTATCAATCGGACATAATTTTTTGAAACCACTTTGCAAACGCAACAACACATCCTGGATAATCTGCCATCTATAGTTCCTGGACTCTAAAAATGAAAGCCTTCGCTGTGCATAACGTGCCACGCGTATGATGTGGATGCAAGTGCATGTACACCTAACGCCAAGAATTTGGTCCAGTGGCGCACACAAGGGGGGTGTCCTGGGGTCCGACCCCCCCAAAAAGCCCTTGATTTTTTTTCAGATTGATTATAATTCTAAGTATATAGTGTGAAATTCAATTAATTACTTGTTATTAATGATTAATTTTACTAATTAATGCTAATTATTTATTCAAAAATTAGTTTTTTACTGTGTTTTGTTCCCGAAAATCGACAAAATCAAAAGGAGCATGATACAAGAATGGTGAACTTTTGACCCCGAACCCTCCCCTTGAAAAATTCCTGTGTGCGCTACTGATTTGGTCCATACCATTGAACCAGCTCGGCTATTCGTATTGGTTACACTCGCCGGGTACGCTGCATTGGGGAACTCTGAAAAATCCACATTTACACAGGTTCTAATGCCCATGAGTGAATATTTCATTTGGTTTTTGCCTCGTTGAAAATCTTTCCTGGAACAGTCATACAGCATCGCGTCTATTTCCATTAACTGGACCAAAAACGAAATGAATATTGTCTCACTCGAAACGCTCATGTGAGACGATTCATATTCATCTCACTCAGTCGCTCACCTCAAAGAGAAACGCACGTGCTGACTTCGAGAGCTCGTTTATCCATTTGAGACCCTCAGTGTAGGATTAAACGACATGGAAACCCCTAGACAGTCGAATTATCGGGGCCCTGTAGCCTAATAATTTATTACACATTTTAGGAATATATTTCATTGCACGAATAAAATAAATTATCAGCAAATTAAAAAATATATAAATAAACAATCATTTATTAGAATCTGAAATAAAAAATAACTAAATATTTGGTTTTCTCAATTTTTTTGGCCGTGAATTCTTTTAGAACATCTTGGAATTCTATGCTCTGCAAGACGTCGTATTCAATGGCCATAATAGCAAGGGAGTTCAGTCTTTCTTCTGCTATTGAAGATCAATGACAGTTTTTTAGCATCTTTAATTTTGAAAAGCTTCGTTCACAAGAAGCATTTGTTATCATAAGACACCTGTATACTTTTAATGCTGTCATAACATTAGGAAACGTTGATTGCTGCAAGTTTTTGAAAGTAAGTTTGTATGCTGGCACTGTTCTTTATTTTTATAATTTTCTATTTGTAACATGAAATGCTTAAAATAAACCATTTCACCTGCGAATTCGATGTCCACAAGGTAATATTCTCTAAATATATGGGCAGCTCTTTTTTCTCATTTCTGAACTTCTCTTAGTGGGAAATAAACGAGGAACCCAATTAGAAAACATATTTTACCATGTGCTTCCAAATGATGGGAAAGTTCTTCATACAAATTATCTAATATAGGTAGATAAGTTTGAATTTTCACTTCCTTGAAGCACAACATTTTTTGCATCACCGCCATCGTAATGTCATTTAAGGTTATAGACCCAGACAGTAGCGCACACAGGAATTCTTCAAGGGGGGGTCCGGGGTCGAAAGTTCACCATTTTTGTATCATGCTCCTCTTGATTTTGGGGAGCAAAACACAGTAAAAAACTAATTATTGAATCAATAATTAGCATTAATTAATAAAATTAATCATTAATAACAAATAATTAAATTTTACGTACTATATACTTAGAATTATAATCAATCTGGGAAAAAATCAAGGGCTTTGGGGGGGTCGGACCCTCCCCCCCTTGTGCCATTGGTCCCAGAATATCTACAGCAGCCCTCATAAAAGGATTTTCTTAACTGTTTTTTAGTACAATATATTTGAATCCTTTTGGTACAACGTCTCAACGTTAGCTCCAATCGATGATGAAATGAAGTTAGAGAGAGAGTCTTCTTAATACCTCTTTGATTTCATTTTCACCTTTATAATTTCTGATATCCGAGACATTCTGTGGCTTCATTTTCTGAAGGCAGCTGTTCAAACTCTTAGTCATCAAAATGGAACTAGCAGCCTGAAATTCGATGGCATACAGAAAAGCTTTTAAATCTTTAGTTTGAATATGTCTGCTGTGTCTTATGATCCTTGGCTACATCGGCGGTTGAAGTATCTTGGACTTTTTTCTGTAGGTTACGTAGGAAAATCAGCTTGAAATTTCTGCAGCTAATTCCTGTACACTTCTGTCAGGGTTTTTTGTCTTCTTCCCTTCAATTTGTCAACAAATAGAAATTCACCAAATAACAACTCAGTATTATGCCCAATTATTCATATCATAAGATTTGTATAATCTAGCTATAGAAGGATTTATTTTCAAAATTTTCACTGGGAATAATTTTTTTAAAATTTTTTTTAATTATTTGCGTTAAATTTAAGGGGTTTTCTAATTTTAAAAGATGGTAGAAACATTTTTAGGACCGTATAATTTGCATTTATAATCAATATTACGTGAAGAGCAGTATTATTATTACTCATCGTGCTTAATAGTAATATATATCATGTTACTCCAACCTTTATCATTGAAGAATTCTACAAAATATGCTTCTTGATCCATAGTTACAAATATAAAAGTTTTCCCCCTGCTGAAGATTATAATTAATAAATAATTGAAGTTCCCAGATTAGGATTTCAAATTTTGCAAATTAAACAATAACATCTAGAATGTTTATCATTTTTTTCAAATTTGCTCAGCTTTATATTTGCAACATAAAAGTAAATTTCCTTTGAATAAGAAAATGGAGCGCTTTTTGAACTCCCAAATTAGAGCCATAATAATTTGATGAAAGAAAATGACAAAATTATGGTAGTATAGTTAATTTCTATTCAATTAAAAATGGTTGCGCACAATAACAAAAACTGTTATAAGTTAGTCAACCAATTGAAAGATTTTCAAAATGAATTCCAGTAGCATATTTACTGTTAATAACTAAATAATAATAGCTAGTACATTCACTCTTCATACAGGTGAATTGAAAAATATAAGAATCAAGATTGAAGAATTAAAAAAAAAATTAAAAAGGTCCAACTCTGAAATATATTGAATAATCATAAGTAGGTTGCAAATTATATTAACAATTTAGTAAATAAAATAATGAAGTCAAACTTATAAATATTGCCAAATTTTGTATTTCTCAGGCTCATCTGAAAAAAGTGATAGAATACGGAAAAAAAATAAAAACAAAATTTAAGAGAATTCAAAAATAGATTTGTTTTTATCAATATTTCTAATATGCAAAAAAATACTTTAGCATCAAGTTACAAACTGGAATTTCGAAACGAAAATATGTCATAACAATCTCTAAAAACTACACAAATGATAATTTATTCAGAGATAAACATACAATCATATCACCAGGACTATAAAAAAATACTTCACAAATATTTTTTTTTTAAAAAAAGTCTTCAGTGAATTCCAAAAGAATCATTTTACAGTTTCAACATAGCAAATTTTCCAAATTTAGATCTTTCTGCTTTTGTGCCACATCACACATACATAAACAAACTCTTTCTCATATAAATCAATGTTGCTGTTATTTGTTAGAGATGATAAAAGGGAGTTTGAAACTCCCTAAAAATTTTTTGGAGAAATACAATCTCAACAGTAAGGATTTATATAAGGAAAAAACAAACACTAACTTATAATTAAAATGGTTATATTTTCAGTTAAAGAGTGAAATTTTTTAAGTGATTCAAAATTACAGCATCAATTAAATTAATCTACACTTCTTTCACTTTCATAGAACAAATTTTATCAAGAAGAAAGGCTTAAAAACAGGGATGATGGCAATGTGATATGTGATATTAAAAAAGAACTGCATGCAATGATTAAAAACACAGAAAATATCAATTTTCATATTTATTTACTGTAATACTTTATGAAAACTATTTACAATATATAAAATAATTTATTATAGTATGATAGGTTTTCTTAAAACCTATACTTTCAATCATCCATTGAAAATTTTGTCCTTAATGGAAGAACTGGGGTATTATAATCTTTGCTGTTATTTCTTAATGCATTAGCACAGTGAGTCAGTTGAAGAGCAGCATCAGGGTGTGCTGATCCAGGAAGTAAAGTACATTCTCGATCAAGAATAGTTGCCATGCCTTCGAGAAGCTCATGGAAACCAAATGACAATGCCGCTCTTCTTAATCGATTTAGCTCCTAGTATAAAAAACAAAAATTTTTATTATAAACATGCAATATATAACAAGCAATTTGAAACCAAATGTGTTTGTTGACAAAAAGAAAAAAAATTAGTTTCAGTGCGTATGCAATACACATACTTTAAATAACAGTAAAATTAATTATTAAAAATTTAATAATTAAAATTTGATGCCATAATTGCATATCTCTTAGAAGCCATAACTTAATCCAAATACAAATTTCTAAAATATACTTAATGAGAAATTAATTGACAAGCATTTTTGTAACAAATAAAGCCTATATATATATATTTTAAATATACGTTCTTGTTCACTTTTTATATACTTCCAATGGAATACAGATATATTTGTTTGATACTCAATTCTCTTTTTAAAAAACATTGTATATATTTTACAAATAATGGCACCAAATTATTACCTTGTAAAAATTCTGAGTTTTTTCAGGCAGCTTTCTAGCATGTCTCAAAATCTTCTGTATATCTGCCTAATAGGAAGAAAAAGATGCCAAAATTATTCCCAATTTTTTTAAATATATAATCCTCTTTTTTTAAACAGAAATTTAAAAATAAGCAAATATATTAAATAGAAAGAAATGTTGAAATAATTTTTTTGACCATTAAAACCTTAACAAATTCATAAGCATGTTCCTATTTTTTAACATTTTCCTACTAAACATTCATAAAATATAAATTTCTTGTTTACTTGAAGACCCGATTGTCTAATCCAAACAACACAGTTTTGGGCGTAGCTTCTTTTTTCAGATGGTTTAATAGGAAATGTAGGTATGTCAGATTCTGGAGCCAGCTCAACCGTTCCCATATTAGTAAAACTACCAAGCCACGGTATGACATCAGGCCCTGAAAATAAAAATACATTATGCAATTTTTTACAATTACAGGAAGTATATAAACATCACAAAATACATAATAATTTCAAGAGTTAAGCATTTTTAAAGCAAATGGTATTTCATTTCAAGAAAATATATTATAATAGAATAAATACCAATATTTTTTCAAACTCTTTTTCCAAATAAAAAGTAAATATTTGTAAATTAGAAATGGAAGAAGACAAAAATATTAAAAATAATTCAATATATGCAATAACTTTAAAAAATGTATCACACAATAAAAAATATTTAAACTCTCTTGAACATTTATACTTCTTCAACTAAGAGAAGAAATTTATTTCATTCCTAGTTTTAAAATATACTCATATGAAATCAATACAGCTCATATTTCCAGCATAAATAAAAGTATGGTATAGCGCAACATTGATTCTGAAACATTTCAGTATGAAAGAAATAACTAACAAAATGATATTCAGTAGTCCATATTTGACTTACAAGACATTTCATATTATGATGCATGACACAGTTGCAGTTCTGTTCATTAAGAGAAGTCATCATGCTTATTCACCAAAACATTATATGAACATTTTTATTATTATAAAGACAACCACATTAATTCGAAAAATAAACTTATATTTCCCCTCTTATCATAAACTGTATCATGTGACACAAAGTGTCAGCATCAATATGATTCACTTCCAAACTGAGGGATTTATCGCTGAAGTGATTCATCAAAGAAACAATTTGGTTTGATAAAGCTGAGCTCCAAGTTGAAAAGGTTATTTAGGTTGTCCATTTCCTCATTACTTCTTCCAGTAATTTTTTTCATAAAGCTGACCATACATACATTATTTTCATTACATAATTAAATCAAAATTTTGTATATTACTACTGCTAGATATAAATGATTCAAAAATTTTGAAATAATGAACTAGCCAATATCTGACTTATTTTCGTATCAGTTTTGAATGTTTTGATTTAACTTATTCATTTATAAAGTTGATTGAAAATTAAAATTTCAAGGCATAAAGAAAACAAAAATTTTAAAAACTTTTAGATCTAGAAAATAAGAGTATATATAGCATAAGACAACATATATTTAGAAAAATTATATAGTTAAAACTCAAATAAATTTTGATCATTATATTGATAAAAAAAATTAACAAAAAATTAGATATAAAAAAATCAGGGTAACGAAAAATAATTTAAGAAATCTTTTATTTTATACAAAAAATCTAGCTTAATTCAAACCACTTCCAAATATATAAATTAAATATTAATACTTCATATCAATCACTATATATATGTGATGCTTTTTTTTTATTTTTATACCATTTAAAGATTGGAATGAATTACAAATACTTTAGGTAAGTTTTATAGCTTTAACAGGGTGGAGATGGGGATTTAAAATTTTTAATTTTCTTTTTCCTATTTATTTATACAATTTCTTACACATACATGTACGAAAAACAGCAAATAAATAAAAGAAAATTTAAAAACTTCTTATTGTTTAAAATAACAGACAAAAATGTTTTTCATTAGAAAAATAAGTAACAGCATGTAAATCCTTTTATAATTCACTAGATTTTGAAAAAGCTTCAATGAACACTCCTAAAGCTTTTTTTTTCTTTTTGAGTAGCTCAATTATTTATGATTAGGGGCATATTATACATCCTACATTTAGACATAAAACAAAATTTAGATTTTTGATTCATAAAAAGTATCTAATAAATTACAACAAATTTTTAATGTTTAATTATTTTTTAATGAAATTACCATTAAAAACAGAGTTAAAAAGTTAATTTAAATAATATAATTTTTGTTACCAGGCTCAAATGCAGATAGCATCAAATTGGATTTCTTCTTACTATCAGCCCATGAATATAACATGCCATACCAATCACCACTGAAAAAAGGGAGGTGAAGTTAATAAAAACTGTACAATTATAAGTTTTAATGTTTCTGAAAATATGATAAAAAAATACTAAGCAAAAGGTATTCCCAACACTTCTCTACTTAAACAATGCTGATATATCATTAAACTTTACCAGTCAAATGATTTATGAATGATATTTTCTTATATTTTCATAATTATTTTTGATAAATCAGCCTGTATATTTCACACGCAAAAAAAATATATTCATTTTCTAAAAATTTGAATGATTATCTTTAATGTTGATATAAATTAATTTTAAGTAAATAAAGTGCAGATACTTAATTTATAAAAAGAAAAATCTATGACATCATTACAAGTAATGAGTATAATCCTTAAAATGTTTTTAAAATTCATTTTTAGATGAATAATATGAAGTAATATGCACTGTCCAGTCACATTAATGTGACCACCTGTCAAAAGCCAAAATAACCCCTTTTCACACAGGCGACTGCTGTGAGACATGCAGGAAGAGAATCAATTAAGTTCCCGAAATTATTTACTGGGACGTTAAGCCAAGCCGACTCCAGTGCCATGGCCAGCTGCACTATATTACACAGGAAAGGTTCCATGGCATAAACAACCCAATAGAGATGGTCGAACAGATTCTCAATTGGGTTTAAGTCAGGTGAGTTTGCTGGCCAGGGGAGAACAGTAAACTCATCCTGGTACTCTTCGAACCCTGCACATACACAGCCAGTATGACACTTTGCATAGTCCTGCTGGTAGATGCCATCATCCTGGGGGGAAACAATGCAGCACATACAGGGGTGGACATGGCCTGCAAGGACAGATGCGTACTTGTATTCATCCATTGTGCCTTCCACAATGATAAGTGAACCCAGAGAATGCCAGAAACATTCCCCAGACTATAATGCTCCTACCTCCAACCTGGCCTGTTCTGGCAATGGTTGCAGAGTGTTTGCTTTCAGAGGTTTCATGCTGTAAATGCCAATGTCCATCTGTGTGATGGAGTGTAAAACGTGATTCATTGGAAAACACTACCTGTCACCACTCAGTGGATGTCCAGTTGTAGTACCGATGTGCAAATTCCAGCCTTTGTTGCCAATGAACAGCAGTCAGCATAGATGCATGAACCAGGCGTCTGCTTCGGAAGCCCAGATGCAGCAATGTTCGCTGAACAATAGTTTGGGAGACACTGTTGGTGGCCCCTTGTTCATCGGGATCTACGCTGAGTCAGTTGCTCAATGGTGGCACGTCTATTCACCCGAATGCATCTCCGCAGCCCTCATTCTCCTCTGTCATCTATGACCCGTGGTGCACCCCATTTGTCACGTGGCTGATTTTGGACAGTCTCAATATACTATATACAGTATACTTTTACCACAGCAGCATGTGGACAGTTCACAAACTTAGCCGTTTTGGAAATGTTTCTACCCTTGGTCCAAAAGCCAGTGATCATGCCCTTTTGGATGTTGGATAAATTGCTCCATTTCTGCAATAATTGTAATGCTTTCCGAAGCCCTCACACACCCTTTATAAACCCTGAACTGCACTGTGCTGCATCTGCCTTCTGTGATTGGTTACTTAACTTTAATGTCGAAAATATGCGGTGGTCATATTAACGTGATTGAAAGAAAAAAATAGTGAAATCCATTGCCGTAATTAAACTTACTCAAATGTATTTAAAAATATTGTCATATTAAAATGAATGAAACAATAGGGATTAAATATTTTATTTAGGCAAAAACTTTTAATATAAAAGACTTATTGTTTAGTATTTTGACTCATTAATCTATGTCCTTCAGATAGGAACCAGAGGTAATTATAAAACAAAAAGATATGACAAATTCAATTTTCTTTCATGTAATGTACTATAATAAAAGCTAAGAAGGGAAAAATTATGTTTGCACCATTTATCAATTAAGATTTTACAATTTTTTTTTTAGTTCATTCATCAAAAATTCTAATCAAAATTTATTTCAAACCACAACTTTAAGTAATTTCATATGTTACCACACAATTGAAAAATTATAATACAGAACCAACAAATACAGTGAAATCAGTTTAATGCAAAAACGCTTAAGATGAAATATTGGTTAACACAAAATAATACCACGATCCCAACAAACTACTGTATATTTTCATGTATTTTTTTCTCCTAACACGAAACAAAAATCATTCAGCATGAAAAAATTTCCCTTCTGGGGATGAACAAGATACAAAAACATCAACTGTGCAGGCAAGATTTAAGAGGGTTATGAAATGAAAGAGAGGTAGTTTCACGTTTTGTAGAAAGGAGGCCAACTTGATTTTGAAATACCTTCAGAATAGCCTGTGACAAGCAAATTTTGTTTATCTAAGCTATTGTCACTTCCACCCCTACAAATACCACACAAAAACATCTCACATCACATCAGTTTGCTTTGGAATTCGGTGATAGGTACATCACATTGTGAGTAAAAATCAGTGAGTTTGGTTTGTGTGTGTGTGTGTGTGTTTTTTCCCTATTTTAGAATTTTTTTATATATATGAGTACAATGACAAAGAACTCAGGGAGGAAAGAAAATAGCTATTTTGCATAAAATGATGACAGAGCTTCTTAAGGCTGATGATCAAAGTAGAACTACAAAAAGTTCTTTTAAATTTTGCTAAGTTATTGTGAATGTTTTTATTTCATTGATTTTTAATGAAAATACAAATATATATTTATCAATGTAAATAAAATGTACTCTAATAAACTTAATTTTGTTGAATATATGTTTGTTTCTTGCAATATCCTTTTACATGAAATTCTTTCAACACGAAAAAATATTTCAGTCCCTTCAGTTTCGTATTAAACGATTTTCACTGTAATGTATTTCTGTTCATTATGTCAGTAATCACTTTAAAGATCTTTTATCAGAATTTTAAAATTTTCATTAAATAATAAATTAGCATTATTCATACAAGGAATTCTTACCCCAAATGACATATAGCTACCATTCCTTCGACTCTCAAACTTCCATGCAATAAAACACAAAATGAAGGCTGCTTGCCATCTTCATTTGCAGTCTCATCTTCATTATTTTCTGAGCTTTCCAGTTTTATAACAGGTGGTTTTATTTCATCTAAAAAATAGCTTTTATTACTTCTGACTTAAAAAAAAATATGATGTTAAGTGATATACTTTAAAAAATTACCTTTATTGCTTTGTAATGGCAAAATTAAATGTCTTGAATGTGATGGAGGACTTGATACATCTCCGATACTGATAAAACCACAAATTACAATGTTATCTGACATTTCTGCTTTGACTAACTCAAAGTCCCGAGCTTTAGAAAATGGTTCAGGAGGAGGTGATAAGGCAACATTGGATGTCAGTGTGCCACAATGAAGAACACCATAAAAAGGTTTATAATACATCTCTGATAATTTCATGAACATAGTCTGAATGCTTTTAAAACTTATAGCCCCTTCAGGAACAAACACTTGCCCTCCTCCACCACTAATATCAATTAATTTTTGATAAATTGGAAGAGCAGCTTGGAGATATGGATCAGTAGAATTGGCTATACACATAATATGCAACTTGCATGGAAATGGAAAAGGTAGTGGAAATGTGCTATCTTCTACTCCTCTTTCTGTTATTGAATAATGATTTTCTATATCACTCTTTATTGATTCAATTTCCGGTCCAATGACTCCATCAGTTACTATGATAACCTAAAATATCAAAGAAAAGGAGTACTTTTAGGTTCAAGTGTAGTATAGGGGGACCCCTTTGGATTTGGCGATTTTTCTTCAGATTTTTCGATTTTTATCTAAATGTCATGGTGAGATATCGAATTCATTCTTAAATAAATAATACCGAAAAATGTACCTTGGCGACCACTTTTAGTCACCAAAATAAAGGACTACGTCAAGTGGCCTCCCTATACTACACTTGAAACGTACTCTTATATTTTTAAAATCGCTTAGTGGTCCTAAATTTTAATTTAAATTTGTTTCTTAATTTACATAAATGTAATATAAAGCTACAATAATAATATACACTTTTATTTTCAAAAGATAATTAAAAAACTTAAAAATTACAATATTCAAATTAAAAAATTATCATAATATTCTCACATTTGGGTAACGTTTAGAAGAGGTAGAAACAATCTTCACAAAACTTTAATAGCAAAATTAAATATTTATGCTGTAAGATGGTACATAATAAGAGCTCTAGGAAAGAACGTTTTTTTATTTTTATAAATTTATACCCTATATTGTTTTTATTCAGTTGCATAAAAGCTTGTTTTAAAATATGTTTCAAATATTTTTAAAGTTTATAAAATAAATAATCATTTATATAATTTTAGCATTAACATACAAAAATGTAATGAATATCAATAGTGATTCATATAATGTCTCAAATAAGAAAATAATGTAGTACATTTTAATTAAATCCAGAAACTCATGCATCCTATAGTAATTTCAGTAGATCAACATCAGTGGAATAAGTTAATTCACTTTGGCAAATTTCATTTGAAGCATAAAAACTAATTACAACATTGAATATATCATAAAAAACACATTTCAAAACATGAAATAAAAATAAGATAGTTTTGTCCAATTCTCATGTTAAAACTCATATGTATTATTACAGAGAAATATGTTTAATGTGAAAATGCTTAAGACGAAATATCGGTCATCCCGAAATAATACAATAGTCCCGACAAACTATGATGTATTTTTCTGCATTTTTTTCTCTTAACAAGAAATGAAAATCACTTAACAGGAAAAAATTTCTCTTATGGGAATGAACAAAATACGCAAAACACCATCTGCATAGGCAAGATATAAGAGGGGTGGTTTCACGTTTCATAGAAAGGAGGTTAATTTTGCTTTGAAAAACCGCTGGAATAGCATGTGATATGAGCTAATTTTGTTTATCTTAGCTACTTTCACCCTCCACCCCTACAAACACCAAACAAAACATCTCATCAGTTGGCTTTAGAATTTGGAGACTACATCGCAATGTGAGTACAAAACAATGAGTTTGGTTCATGTTGTTTTTTCTCCCTATTTTAGAAGAATTTTTTACAAACACAATGGCAAAGATCTTAGAGGAAATCTGAAACTATATTGTTTCAGATTTGGTAAGGAGTGAAAGCAAATGAAGTTTAAAATAAAATAACACAAACAAATTGTTGAAATTAGAAATACAAGTGTACTTCTTTAAAATACCAGACCTTTATATAAAAAAAAAATGTTCATATATAGATGCAATAATCTAACATTTATTTCCCTCAAAGTATTTAATTGTTGGTTTCTTTGCACATTTCGCCCAATATTTCTGCCATTGTCATAAGAAAGTCTCATTTAAAATGGTATACAATTAGCCCATCACATTCTGCATGATGTCTTTTCTGGATTGAAATCTGGTTCCTTTTTTATGTTTTTTTTTCAGGGAGGTTTTAATTCTTATTATTTTTCTAGTTCCTTGAAATCATCAAGCTTTATACAGAATTTACTCAAGTAGTGTTGTTAAGTTTTTCTATTAATTTCTTTCAAAAAGAGAAATCTAACAACACATATTTTCTCAGTGACTGCCAATTTCTGCACAAGTAGGAAAAAATTCATACATATCACACACATATGTACATCAAATTATGCCTCCTAACTTTTATTCTTTGCAAGCAAATGAAAAAAAAAATTATGATTTGATAACTTTTGAATATGAACCATACTTAAAATGTAGATAAGATTTATTCAATAACAGATTCTTAACTCATTCAAAACAATTCTTAGTTTTTATCATAAGTGCTATTGGCTTTCATTAGCTTAGAAATTAGGAGGTTAAGTGTTGCCAAATGCTAAACACAAATATAGCTGAATTTGGGTTTTATGTATGATGTACAAATGCAATTTTTTTTTTTTTTTTTTTTTTTTACAGAATAAGAATACTTTTTAGTGAAAAATTGATGTTGAAGGATTTCTCACTGATAAAATTTTTAAGTTGAAAAATGCTGATGAAACTGTAAGGTACAAAACACTCGTAAATCTAAAAAGTCCATAAGTGCTTTTTTTTGTTAAATTGAAAGGATGTTGGTGGAATCAGCAAAGTTATGTCATACAAACAAAGCTACAAGATGTATAGCATATACCAAAGCTGAGAAGCTTTATTCATTTCTTCTGTAAAGTTAAGATAGAATTCCAAGAACCAGTAAAATTATAATAACTAATAAAGCAATTCCAGCTAAGTCAAGACTTTTTTTTTAAGTTAAGAGACACTTCCTTAAAACAGCAAAGCTGCATGATACACTTTGTAAATTGTAAAGTTTGAAAAGTTTTCCAGTCAAATTACAAGCAAGAAATTAAAATTTAATGCAAATGAAAACTTCTCCAAATTTAAGAATAACAAATAAATCATTTGATTATATCCTTAATATACTTTAAAAAAAAACAGTTGTTTCAAGAATGAACATGGCAGGTATTTATAACATAAACATGGAATATTGGCTGCTATTGAAAATACAGTTCATCCTTATCAAACACTAGAAATTTTTTTTTAAAATTTAAAAATTGCAGGAGTATTTCAATAGAGAAGTCATAAAATATGTATCTATTACAAAAAGTGCTTGCATACATTTTAATAGTGTGCTATGACACACAAACATCTAAGTTTTATGATTTAAATTTTTTATACAAATCAAGTTGTTTCATAAAAATACAATTCATAAGTCAGAATATCTAGTTTAACCTGTTCAGAACTAAGCGATTTTTTCAGTTAAGCCTAACACCATTTAAAAATCCATATAAAATCATTACTGTAATAAAATATGCTAAAATTTATAGTTTATAACCATTCTAAATTCCATACGTTCAAAATACAGATCACACTAGTGTGATCACAGAACTCAGAATGCGGAAATCCTGATCTCACATATGATACCATATACCCTGAAATGCTCACATATATGTGATCATGATCCATTAAAAAAAATTACTAACAAGATATGTATGGGTAGATTATGACTATATAATCATACTATGAAAAACTAGAGAAGAATCAAATCAATAGAATTTAATAACCAATGAATAACTTATAATTCATACTAGGTGTATGCATATCAAATGAGATGATTGCTAACAGATGTCGTCATGCATATATGCAAACAATACAAAACCGTGACACATGATTTTTTTATAATTTCATCTTTCATACTCCTGTTTAGTTAACATTTGGACGAGTTGCAGGGTGCATTGTATTTTTTTTACTGTGTTGAAAATGTCGAATTTTATGCCTTCTGACAACGATTTGCGTACAGCATTAATTTTTTGTTACCATCTGAAGAAAAATACCGCCGAATCGCATCAAATGCTTGTAGAAGCATACGGTGGCAATGCTCTGAGCCGTATGCAGTGCTACAGGTGGTGTGAAAAGTTTCAAAATGGTGATTTCGATGTGAGAAAAACAAGGAGCATAGCAGACCAGCAAAAAAATGTGAAGATGCTGAATTGCAAGCATTACTCGATGAAGATGATGGCCAAATGCAAGAACATCTTGCAGAACAATTAAATGTTGACCATAGCACTTTTTACCATCATCTCTAAACAATGGGCAAGATAATAAAGTTCAGTAGTTGGGTACCACATGAGCTAACGGACCGTCAACAGGAAAACCGAAAAACCGCGAGCAAAATGTTGCTTGCCCGCTACAAATGCAAGTCATATCTCCATCGTATTGTGACTGGCGATGAAAAATGGATTTATTTTGAGAATCCCAAGCGTAATCGATCATATGTTGACCCCGGACAGCCGTCCAAATTGACCGCAAGGACGAATTGCTTCGGCTGCAAGACAATACTGTGTATTTTCTGAGAACAGGAGGGACCAATTTATTATGAGCTACTCAAACCCGGCGAAACCGGTAATACTGATCACTACAAGCAACAATTAGTTAATTTGAATGATGCTATTCTTGAAAAATGCAAGCAATACAAGAAACGGCAGCACGAAGTGATTTTTCTTGATGACAACGCACCTAGCCACCGTGCTAAACCAACCAAGGACATCATTAAGGCACTCGGCTGGGAAACCTTAGCACATGCGGCTTATTCGCCAGACTTGGCTCCTTCCGATTACCACCTATTTGCATCATTGGAACATGCATTGGCTGACCAGTGCTTCAATTCTTACGAAAACATCAAATCTTGGCTTGATGACTGGCTGGCCTCAAAAGACCGATCATTTTTTTGGCATGGTATTCACAAATTGCCCGAAAGATGGGAAAAATGTGTAGCTAGCAATGGATATTAACAGTTAACAGGATCAAATAAAGAAATATTAACAGTTTTCGCAAATTTATTGTTTTTTTTAAAGAATCGTCTCATTTCATTTGCATACACCTGTATATTTAGAAAAAAATTATTTATATGGTCTTAAAAATTCTTAAATATAATTACATAAAATTATATTTCAAAACTATTATTGGTATTGTTTATGCATAAATATATATAATTTAATATGTAAAATACAATGGAACTTTAAATAGCCTAATATAAAAAATACTCTGAACAAATTTTATAACATACTTTGTGGGAAGATAACTAAATATTCAAACTATAGTAAAAATATACTTGGCATGGAACACCAGCACCCCATTCTTCCATAATAAGACTTTGAACTCCTTCTAATGCCTTAACAATCCGAGATCTTTCATTATATTCCAACTGCATTAGTGCTGTTTTTATACTCTCAAAGTCACGAGTAAAAGGTACAATGGTTTCTCGATGTGAACTGAAGGACATCTAAAAAAGCAATCCTTAGTTAAAACTACTATAAATACTAAAAAGATCACTTTAAAATTTCATAGACCAATTCTTTATTTGAAAAGTTAATGTCATTTTTAATTAATATTATGTTCAGTGCCAATTTAAGCTCCTTTTGAGCCCTGGGTGCCCCCTTGGCACTGGCAGATAGAAATTTATAGCCAGAAAAATATGGTTAAGTCCAGTTTATCTGGGCACCTACCCCAAACACCAAATGGATAAATCAGCACTGATTATGCTAGAATTATACAATAACTTGTAACTGTCATACCTTAAAATTCTGAATAATAATCAAGTTATTGGAAAAAATACCAATGTTGGTATTAGTGCTTTTTTAAGCTTCCACAATATACTACTAAAAATTTTATGACTACATAAAGAATAAAAGTACTCTTTTCTGAAAAAGAGAATGACAAATCATAAATAAAAAATGTGATTTTTACAATGAAAAAAAAAATCAAGGCATCAGTTTTCATGCTTCTGTTAAAAATTGAAAAAAAGATCATTTTGAAGTCTCAGTTATTCACTCTCTACTTTTGACTGAAATAAAATATTAAAATAACATAGAAAAGAGAAAAACAAATAAATAAAATAAGGTTTAGAGGAAAGAAAAAATTTTAACTAAAAAAGTACCTAACTGAAATCTGAAGATAAAATATTTAGTCTTCCATAAATTTTTTAAAAATTCACGAACACTCAGCAATAACAATACTATGACTAAAACTGTAATGTTGTTGTTGGCATGTCCATGATGTGCAGATGGATAGTAAAGAAGCTTTAGATCGTGCCGAAGCTGTGAAAGACAGCTTTAGCACACAACGTCAACAGCTTTATCAAAGACAAAATCTTCTGGGTCTTCTGGGCTGTTCTTGAAAAGCCTGGTTTAAATTACTGGGCAGCTGAGGACACAGTATAATAATAGTATCTTGATATGTGCATGTTTTGCCATAATGAGTACATTACTTGATAACAGTAATTATCATGAACATTTTTCAAGGAACTCATACAAATATACCATCCATCATAAAATGGAGATTAAATATCCTTTTAAAAACAAAAAAATTGTGTGTGTGCTTATGACCCCACAATAGGAGTGAAAACTTTCTTATTTATTTTGGAGAAGAGAATCCAAATTTTTCAGATGTACTACATTTCCTTTCAAGACATTTTTTAATGTGGCTGTTAAGTAGTTCTCCTTTTGTGCCCATTCTCATAAGTGAATATTTGTTTATTTCATTCATTTTCTGTAAAGGGCAATGTTTAAATAATTTTGCATTCTTATGTATTTATGTATGAGTATATGTGATTTAAATGTCCATTAGTCTGATTATTTAAAAATATTTATGAGTAAATTACTTATGTAGATTATATTTATATAATATATATGTTTATATGGTACTTATGTACTATTACAACAATGCCAACGTTCAAGATAACTTGCCACCCTGATTCCCTCATGTGTCGTATGTGCTGAATTGGCAATCATGTGCTTCCTTTCATACAATGTTGCCAATACCGTTGTGATAATACGTAAGTAGCATTTATATAATTTAAATAAAGCCAGGAACTATGTAAGGCTAGGAAAACTTCTGCCTTGAGAGCCATTTACTTTTGTTAAAATCTCTAAAGAAACAAAAGGAGAGGGTTTGTACTTTTTCACAATTAATGCTTTTATTTTTTTGTAATCTCTTTGTTGTTATCATTAATATAAACTAAAAAATTGGCAACTTTCTCCCTAATTAACTTCATTAAAATTTCAAATTTCAATTTTTTTGGCACATTTTTGTACTTATAAATGGTTTTCCTACTAAACAAAAATATATATTGTGAAGTAGAAGGCACTATTGCAAGTCCCCGTAGCATCCCCCCAGAGAGGGCAATGTCCCCGACGGGGGAAAGGAGAGACGAAGGAAGGAACATCAGAACTAGACAGAATCCGTTGGGACCGCAAGAGAGGCAGTCGCGCATCGGCAGAGCAGTAATAACTCTTAAAAAATAATGAAAGTTAATGAATGGAGTGAAACAAACGCGCGTCGTAGCCTAATTGACTTTCATTATTTTTTAAGAGTTATTACTGCTCTGCCGATGCGCGACTGCCTCTCTTGCGGTCCCAACGGATTCTCTATTTGAATATTTTTTGGCCATGCGTGAAATTGCTTCAAAAGCACACTTTCGTTTAGACGATCACAGCCTGATTATGTATTGTATAACTGGTATACCTGATTCTAACCATAATAAATTGATATTATATGCATGTAAAAGTATTTCAGAATTTAAAGAAAAGTTAAAAATATATGAAAAGGTTTTCACATGCAAAATAATTCTTATAGTATTGATATTAAAAATAAGCGTACAAATGTCAAGCAGTATGATTTTCCTACATCTAATAAAAATATGTGTTCTGATAATAGATTTCATAATAAAGATCAATTTTATGATGCTAATGTTAATAAGAGAGATGAACGTATACGTTGTTATAATTGTGGATTATTTAATCATACTTCTAATGAATGTTACCATAAAAATAAAGGTTTAAAATGTTTTAATTGTAACCAATTTGGTCATAAAAGCTCTCAGTGTGTATTTAAAAAACCTGAGGTTAAAAATGAAATTGTTAATGAGGTTGTTAGTGAAGTTGTTAATGAAATCAATTCCTCATCAGAAATGCATAAAACTGTTAAAATAAATGGCTATTATTGTGATGCTCTTATTGATACGGGTAGTACTATTACTTTAATACGCGAAAGTGTTTATCAAATTCTTGGAAGACCGACGTTAAATGCTACGAAAATAAAATTAACTTCTTTAGGTAAGAGTGAAATTAAAACCTTTGGATCTTTTAAATCCACTATTGATATTGAAGATAACAAATTTATGACGGACATTTATGTTATTAACAATTCGCAAACAACTATTGATGTAATTATTGGAACTGATGTTTTAAAACAAACTGAATTTAAAATTAGTGCAAGTGGTATAGAATTAATACCTAAGAAAAATGATCACTTTATTAATTTAATTAATGTATCTAAGGCACATAACCAATCGGAATTAAAAGATAATGCCCTAGAAGTATTACAACTAAAATTAAAAAATGCAGAAGATAAATGTAAAAATTTAGAAATGCACGTATGTAACACATCTACATTATCATTACAAAAAACGGCGTTATTAAATAAATTGCATAAATTAGAAGAATCAAATTTAGAAAAGGTTGACAAGTTAGTTAAACTTGAAGAAAAGTACGAGATCTTACAAGAAACACTTAAAATTACAGAACAGCGGCTTGTTGAGAAAGAAATTGAATGTGCATCGTTAACAGAAAAAATACTCATCGTAAACGCACTAACGGAATCAAACTATCATCCTAAAACATCGATGTCAACTAAAGAACGAGAAATTAACCCTAGCAAGCGCAAAGCTAAGAAGTCAAAGTCTAGTGGAAGAAATGCTAACAAAACAAGTGATAGTGATGAGAATCAAGCCATTGCCAAAGAGAAAAATGATTTGCTTAGACAGATTGATTTCCTTAACTCCATTATTTTGGATACGAAGTTGAAAGAGCCAAACAAGAGTAAAGCACAGTTCTTTAAAAAACGCAGACAACTACACAAATATAAAAAACACGAATCAGTAAGAACCCAGTCCGGAACACAACTCAAATTACGATCCAAGTTCTGCGAACCCTACCTAATTAAGACTGTCAAACCCCATGACAGAAATGAAGTTAAAAAGGTTGGTCAACACGAAGGTCCTCATCTTACATCCACAGCTGTTGATTTCATGAAGAGGTGGTCAGCCGCTGATGCCTGACGATTTTACGACTGCAATTTGAGTTCCCCCCACAGTGACTCTCTGTGAACAGAACTTTGAATAACGAACTGAACTTTTTCTCTTTCCCTTTTTATAGCTTTTTTTTTTAATAGCTGTGAGCAGCAATGACGACCTGCTTCCAGAAAAACAACACCTGTGTGAAGTACTGGAAAGCATCGCACTTGTTATTTTTTCTTTTCACTGTTTTCAATTTTTGTTTTATAGGTTTGCTTACAACATTTTGGATTTTCTTTTGCTGTGGTCAGCTCATTTTCAGGATGGCCGATTGTGAAGTAGAAGGCACTATTGCAAGTCCCCGTAGCATCCCCCCAGAGAGGGCAATGTCCTCGACGGGGGAAAGGAGAGACGAAGGAAGGAACATCAGAACTAGACAGAATCCGTTGGGACCGCAAGAGAGGCAGTCGCGCATCGGCAGAGCAGTAATAACTCTTAAAAAATAATGAAAGTCAATTAGGCTACGACGCGCGTTTGTTTCACTCCATTCATTAATTGTTATTCTCCCTTTTATTTATTCTTGCTTTAAAAATAAACAGATTATTCTGGAAAATCCCAGTTTACGAATTCATCCCAGTAACAACATAACATATAGATCCCACTTCATTATTTCTTATCTTCAATCTCCTACATAAGAAAAATATTTTTTTCATTGCTTGTTTTTCTCTTGTTCACTTGCTGTTGTTGAGTGGAAGTGAGATGAATGACAGTAAAATTTACATAAAGAAAATAATGTTTCATGGGAAATTTTATGCATGAAATTTTTACTAAAAAAAACACATGCCAAAAGTTATCAATTCAAAACTAAATGACCCGAGTACGATTTCCAACTGGAGTTGAATGACCATAACACACTTGAACCTGAAGCTTCATTTAAGTTCACTCTTTAGCAAAACATGCCTAAAGAAGTTATCCCTTCAAAAAAATGTGCTTAAATGGTTTTTAATTCAAAACTAAGAACATTGCCAATCCGAGCACAATTTCTGACAAAAGATGCTATAAACCGAGTAGCATTACTCACCCGAACCTGATGCTTCATTTAAGTTCACTCTTCAGCAAAGCACACCTAAAGAAGTTATCATTTCAAAAAATTTCCTGTTTCTAATAACAGAAAGAAAAAAATTATAGTTTAAAAAAACTAAAAAACATGCTTTCATGTTTAATTGAACTAAAAAAATAATTCTTAGTATAATAATAAAATGATTAACGAGAAAATTAATGTCATTGGGGTAAAAGTATGGGGTGCTTAAGCGTGTTTTCTTAGTTTTTTAAACTATCATTTATTCATTGTTCAATTTATCCTTGAGTTTGATATTTGGAGCTGGAATTACCTGGTAATTGGAATTAGTCTTACTTTTCAATGGATATTAATTAATGGGTCTGAAGGGTATTTATTCTCTCTGTTTACGGGGCCTCAGATGAGTCTCCTGTATCGTTATACTTCAATGATTCTGTCTCTATAGATACAGGTCAAACTAACAAAAGTGTGTTAAGAAATATTAAATGTGTCAATCATATTATCACCTTTTAAGCGATTTACAATAATGTTAATTCATATCATCACTTCTAAACATATTGGTTAATAAAAATAAAAAATATTTAGCAGTTAGAACATAATTTTTTTTTTTCACATGCGCGAGTCTTTTTTTCTTATTTTCATTTTCAGAAAAACTAGACAAATGTTTATATTATGGTTAGAAATTGCTGACACATCCACGCTGTCCTTTCTCACATAAAGAACACTTTTATTTTGTTTTATTTGTATTAACCACAAGCCTATTCATTTTTAAGGTTGCACCTTAATCTTTTAGTCATTAAATCTGGAATTAGTTGCCAAATCTGGAAATGGCATACGGAATTAGTTGCCAAATCTGAAAATGGTATATGCAATAAGTCACCAAATCTGGAAGTGGTATAGTGAATTAGTTGTCAAATCTGAAAATCCTTATTTTTGACGATCCTGATCAGGACTATGAAACAAAACTATGAAAGTATTGTTTTGTCATTGTGGTCCTTGACAAGTGTGCAAAATTTCAAATTAATTTAGTTTTTAAAGTCGGTAAAAATTGAGTTCAAAGATTCGGTTATGTACAAGTGAAACTCATAAAAGCACGTTAAAAAGCAACAATCTAATAAAGAGAATGTTTTAAATACATCACCTACTAATATGCTACTTACCAAAGAAGCAAATTCCAGTTTACAATTAATATTCATATACTCCAATAAACATGTTAAACCATGGACGGCAAGGTTTCTGAACTGAAAAGGTTCAGAAACATCAGGCATTTGCACAGGTCGACACATTGATAAGGAAGTGTCTAATACAATGACTGTAGGCATATTTTAACCTAAAAAAGTTAAAAGTATTATTTATTATCTTTTTCCTTCATTTCACCACACATATATTTGTATTAAGTATATTTATTTTAACTATCTTAAATAATATATCATTTTCTTAAACAAATCATCATTTTATTTACATTGATTTCACCATCCCCAGCATTTTTTATTGTGAAGAAAAAATAAGACATAGCCAATTGATTACCACTATTTTACGGTTAATAATGATGAAAATTAAGAACCTTATCATATCCAAACCTATATTTTGTAAAAATTATTGTGAAAGCATATCACACGTTATTGCAATCTTTCTATTTATGCAGATTCATGCAAGCATGTTCAGCAAAATGAGTTTTAATATGTGCCCTTAAAATATAGAAATAAACATTATCTTAATCCTTAAGTTTGTTTTTGATTTCCAGTAATATGTAATTAAAGTTGACAATATTTGTCACAGATTATATATATATGTATAATAAAATAGAATTGATAAAGTAACAATTTATTTATTAGAATGGCTGTTTATTATAATTATGCTTAGAGCACGAGCAAGAGTATAGGTGTGAGTGAATATTAACATCACACTGTTCAGCTACACGAGGGCTTTTGGCGACGGACCACATAATTTTTAACCATGGTCAAGTGATGTGGACAACACCTGAGCTCACACCCTGCTCTCCTAACTACCAGGAGTATAGGCAACAGACCTCATAAACTTGAGCAATGATTAAATGACAAGGACCCTACTCTCAAAACATTTAACAGATATGTATACTGAACAAAAGAAGCAAGTCTCTTGCATCTGTTTGCCTACGATGATTTTCATAGTCCCATTACCATTGTATTTCTCAGTTTTTAAAAATTCCTTCATTGAAATTACATCATTCAGCAACATTTGATTACTAAAACTGAATAAAACTTGTGTCTGCTTTTTTTCTTGTGGCTCAAGTGTAGTATAGGGAGGCCACATCGGATTTAGCGATTTTTCTTCGGATTTGGCGATTTTTATCTAAATGTCATGGTGAGATATTGAATTCATTCTAAAATAAATAATAAATAAGTCCGAAAAAAGTACCTTGCGACCGCTTTTAGTCGCCAAAAAAAAGGACCGCGCCAAGTGCCTCTCCCCCCTACACTACACTTTAACCCAAATCTATAAAATTAAAATTAGAATCTACTTTAAGTTCTGTAGTTTGCACAGCAAACATAAAAGAACAGTAGTTTGTTAATATGTTTTAGCAAAACAAAAGCTTAGAAAACACCACTAATCATAATTAACGTTGTAACGGAAAACCAAAAAATAATAATTATTCAGTATCAATAATTTTCAGCACTTTGTAACATGTCATAAAATTACAATTTTATAAAAGGATTAAATTATTTACAATTAATATAAATAATTACACTTAATATAAAGATTAATGAATTTTCATCAGTCCCAATTCATCGAATCATATGTCAGAAGTTTTGTAAGAAAAAGAAACTCATAGAAAATGTCAAATAAACACAATCGTTTTATAGTAGGAAATAAACTATACTAACCGGTAGAAAATTTAACAAAAACAGTAAACAAAAAAATGTGTGCAAAGAAATCAAAATTTCAATTTTTCTATGAAAAAACTTCTGCTAAATAAATTCAAGTAGTGAGTAAAGTTAATATATAATTGGAAATTTATTGAAGAAAGAAAAATGTTTTGTATTCTAAAAATCTTTTTGGTTCATTCGTGTACATAAACAAACATTGCCGTCAAATTATTCATATGTTGCCATTCATAATTCTTAAAAAATATCCTGACAAATTCACGGACAGAAAAGTTTTACTTCATAAAACCTATGTTTTTATTTATTTTGATTCTAATAAAAATAGTTTAGAAAAATAATGCACAAAAACTAATTCCAAGTACAGAAATTGCATTTTTCTCTTTCTGCTCTAGATGCTTCATCCATTTATAAATTTATCCAGTTGAGATGGGTAAGATTTGGATTTGACAAGAAAACACGAACATATGTTTGTGATTGGTCAGCGTGCGACTGTTTTGATGAAACGTGGCTCTTTAAATTTGGATCGAAATATCAAAACTATCTCATAGATTTTTATGTAAATATATTTTACTTTAATATTAGCTGCATAAATAGCGTTTACGAATAAATTTATACTATAAGGGTTAATAATTAGTACTACTATGTACATATCCATTAATTTTAACTTCTGATGCTGGGATGTCTTAACTGGGTTGCAAATAATAGTGTTTGTGATATTAAGTTTAACATATTTTTCTAAAGTATTACTCAATTTAGATTTAATCTAATAAGTTTTTTAATTATACTCCATGCATCTTTTGTTTTTGCTACTATTTTGAATCTAAATTTGTGATTCGTATCGATTTTCAAAAATAATAGAGATTAAAAGTTATGTGAATGGATTAAGAATTATATGACGGGGAAAACATAAATCAAGCTTCCGATCAAATCGAAATGTTTTTAAAGGAGCTGCTTTAAGTTAATCGGTGAATATATTTTAATCGTAGTTTGCTTCTATTGCTCAGAATATTTTTGCTAATGTATTTGAATGCGAAGAAAACTCTCCGCATTTCTCAATCGGAGAAAATCAGAAACACTTATTATACTGCTTGAAAATTTTAACCTATATGCAAGTTATCACACAAATATATATATTAAATGAAGATGTGAAATATTTATTAAGTCTTGTATTATTTGGAAAACTCTATCTGATTTTGTATGAAAACATTAGCATGAAAGCATTACTTAATACTAATGTAACTATGTTAGATACTGAAAAGGAAAATCTGATTTTCCAGTGTTTTGAAATTTTAACTGACCAGTATTAGTAAATATTTAGAAGAGTTAAAAGCTAAAGATAAAATTTTAATTAAAACCATAGGAAACTATTAATCTAATATATATTATAAATGCGAAAGTTTGTGAGTATCTTTGTGGGTCTTTCACGCAAAAACTACTAAATGGATTTTAATGAAACTTTACAGTAATATAGCTTATACATCAGAATAGCACATAGGCTATAATTTATAGCATAGACTATAATTTATAAAGATATTGTATGAAGTGTCCAAAATATAACGATATTTGTCAAGTAAGTACGAAAAAATTCTGTCATCTGCTAGCAATTCTGGCATGCGCTGCAAAAAAGCCCACGTCAGCATATATCTTTTGTTTGTGAAAAACCTTTTTTGTTTTGGCTACGCAAGGTGCTCGCTTCTAATTAATTCCTCTGATACAATGCCTATTTTTTTTATTTCAGAATCAAACTAAGTTTAGAAGGGAGAGGTTGTTATAAATCTCTTTATTTTAATGTTTTTTTAACATTTTATTATGCACATTTGGTAGTAAGAAATTGATCTTTTTTCCAAATAAATGCTTTTATCAGTTCTGATACTTAAAGTAAATAAACTTTCTCTTTCATACTGCATCATTTGGACAAATTTTCAAAATTTGTTTGTGGTTAGTAGTTAATTATAACTCTATAATTTTAATTGAATAGGCAGATATTTCATTTTTAAGTATAAAAATAATTAAAACTACTGTACTGTATTTTTTGGAACGAGTGAACATTAACGTCGCACTGTTCAGCTACATGAGGGCTTTTGGCAACGGATCACGTAATTTTGAACCATGGTCAAGTGACGTGGACGACACCTGACTGGCACCCTCTTCTCCTAACTACCACACCACACCAATTTAGAAGGAATATTCTACCAATACTTAGCAGGAATATTCTTTGAAATCCACTCTTCTAAGATATATAGCAGCACAGGTTCCATGATGAGTATTTTAGTGGAAAAAATATTTTGTCAAAATTTAAGTGTCTTATGTTTTTGTATGTTGATGAAGACCTTGGAAAATTATTTGACTACTTATTTTAAGTGAACGGTATATATAATTAATTTTACAGTGGAATATCTTTAATTTATTAGCTCTAACGGATTAAATTTTCCGAAGTGGAGTATTTTGTTTATGTATATCCCTTAATTTCAAATGTAGTGATCCAAAAAAAACATTGTATGAAAAAAACTGCAGTAAATCATAATGCGGTTGGATAAAGTATTATTGTGCATCGCTCCCGTACACGGCGGGTCTTACAAAGCTCTAATAAAGCTCGAGTTATGAAAGTAGCTAGGCATTTGTGCCAACTTTACTCTATCATTAACATTTCACTGTTTTTTATTGAATCATCATTATAATTTAAAAAACGGCGTTGCTTGCGAATATTACAATTTTAACATAAAATAAAAACCACAGAAAGTAATATTAATGTATTATACTTTCAGATAAAAATTATTTACACTATTTTAAGCATTTATTACACAAAACTTTTAGCAATGTGTTACTTTTGCTGAGCAGAGATCAGCTTAGGAAAGTATTTTCAAAAATTGACCCTCAAGAGTGTTACAGGGAGTTATAAATAAAAAAAAATCCCCTTTATCAGCTATTAGATCTACGTACTTAAAATTTAACAAAGGTGTTTTATTTCTCTCTTTTTTTTTGTTTGTTTAGCTGAGCTACGCAAAAAGCTTTTTTTGTTTAATTTGCAATTCACATAAAATTAACTCATTAAAAACTTCTTTATCTTTCAATCTGTGTTGTGTAATTTTTCAGTTCACCCATGCGAAGAACGGGTATACCAGCTAGTTTATCTATATATTTAATTCATCAACTATATAATAATGCAGCCATCATAAAATTTCTAGATTCTTTGAATGCATTGTATATGTATTAAAAAATAAATCCCTTGTTCCATGTACAATGAAACATTTACTATATTTTACAATGAAAATAAAATTTTTCTGATAAGAAAAGGGGGAATCTTGAGATTATATTTTAAGTATTTTTACATGAAAGGGATTTCTTTTTATTTGAAGTCATTCTAGAAATGTGTAGAAAATTATACTAGAATATTTTACTATGAAAATAAAATGTTTCGGATAAGAAAAAAGGGGAATCTTGAGATTATATTTTAAGTATTTTTTATGTGAAAGGAATATTTCTATTTTGATGTCATTCTAGAAATGTGTAGAAAATTATACTAGAAATTTTAATTATATTTTCCTTTCTAAAATTCTTTGAATTAAAATTGTAATGAGAAAATTTCAATTTCTTTAAAAGATTGTTATTATTATTTTATATTTGTAAAATGTATTAATATCAATTAGTATACCTAAAAAAAATATTAAAATAAATGTTAAAAGAAAGTTATGTCTACTACAATCTAAATGATTGAATTTACAGAACTAATTTGATATCAATATGCAACAAATTTTTCTCCCAAATAGTAGTAATATTTCACCATATTGGAGGGATAACATTAGAATGACCACAAATATATATCAGTTGGGTGTAATTTTAAAATCACATCAAAAATGATAGTATGGAATTCACATATCCAAACTCCTGATTTATTTCACTAATCCAACAAAGAAACATTCCGTTTGATTTCACAATATAATCCTCCAAAAACCTAGTACCAGAAACCATGTAATGTGTATTTTTTTTTCTCTAATTAAAGCAAGTTTTATTGTTGATGTGAGCAAGTATTGTGATAGAGCTAACATACTGCACAGTTGATCATATGCAAGTAACAGATAAAACCTTTTAGTTATGTTTAATTAATTGTATAACATACGTTATAATTAATGTAGTTTAGACATATGTTTCATTCATTTCCATTAATTTTTGTGTAAACAAAATTTAATAATTTTAAAATTTAAAAAAAAACCATTATTTAATGTTATATGGGCTAAAAATTTTATGAATGTACCAACAGTCGCCACATTTTCCATTACACATTTAAAGAACATCTATATAATTTTATTCAGGAGCTGATTTCTAAAAATTTGCAATACTAAATTTTTCCACAAACTATCTTATTGATATTTTGGGCACTGCAGATCAAAAGAAATGAAAAAAATATTCCCAACTAACCATCATTTATATTTGAATGAGGCCTTTTTTTTAAAAAAAATATTTTCTTTATTTCTCTCCTTTTTTAAAAATTTTATATCTTAGAAATTTTGGAAGGCACATTTATCTAAGAATCATGTTCAAGTCTTACATAAACACATATGTAAAAATGTTAGGATTATTTTTTTAATTAGGCTCGTAGATGTATATCATAATCAAGATCCACATAAATTATTTTTAATTTGATTAAGCATTTGCTGGATAAAACATATTTTCTTTTAAATGTTGTTGAGGGCTTGTCGAACATGCAAAATTCTTCATTAGTTGCAAAGTCTTGTATGGTATCTATTTTAAATGCTGTTTTTTTTTTAGTTATATTAAGTATATTTTAGTGAAGCTGCCCTTTTCCATTTATTATTTTACAACAATAAAATGAAACCATTCTACTAATTTTTAATTTAGTTGAATATATGTATGATTGAAGCCCAGTGGCCAAGTGGTTGTGTATCACGTTTCCACACCACAGGTCAGGAATACAAACCCCAGGTTTGGCAAGGTCTACTCAGCCTTTCATCCCTTCAGTGAGTCGAGCTTGGGAACTAAACACTGGGGGCTCGCGTCCGACTGACCACCTGACCGGAACATCTGCTTATGCACCTCAGTGCCCAAGGTCATGAAAACTGAGATTGACTCTGTAGGCCTTGCCACACATGGTCTGTTGCACCACTGAGTTTAGTTTATGTAAATTAATATTGTAAATAAAAAAAGCTATATCACTGATACATGCAAAAAAAATATTTTTGAAGGGGCTGGAATTTGCTATAAGATGGCAAAGAATTTCCCCAGATTTGTTTCCAAAGCATGTATACATAACATTGATATATTCATGTGATTATTACAGTTTTTTCTTTTTATTTTAGCAACATGATGGAAGAAGTTAGTGACGATACCAATGGTGAATCCACTTTTGAATTTGTTGGTGATAAAAGTGATGAAAGCACTTCAAAAGACAGTACCAGTCAAGGTAAATAAATGCATTATTTAATTATTATACAAAATATAATCAATTGATTTGATGAATTGGTATTTTTAAGATTTTTAATCTTCACAACAAAATGCTTTAGTTCTCAATTTTCTTGGAAATATTGATGACTAGTTAGAGAATTTTTTCATTTAGTTTGACTTTATTTCAATTAGAAGATTGAATGCAATGGTCTTAAATATATAAGCAATATTTAATGTAAAATTATAATAAAAATAAATAAAAAATCAATTTTTTTCTTCAATAATTTACTAGACAAACAATAACTTCAAGAATTAATAGATATAACATTAATAAACTATTTTATCTTGTCTGAAATCAGAAATTTCCTATAAGATACTCCAAACAAGGTAGTAAAATACTGATGGCTTGGTAACTATTATTTTATTATTGATTGCTAATATGTTCACTATTATTTGTTTGGGAAAATATGCATTGATTCAACGTAACTAGTAATAGTTAAGTGTTCAATGTTGTGATTCATTTTCAATAATTATGGAATAAATAGAAATCCTAAAAACTAAGTGTAACATTTTTGTATAAAATTGTCATTACATACTTTATGTCGACTGAGTCGCAAAGATATTTTTTGTAAGCCAAATGCAGCCCACAAGTTTGTCATGCTTTCTCCAAGATTTTTTGTTCGGTATTGTAATAACTAGCAGTTGCAAGCTAACTACTTTTAAATAAATGTAAAGTATGGTATTTGTAATGTAGAAGTAAAATAAAATTTAACATTGTGTGTATAACTTTTTTGAGGAACAAAAATTAAAAATCTTGCTTTTTTATCCAGTTTCTACTTGTAAATCTATGCAAATTTAGTCATCACATTGTTTGAACTTTTTAATAATCAATAGAAACATTAAAACTTATATGTGTTAACTAGAATCTGAAATCCAGTGGCTGAGTGGTAGCAGATCATGCTTCTATGCCACAGGTCCAGGGTTCAAACTCAGCCTTTCATCCCTTCTGTGAGTTGATGAAATGAGTACCAAGGTTGCTTGAAAACGAAACACTGGGGGTTTCATGTCAAACTGACCACTTGACTAACATCTGTTCATGCACCTCAGTGTCTAAGGTCATGAAAACTTAGATGGGCACAGTAGGCCTTGTCCCTAATGGGCTATTACACCTCTTAATTTTTTAGTTTAACTAGAATATGTATATTATATTGAAGTAAAGCTTGTATTATGAATTATTTTGCCTGTAAACATCTGCAAAGCTTGAGATTAAGCTGATTGAGAGAGAGAAAAGAGAGAAAAATAAATATTATTTAAGAATGATTTTATTTTTTGTTTATATAAAAATGTGCCATTTCAAAAATTCGTTTCTTATAAATTATTGTATTAAAGTTTTATTTGTAATATTACTAATGTTTTTAGTTGCAATCTTAAAATTTGTATGTGATATATAGTTTTTAAAATTTGATTTCCTTGTGGTAAACATTTCTGTTATTTAAATGTAGTTTCTATATTGCCATATTTTTAACAGAACAGAATGTTACCTTATTTTAGAGCTTTCATTGTTTGTAACTATTTATATAAAAGCAAAACTATTTGACAGTATTTTTATAAATATTTTTAAAAACTGAAATGAAAAATATATATTTTGATTATTTATTTTCATCAAATGTGTGTGTGTGTGTGTGAAGTGTAAAAAAAAAGTAATTACTTTCTTAATACAACAAGTAACTTAAAATAAATTTTTGCATCTCATAATCTTGTTTACTAATTTTGTGTTTCAGGTGATTCAGAAAAAGAACTGACCAGTCTGGAACAAATTTCACCTTTTTATCAAATTTCTAATGCTAAAGCTCCCAGTGAGCCTCAAGTAACATCTAGTGCTCCTGTAGCAACTGTAGAATCAGGCATCTCATTTTATGATCCTTCTCAATATTCAGATACCAATACAACCCTTTTTACTCCATTTCCTACTCAACCAGAAAACACAAGCTTTACTCCTGCAATACCTTCAGCATCTCCAAATCAATATGTACCTGTGCAACAAAGGTAAAAATTTAGTTACATGTATTTAAAAAAAATTGTTTTACCTGTCTTTTTTAGCAATTAGTATTAATTTTTAGATATATGCTGTGAAATCTTAGCATTTATATATGCTTTCATCAATTTTATTTATGAAAACATATCTTTTTACAAGAAATATGTCAATAAAATAAGTTAAACAGTTTCATTAATAGCTTAAACATTCTTTAAATTCTTAAATTGCTTTTAAAAAAAAAGTTTGTTTCTCTTGAAGATTTATTTAGATTTTTTGAAATTGCAATATACAAAAGTAAATAGAGAAAAGGTGTGTAAATGTGTGTATAAAGAGTATTATATATATATATATATATATATTAAAATTCAGTTTCTGTATTTTTATTAATTATATTTAACCACATAAACATTTAGCACAACTGCACTTGAATTCATTTTAAAACTTATGACTTTTTTTCAAGTAATTTTTTTTAAAGTTAAGTACTTCTGCATTTAAAATGCATAAAAAAAATATTATTTTTGTTACAAAGATAGTCAGTTGAATTATTGAAGTATATTTAGTGTGTTTAATATAGGAGTAAATTTAATTATATCAGTTAACAAGACTATAATTGTGTTAATAATTGAGGGTTTTACTTTCATTTTGCACTCATTGATGTGTTTGAATTTGATTTTCTTTCTTTTTTAAATATTTTTAAAATATGGGATTTTATTCATTATATTCAATCCTTTTTATGCTGTATTATGATTTACACCAGCTTACTATTGGTGTTAATCTGCCTCTTAGCAAAGTTTGTTGCCATCATCTACTCTTCTGATTTCATATAGTGCTCAGTTATAACATAAATTAGATTTGAATTTCTAACAAAAAAAATTTTAAGCTTTGCTAAATGTGGATTTTATAAAGTAAAAGTGAAAATTTGTTTCAAAATTTTTTTTGCGTGTGCTATGTATTGTCCTAAAAAGCATTGCAAACATCAAAGTAGATCCTATGTCTCACAAATTTCTAATGTGAAAAGAATAATTTGATGCAGAATATTCTTTTTTTAAATAGTTAAATTCAATTATAGCTGTTGTAAGAAAAGATACTTGCATATAATATAATCGACAAATTTCATCAAATCAAAGAACATCACCAAAAGTGTTTTCGCTTCTGCACATGTTTGGAACAAATTCCTGTACATGTTACTTCTGTATTAACATAATGACACATAACTTGAGAAAGATTTAAAAGAATTAACCTATTTTTTTTTTAAATGTACTCTTGAAATAAACAAAAGATATACTATCAACTATGTTATTCACGCAGCCAAAACACTGCAATTGCATTCAAAATTGTGACAATTGTGTCTTCTTCATGTGGGCTATACCATATAAATTTGTCTAAATGTTGTCATGCAGACCCTTGATGTTTCTTGTTTTGATAAACCAAATGGTCTTTTGGATTTTTCCATGTTTGATCCCATTTTTGGAAATACTCCTTTGTGTTCTTCTCCATAGAAAATGGATCCTGAATTTTTTAATCATTTTCACTACAAGATCAGAGAAAAATTTTACAAATTGTAAAAATATTATATTATTGTTTTTCTGCATGCTTGATCAGAAATATTGTGTTTGAACATGTACCGGAATGCTACAACCTATAAAAATTGTTATTATTTTCTGTATGTGCAAACAAAATTGTTACATTTAAATATGGGCAAACATGGATTTTCACTTTGGAGAGCATATCCCAGCATTTGGTGACATTTTTTTATTTAACAAAACGTGTCAGTAATATATTACATAATTACCTAAAAAATTTATAAGTTTTATTTATAAGTTCCATGTTTTATTTGTTTGTATGTGAGATTTTGCTATAGATAGACTAAAATTTGCTTGATATCACTGCAACAGTTAAACAAGACTGAAATTCTTTAGAGATTATGCGTAACAAAAGGCTGTTCTAATGCTAGAAATCTATAAAGAAAAAAAAGGGAAATGATGCTAGAAATGAAAATTAAATGTGCATTCCCCTTTCCCCCAGAAATTTTAGAAGTTAAAATTATGTTATATTTTATACTGTTATCTCAAAATTCTGAATTCTTGTAATTAAATTTTGGATGTGTTTTGGTAATATTAAATTCATTTTGTGTTTGTCTGTATCCTAGTTCACAAGAAGCAGCAGCTCCCCCACAAACTTTCCAAACACCTTTGCCGATGCCACCACAATCACAGCAAAATCTACCTGAAATGGGTGCTTCTTATTGCTCTGTACCATTACCTGAAAGCAATGGTGGACCTATCCCTCTTCAAGAAGGTGGAAGTGAAGGTGGCATGTGGGGATGGATTAAGGGTACACAGTTTCTAAATAAAGTTGCAGAGAAAGCGAAGGTAACTTTCCTGTATGTAATTTGTTCTGAATTGCAGAAAGTACAAATTTTTGTCATCAGTGTATCATATTTAGACTTGATTGTTTTTTACAATTATAATAAGTAGTCGTATATTTAAAGTAATTGTAACCTGTTATCTTGAGTCTTTTATGTGGGTCTCTTACTAGTGAAATTAGATGTTAACTATATGATCATTAAATCATTTTTTTCTCATCTAATGTAAAATTCTTAATTATATTACCATATTTATTCAAATCGAAGCCCCCTTTGATTCTAAGCAGCACTCCAAACTTTCAGCTAGTTTTTGTGAAAAATAAAAAAATAGTGTTAATAATAGTTTATCAATATTCAATTTTACTAAATTAAAATAAATTTAAAATGTGAGCTAATAAAAATGGAGTAATTTGTTTTTCTAGTATTATAAACTTTGAAATACGTGAGTGAACCTGTAATTACTCTAATTGCCCATATAACGATTTTTTCCCTTTGATTCTATGCCCTATCCGATTTTCAGTAGCGTTAAGATTGGAAAAAAAAGTACAGCTTAGATTCAAGTAAATATGGGAAACTGTTTAAGATATTGTTATTAAATTAACTTACTTGATTTTTATTAGCTATAACTACATATAAATTTTAATTCTTGTATCTTTTAACTATACTGTAAAATGAGCTGCTATGTGACAGATATTTAGCAAAGAAAATATATACCTCAATAGCATCAACAAACATTACTGCAAGAAGTGTGCTACTCCTTGAGACTCATTAACTGGGCAAAATGTATTTGCAGAATACATCCCTGTGCATCAAAGCATTATCTATTAATGCTAATAATAATGTCATTTCATTTGAAATTAAAAAAATAATAAAAACTTTCTGGAAACTTAATTTTTTTTCCCGTCCATTGACAAATATTAACCCTGAATTTTGAGCCTCATCCTGATTAAGGAGTAAATCTCCCTTTGAGAACTGTGCAAAATTTTTAAGATAATTTCATAATATTTTATTAATGTTATATTTAGTTAATATAATAAAGTTAAAACAGTAAGTTTTAAGTTATAAGAGAGTAATTTCCAACCTTTTCAACTTCTAAAACTAAACATTTTGAATTTTACAGATAGTTCTTTAAATTAAAGTTCAAATATTTTTTAATTAATAAAGTACTAGTAAGTAAAAAGTATTATCATTTATGAACCTGTTATTGAATATAGAAAGATGAACCAAAATATAATGAAAGAGTACAATAAATAAGATATTAAATTAAATCAAAATTTTTCTGTAGACTACTAAAACTTTCTCAAAATGTCTAGAAACCGATGAATTATAAGAACTTTTTTTACTGTCTTAATTTGCATAATTTTAATATGCACTATATTATATTCAAAGAAATATCTGCTTTGACCACATCTGATAATTGTAAACTAACTATTTGAATAGCACACAATATTTACTTGGGGCTGTGGTAGCCTAGTGATCAAGGTAGTGGACTTGTAGCCAGTGTGTCATGAGTTCAAGCCTAGTACCGCTAAAGACCCATGTGCAGAGGGGGTCGATGCATGTTAAATATGTTGCAGCTCAAACGTCCTCCCATTGGTGTGGTGTGGAAGCTAGGAGAGGGAGTGGCAGCTTAGGTGTTGTTCTCTTTGCTTGATCATGGTTCAAAATTATGAGGTCTGTCGACAAAAGCCCTCGTGTAGCTGTATGGGGCAACATTAATATTCGCTCACTCACAATATTTACTACCATATTTACTCGAATCTAAGCTTTACTTTTGTTCCGATATTAAAGTTAGCAAAAATCGGTTGCGGCTTAGAATCTAATGAAAAAAATTGTGTTGGATGGGACAATTAGAGCAATTACAGTTTGTAAACTATTTTTCATTTTCCATTGTTGAGAATGTGGGATGTGGCTTAGATTTGAGTAAATACATTAATTTAACTTATGAAACTTCACAGTTAAATCTACGCTATCTTGGGGGAATTGCTCCTTAATTGCACTATTTTCTTTTACCAAAGTGCATTAGCATATTTAATTGTATACCAGGTTATTATTTTATAAATGTGAAAAATATGTATCTTTCAAATATAGATAATTTGTACAAAGTTTAATAAATGAATAAGAATGTGCTTAAAATTATACTATTTAATTTCAATTTTGATTAGAGAATATTATGCATTTTAAAATTATAGTTGAAAAAAAAACATTTGTTGTGAAAAAAACTGCAGATATATTGAATGGTATTGCTAGAAATTTTATTGCTTATTTTTGTAATAAGAACAATGAACAGAATCTTCCTCTCCCTTCCCCTCCCCTTATTTTCTCTCAAAGAATAATTTAACCAGGATAGATAAATTTAGAAATTTTAAATGGTTAGGACTGAATACTTGATAAGAAGAAAGAAAGGAAAAAATACTTTAGGATGCATGATTTAACTGCTTTTTTTTCGAGTAATTTATTTCATACATTTTCTAAAGCTATACAAAGAAGAGAAGTACCTGCTTAAATCAATGTAGTAAATCGTGTTCAATATATTGACTAACTTCAATATGTTGACTAGTGTATACAAGTATACAACTTCTTGGATAGTATACTTGCAAAAAAACTCTCTTATTAGAGTAGTTTTTGTAATTTCTTATTATCACAGTCACCTACAGTTTTGACATAGTACTTTGCTGAAATTTTAATGCTTAGGCAATATAATTCCATAAAATGGCATATTTTCAAATCTTTAAAAACCAGCAATACAGAATGTGAATATTACTGTATTTAGGAGGGAACAACCCTTTTTTGTCTCATTGTGAATATCACAATCCGTTAAGATTTTTTTGAACAAAAAATGGGTATTTCATTTTGGGGAGAAAACTGGGTTGAAATAAATTAGGTTTATTAAATATAAAACATGTAACATAAAGCTCTATCATAATCAATGTATGCAAACATATAGGCTGGCTGCTGCACATATATTCAAAATCATATAGAAAAAAACCCAATAATGTTGAAATCATTGGTATGGTTAAATAGAAAAAAAAAGTATATAGTAAGTTAAAAATTGAAGTGTTTTTTAGGTATGGATAAAAAGTCTTGAAAGTTTTTGTATTTTTGCTTTGTGTAAATCATGTTTTTAATGGTTATGGGAGGGGGGAAGTATCTTAATTATATTTAGATTTATAAACAAAAAAAAAACTTGATATGTATACATAGAGTTTGGGTACACAAAACTGCAAAGCAGCTTTGGAAGTCATACCTTTGTGTAATTAATTTTTTTTCATTTATTATTTTCAGTGGTCTTGTAACTAAATAATCATTTTAAAGATGTGATTGCATTTTTTAGAGTTCTGTGGATTCTGTCATCACTACTTTAGATCCTGGTATGAAAGAAATCATCAGTAAGTAAAATTGTTTTCAAGTAAATTATCAATGCTTGAATTATATTTAATGAATGAAATTTCTTTCTGGTATATATATTTGTATACTAAGAAATTTGTCTTATTTACAGATTCAGGTGGTGATATCAGTGTTATAGTTGCCTCTGGAAATGAAACTAAAGTATCTGCCATACGAGAAGCCTTTCAACTTGTTTTTGGAAAGGCAACTGTTCAGGGTATGCCTGTTCAATCTAGTAGCATTGCTCCTCAACCTGTTGGATATTCTGCTGGCTTGAAAGCTGCAGAAGAGCGTATTAACAATTTGAGACAACAAGGATTTGTTCAAGGGAACCATATTTTGCTGGGGATTGAAAATTTTATTGCAGAAATTACTCCTGAAAAGTATGTAAAAAAATTTAAAATTGTATTGCGATGAATTTATTTATTTTTAATTGCATTCATGATGGGAAATTTTTGTATTCCTAGTTGGTTTGATATCGGATGTTTGCTACTTCAAGACTTCTCATCTAGAATATCTTTACAAGTTTATACAGAGGCAATACCTATATCTAGTCAATTTGTTTCTCAAGCTAAAGATCAAACCCCTGCAGATTATCCCCTCGGATGGTCTGGTCATGCTGTCACGATTGGTCAAATAATCGGTTCATCAATGGGTGTGCATCACTCAGAATGGCATCAGGCTGTGACTGGTGTTTCTCGTAGGGAAATTTTATTCCTTGCTGCCAAAACTATTGCTGGCTTGTACAAAACAAAATTGGGAAGATAGTAAAGAAAGCACATGTTTTAATACTGCCATTATATAATTTTTTGTACAAATGTTATCAAAAGTTTTCATACTTTTTGTTGTTATTTGACTGGGTAATTTTCCTGTGTTTAAAAATAAAATATTAAAAAGGTTTTTGTTTGTGAGATGTTTCTGTTACATTACATGAATTAATTTTGGTAAAGGGTAAATATATATAACTGAAATATATGTGTATTGTCAGAAGTTCTGGAACCTTTTTTTTCATGATAGAACAATTAATTAGACATATTTTAAGATTTTGTATTGCATTTCAAATTAAATTTATTTTTCTTAATGTACTAATTTGTTATAAATCTTAATTTGTGTTTTTCTCAATTTTTGTTGATACAATTGATTTTATGTACTGTGTTAAAATGCAATTGAACTTTTGGATTTATGTCTTTTAAAATCATCTCAGTATTTGGATTGCTATCCCTGAAAACAACGTAAATGCTTTTTCTCCTTGTTAAATATAAATTCTTTATTTTATTTTAATATTAAGAAAAATTTGAAATGATAAAATTTGGTAAAATACCCAAAATTTCAGAGGAATTGTTATATATCTATTGCTTAAATAATTAACATCTTCATTAGATATATTAAACATTTTTTATTTGTTAATAGATATTTCTCCTTTTTTTTTCATTCATCTCTATAATTGTAAGTAAATTGCATTTAATTTGCACAAAAGCTCCAAGTTAATTGCTTTGAATTTTTGAAATCCAATTATCATTTTATAAGGCTTAAAATAAATTGTGCTTTAAAAAATCAAAGAAACTGGATCAAGTGCCGTAACTAATATTAAAATTGTATGCAATTTCCATACTGTAATAAAAAAATTAATATATTTATCTTGTACAATTCATTTTTATAATTTGGAACACATTTAGAACCTTATTTTAAAATGTATATTTTGGATGGGTTTTTTACCTCATTAATGTGGTCGTAATTTTAATTGAAGTGAAAATGCATAATTTTTTCTTTAATATAAGAAAAAAGTTATTGTACATTTAAAAAAGTATTTTTCCCTCTTGTGAAATAAAATCTGCTATGCGAAATTACAAAATTCCTTGTCTGTTAAGCAGTTCTATGCCAAGATTGTAAAAATTAGATAAGTAAATGCATGTGAAAATTATATTTTTTAAAAATAAGAAAAATAGATATTTGAAAAATTAATAGTATTTTACATATATGGACACGATTCAAATGAAAAATATATACAAAATGAAAATTTAGGCATGTTCAGTATTCTAATTTCAAAAAAATATCAATGATAGTTATACACATGAATAAGTAAAGGAAAAATATATTAAACTATTTGGAATTATATATCTTAAGTAACAGATTAGATTACAAAATAAAATTTTTGAGCTGTAACGATGCAATATATATCAGATGAAAAACTGAACAAACATTTATGAATTATATTCAACTTAAATCTAAAAAACTGTTCTTTTCTTGCATTGATTAATATAAAAATTAAGAGTTTAATTTTCTTAATTTTTTTTACTTTTTATTCAAGAAATTATTCTATTCTTGAATAAGCAACTGGCCTCAGTACCCGAGAGGTTATGGTTGCAAACTCATATCCAGTGTTGCGAGTTCAAGTAGTAGACCCAATGCTGCTTAAAACCTGCTGAGATGGACATTAAATTTATTGAGACTCAAATCCTCGTGTTAGAAAGATGGGAAAGTGTGCAGCTTAAGGCCGTATCACACGTATATTTTTCATGCAAATTTTTCGTCCAATTTTTGGCCGAATCTGAGGGGCAAGGGTTGCCGTAAACAAAACTACATGCTCTGACGTCAGCCGCACTCTATCTCCACATGAAAAATTACTCGCCGATTTTTCTGCTTCAGAAAACGAACATCCAAATTTATTTATTTCATTTCACTTGCGCTTTTGTTGATGGTTGTAAACAGAAATAGAGCACCATTCTATTTAAAATATTATACGCCATTAAAATATTATACAAGATATCTAAAGTGTTAGACGAAACCAAAGCCGCCATCTTGTTTGTGACGTAGTGCGCCGAAGAACCCCATTGGCTGGAATTTCAAGCAATTTTTATTTGGAACAAATTTTTGAGCTCACTAGCAAACAATTGTTCTAAAGCGGTTGTTATGGAAACTGAGTAAAAATTGGACGAAAAATTGCTTGAAACGTGTACGTATGATACGGCCTTTAGGTATCGTCTTCATCACTTGGCCATGATCCAAAATTATGTAGTCTATCACCAGTAGTCTCTTATTTCAAAGTGTGACATTAATAAACAATTAATCATTTACATTAGCAATCTATGCCCCTTTTTTGGAAACTTCAAGTTATGAAATTCAGAAAATGCATTAAAAATTTCCTGGTTAATAGCATAAAGATTTTGCGATTAATAATAAAGGTTCAAATCCTAATATCTGAGAATGTGATTTATGAATGAATTAATAGCAAACAAAGTAATAGCCCAACACCATATATAGAAAGGAAAATCACTTTATTTTGCTACTTTATATTGTGATTCTGTCATATGTATACACATATTTATATTAATTGTAATTATTTAATAAAAAGTAACTAAAATAAGATTTCTCTCTGTTGATCTAAGTAGGAATTGACTTTTAAAAAAATTATATGTTACTTGCTCTAATACATTTAATATTGGTTATTTCTTTAGTTATATGAGGGATACTTCAGAATTTTTAGTATAATTTTTAAATGGACTTTTTAATGCATCTGTATCAATGATTTGTTTATAGTATTTTAATTTTGTAACTTAGTGGTTATGGTCACAGACTCAGGGCAGTCTTGTCATGAGTTCGAGCCCTAGTGCGACTGAAAATCTGCCATGTAAAGGGGCTGAAATGCATTAAATTTGTCCAGACTCAAAGTCCTACCTTTGGTAAGTTGTGTGATTCAGTGCCTGATCTAAAAATTAGATTCGTGATCAACATGCTGGCCACCCATCTTAAAGGATTAACTCTTTGCTAAGGATGAGCAAAGCCTTACAAGTTTTTTCTATAATCAATCAGGGCCGCTTTTAGGCTTAGGCATCTGCCTAGGGCACTAAAGATTGAGGGCGAAAAAAAGAGAAAAAATTAAAATTACCATGAACGTACCACTACTACGAAAATAGTAAGGCGATAAGCTGTGAAAAAGATAATTAACAAGTCGAAAACAGTTCATACATAATGTATACATTATACTGTGATTACAAACGATTTAATTAATATACAGTACTAATTTACAAAAGGGTGGGTGGTTTGTGATGTTATAAGGTAAGAAATGAACAAGAGTGGCCAAACCATGCCACTATCCTTTCCTTAAGCAGCTGGTTGCCTGTCTGTGACATGGCAGGTCCATAGGTGGTGGATAATGGAAAGACTCCAAAAGACAAAAACATAGAAAGGGAAAAGAGAAAGAACCACCCCACACCCAAATCGTCAATGTATGAACTGAAGGAGAATACTCTGGAAACAGTGGAGGGGGGTGGGCATAATAATTTCAAGTGTCTAGGATGCCAGGAAGGTTAAAAACAGCTCTGTAATTAATGTTTTTGGCTCTGTCATTACGTCTTTGTTACTTTTTGTTTCCTTCATTACACTTGCTAAGTTTGTGTAATGTTGTAATTCACTAGATTTAATAAGTTTTTAGAGAGCAGCCTGACTTAATATGAGGCTCGTTCCATTTAAAAGTAAAGGCAAGAATGTAATGATTTTGAACCATTTGAAAAACACTTGTAAATATGTAAAATCCATACAAAATTTCTAATTCAATAATTGCGTAATGTTGTAAATATTGTTATTTCTGAAATTTTTTTTATTTGCTTTTTTGTAAAATAATGAAATTATTTTTAAATTGGAGAGAGAAGCATTTTATACTAAAGTGTGTTGATATGAAAAAACTACTTGGATAGAAATATATTGTATAAATATCTTTTGAGGGCAAATATTACATAATTGTGTATGATTATTTTGGCACAAAAAGAATTGAAGCATTTTTGAATACTTAAACCAATTCATGGGAAGCAGTGTTTGATTTATATTTATGTATACATAGAAGAAAAGTTATTCATTCATCATGAGATCTCTGAAATTATTAGACCCATATATTTGAAATTTGGCTAGCATGTTTCTTTTGTTGGAGTAAAGATCTGCTGTGAATTTGTTTATCAAAAAAGGGATTGTTGTTGTCTTGTCCTTCCCAGAGGGAAGCAAGAAAAGTTGCCAGAGCCTGAGACAGGTTGAACTTATAGATGTACGCCTGCCACTGGCTGGAGCCTTGAGCACCATACAAGTGACAATATGATTTTTTTTAGCTTGGTTCCACCCCAATTTAGAAGGAAATAGCCTGGGGGCATCAGGGGTCTCCCTCCTTTCTTCCACCAACCTTACAAGAGGACTTGTGGTTTGACAGCTATTTAGAACAACCTCATGCCCCAAAGGCACTATACATTTACAAACATCCATGTGTTCTCCAGGATTTGAACCCAGTCCCTACAGCACAGCAGCCAACGCCGCAAAACACTATGCCAGATAGGCAATTAAAAAAACCTGGCTGTGGTCTCCAAATACTGATGAAGTCTTTAACGTAAAGAAAAACATACTTCCTTCAATAAATAACTACTTCCTCAGGAATTGCAAGTTCTTTAATAAAAAAGAGGCAAAACAGCTTAGTATGTTTTCAAATTATCCCTCAACATGAATCATTCCAAGTCTGTTAATTATGAATCTATAAGCAAAATGATATGGCACAAGTTCAGAAAAGCAAAACCTATTGCGTAAGATGAGAACACTATGGCTCATACAAAAGGTATTGAGGATCTTAACAGGATAATAAAAGCTGCAGCTAACTCAAGGAAAGACTACCTGTTGTGTTACAAGAAACGCATGCAGGTGAATTGAAGGCTTACTTTAAGTCATCCATGTTATGACCTCAGGTTAATGTGCTATTTTTGAGAATTAATATTCGCTTTCTTTCTTCCTGATTTGAGAGTAGAAAAGATTCCAAAACTACTCATTTGAATATTATCGAAAGCTTAATCCTAGAAAACATTTAGATGCACATTAATAACATAGAAACAATATACAGTGGTGCCCAAAATAATGGACACTTTTGAAAATTGTTATGCTTTTTAAGTTTGTATGCTTAGAGAAAATGTTAGATTGTACAAAATTTAGTCTTTTATATCATTTTAAAGAAAATTTAATGCTGAATTCAATATAAAGAAAAAAATTTCAAACATTTGCAACACAAAAAAAGTCATGCTGCAATAACTATCAATATACATTAGATACTGATGATAGCAATGAGTTATAAGTACTTAGTGGGATAGCCTTTATTTTTTAATACAGCTTCACATCGATGTTTCATTGAGCTAAAAATAGTTTTAAACTCTTCCTTCATTATTATGTGATGCCAAAAAACAATTATAGTTTCAATTATTTCATGGGTACCTCATTCGGACAGGCATTTTCAAACAGTGCCACAAGTTTTCAATAAGAGTGAGGTCAGGACTGTTTCCTAGCCAGGACGACAATTCAATGAACGATATACCAGTCTTTCGATTACTTTACTATGGGGCAAGGAGCAGAAAAATAAATGAAGCATTGTTGATAAACAGTTCCCTGATGGAAGGTAGAAGTTTGGGTTCTAGAATGGTGTCAATGTATTTTCTGACGTTCAATATCCCAACAAAGATATGAAGGCGACCGATTCCATCTGTTGATATGCATGACCAAATCATAAAACTATGAATACTTCACAGTCATCTGGATGCAGTTAGGATGTAGCATTTCTCCTATAGTTAATCTTAGACATTTTTCGCCATCATTACAGAATAACAATATCTCAGTTTCATTGCTCCATGTAACTTGTGACCACTAATCGTTTGTCCAATTAATGTGTTCCTTTGCCCCCTGTAGTCTTTTTTAGTATTGCTGTAAATTGAGATAAGGTTTTTTTCATGTAATTATGCCTCTTAGTCTAACATCTGCTAATCTTCTCCTGATTGTTTTTGAACCGACAGAAACTCTAGCATCATTCAGATAACTTCTGATGAACGTTGATGATATTCTTTTATCTTGGAGACACAGTGTTTTCATTCTTCTGTCATTAACAGATGTGATGCACCATTTTCGGCCTTTTCCTGCTTTGTTTTTTATTAAATTTGTCTCCTGATACCTTAAACAAAACTTTCAGTCTCCAGATGTAGTCATCAAACCACCTACCTGTCTTGCAATTTTAACATAGGAAAGATCACTTTCTAATCACACTCTAGGTGTTCAATCTACTCTTTTATTTGATGTGATTGCTTTTTGACAAAATATCATTCTCATCCTGACCAGGAAACAGTCCCAACCTCAATCCTATCGAAAACTTGAGGCACCATTTGAAAACTCTTATCTGAATGAGGTACTCATGAAATAAAAGGGATCTAAATTAGGCTATAATTGTTTCCTGTTATCATGTAATAACAAAGGAAGAGATTAAAACTATTTTCAGCTCAATGAAACATCTATGTGAAGCTGTATTAAAGGCTATCCCACTAAGTACTGATGACTCACTGCTATCATCAGTATCTAATGTGTGTATACTGATAGTTATTGTGGCATGACTTTTTTTGCATTCCACATATTTGAATTTTTTTAATGCATTGAAGCTGAGGACATTTCAGATACAATGGCACATATTATGGAGTAAAACTAGTCAACAAAGTATGCAAGATTGATTTCATGTAATTGAGCCCATTTCATTTATGAATCATTCTATAAAATTTTATAAAACATAGGGAGAAAAACTAAACATGGTATATATATTTAGCAGTCATACATTAATTAAATAATAGAATATTTTTTAAATAAGTGAAAAACTGATTTTTCTAAAATGCTGTTACCATAAATAAGAATAAAATACATACATAACTCAACTACTACATATTTCATTTTGCTTAAAATCTGAAGTCTAAAAATATTGCTTGCAAAAAAAGGTAAGGTAAATTACAAATTTGAATCATTTTTTTTTTTTCAAAAATCATCAGAATAATTATTGATCTCAAGCAGGTATGGAAATGTGTTTTAATTATCAGGTATGTAACACAGCATTTTGCAATGGTTTTTGATGGCAAAAATAGTCAATGACTAATACGCTACTGCCAAAAAATCCCAATAAACCTTTTAAAACATTTGTTTTGTTTTAGATTCATAAAAATTAGTTCTAAATCTCCATTTAACATAAGTAGTTTTAACTGAAACTTATTAAACTAGCTGACTTCCACAAATATAAACACTCAAAGGCTTCAATTCCAATGCCATATAAATATTCTAAGAGTATTAAATGTTTTGAAACTTTTTTTTTTTCATTCAGTGAATTCTGAATGAAAAAGATTTCAAAATACTACCTTCATATTAATTTATTTCTTCCGCTGGCAGAAAATTTCAATTCTTAAAATGAAAAAGCAATTTCTTGTTTTAGTTTGTAAATTTAAGCATGTTATAAATTTTTAACTGTTAAATTTTGATTTCTATAAATATAAAGCATAAAAAGTTATGTAACTGCAAGATTTATTAAAAATATTATTGGAATTCCAACATTTATTTTCAACAGAATATACAACAAATTTATCGTAAAATTTACAGTAATATTTTACTGAATATTTACCTACCAGATCCATAAAAATTTTAATCAAAAAGATACTTGTGTCTGATACTATTGTTGACTTCTTTTTTCAAATCAAAAGCAATTGCCAAAAGTGATATACAGCCAATTGTAAAAAAAAAACATTCTTCTGCCTGTTCAGGCTCAAAAAAGATAGTTCTGGCAAAATTAATTGACCGTCAAACCTATCTACTGAAATAATGGAGCTTTTTCATTAGTACAGCACCAGTAAAAAACACATAAAATCTAACAAATATTGTGAGTCATGATTTTGACCATTCATTCAGTTCATAGGTTTTACTAACTAAAATTCCATTCACAAAAAAAAATATATTAGATGCATTCTATACTTTAGTAGATATATGTCACAAAGCTAAAGAATAATTTTTTTAGAATAGCCATTTCTAATAGCTATACTATGATCTGAATAACAGCAACTCTATGAAGACAGTATTATTTTTTAGAATATTGAAAATCCTTCAATATTTAAAATGCAGATATGAGCATTTCACTGTAAACCAGTTACCTTATAGATCCTGACATTGAATTGCATATCCAAACAATGGAGCTTTTATGAGATAAAGCAAAATGAGGCCATAAATGTGGCAGCAGGATAACTTTTAACATCATTTACAGTCCTTGATACACTTGTGAGATATTCCTTATTTCCCAAAACTGAATATTTACAGCTATACCAAAAGACATTTCCAAATCTTTCTAAGTACTTTTTTCTTTATATGTAGACCTGATAAAATTGCTTTATTTTTATAATTTTTAAATCATTTTTTTTTAATATTTTGCTTTCAGAATTTATCTAATTCAATAATTTTTATGCAAATGGAAAAAAGGTGAAATATATGGAAATAAAGAAAAAATTTCAAGTGTATCATTATATGTTCAATATTAATAATTTAATCTGAGATGTAAATAAAATAAAAGCACCAAAGTGATTATGTATATTAAATTAGTGCACAGGATTTATCATGCACAAATTGAAATATTTTCTATGATAACTGAAAACCCAATGAGTTTAAGAAATGCAAATGTAAGTTATTCACTATTTAAATGACAAATTCAGACATCAAAATAAACTTTTAAAAAATATTTTATTCATGACCATCGATAATGAGCATAAGCTTTGTTATTTTCACACAATTTATGCAGATCCTGTTTCCTCCTTACCACACGTCCTTCCATATTATAGGCATCTAAAAGTTCTTTAGTTAACTGTTCCACAAAACTGATTGGCCCTTCTTTATCTCTAGCAGCCATAACCAACCATTTCATAGACATAAATGTAGACTTTTTGGCAGCAATAGGTACAGGAACTTGATAAGTAATGCCTCCTTTTTTTATGGGAGTTACACTTAACACAGGTTTACAGTTCTCGATTGCTTGAATCAATATTTTTTTAGGATTCAATTCAATGGATGTCTTCTCCTCAGCTGATGCAGCATGGTATTTTGTCAGCTGAATTTGTTTAATCCGTGCAAAAGTATCATGAACTAGTTGTCTGGCTAGAGTCCGATTTCCCCACTGCATAACCATATTATAGAATTGATTTACAACAGGATCATCATGAAGTGAATTAGTCATATGTGCGGAGGCAGGTTTAACAGGCATGACTTTTAAATTCTCCAGCTCACCTTCTATCTCTAATCTTGCAAGTTCTTCTTTGCTTGATATAGGATCTAAATGCCATGCTGGAATTAATTTATTTCTAACCCCTCCTATTAAAGGCATCCATAACTTGCAAAGTTTAAATTGTTTGCCAACAATAATACTCAAGCAAGCCATTGTTGTTATTATATTGCATAACGTTTAAGAACGTAAAATTCCAAGTTGCTCTCTTATCCGGCATTACTCTTGAGCACGCTCGAAGGAAAAGAGCATGATTCTCATTGGTGGATGTAAAATGAAACGATTGTTTAGGGTTGTAGGTTTTGGCACTTTAGCGTTTTTTCTTGTTTTAATGATTCATTGAAACTTAAGAATTATTTCCATTTGGATTCTTAAGGATAGTTTTTCGAACAATTTTCATAACTTGCACAAGAGCAGTGACGTGACATACACCCCCGCATTGCGGGGGAGGGCCCAAGGACTCTAAGGGATCCGACGTTTGACTGACACTAAGTACATATTTGGGCTTGGATCCTAAACTTGAGTTTGCAGAGAGGCCCTAATATTCTCCGTTACGCCACTACACAAGAGTGTTTGATTCTCTCGCGCATTTAATTTTCGCGTCACAAAAATAATAATAAATTCTGATTTTTTTTTTCGGCTAAAATCTAAATATTTTTCTTAGATTCAATTTTGTGAAAGAAACATTTATTTGAGCTGAGTAATCAAGTAGATTTAAATCATAAATAAAGAATTAATTATAATGGCGTAAGATGACTGTTTTTATGGGAGCAATTACATTTTTTAAAAACCATTGATGAAAGTACTGAGACGTAAATTTTATGCCCAAAAGTTGAAAATATGTTGGTCTATTGGTGGGGCTGAATCCCTATAACCCACCTTTGTGTACGCAGGGACATCTTAAGACATGGGCCAACTGGGTCCAGGCCCAAGGCCTAAGCTACAATGAGGGCCTCGTCTCGTTCTCAACTCACCCTTAAAAAGGTCATAATTCGAATAATGTTCAAGAGTCAAATGTTATTTCCGATTTTATTCTCCGAAAAACTGGGAAATTCGGAAGATATGTCAACTGGCTACATGTGATGAATCGTGATCCACATACAGGCCTAGGCCTATCACCATACACCATCATTACTCTTACAGTCAAAAGACGGCAGTCGGTCGAGCTAGTACGTGCGATTGTAAATCATGCACATTTATTTGTTTCGGATTATTGTTAGTACGAGTATTTGACAACATATGCGATGTACTCATACTGTCTACTGTTAAGGCTCATAAATGTAGTCTCATAGGCCCTACATTTGTGTAGGGTCTCGAGGCCAACATTTGGGTAGGCACCCAGGGCCTATATTTGAGAAGGAGCCTAGAGTGGTTAGTGATGCTGACTGCTGTGCCGTAGGGCCAGGTTTCGAATCCCGGAGGTGGTATGGATGTTTTTAAATGTTTGTGTCAATGCGGCATGAGGCACTCTAAACAACCATTGAGACGCAAGTGCTCTAGTGGGGTTGATGGAAGGGAAAGAGAGGTGGGAAGCCCTTGATCTTCTTCAAAATTGGGGTGGAAAACCGTTCTAAAACGTACTGTCACCAGTATGGTACTCAAAGCTCCGGATAACGACAGGTGTACATCTAGCCTCTTGTCATAGTGAATTTCGTTGGCGTCTGTCTGACACCACCGATCAAGTGATATTAGCAGTGGCGTAACGTACACCTCCGTATTGCGGGGGGCCAGGATTTTAGATGGCCCAAAGCTTCACTGACGCCAAGTACGAAAGATCCAGCTTGGGGCCCAAAACATGCTATATATCAATATATTTAAAATTAGTTATTCATCATATTTTGTAGGATACAAAATTAACCAAAAAATAAATTTTTCAATTTACTTTTTTAAACGCTTTTTGTTCAAAATCATACTTCTTATTGTTGGGACTTTCTGATTAAATTTAAAAAAAGATTGAGAAAACCAATTCTTATTTTATTTGAAATATTTTGTAACATTTTTATAATCCATGAGGAAAGAGTTATTTCCATTGGGGAAATCCTGCGTGATTACGGAATTTATGTACCTTATAATTGTAGAACTTAAATTTCATGTGATTCTGTAGCAGTTACGTAAAAAAAAAGAGATCTAAGAATAATTAGCAATAGTTCTTTATACGGATTCCCACTCTGTAATTCACGAGTTATCAATATTCTTCAAAAAACAATCATTAGCAGCGAATTTAAAGTTTGGCAATTTTAATCTTTTGGCAAACACAAAATTTATACAATACAATAGAAAATTTGAGGGAATATTACTTTTTAAAAAGAAAGAGCGCGCTTTTTGTTCTAAATTGTATATTACCATAGCAATTATATTACTTAATTTTTTTTTAAAAAAAAGGTTCATGCAAAATCAATAACCTAATTTTTCTTAAAATTAAATTTGAGGCATGCGTTTAAACTAATGATTTCAAAAAATAAGACTTTTTTTTCGATCCAATAACCTTGAAATAAGAATTCCGGCACACACTGCAATATGATTTTGTTTCTCATCCACGAAGAGCATGAAACGATATTATTTGCAGGAGGTGCTAACATTGGCTTGACCTTGTAACCCTGTAAAATGTCATCCCACTGTTGCTTTCCTCTCTCCTGCTCTTGAAATATCGTCCTCACTTTAACGACTTTTTTCCCCACTAATTCTATGGTTTCACTTTACTTCTACCAAAATAGAAATTTTAACTGATTGATTGCTTTATATTTAGATTAGGTTTCTTAGAAATAAATGATTCAATCTCAATTAAATTAATTTCCTTGTATCCAAGTTTTATCACATACATTAAATCTATTATTTCATTATTTCCTTGGAGTTCACTTTTGGTCATTCATTTATGAGAGCCAAAGTCTTCTCGAAATGCACTCGGATCACTGGGAACGTGGCCACATCACACGAAATGACGTAAATAAACGTTGAATCTTGTGCAGTTTTCGTTCCTCGACTCCACAGAAAAGGCCCTAAATACAATTAAAACTTTTAAGGTTTTACATGAAAGAAACGCATTTTTAACATCCGTCTCATGCCCATTTTACAATCATGTCCCTAAATTAAGGATAATGCAAGTACATGCAAAGAGAGAGTCAGAAGCAAAACAAATGTGACTTATTTATAAAGCCTTTTTATTGAACAAAAGTTAAAGAGCAAAAAAGGTGCTATATGTTTGATATCACTAATAAAAATGGGGATTTTGCTCCCTAGAGCAAATTACAAAAAAAAAACCCTTTTATCAGCCTATTTAAAAAAAATTATTATCTGCTTGGTATAATGTTTAATACATAGTATGTTACCCAGACGACACAAAACAGTTCGTACAACGCCAAACGAGTATCAAATTATCGATCTGATCTTGGAGAATATTACATCACTCATCAAATAATGCTCTCCGAAGTTCCGGTAGACATGAAGGGGGTGACTGACGGGCTGCAACTCGTCGGCCAAGAATATCCCACACATGTTCTAATGGTTTCATGCCCTGTGAGAATGCTGGCCAGTCCATATGGGTGATATCCTCCGATAGAAGGTATTCATTTACGATGTTTGCACGGTGAGGACGGACGTTGTCATCTAGGAAACACAAATTCTGCACCCATGACACCCCGAAACAAACGTAGATGTTGTTCCAAAAAAGTCCCGACAGATTTTACATGTTATGGTTTCTATTTGAACACTCAGGTCAGTTCTGGAACCCTGAATAATTTCCCCCAAATCAATCTGGCACCACCGAAACAGTGTCGTTCAATAATGGTGTCATGCTGATAACGGGTGCCTGGGGCTCTCCGCGTGAGAGTCCGGCGAGAATCAGACCGCACACTAAACCTGGATTCGTCGGAAAACATCACAAAAGCCCATTGTTGCAGTACCCACAATCTAGTCTACTGCAGGATAACCGCAGGGGACAGTGAGTTGCAGTAAATGGAACACATCTTACAGGTGTACGAGCATATATACCAATCAGCCCTAAGCGTCTGTACATGGTCTGCTTTGAAACTGTCGTACCAGTAGCTGAAGAGAGCTGACCAGACAGGTCTGCTGCTGTGCTCCATCTGTTTCTTTTGACAGTATCTCCCAAATACCGTTCCTCATTCGGTGTTGTAACTCGGGGGTGACCTGTGCTGTAACGTCTATTCATATTACCATCATCTTGAAATCGTTGCCAAAGCCTGGAGATGACCCTCTGGGCGATTCCAAGTTCCTCGGGGCCGCGGTAGCCGAGTGGTATAGGTATCGGACCGTGGCTTGCTTTGTCACGGGTTCGAACCCTGTACCACTAAAGACCCGCCGTGTAGGGCAGCGATGCACGTTAAATCTGTCGAGAGCTGAAACGTCCTCCCGTTGGTGTGGTGTGGTAGTTAGGAGAGGGGGTGCCAGCTCAGGTGTCGTCCACGTCACTTGACCATGGTTCAAAATTACGTGGTCCGTCGCCAAAAGCCCTCGTGTAGCTGAACAGTGCGACGTTAATATTCAATCAATCAATCATTCCAAGTTCCTCGGATACTTCCAGCAGGATACGCCCCCATTCCAGACGGCCGATAATTCTACCACATACAAAATCAACCAAATGCGTCCTTTGTGTCATAACTATGCTGTTATTGCTCTGAAAGGCTTATAAGGCGCTTGCGAACAATTTTACTTCTTTTCCTGTATTTTTTATATATCCCCCTCTTATAATCTCATCATTATGACGTACTTTTGGTGTCACCTGGTGGATTCCAGCAATTTGTATATGATTCTTGAAGATGTGTGTAGTCATTTTGCGGGAGATATATTTATAGGATGGTTTGATTAGATTCATTTAGAGTTCGATTTGCGCGTGACTCTGAATTATCCTTAATTTTTGGACCTCAGTGTGTATTAGAAATTTTACAGTAGATAAATATTTTTACTGTTATTTAAATGTTAAGGAACGTTATGTCTTAGAGATAAAAAATGGTTCCATTTTCATTTATTTATTAATATTGCCAATTTCTTTTTGAAACATATTTTTTTAACTTAAGATTTTTTTATTTAAACATTTATCAGGTAAACGTAGGACTTACTTAATTTGTTAGAATAATTTTTCAATAAATAAATTGAATTTTTCTAAGTTTATCTGTCTTTCCTTATTATAACAATATGATTATTTACTTTAATCAGTTATTTTTAAAGTAAAAATTAATATACCAAATTTACATTCGAATCTAAGCCGGACTTTCAGTGGTACTAGGCTCGAACTCATAACACGCCGGTCACGTGTCCGTTAGCTTCGGCACTTCGTAATTTTGAAGTAATGTCAAGTGTGACGAGAACAAGATAGCTGACATCCCGTTCTGCAAACTGCCGCATAGCGCGAAGACTCCTCTACATGACGGGTCTTCAGTGGCACTAGGACTCGAAAACAACCATGACTACGACCACACGGATGAAAAGCATTATAATAGATAATCAAATGGAGCATTCTTTTCCTTCAAGTTTTGTTTGTTTTTATAATTGCATGGAATAAAACACATTCGTAAGAGAGTGAAGAAAAATGTTTGAATCTGCCTCTGATTTTTGCATGCATTTTTAAACATTTATTAAAAATTTGAAAAACTCACACTAAAATAATTGTGGCATTGTGATATAGTAGCAATTACAGTTACACAGCTAATCATTAAAAATAATTTTTATTTCTAGAATAAGTAAGTATTATCTGAACTAAAGTTATAACGTCACACGCAAGGTCTCAATCATTTCATTTCGCCCTGGGAAGAAGAAAACTAAAGTCCCGTGTTGAAGAATCTTCAGGGCCACCAAGCCGTTGTGCAACGTCACTTTGTCTCTTTCAATCGCCGAGCATCACCATCCAGAATTCGAATACCCCGTATATTTTTATTGCGAGCGCTCGCTCCACACTTTTTTAGTCCAGCGTGATCAGGAAACAGGAATTGTGAGAGAGCACCCTTTTCTTCCGAATCGATCCTTTCAAACTCCAAAGGCGGGTCACCTACACAACCCCTCTCCACCTCTTATTTTTGGGCCTCAAATTTTGCACGTAGCCCCTCGAACTTAATTTGCATATCACTGGTGAGGACCGAACAATGGCCCGGTTCTTCTCGAACTCTTCTGCGACAAAGGTTTGTCCAACATCTGGGCTATAATTCGTCTCGGCAATATTTTTCCGTTGAAAGCTACTTCTGCGACCCTCCTTGGTGCCAGACTACCTATTAAGATAGACTCCATCCAGGGGCACACAAATGGACTATGTCTTGTCTATTGTGTTTTTGGACACACAGGTGTAGTACGTCAAAAAGCAAATAAAGGGGCAATGATTTCGAAGCCATTCTCACAAACAGTTCGCGTGTGTTATGCCTCCGGCGTAAAAAGCGAGCCACCTGTGCCTTTATAGATACACAATGTCCCAGGCGGCCAACTGACCCTCCATATGTCAATCTTCACATGTATAGAGGAGTGTGAGCTCTGTTAATTAGCCGACATTACATAATCTTACAAAATACTTTTAATTATTGGAAAAATGTTAATACAGGGAAACTCTTTATTTTTTTAATGCTCTTTTCAATTATTTTTCTCCCTGTTTGGTCAGCTTTGTATAAATTTCGGGAAAAAAATCAAGAAACTTCTTGGAGAAGAATGCATGCCATTTACTCTCTGCTCCTTTGGTAAATGATATTTAACCCATTTGATGGTTTGTGTTAGAAAACAGAAGAGATAAATATAAATATGCAATATGCTACAAATTGTTAAGAAAATATTCTGAATTCAGTTGAGGACTAAAGAAAGACAATTATAATGTGAAACAGAAAAGACCAAATATTTATTTATTTTGGGATAAATGTGACTAAAAATTACTTTTTTTCTCTGTATTATTCACAATAACTTAACTGTAATTCCGACAGTACGCGAGGGGAAATTTTTAAGTAAATATAAAGTTCAGTGACTGTTTGCTTGATTTTCTTTTTTTTATTATTCAATTGATTTGTATAAAAATATATACAATACGACAGAGTATGAAGAAATTAAAATACACAAGTTTTATTTTTAACTTCTTATGAAATGTTCATTATATTTTTTATTATTCACTCTTGTTATGAATCATAATAGCCGAGGAAAAACTTTGGTATTTATATCTGTGGGTATATGAATATGTACTGGGACATATATTATAATAGAAGAAAGATTTGTTCTTGTGTTGAAACCGTCTAGTTAAAAAAAGAAACGAGCCTTATATATAGAGTAGTTGCATAGATGTGTAACATCTGACATGTTATCGTAGTAAATACGCAATAGTAACTTATATCCTGAAAAAAATGAATCGGGTATGATTGGAAATAATATTCTAATAATTATGTCTTTAATGTGTGAAAACTTTATTTAATTATATATATAACACAATGAGTAATGCAATTTTGTATCCAAAATTATTCTTATTCAATTTGGGGAAGAGCGGAGACAATAGACATTCTATAGCTAAAATATAACACATATACTTGTGATTGCAAAGTATTGAAAAACAGAGTCACACAATAACAGTACCACTGTTAGTTGTCGAAACATTTTGGTTTGTGTTCAATTCAAGCTTGAGTTCATCATTTAAAAAAGCTAAGAGAGGGGCTCAGCTTTCGGCAAACTGAAGTTAAAGTGAAAATCATGGGAAGCGAGTGATAGTTTTTTTTAAAAGAGAGGAACCATCTTCGGCATATGGTAAAAGTACAAAATGCGGGAAATCTTTAATTTTTTTAACCACCAAAAATGTATACGACCACCGTATATACGTTCATATAAGGAGTCACAACATGTGAGTTTTTCTGTTTGCGATAGATCACAACATCAGTTGTTTTGTGGCCCGGACGTTTAAACTGTGCGCAGCAATTGAAGTTAGGTATCGAAACACGTTCGTCATTATCTTACCACGTCTCTGACAACATGAGTAACGTACAATTTTGTGAAATAACGTGGTAGAAATCTGTTTGGTGAGCCCTGAGACTTTGACAAATGAGCGTAAGGATAGCAAGTTTATCCTGGGAGAAGTCTAATAAGACTTGCTGGTATGTGCGAAGTGAATTTAGAGTATCATTGGGTGATTTATCAGAGTACCAATCTCTTCCGAGCTATAACTGCTTATCGTTAGGATTTTGATTGACTGTGACGAATTGACTCTTGCCCTTTTAATTAAAAAATACTTAAAAGGGGTAAAATATACTTATATATGAGAGTAAATACTATTAAAATGCTTTGAGTGCTAGAAAAATAGCTTCAAAAACGGTGCAAGCCCCGAGAATGAAAGCAAATTTCGATCAGTGGGTGGGCGGGGTAAAGCCTGACCAATAGGAATGCAACTTAGAACTCAGTCGTTGTAGAAATGAGAGAAACATGGAATGAGAGATATTTGAAATCAGAAAAAGAACTTTTTTAAAAGCTAATAAAAATAAAATACAAATAATAAAAATAGGAAAGAAAGTGGAAATTTAAATTTGATCTGGAGAAATAATTTTTCAAGGAAAATTTAATGTGATTTAAAGTAAATTTGAAAATAGAGAGCCCTCGGGAATTGAACCCGGAGCAGTTCATTTCAAGTCAGCTATAACCACTAGGCCACGAGGGCTTGTGGAAAGAGGTAAAGTAAGCTTTTCAAATGGGTTAGAAGAGTGAAATGAATTTAATTAAGAATTTTTAATTGAAGAGAGGATCGAAAGAACGTTCCTGGGTCTGTTAAAATTGGGATCAGGGATATATTTTTCAATATCCAATATCGAAAGATTATTAGAGTTATCAATTTTTTGAAAGAAATTAGTTCCTAATTTTTTGATAAATTGTCTGATAGACATCATAGCTCGCAGATCTGAGGTCTTTATTCCTCATGAATTATTGAACTTTTAATATTTGTCGGAGAATGATGCTTTGAGAAGCTTCAATTTGATTAATATGAGTTTTAGCTGCATGTGACCAGATTGCCGCGGCATATGTTAAAAAAAGTCTGAGGATTAGTGAGTAGATAAGCAATTTGTTTTCTCTGCTCAATACAAAGTTTCTTGCAATTAAGGGGTAGATTTTACAAACCGATTGTGGATTTAAATTCAAGCGCTCGAGTGCTTGATGGTTGCTAGAGTCGGACCCCGATGGAGGGTAGTGAAGAGACACCACCACGCACTCTCATTGTTCAATTCAAATAGCGCGCGCTTACGTCACTTCCTGTTACACGCTTCCATCCCTTTTCCCGAAATCAGTCCTACAAATATCCAGCAACCGAGAGGAAAGATATTACACATAAAAAAATGGATAATATTTTGATAAAAATGAATGTATGTACTATACTGTTCGAGCTAATTGGAACAAATGGAGAGAAAAAGTGATTTTTTTTTTCTAAAACCTTAACTTTTTATCATTACATGCATTACATAGTCTGAAAAATCTGTATAATAGTACGAAGTATGCCTTCCTTTAACATAAATGACTTCTTCAACACATCTTCTCATTGACTCCATTAGAGTAACACACATGTTCTTGATTTCAACATCATGAAAACACACTAGTATAGCCCTTTTTATCATTTGCTCTGTTGTCATGCAATTCATCTTAGCAAAATGATTCTTGAGAATATGACATACGTTTTGGACAGGAATTTAGTCTGAAGAATTTTCAGGCCAATGAAACTCTTGTATTTCATTTTTCCGTATAAAAGTCTAGACCAATTTCGAATTCTGACAAGGAGCTAAGTCATGTTGAAATGTTCCCTCAAATGTTTCCATGAATTAAACAACCCTACTACAAAATATTTATATATATTTGATCGAATTCATCATGCCTTTAAAAGGAACTAAACTTCTAGTGCCATTTGTTGTGAATCCCCCCCCCAAAAAAACAACTGTTTAGACGGGAGTTTTAGTCTATTGGATATGATCTGGTAACAAAGTTATGTGACGGGCTCACGTGTCTTTTCTTTAACATGTCCTTTGGGTTCTTTGAGGCCAGAATTAATGGCAACTCTTTTCCAACCAAATCAAAGAAGTGAAGTGTGAAAGAAAGATGCAAATTAAAAACCTTTTAAATATCAGAAGTTAGAGTAAGTGCGATGGCAATTTGATGGTAGTTTGTGGCAGTTGATGGCAAGTAGAGGAATGTTAATATAGTTCGTGGTTCAAGTTTGGATAAGGTTACGTGGCGGTGATTAGAAGTTATAAGTGATAAAGATATAGAGAACCAAGGTGCATACCAGTGCACGCAAGTAAATACAAGATTGCCTTTATGATATTAGTTATTGATTCTTCAGACAGCAACAAGGTAGGGTTGACTATTTAATATTAGAATCAGTGATTGTATTAGAATCGAGTTTAGGTGATTCAGTTATTGTTAGTGCTCCGAGTTAGGTCAAGTCGTTATTATCTATATATTGTGTGTTGCGTATTTTGCCATCGTAGATTCTCTCACATTAATTATTATAATTTAATTTGTTAGAAGTTTAAGTTGAAAATCTTAATAAAGATATATTAAGAATATGTATGCCTCTAGTTCTTCCATTAATCCTACACCTCTAGCTCACGCTGATACTCCGAGAGATATTCTCCCAAGAGGTGGAATATCACAGTTTGACAGTAGGTATATGTTCTTAGGAATGACGAATCTCGCTTTACAATCTGACAGTCTGATGAATGCATTTAAGTTTCGAGGATGATTGTTGAGCACATTTTTAGTGACTGCACTAAGTGTACTGTAAAGTTTGATGATTAGTAGCGTGGGGGTTGTTTTTTATGGTTTGGCCTGGGTCCCTTAGTTCCTGTGGTTGGAAACATGAACTCTGAAATGTATTTGGACAATGCGGTTTTCCCAACTGTAGGAGGTGTAACACAAAAAAAGGAGACTGGTCCAATAAATCATTGAACTTACAGAATCAGTTCTCCGTGACTTTGGTTTGGTTTGGTTCATTTTTAATGGAGCAAGGACAAATTTAGATCATACTGCGCCAAGATAGACAATAAGAACAGTTATATAAGATTGGCAGGCCATAAAGCCTTAGTCGGGCATAGTCTATATGCCTTTCTTAAAATCTATAGATTAAAACTAGATATGATTAATAAAACCCTTGATGCTTATGAATTTAAATACAAGTGAGGAATTGATGCTATTGTTTAAAATACTGGATATAGTAAAATCAACAGAGTTAAAAAACCAATGTCTAAGATGATTTGAATGCGGACAATCACAGAGTATGTGTTTTACCGATAGTGAGACATTACATTTCTCGCAATAGGGTGGTGGTTCACCCAACAGGAGATGCCTATGCATTAGGCGGGTGTGTCCTAGGCGCAGCCTAGGACATATCACCTGCTCACGGCAGTTGCTTAATGATGGCGCCGTTGGAGCGAGAACGGAAATGATGCTATGCAACTTATTTTCAGTTTGTTGGTCCCATTTTGATTGCCATACACTTTGCAGTTTCAGCCTGAAGCAAGCTTTCACGTCAGAGTGTGGAATAGGGAACCTTTCTGAAGAGCCTGTTGCTGATCGTGCAGCTGTATCAGCCAGTTTATTTCCAGTTATTCCGGCATGTCCTGGGATCCAACAAAATCTGATATCTTTCTTCTTAAGATGATTAGCTAAAGCATATGTGATGTCCACAAGGATGGGATGAGACGATGAATGTACAGAGACAATGCTTTGAAGGGCTGGCAGGGAGACTATGTAAATAATGAACTTTTTACTGCATGATAGTGAAATATGTTCTAGAGCTATTCTTAGCGCATGGAGTTCAGCAGTGTAAATGGATGTTGAAATTGGCAGAGCGTCTGTAATTACAGTGCTCAGAGAAACTACTGCCGAACCAACATGGGATTCAGACTTTGAGCCATCCGTGAAGATAGGTTCATAGTCGGGAAAAAGCTCTCTGTGTTCCAAGTACAGTGTTCTGTTTGTACTCTCAGGAGTGCATGCTTTTGAGTAGTATGACAGGGTGAAATCTACCTTAGGATAAATCACTTTCCAAGGGGGCACCTCAGAAATCTTGCACAGAGCTATTCTTCCAATGTTCAGATTTAAGTCATTAATTAGGTCTCTAATTCTAAAGTGAAAAGGTTGCGAGTAAGTGGGGGATGAACGATGACTGTTAAAATCATAAAGGTTAAAACTGAATAAATATGAGTATGCAGTATTTGTTTTCATTGATTGTATTTTCATAAAATAGTTCAAACATAAATACTTCCTCCGCAAATCTAATGGGGGTTCGTAGGCTTCAGCATAGAGGGACTCTACCGGAGATGTACGGAAGGCCCCCAGACAAAGTCTCAGGGCTTGATGATGTACTGGATCTAAGATTTTCAAAAGAGATTTGCACGCAGAACTGTAGACCACACATCCATAGTCCAGTTTTGATCTAATCAGAGCTCTGTAGAGGCGAAGCAAGGAAGTTCGGTCTGCTCCCCAGCGAGTATTTGCTAATACTTTGAAGATGTTTAGGGCCTTGACACTTCTGATTTTGAGATCTTTTAAATGACGATGGAATCTGAGAGATTGGTCAAATATAAGACCAAGAAATTTGACCTCTTTAACAACTTCAATGAGGTTTCTACCAATAAAAAGCTCAGGGTTTGGAAAAACTTCACGCTTTCGAGTGAATACTACACTAACCGTTTTTTCTGTAGAAAAAACAAAACCGTTCTGTTCAGCCCATTTAGTGAAGTTCTTAACAGTGGTCTGAATGTGTCGTTCTGAAACATTGAGGAATTTAGACGAGTACGATATTTGTACATCGTCCACATATAGAGAACACTGAATCCCCTGATTTATATGATGGGTTATGCTATTAATTTTAATAATAAATAAAAGTACGCTTACAACAGACCCTTGTGGGACACCTTGTTCTTGGATAAAAATATTTGAATAAAAGGAACGCAGGCGTACCTGGAATGAACGATGGTTTAAAAAATTTTTGATAAAAACTGGCAAATTTCCTCTGATGTCCATTGCATAGAGATCTCTAAGTATGCCGTACCTCCAAGACGTGTCATAGGCTTTTTTAATGTCAAAGAAAACAGAGATGTTATACTGTTTCTTCACAAAAGCCTCTCTGATGGAAGTCTCTAACAGAAGGAGATTGTCTGTGGTCGATCTTGATTTCCGAAATCCACTTTGAAGTGGTGAAAGGAGATCATGTGACTCAAGGTGGAACATCAACCTCGCACTAACTATGCGCTCCATCAGCTTGCTTAAGCAGCTTGTGAGGGCAATAGGGCGGTAATTATTTGCTGATGTTGGGTCTTTACCAGGCTTTGGAAACGGTGAAACGTGGGCATGACACCACTGTGTGGGAAACACTTGGGTTTCCCAGATGCGATTAAACCAGTGTTTCTCAAAGTGTGGGGCGCGCACCCCTGGGGGCGCGATGACCCTACAAGGGGGGCGCGAGCGTATCGAAAATTTTAAGATTTTTTTTAAAAAGATAACCGGAAAGAGAAGTAAAACAAAATGCTTTCTTCCATAATAAAAAAAATGCACACAACAATACTGACATAATTTATGTTTATTATCTGGCTTTTTTCTGTCATCAAATAGCTATCTTTGATCCCAAAACCAAATTAAAGAAAAAAAACATTTTGTTTTATTTGCTGTATGTCCTCAATGAGAGATTTTTTTATTACGTTTTAACATAAAATATTACTCGTTAAAAGAAAAAACGAAACCCAGACCCTGAGAAAAATTCTAAGAAGATAAACAATTCATCACTGTAAATATTATTGAAATACTGTACATTAGTTGTAGAAAAAGAAAAGAAAGTCATGATTCACATTTTTCAGCCAGGCTGCAGAGTACGTTTGCTAATCATTTGATTGACCTTCAATCTTATGGTATGGTTATTATCAATATTAGTTCCCTCTCATCTTTTATGCGTTTGCTTTTTGCTTAGGGAAATTGTAAATAATTGAGTTTTGCGATATTTGGAAAAGAATTGATTGGTTTAACATTTCTGTAGGATAATTGAAAAGTGTCTGATTTGCGTCCTTTATTATGGTCTTGTACTTTTGAATCAGTTTAGTTCAGTTTTATTGGATATTTTCTCAAATCATCAAAGAATTAAATAGTCCTTGAAAGAAGGTAAGTATACTTTCTATAAATTAAAATATTCACTAGAATTCCGATTTGTATTGTGTACAGTAAAAATAATTCTAAACAAATGATTGGGGTGACTGAGTCCCCCCGCACTACCATTAATGTTAGTATCGAGTACGCGCCTGCTCCCGGGTTAAAACATTTTGAAGTCTTCTCGCTTTAAATGTTAAAAAGTAACACAATTAATCTTAATCGGAATTTTATATTCTTTTTCATTATTTAACATTAATTCTAAATGCTAATTGTGTGAGGTTTAAAATTACAGTTCTTTTAAACAGTTATTTACAATTATAGCATTTATCTAAAAAAAAAAAAAATCATTTTACATTTTTGTATACAATGTCGTGCACACAGTTTTACTCTCCTTACAGTTCAGCTATTATATCAAGAATAATGTTTTATTTTTTTAAAAAATGAACTCGTGCGAAGAGTCGGTGTTTTAGCCAGTACACGTTTGATGTATCAGTACTGAAGAAGGTATTTTATAAATAATTTCTTATTACTGAATTTGGCCGTGGTAGCCGAGTGGTATAGATATCGGATCGTGGCTTGCCTTGTCACGAGTTCGAGCCCAGTACCACTAAAGACCCGCCGTGTAGGGCAGCGATGCACGTTAAATCTGTTGAGAGTTGAAACGTTTTCCCGTTGGTGTGGTAGTTAGGAGAGAGGGGTGCCAGCTCAGGTGTCATCTACGTCACTTTATCATGGTTCAAAATTACGTGGTCCTTCGTCAAAAGCCCTCGTGCAGCTGAACAGTGCGACGTTAATATTCAATCAATCAATCTTATTACTAAATTAAGAACAAGTTTAATAATTATTAGGGACTTCCACGGGCTTGTCTTGTAGAGGAAAGTTTTTCAAAGGAAGGTTTATAATATCAGAAATTGACACTTAAAGAGTTATTTTTCTATATTTAGCTGAGATCTATATTTTGTCTTCAAGGCATCCACTGCAGAAAATCCGGTTTGAAAAAGGTAGGATGTTGAAAATGGTAATAGTATACGAAGTGCTTTTGTTTTCAGTACAGATAATTCCTCATCCACCTCTACCTCAAATTCAAAGAGTGATTTATTACAAAATTGCCTTTTAATTTTTCACTGGATGTGAAATCTATGAAGATTTCTTCTTCGGAAGTTGAGAGCCCTTCTGGAGTATCTTGAAATAGATCCCTAATCCACTCGTAACTTGCTACCAAGCTGTCCTCATCCAGAAAATACTTTTTAAAATTCTTTGCCAACATAGCTAAATGATTTTACATGTTTTAAAAAAACAACTTTCACATGTTGTTCTATAGATTTGTAAGTTTTAGCACATATTGAGCTGGGGCTTTTTTTCCCATCATTTACTTCAGTAGTGGTAAATCCAAAATTTAAGTATTTTTGAGAATATCGCCTTGATTTAATTTTCGGAACCATGCTCGTTCGTCTGTGTACTTGTTGATTCTTTATTATGGTCGAATGTTTGCTTACGACTTAAAAATGTATGTATGATATTGTTTTAATATACTGCCGTAAATACTTAATTACCGTGAATTACAATTAACGTGGAAATTAAAAAAAAAAATGTACATTCAAGCTAGATTCGGTAGCTATAGGAGTATCGAGTCGACCAAAACTGACTGGAATTGTACGAGGAAAAGCATTTTTACATGTTTTGCGCAGACGTCCGATAGGTTGCCCAGACTCACGCAAACGTACCCTATAATGCCAGATGTGATGGATATGATAGAGAGCGACATTGACTAGACTATTTTTCTAATGACATTTGTACTTTGAGAAATGAATGCTGAAGGAAATAAAGCTTTAATTAAATACATCATTTTGCGATCTGTTCCAATTTAAAAATTAGAGAAAGAGAGAAATAACATAATT